>JAQPPZ010002050.1:2746220-3432775 GCA_028583015.1 Wollemia nobilis
AGGATACTAAAATGCTTCATATGCAGAGAATTTGGGTATATAGATGATGATTGCACATACTACAACAATTGCAACAAGGAAAGTTCATTTGTTGAAAAAGAAAGCAGCAGTTCCAGTAATAGTTCTAGAAACAATTCTAGTGACAATTCCAGCAGCAGTTATGATGAAGAAGAGGAATCCACAAAACAAGAAAAGAAAATCAGGATATTGGAAAGGAAAATCAAGAGGCTTGAATAAGATGCACAAAAATGAAAAGTTCAAAATGATGCTTAATCAACACATTCAAGATTTGGAAAAAGAGTTTCAAGAAACAAAAGAGCTCAGCATCACTATTTCTGAGCAATTGAAGGAGAAGAAAGAAAGATGTAAATAGTTAGAAGAAGAAGATCAGAAAATTTTGGGGACCTACATAAATGAGTTAGCATGATTTCAAAGGAATTCAAAAACTTTGGATAATTTTTTGGATTTACAATGAGATCCATTTATAAAGACAGGGCTTGGTTATGAAGAAGGAAAATAAAAAATAAGTACACAAGGACCTCTATTTGTACTAGGAGGCTTTATTTCAGAAATATATAAGGAAGAACCGGTTCCCAAAGAAAAAGAAGTAGCATAAATGGATACTTGCATTTCAGAGGCTATAGAGATGTGTGCCAATTTACTACTTGACATAAATGAAGAGAAATAAAAGAAATATTCCAAAGCACCAAAAGTCTCATATTTCAGGTTTGGGAAATCACACTCAAAAGGAAAGGAAGTTCTAAAAAATGAAAGCAAGGAAGCACATAAGTGTTATGAAGAAAGTTCCAAAGTTCCTATGGCTCCAAATATTCAGTTTGGATCTTGTTTTGAGATAGGTGAATCAAGTTCAAAAGGAAAATAAATACTTGAAGAGGAAAGCAAGGAAGAAATTAAGAAAAAGGATTTAGATACTACAAATAAGGTTTAAGGATGCAATGCACAAATTGAAAATGATCATAGGGATAATGGTCAAGAAAGGTATGAGGAACCAAGGCATGAACAAAGGACTTTTCAAGGACATTGTTTTTCTTGTAATGGATTTGGACACAGGGCTATACACTGCAGGGTCCATGGATAAAAGAAGTTTGATTTTGCTAGAAGAAACTTCAAAGGAATAAGGTATGGTTTTCAGGGACATTGCTTCTTATGCAATAGGATTGGTCATAGAGCTTCTCAGTGCAAAGAAAATGAGCAAACTGGTTTTGGTTTTAGAGCTACACAATTCAGAAGTCATGGTCATAATGGTCATGAAAACAAAGCTTCACAATACAGGGTTCAAGAAAGGAATGGATATGGAAATTATTTCAAGAAATAATTCAGGATTTGGGCACCATCCAAAGGCTACAATATCAAGTGTTTTAATTGTAATAACTTTGGACATATTGCAAAATGGTGTAGGAATCAATTCCAAATAGGTTCAAGGCAAGAAGGTCAAACAGGTTCTAGACAAGAAGATCAAGTAATTCATCAAGAGAAGGATATCAAGAAAACATGGAAGGAATTTGATAGAGGAAAGAAACAATGTAATATGGGAGTAAATGTACTCCCACCCCAAAATTAATCACCTCAAGAGAGAAGGTGGTAAGGGGGCTAAGCTTAAGAGTCATATATTTTAGTCCCATAGGTGTCCCTTTTGCCATTGATGTCAAAAGGGGAGAGATTTGAGTTAGGGAGAACAACCTCCAAAGAGAGATTTGAGTTAGGGGGAGCAGCCTCCAAAGAGAGTATTGAGTCAGGAGGAGCAGCTTTGATTCTCATAAATGGTTTTTGCAATGACTATGGTGATTTGCATTAGAGGTGTTGCCATCAATGACAAAGGGGGAGATTGTTGGAAATTTGAGGTATTTTATGTTGTTATTAATGTCACATGGATCACATTGATTTTTGGTGGCCAAAGTATTTCATAAATAAGGCATTTATGATATTTTGGAAAGCATGGATATATACAGGGTTTTTGTGAAAACCAAGGTAGGCAAAATAAAAGGTTTTATTTAAAACCATTGGTTGCAGATTTGAAATGGGTTTTTCTTAAAACCTAGGTTGGATTTTTCGTTTCGTCAAAAAAGGTGCCCCTGTGATGGAGATATTTAATTTTAAATATTTAGTTTAAATTTTAATTATTTAAAATTTAAATTTAAATTTTAAAATTAAAATTAAAGTCATCGTCGACGTCATAAAAACCATGCGCCATCAAAAGGAAATTAATAATTAAAGGTGTCGATGTATGTGAAAGTAAAGGAAGGTTGCATATATATATGCAAAGGCTTTTGATTCAAAAGTCTATTTATTGAACGAAGAGAACAAAAAGCGGAAGCCCCAAAATCCTTCGATGTGACAGTGTGGTCCAACGGTGAGCTTGGGAAGCGTGGAGTTTTTGGTTGCGACAGGGCATGCGTTCGATTCCCACCGGGTTCAATTTTCATAGAGTGTGGAAGAAGAACATTTGGTGCACGTTTTTGGCATAAGTAAGGGCAATGAAATATAGGGAGTATTTTTGCTCTTTGTCCTATGTGAGCAGATAGATCACGTGGTCTTTGGCGCCACGGTTGTGGTGTTGAGTGGGTAGTGACGAGGGTTTGATTCCCTCTAAAAGGTAAGTAAACGTTTTATTGAATATTTTTTATTATTGCATAATGTTGGAGGAATAAGGTGATGCTAAGGGAATAATGTTTGATTAAATTTTTATTTACTTGGAAGGTAAGATATAAGGGTTGAAATGCACTTTTAGAAAAAGAGAAATTTTTGGTGTTTTCCTCTTTTAGAAGTATACCATATTATATATCGTTGGAAAGCTTATTTCGAGGGCTATTTGATTAACTTGATTAGATGGAGAAATAAGGTGTATGTAAAGAGATATTTATATTTTTATAAAGGGGTTAAAAGTGAAGGTTGTTTTGTTCTTTTTCAAAGTGTGTTGAGTGTGGCAGATTTCCAAAGGGGTTTCTTCATCTTCATAAAAGGTATGGGTGCATTCTCCTATTGTTTTTCTATGGTGGTTGATTTTTGAAATATCATTGGAGAGAAAAGGATTGATTGTGGTTTCATTTTCGAAAGTGGTTTGTTGAATGCTTCAAGGTTTTCTAGTTTGAGATTTTTGGTTAAACCTTGTTTTATAAGCATAGTTGTTGAAGCCCATTGGTTATGCAAAGAACTTGAATAGAACATGAGTATCATTGTTATGTGAAGAATGTTTTATTAGCATTGTTGTTGAAGCCCATTGGTTATGCAAAGAACTTGAACTTGAGAAGAACATGAGTATCAATTTTATGTGAGATTTATGGTTGAGCATTGTTGGAAATATTTGTGTTTGTCGATACATGCTTGGACTAGGGTTTGTAAGAAAGAGTTTTTCCTTGTGGTATTTGGTTGAGAAGAGTTGTTTGAGCCTAGTCAAGTGATTGTGTGAAGTGGTATTTCAAGTTCCATGAAACAAACTATTCTATATTCTGGATTTAAGTTGAGATTGAGATTTGAGGATAGAACATATTGAGTCTCTAACAATTCTCTTTATGCTTCTATGACATTTCCTTGAGTTGAGAAAGATATTGGATTTGAGTATAGAACATATTGAGTCTATAAAAATTCTCTTTATGCTTCTATGAGATTGATTTGAGTTGAGATCATTATGGATCATAGTTGTCATTCTTTGAAGAGTGTATTTCCATTCATTGTTGAGTTCATCTTTGAGCCTTGACTTCATAGATTTGTGGATGATATTTGAATGCTAATTAAGCATGATTGGTTGAGCCTTTGAGAAGGTCTTTGGGATATATTTTTGGAAATATTTATGGTAGTTTTTGTGCATGATTGATTGAGCCTTGAGAAGGCTTTTTGGATAGATTTGGACAAGTTTTGTGTGAGCTTGTTGAGAAGATTTGGACAAGTTCTATGTGAACTTGTTAATAATATTTAGAAAAGTTATGTGTGATTTTGTTGAGAAGATTTGGACAAGTTTTGTGTGAGCTTGTTGAGCTGATTTGGACAAGTTCTATGAGCTTGTTGAGCAAATTAGTGTGTTGCCTAGCTGAGAAGATTAGTGGATTACCTACCTGAGTAGATAAGTGTGTTGCCTAGCTGAGGATATCAGTGGATTGCCTACCTGAGCAGATTAGTGTGTTGCCTAGTTGAGCAGATCAGTGGATTGCCTACCTGAGAAGATCAGTCTGTTGCCTAGCTGAGCAGATCAGTGGATTGCATACCTAAGAAGACCAGTGTATTTCCTAGCTTTGATCGGATCAAAGTAATCATTGTATCGGATAAGGATCCTTATTTTTGTGTGAAATATTATAAGGATATTATCTTGTGGAGTACCCCACATTGGGGGAACCACGTTAAATATTGTGTCTCAATTGTGTGTGGTGACTTGTGCTCTTGATTACTATTTCTATATGAGTTATTAATGCACACTGCTATATTTGGTTATTGCAATTAAGTACATTAATTGATATTAGTTTGGAAAGAAAGTAAAAAGTGGGCGCTATGCTGTTCACCCCCCCCTCTTAGTATAAGCTTGTGTTCTTCATGCCAAATGCATAATAGAGTTAATTCAATTACAAACATATATTTTAATCATTCTAAATATTTTAATGAAAATTAATCCAACAACAATACAAATATCAAAATTCATTTTAACAGGATAGAAAAATCACAGTGTAACAAAAATGACTTAAAATAAAAATTCATTTATAAAAACCTGTAATAACACCAAAATAGAGACCAAACAACTATCACTTGTCATTAATTGACAAAAAAATATATATAGTATACACCTAGGGAAATGCTATACAACTTACCCTTATTTTTATGTCTATCTCCTTATTTATAAGTTGCTTTTTGAATCTCGTAGTGTAAGATTTACAATACAATTACAAGTTCGCTATGCAAAATAGTCTAGCAAAAATGCTCTAGGGAGCTTGTCATTTTCATACCATATTGGTCCATTACTAATATGGCTAGTTTAGATTTTATCTTGTGTTTGAATTTGAATTTGTTAGTCATTTTCTCCAGAGATATCCAATTGCCTTCTATTAATAGTCGAACCACTACAACCTATCTATCAAAGATATATTGTATCTTAAAGGTGTTATTTTGAATAGCTAGAAGGTACTAGGGTAGTTGTAGCTCTGAAAGAGATGTTTCAGAGTGCCATGTATCAAAGCTAGAATTTTGGTCTACTTAAAAAGTTCTTTGAAACATATCCAGGCCTTGGGAGTTCTCTCATGATGTCACCTTAGGAGAAATTCTGACTTTGTTCTTCTCTAACCAATACTTTAGTTTTTTAGCTTTGTGCACTTTTTGGCTTTGTTGGCATTTTAGCATTGATAACTCTAGTTTTGTTCAATTATGATTTATTTTGTTGACATCATTACCAAAAATACCATTTTATCTTTGTGCAACCAGACTATTCCTTGACCAATGTCGGATATGCACTTTCTTATTTTTGAAGAGTTCAAATTTATTGTGTCTTGATGTTTCTTTGCACATTTTTAGACTTTTGAGATGCTATGCTGATGTCATCACCAAAAATAGTTTAACTTTATTCCATTCCATATTTGTGCAATCTCTTTTTTTTTGGGAGACTTAGCTGATTTTCTCAATGGGGTGCATAATCATTTTGAATATTTTTATTTTGTTTTTAGCATGGAATTTTTTGGAAAAAATTGGACTTGTAAATGGGGGCATAAATTTGACCCACGTTCTTGGTGCCTCTCAAGGAATTTTGCTTGCAAAAATTAAGAACATAGAAAGTCTTATTCCATTGGGCATGGAGTTAAAATGGTTATGAAAATGTGAGAGAAATTGATATGATAAATGATTATTCTAGGGATGAGAGGTATGATGGGTAGATGGCATTGAATGATATGGAAAGAGGTGAATGACATATGGAATGATATGAAGTAATTATTGAAGTGCATGTTGGGGTGGGATGGAAACAAACTATGCTTTTTCATGAACTTTCTAGGTGGCCCCTCCTTTTGAGATCATGCTCTTTTAAAAAAATTCTCAATTTGTGAAAGTGGCTCTCTCTTGTACTCTCTAGTGGTAGTCAATGATCCTTTTCCAACACACTTTTTTAATTTTGGACACCTTGTGCCCCCCACTTATTTTTTCATGATGTTGAGGTGTCATGCCTAAGTCCATCATTCTGAAAATATTCTTGTGTGTCATGTGTTTCTTGAACTTCTTTTGCCCTTATATTCTTTATGGTGGGAGCCTCTATAATGACATATCGCTCTCCTTACTCATTCACTTGATCTTCTTCTTCTTTATTTAGAATATTATTTTCTCTCTAGATTACTTGACAAACCATTATCCAAGTTTTTGGAGTAGGACGTTTGATTTTCAAGATTTTTCTTGTGTATATTCATCAATTTATAGGCCTTTGTATAGGAGGGATTCCATTATCTCTTGGCCATTTCTTGAATTTTAGCTTGTATCACAACCATCTTGCTTAGGAACTCAAGCACTTGAGTTTTATCAATAGGTTCTCGCCATTGATTTATCTTTTCCTAGTTGTTGGTTGTTGATTCTATTTAAGCCTAGAGCTTTTCTCTGGTATGGATTCAAGATGCTTCATCCTAAAAACCTAGAAATCCTAGATCTATGGCTTCTCCTACTGGATCCATTATTTTCTTTGCTTTTAGCTATAGCCAATTTATCATTGTTAGCTTTTGATAATATATATTTAATTAAATGCAAGCACAAGGACTAAAATGAGCACGCAATATTAAATATAAGATAATGGCAATATACTAAGCAGGTAAAACCCATAAGAAAATTTTGCAATAACTCATAAAACTACCATTAATGAAAGCTCATGAAAATAGGATCTTCATACAAAATGTGGAGATCTCAAATACTTCATGCTTCATAAAAGTTCTACATTGTATCAAATTTTTACTCTACTCTACTCTACTAAGATGATATGATAAGATATGATATGACTTGGATTCCCTACTTGCTCACACAAAGGTCAATATATAATGGGATGTGACTCATGGACATATTCCTATGACTCTTAACCTTCCTATTCTAATGACTCATGTGCACATGGACTATGATGCATATTTACATTATTGAATACTTTGCACATTCTAATATTACTTGTATATTTATTATATTGCATAAATTAAATACTCAAACCCTAATATAAGATAAAATCCTAATATAAATATGTACCCAAGGTGGTACATTGGCATGTACCAAATAATGTAATATATTCCAACACCCCATGTATTACATTATTTAATTATTGAAGACTTTAGTCTTCGATATGGTTTTCGTCCTGGTTCTAGAACTTGAGCTCTTATTTTTTGCTTTCTTCATTTTTCTTCCTATATGTATCCTGATCAAGTAAATAATAATTATCTTCATAAAATACTATTTTTGCTTAAAGAACTTTAACTTCATGTTCATTTGTAGGTTCTTCCAGTTCTTGAATTTCTTAAATCTCTTGAACTAAATATCCTTTTTGTTTTCCTTATCTATATTGTATTTGAGGATGATTGTATTGAATTTGAGAAGTATATGGATGCTAAAATTATTGCTGATGTGAATTATATTGATTCTAATATTGTCTTGGTTGGAATGGCCTAATTGATTGACATCCAAAATTTGTTTGATTTCCTTGATATTGATTTCTTGGATTGAATCTACAATAGTTGGTACTATGTCCTTTATTTCTGCATACTTGACAATATTTATTATTCCATCTTGATATACCCTTTTAGAATGAAGAAATATTTCCTTGTGAATTATATTTTGAGACTAACACATTGTTAGTCATTTCAACTTTCACTAAAGTTTCTACCTCATATTCTTGTAGTTTATTGATTAACTCATCAAATAATGTATCTTTACTTAGAATTTGTAAAGATATGACTAAATGCTTGTAGCTTTCTAGAAGTACTCTTAGTATCACTTGAACAAATAAATTATCTTCTAGAAGTGCTTAGAAGTGCAATTGTATGAGAATTGATTACCATACATAACTGCATGTTACAATAGCATACTACCTATTAGGAGGAAGGAGTTCGCACAAATTTCCCCAGAGGGAAAAACCAAAAGAGGAAAAACCGGCCCAAAAATAAAAAAAAATTTTAAAAATTTTTTTTAATAGTGGTTTTTTATTTTTAAATTTTTTTTAAAATTTTTAAACAGGAAAAAAAAAAAAAAAAAAAAAATTTTTTTTAAAATATTAAATAAATAGAGAAAAGAAGGAAAAAAAAGGAAAAATTTTTTTTTTTTTTTTTTTTTTTTTTTTTTTTTTTTTTTTTTTTTTTTTTTTTTTTTTGAAAAAAAAATAAAATAATTTATTTTATTTTTTTTTTTAAATTTTTTTATTTTTTTATTTTTTATTTTTTTTTTTTTTTTTTTTTTAAAAAAAAAAAAAAAAAAAATAATAATTTTGCCAATTTAAGTATTTGGAAAACAAAAGGATTTCAACTTCAATTATTATGAAAATATAAATTTATAAAATTCATTCTTTAGTTTCTAAAACTAGGGAGACATAAGGTTTGCTACTTCATAGATATTAAAAACTTTGAATTATCCAAACTTGGGAGTTATAAGGATGTCTACTTCAAAGGAATCAAAATTTATGGATAATAATATGGAGTTTATGATTAGAAAATAAAAAGTAGATGTCATAAAATTTGGGATTAAGAATTTGATATTTAAAGGAAAGATAAATATAGTTTCAAAATTATTTTATAGTGAATCCATAGAAGAAAATTTTGAAACTTTTGAATACTATCTACATGCAAGACTTATTGAAGCAATTGATGATGGAAAGGATAATATTATGATACCTCTAGATATAGGTAGCATAATGTATATGGAATTACTTTCACTTAAGATTCATAAATATGAGAATTTGAAATAAAAAGAGTTGATTGAATCTCTTAAGAAGAAAGTGGAAATAGATGAATCATTTCTAGAAAGGATATTTCATTCTTCTTGTAGAATTGATATTCCAAGTTTATCTAGCTCAAGAATTTATTGTAATGCTCTAAGTGAATGTTTAGAAGTTACTATACAGGAAAATAAAGAATCATATGATTCTAACAACAAAGGCAAAGAAAATATTCTTATACAAGAATTTGATGACAATGAAAGAGTTAAAATTGAAGATCATGAATCCAAAAATGAAATCAAAGCAATTGAAGATGAAGTCAAGCAAGAAGAAGAGAAAATTATGGAGATCAAGAAGAATATCACATGCATTGCAAGGTCACTTGAAGAATCAATAGAAAGACCATGATTGAAGACTAAAGTCTTTAATAACCAAATAATGTAATACAAGGGGTGTTGGAGTATATTACATTATTTGATACATGCTAATGTACCCCCATGGTACCTTCATGGTACATTTGTAAATAATAGATTAGGGTTGAGTCATAGTTTAGAGTGTGAGTAATATTTCCTTTTATGTAAGTGTGAATGTGTAGGATATGCATAAGTGTCATGTAAAGTTGTAATGTGTAGGAAATGCACAAGTGTCATGTGAGTTAGTGTGCAAGTGTAAGTTAAGTCTATGTGCAAGTATTATAGAAACAATATGTAATGTAAATATGTGCGCAAGTATCTTAGGTTAGAGTGTGCAAGTTAAGGAAGTGTAAGAGTCGTGTATAGGTGTGCACACAATATAGAGTCAAGTGTTCATCAATTATGCAAGTGTCAAGTAGAGAAGCCAAGAGTCATGAGACTTGACATATGGAAAGGAATAGTCAAGTATCCAAAGAGTCATATTACTATGGCTATATTATGGAGATAATACTCCATAAGCAATACATCACAAATAGTCACAATCACTACTATCATATTTGTAAGAGAAAGAGGAGTAATAAAGATTGCATACATTTTGAGCAATTAATATTGTAAGTTGTATTACATGCTTTGTACATGTATTATTCAGGCTATTACATTCATATTGTTGCTTATTATTGAATGTTATTTGAGTTATTATAAGCCTTGATATACATATTAATTTGCTCATATTATTCTACTCATATCATTATATTTGACCTTATTGTATTGTGGCTATATTATATTCGATCTTGTGATATTTAACCTATGATATTTGTGGTAGTAGTAAGGCTTAAGAAGCCATCATTATCAATCCATATTCTGAAGGCCAAATCCCAAGATCCATTAAATTTAACCAAAATTGCCCTATCTTTGAGAAACAAGGATCAATTTCCTACGAGGTTAGTTAAATTTAATGGCCAAGATCCATTAAAATTTAACTAACCTCTACTACTAAGGATGATTCTAAGGATTTAGCTATATAACTCAAAATCTACTAAATTTTACTAGTATATCCTATAATGATTATATTATTTGAAAATAATCCTATAATTTGCATGCAAAACTTCTAAAATATGAAGGGGGAAAGGAACTTAGTTGAAAATTTCTATGCCCATACAAAATGTCCCGCCTCATTGACGCCCTAGCTCTCTGTTGCTCCTCCCATCATCTGCATCCTACTTGAAAAATATTTGCAATTTTGTTTTTTATGACTTGAAAATTTGTCACTACCCTTATTTAGGATGGTTGACTTTGTAGGGTTGTATCTCCCTCAATACCACTCAGATTCCTTCATATGACTACTCATTTAAAATCTCTCATAATTTCACACAAATTGATCCAAGAATCATCTAGATCAGACAATTCTTTATATATAAATGACTCCTAAAATATGAGATATTTAAAAGAAATTGTTTTTCCTAATGCTACCCTAGTTTTGAATGATTGTTTCACATGGTCATATATCCCTCAATACTACTTGGATTCTTTCAAATGACCACTCTCTTTAAATATTTTTAAATGTTGCACAAAGTGGCACAAGAATAATCTAAATCCAACAACTCTATGCAAATATATGGCTCCTAAAGATGATTTATTTTTTAGAATTTTTTGCCCTTGCTCTACTAATTCATTCTTATGTGTTTCTTTTATACTTGATCTTAAAGTTAATAATACACATGACTCTAAAGTTGAAGAGCTATATTTTTATATAAAATAAAAATATATATTTTATGTAACCATATTGACCCACATGGAAGTGAGTGAGAGATAGGAGCAAATATTGCCTTCCTTATTTTAGAATTTTGGGGAAGAGTAAAGAGTAACTTCTAGCAAGGATATCATGGATAGGAAGTAAGTATAAGGAGCACTCATCACCTTTATTACTTCAAATCTTTGGAAATATAAATAAGTAAATAATTCTTATGACAAAGATCTAGTTACCATGAAAGGAAAGCCATATTTAAAACCCCTAATTGGAAGCAAGGATGCCCTAGTTGGAAGTATAAATGCCCCAATTAGA
Organism: Wollemia nobilis; assembly: GCA_028583015.1. NCBI lineage: Eukaryota > Viridiplantae > Streptophyta > Pinopsida > Araucariales > Araucariaceae > Wollemia > Wollemia nobilis. The sequence goes on from JAQPPZ010002050.1 coordinate 2,757,571, forward strand.
GATAAGAAGAAGGATGAGTATATGGTAAGCCATATCTAAGAAATAGATGTTACACCAAAATTTATTATAAAGTATGAGATGACTGAGCATGATATAATAGTTATTATAAGCAGAAGGCTAATATTATAATTCTATAGATATCGGCTAGATTTTTTGGAGATTCAAAATTGGACCAAGTGTAAGTGAAGAGAGATACCTTATTGTTATAAAACAACTTCAATAATTATAACAATAGAAATAGCAATCCAATAATGCAAAATTAATAATACCTAATGATATCAATAATTCAGATCTAATTTTTAAAACTAGAAGAAAAAAAATTCAATGAGTTTACAAAAGTTTTTATGAGGCGTCCTGGTCCCCTCATATTGAGTGGGGTTTGAACCTTGGACCTCTCAAAGAGAGGCCAAATACATTACCATTGTAGTAAGTTTATATCTTAAAACTAGGAAATTATTAATAAATAGAGCTAGGGCAATTTTTTCAAAAAATGGATAATCTTTCAAGAGCCATATCTTCGCATAGAGTTATATGATTTAGATTACTTTACCTTGGAATCTCCTTCATAGGTATTCTACAACTTGGTCCACATTTCATTAGTTGAATTACATACCATGCTCTCTTTTAGACTCAAAGTCTAAAAGAGAGCATGCGGTTACAATAACTTAGAGTAAAACACTCAAAGTATAAAAAAGTAAGCACATGGTTACAATAACTTAGAGTAAAACACTCAAAGTCTAAAAAAAAAGTAGAGTTTAACTGAAATTAAAATTAAATAAAGAATAAATTTAAACTAAAGTTTAATAAATAAACTTTAAAATTAAATAAAGAATAAATTTAAATTAAATTTTAATAAATAAACTTTAAAATTAAATAAAGAATAAATTTAAATTAAAGTTTAATAAATAAACTTTAAAATTAAATAAAGAATAAATTTAAACTAAATTTTAATGAATAAACTTTAAAATAAAGTTTAAAATTAAACTAAAGTTAATTAATTAATTAAAGAATAAATACATAGTATAATTAATAAAACTTTTAGAAAAAAGTATAAATAATCAAAAACTTTTAAAATTAAACTTAAGTATGTACAAATTTAATTAATAATCAAAAAATTCATTAATAATTAAATTTTATATTTAATTAATCAAAGTAAAGATTTGATTAGTTAATTTATTTATTCGAAAAATTAAATTAATTTATTCTAAAATTTAATTCATTAATTTATTCTAAATTTTAATTAAAACCAGAAAATCTACTTCTCATCAAAAGACTTAGGAGTTTTTTTGGATTTCTCCAACAAAATCATGGAAAATGAATATGTTGCAGTGCGAGGACTTGTTGACAGAGTTGGTAGAGTTTAGGGTTTAGGAAAACCCCCAAGTCCAAAGCTTGAGCTGAATGGCTGAAGTCGAGTTTGAAAACGAGGGGGGACCTCTTACTCCTTGTCAAAAGCAAGTTGTTGAGTAGCACTGGTTTGTCTTTGAGAGAGATTTTCTGAAAACATTGTTGAAGGAAAGACCTTGGATAGCCTCTGGAACGTAATCTCTGATAAAGCAAGCTTCTGAGTTGAACAAAACCAGAAGGGTCAAATTCTATGAGAAGATACCTTTTCAATTCGTTGATGACAAAAGAACGCTTTTGGTGAAGCGGGTGCCAAGAACTGAAGGGTATATACTGGTAAATATTCATTGGCTTCTGAAAGCACTTAGAAGAAAGAATACTTGTTTCTCCAAATTGCGCACCTTTGAAGAATGTGATATCAAGCAAAGTGGCAGATTGTGAAGAAACATTTACAGAGATTTTAATTTCTGGATAGATGCTTTGGTATGCTTTGAAAAAATCATGGAGAGAGTCCTCACTGCCCGTCCAAACTCCAAAAGCATCATCAATGAAATGTCAAAAAAAATGAAGAGGAGAAATATCAAAAGCTTTCGCAACTTGAGATTCCAGATGGCATAGAAAGAGGCATGCGTAAACAACAACAAAATTGTTACCCATAGCCGTGCCACGAACCTGTTTAAAAAAATTGCCATCGAACTCTATGTAATGTTCATTCAACACAAGCGCTACCATGTCACATATTATGTCTATTAAACCATGATCCAAATAAAACTCATCAAAGAAGTTTGTTACCTAAATTTTTAGAGCACGCAGCCCCTCCATCGTGGGTGTACTCGGATATAGTGACTCTATGTCAAAAGTAAACAAAATGCAATCGAGTGGCAGAGAAGTTTGACTGAGATCTCTAAGAAGCGAGATTGAGTCCTGCAAGTGGTAAGTTTGCTTAGAAAGCAAAGTGTCTCTCAGCTGGTGAAGGAAAAAATCAATCAGAAGTTCTCTTTCTTGTAGAAAGAGCTGAAAGAAATTCGCTCCCAGTTAAATAACTCCACTTCTAACAAGAAGAAAGGAGTGCCCGACCCTAAGCGCAATAAAGCTCGTCCTTAGAATAAGAATACCAATTTGCCAAAAAATGGGATTCCTTCCGGGGCTTCGTCCTAGACTATCACTCAGAATACCTCTAGGCCATTGCCATCTAGGCAAAAGTCCAACCAACGGATTCAGTTTGCTGCCTAATTTGCTGGACATCATGGGAACTTCAATCAACCACGAAGGGGTCACGACCAAGCACAAGGGAGAACGTGTAGGCCAGAAAACCAAGGAAGTCGTGGTCCATTTCAAGGACAAACAGGTGCTCCTCAACCTCCCAATCAAAGACATATAGGGGGATCTCAACCTCCTTCTCATCCACGCCAAGGGAAGAATGCACAACACCATCCCAACACCGCTCCATCAGGCCACGGTTCTGCCTAAGTTACTAGGGCATCTGCGTAAATCGTAAGCTCTTTTATCTTTTAATTTTTGCAAGAAAATATCCAACTAAGATTGATAAAAGGATTACGAATTTCGCCATCCATAATTTATCTTCACAAAATTTTAGTTTTGAAGAGAGAAAAGTGCTTGGTTTGGGGATCAAATATATCCCTCGTCCTCCTCCCATGACAACAGATGCTATGAAGGTGGAGTTTTGCGCTTTTGCAAGGTGCCTGCATCTTCGTGTATTTTTTGGCCCTGAGAACACAGTATACGATAATGAAGACGATCATCCTGTTCTGCTTCCCTTCTTCAAAGCTTTCTATCATCACTTTTGGACCTCTAATACTTTATGGATGCCAAAAGAATACAATGAGGAGCTGGAGATGTTCAACAGATAGATTAAATGTACCTTCCTGGAACGAGTTGCGCTCTGCAACTTCGAGATTCAACGTCCTTTGCCTATTTGTTTAATGAAAGCTCTGAAAACATTGCGCAAGGACAAGACCATCATCATCAAGGCGACAGATAAAAACCTTGGGCTCATGGTCATGAATCACACATGGTATAGAGAGGAAGGGTTTCGACAACTTGCAGACATAAATGTTTATCTTCCTATGACTGAAATTCCTTGGTGCCTCATGTGGAGTAAGCTTCTCAACCTCATAGATCGTTCTGAGATCTTCATGGAGATTAAAATTTTCCTCACTAAGTTTCTTGTAGATAGAACAAGAGCTTGCACTTTCTACATGCTGCCCAAACTTCATAAGCCTGAGATCGTTGGGAGACCAATCTATGCTTATAAGGGCTACATGCTTGAGCCACTCTCTAAGCTTCTCCATGAACTTCTTCTCCCTTTGCTTTCTAAGCAAACTTACCACCTACAGGACTCAATCTCACTTCTCAGATATCTCAGTCAAACTTCTCTACCACTCGACTGCATTTTGTTTACTTTTGACGTAGAGTCATTGTATCCAAGTATACCCACGATGGAGGGACTGCGCGCTCTAAAAATTTAGGTAATGAACTTCTTTGTTGAGTTCTATTTGGATCATGGTTTAATCGACATAATATGTGACATGACAACGCTTGTGTTGAACGGACATTACCTAGAGTTCGATGGCAGATTTTTTAAACAGGTTCATGGCACGACTATGGGCAGCAATTTTGCTGTTGTTTACGCATGCCTCTTTCTCTGTCATCTAGAATCTTGAATTGTGGAAGTTTTCAACATTTCTCCTCTTAGTTTTTTTTGACGTTACATTGATGATGCTTTTGGAGTTTGGACGGGCAGTGAGGACTCTCCACGATTTTTTCAAAGCATACCAAAGCATTTATCCAAAAATTAAAATCTCTATAAACGTTTCTTCACAATCTGCCACTTTGCTTGATATCACATTCTTCAAAGGTGCACAATTTGGAGAAATAGGTATTCTTTCTTCTAAGTGCTTTCAGAAGCCAATGAATATTTACCAGTACCCTTCAGTTCTTGGCACCCGCTTCACCAAAAGAATTCATTTGTCATCAACGAATTGAAAATGTATCTTCTCAAATAATCTGACCCTTCTGGTTATGTTCAACTTAGAAACTTGCTTTATCAGAGATTACGTTCCATAGGCTATCGAAGGTCTTTTCTTCAACGGTGTTTTCAGAAAATCTCTCTCAAAGGCAGACCAGTGTTACTCAATGACTTGCTTTCAACAAGGAGTAAGAAGACCCCCGTCGTTTTCAAACTCGATTTCAGCCATTCAACTCAAACTTTGGACTTGGGGGTTTTTCTAAACCCTAAACTCTACCGACTCTTTCAACAAGTCCCATACTGCAACATATTCCTTTTTCACGAGTTTTTTTGGAGAAATTCAAAAAAACTCTGAAGTCTTTTGATTAGAAGTCTCCACATTGGCATTATTGCCATACAAAGCATCACTTTAACTACTTGATCCTCCATTTTCATGGCATTATTTATGGACGTCTTCAGACCTACAAGGATATGCCAATTTTAGATCCAAAATTGGTCATCCACAACCTTTCGCTAAATCCTAAAAAGAAACCGATCAAGTAAAAACTCAAGAAGATGCATCAAACCATGACCTTGATGGTAAAGAATGAGATACAAAAGCTATTGGATGTAGTCTTTATTACTTTCATTTTTCGAGTTTTTTCGGATTTCTCCAACAAACTCGTGAAAAAGGAATATGCTGCAGTGCGGGGACTTGTTGACAGAGTCAGTAGAGTTTAGGGTTTAGGGTTAAAAATTAGAGTTAAAAATTAAAGTTAAAAATTAGAAATTAGAGTTCAAAATTAGAGTAAAAAATTAGAAATTAGAGTTAAAAATTAAAGTTAAAAATTAGAGTTAAAAATTAGAAATTAGAGTTCAAAATTAGAGTAAAAAATTAGAAATTAGAGTTAAAAATTAGAGTTGAAAATTAGTGTTAAAAATTAGAGATTAGAGTTAAAAATTAGAAATTAGAGTTAATAAACTAAATTGACTCTTTATGTTATCTTAAAAAAAAAAGTTTTTACATGGTTGTTTAATCCATTATCCATGTTAATTTTTTTATTTCTACAATTAATACTGTTAGTGTCCTGATAAGACTTTTTTTTTTTTTAAGCGAAAAACCTCTTGCGGGGCCGCCTTGGTCTGAAAGACCACGAATAGGGGGTTCTACACCGTCAAAGTCACCAGGGAGTCACACCCGACCCTAACAACATTTACCCAATTCAACTTTTTGGTAGGGTGGAGATTTGAACCTGGGACCTCTCTTGGAGGATTTCCCTCTCCTCTCGAACTCACCTACAACACCTGGGTGTGTCCTGACCTCTCTTGGAGGATTTCCCTCTCCTCTCGAACTCACCTACAACACCTGGGTGTGTCCTGATAAGACTTGAACACACCATTTACTGAACCATTTTGTTGCTTTTCTGTGAGGTCATCAAGCCTGTTGGATTTTACATTTTTCTACTCCTGCTCATTCTCACTTATTCCACCTCCTTTTAAATTTCTTTCTTCTTTGCTTTTGGCACTTTCTGTTATCCTAGAATTCTCTTTCAGGTTTCTGTTTCTACCTCTATGGTTTCTTCCACCATTGCCATCCACAGGCAATTCCACAAGCAAACATGTGCATTTATAAACCAGTTGTAGACCTGGCTTCTGATCCGTCTGGTCTGTCTTGCTAAGTAGATGTTTGTCAGTTGTTGCGAGGCTACCCTCTCTCGCCTGTCCACTAACCGCTTGGAGCCATGCTAAGGCATGGCACCCCATACCTGGGTCCACCCTTCCTGGCACAGAAGCACTATGCGACTGCCGCAGAACCCTGTCCCCCTACGCTCTGCATCCCCACCGTATCGCTCGAGCGCCCCTTTCCTCATCCTCACCTGTTATCTGTACTTGTGTTTCTTCTCCACCCTGAGAAACTGATGATATAGTAAAGTATCTCCTTCCATAAAATCTCTCATACTTGTTAGATAAAACAAATTGTGAGATACTTTATTACTGGTAGCTGTGACTGATAGCTTTCTGTCGTGTAAGTCTTCCTGTTTATGAATCTTGCATCCCATTTCCTGAGACAATGGGTATGTTGAAGGCCAGTTGACGAAGAAGTGAAGAGTAAGACTATTTTTATTGCAAACCCTACCCTTTTATCCAAAAATTCCATTTCATAAATCCTACGTAATGTTTTTGTGTTCACATTAATCCACGTTCTCTGTTTCCACATGCCACCCCTTATTTTAGCATTGCCTATTTACCCTTTTCCTTGCACATGCTTTTCTCTGCCAGAAACCAAGCTCCGAGGCTGTTCTGCTATTTTTTTTTCAAATCATTTTAGGTGCTTATAATTCAATTGACTTCCATGGCATTTGACGGTATTCTCCCAAAACCTCTACATCCCCTCCGCAACGCTGCCTGACTCACCCCTCACTTCCTTGCAAAAATTACAATAAAAACAAAAATTCCCTAACGCTAACCTTTCCCAACCCTAGCCTCCTCCCCTGCAAACCTAATCTACCCCTAACCCTAACTACTCGACTACCCCTCACATATATCTGCTCTACATCCTTAGCATTTCCCTAACGCTAACCTTTCACAACCCTAGCCTTCTTCCCCTGCAACCCTAATCTACCCCTAACCCTAACCGCTCCACTACCCCTCACATATCTCTGCTCTACATCCCGACCCTACCTCTCTATCTCGGCTCTTACCCGGCCACGTGCCCGCGGCCTTCCTCAGGCCCTTCCCACTTCCATCACCACGTGGTCTCCCGTGTCCCATCCACACGCACCGTCATAACAATAAAAACCTACGCATAAACCAAACAAAAAAAAAAATAAATAAAAACTCATTTAAAAAAAATAACAGTAAAAATAAAGCAAGACCATAAAGATGCATAAATCATAAATAAATAAATAAAAAATAATAATATAATAAAAATAAATAATTAAATAAAAATAAAAAACAAAAAAAAACATCCTTGAATTTAATTGTTGCATTCATCACATTTCATAAAAAAAACAATTCATTTTGTATTTTGTATCTTTTGGAGTATTTTTTATCTTGTATTCGACATTATAAACAACTAGGTATTTTTAGTTTTTGTAATGCAAAACAAAACTTGATTATTTGTTTGCTTTGTTTTTAGATTTATCAGGTTTAGTTAGATAGAATTTCTTGGCTTTGTTTTGTAAAATTTTGCCAAACATTACCATTTTGCCTTCATTCCATACAACCATGGCTCATTTCCCTAATACCCCCAACCAGCCCTAACATACCATCAATCGTATCAACCACCTCCCACTTATCAATCACCCCCAAACTCGCAATATCACCAATATCCTATCCATCATCAACCCCCACCTCAATATCCCCAACCATCAACTTCACCATCTCATCACTCATCCCCCACATATCATCACTCCCAACCCACCTATCCTCAACCACCAATTCAATAGTATCATCAACCCCCTCAACCAACTTATCACCCTCAACCATCCACCCAACCATATCTATCACAACCACCACCTACTTATCTCCCACTTACAATCAATCATTGCCTGCATTTCATCACACCCCACCTTCATATCAATCCCCATCAACTCATCCATATCAACATACCCCTAATCCATCTCAACCATCCCCTCCATATTATCCTCAACCACTTCCCAACCATCTTACATTCCTACCCACATCCCTACCACATCATATAACATGCACCCCATTCTACCACAAGCTTCCCAAGCACCTCTCACCACTTCACACCAATATTACCCAAGTTCCCAACATCAACCATTTTTATTGTTGCATTCATCTTCCCCGCACCAACCTCAACAACCTCACCCCTCTTCACAACAACCTCCATATTTACCTTAGCCTCCAACATATCAAGCTACACCTCCTCCCACTAAATTTCAAAACCAACCTATTTTCCCTACCATACACATCCCTCCTCAGCCCCAACGTCACTTCACACCTCTTGTTGAACCTTTATTATCCATATTTTAGAGACTTCTTGAGGTGCGAGTACTCTCCTCACCCCACCTAGGATCACACGAGACACATAATACAACATATCTAGGGTCTCATACCGATAAATTTTGTGTCTACCATCGCCAACATGGTCATGATATCAATCATTGTCAATCATTTCAAAATATTGTACAGGATTTGATTGACCAAGGGGTCATTCTTGTCAAACATACTTCAACCCTTGCTCAACAAAATCTTGCAAATCCTCAAACTCCATCTCACCAAGGTTTTGTGGGCTTGATTGGTCATGACCACATTACTCATACCTCACCCACTCTTTCTGCCATATCACAAGAGCCTCCATCCCTAGTCGCTCCATCCCTAGTCGCATCCACCACTACACAAGTTGTTCCACTCCTTTCCCCTTCATCTTCATCCTCTATGACATCTAATCCACCTATTTCTTCTCAACTCGTTATCACGTCAAATTCTCCACCTACTCCATCCAATCTCTCTTCCATTTTGTCACCCTCACAATATACACCACCATGCTCATCCTCCCCATCTCACTCAATCAACACCCTCAAAGCTCCTTTGCCCAACCTTATTGATTTTGAGGACAAAAGTGATGATAAATTTATTGATTTTCCACCCCCTCAGCCTTTTCTAGACGACTTTTTTCAAGTAGTCCCCTCTCATCCCCTTTCCTCTAACACCTTAAAGGACACACAAACGACACACACACTCGACGTTCCTTCAAATTATTTAAAGGTGACTCCCCCTACTTGTCCACATAGCCCACCGGTGCATCCCCACATCACCTCCATTGACACTGCTACCTTACATGACCAATTTCCAATAATTTATCCTTCGACTTCTTCATCCCACAATAATACACCTACCCCTACACCCCTTCCATTACTCAAAGTCGTAAAACATCATCCTAATCCCATCACTAATCTAACCCTAGGTTCTACCACTCCTACTTCTCAAGAAGAAGAGGATCCACATGACTTACCCCACACTTCAATTGACTCTTCATCTTCATCACAAGACATTTCCCTCAACACTATTCCTCAATTTACCTCATCTAATCATATTTCCTCATCCAAGGATACCCCTACCACTTCTCTCATTTCGACCTCACTACCTCCTACAGTCCCACACATTAATGTACATATGACTAATCTAACTATTCACGAATACCTTGTACATAATGTAACTATTAACACATTACCACATGTACAGTTTATTAAAGATTTTGATAAAACTCAAGACAAGCCTTTTACCATAGGTACTATTGTACCCTTAGGCTTACCACCTAACCACACCAATTTTTTTTATGGGGGACTCGATACCCCCACATTGCCATCCACCTCCATCTCCTTCCAAGATAGTTTTTGTGCTGACATTAACTACCTCTCCAACCCCTCTTTTGTCTTACACTATTTTTAGAAAAGCCATTGGCAAGGTTTTGACTTAGGACATCATAAGCAAGGCATCTAAAACCTCATCGATCTTCCAGGTGAATTACCCAACACCCGAGCAGGTTTGGGAAGATCGAGCTGGTATCTTACTCCATTGACCTTACCCAACACCTCACCCAACACCCCATCCAATCACCCTTCCTTTTGCACTTTGACTCAATGCACCATGCTACCTTGCAGACTTGGTTGTCACTCCGCATTGTACTGTTTTACACTTTCGTCACCTCCTAGGACATTTTATTTTAACATTTGCCTCCTTAGGTACCCTTTTTCACATCGCCTCATTAGGCATTTTATTTTTCGCACTGCCCCCTTGGTCACCCCTTTCACACTTGCCCCCTTAGGCTATACAGTTTTCACTAGCCTCCTTAGGCTACATACCTTTTGTTTACTTTTTTCTCTTTTTTTTATACAAGTGCACATGTGGTCCCTTCCTATTTGGGTCTGCTCTTTTCCCATGGTTGCATTATATCCCTTTTCCCCCACCACATCCTTCTACTCACACCTTCCCTTGTCTCCTTAACCAAAACTATTTCCATCCATGAAGAGAGTGAGGAGGAGATAGACCCCTCTCATACTTCACCTTCGACACTACTTCCCCTTACAAACCACCCCATGTTAACATCCTCCCATAATCCTGTTGACTCTTTGTCACCATCTACCCAATCTAAATTAGCCCACAATTTAACCATTGATGTCATTGTTCCTTTGGTCCTATATCTATCCATACCAGTTTTGTGTCTGGGGAAATTGACCCTTCCATTCATTTCAAATCTCTCACTCTAGATATTGAGGAGGAGGATGAAACAAAATTCAAATAATTTTCCATCTCTTTTGACCCTTGTTTGCCTCCACACCCTCCTCCACCCAAGTTGCAGCAAATTTTTATCACTCTTGATCCTCCATCCCCCCAACCTTCAACAACTGACTGTTCTCAAGTTGCCCTCATCCATCCCCTTTCCCCTAATATCTCAAATGACAAGCAAATGCCTCACCCACCTAAAATTCCTCCAACTTGTTTCACGGAGACTCCTCCTCCTACACCACAAATCTCTTCCACACCTCTCCATTCTCATTCCCCTCATGAACTAGACTGTTCTTTGGGTTACCCCCATTTTGTTTCTGGGAAAAATTACGCCCCGCAAAGAGCGGGTGCGATGACGCAATAAGCAAAGTTGCACCCTATCGGGACCTGGCGTGATTTTGCTCCTGCGTGCAGAAGACCCTAACTTTGGATCTATGAAGTCGCACCTTGATGATACCGGGCATGATTTCGCCTATGATGCGAGAAAAATAAAAATAAATGTGAAATGAAGTGCAGAAACGTAAAACTTAAAATAAGAAACCTGATGGACGATGCAGAGGTAGACAAAAAGGGTGAGATCTCCAGGTAGTTAATCTCTCCTCCTAGACTACGACATGGATCCACCAGATCAAACAACAATCAGATCAATGCAGTAGAAGACCAAATCCAAAATTCGCACTTCGGGGTTAGCTTGCAGAAGAGAAAAGGAAGCAGATAGAAAATAACTTGCGAGCGTGTTAGAATAACCAAGCGTGTCTTAGAAATCATAAGTGCATGAGATCGATTGTGTGTGTGTGAAATGTGAGATCATCCCTCCTTTTATAGGTGATATTGAAGGTGAAAAGAGCGGGAAAACCTCGGGAAAGCCGACGCCAAACATGCTAAAGAGAAAAATTAGGGTTTCTAAGGAAGAAACCCTAAAAATGCGAAATCGTGCCCCATCCCGGTGGGTCGCGACTTCGCTTTCATGAAATCGCGCCCCATCTTGACCGAGCGTGATTTCACTTAGAAGGGCAAAAAGGGTAGGGCAAGGGGAAAGAGGCCCATCCCTTGCCTTAGGTAGGGGTTAGGGACCTCTTGGAGGGCTCTAGGAAGATTGCCCACTAAAAGTGGGTCAATTTTTTGTGTCTACATTTTACCCCCTCTTTGATGCATTTATGGCCTAATAAATGCATCAAAGAAAGGATGTAGGCACACACTCGAGGAAAAAAACAAGCGAAAATGGGGTGGCTAGTTTAGAAGAAAGGGGTGGTGCAAAAATAGTGTCGTTCCGGACACTTTCTAATTTTGCATGTAAATCGAGGCATTAGGGACTTTAATGCCTCTATAGGCCAGGGTGCCCCCTCGAGTTTTATGAGGAAGACATTCCTCATAAAAACTTGAAAGGGTTGATGCAGAAGAAGAAAGAGAGAAAAAGAAATAAAAATGAGAAAAAGAAGGGTAAAATCTAGGGTTAAAAGGGTGAAAAGGGTAAAACCCTAATTCATTTTCATTGCACGATGAAGGAGAAAGAGCTCTGGGGAGAAAAAGACAATGGTGCTACCGGTGCACCGATCTATGATCATGAGGGGTGAGGCCGACATGGAGGTAGACCGAGCACAGGTAGACCCTAAAATATTTCCTTCACATATAATTTTCTTCATCATGTTGCACATTTAGGGTAGTTTTAGGTTTTTTAGAGATTTTTACATCATATTCGATGATGGGTTTTGCACCTGATTGGGGTGCAATTTCGTAGCTCGATCACGATTTCACCTCGGGCAAGGCACGATGAAATCGTACCCAAAGAAATTCGGGTGCAATTTTGCGAATTTGTGCCTCGAAAAAAGGAGGCACAATTTCACCTAAGACAAAGCAAAACAAAAGGGAAAAAGAAAGAAAAAGAAAAGAGGAAAGAGATGCAAGCAACATACGAAGTGCAAAGTTTGGATGTAGTCATCTGATGCTTAAATCAAACATTTTAATTTATTTTATTTTATTTAATGAAACTAATGAATTTTTTATTTATTTTTGTGGATGCAGCTAGGTATACTCGAGAGCCGAGAGTGGTGGGCAGGCGCACTAGAGGCTGAGTTGGATGCACTGGGGCTAGTGGAGATGGCTCGACTAGAGGTGGTGGGGCTAGACCACCTTGTGAGGATGCCTCACATTGAGATAGATAGGGCTATGTTGACAGCCCTAGCAGAGAGGTGGTACCCGAAGTCGTCCACCTTTCGATTACCCACAAGGGAGCTCACCATCACACTAGAGGATGTGTGGTAGATTTTATACATTCCTATCAGGGGAGCACCTATTTATAGAGCACGAGGGCAAGCAACCACTTTGTAATGATTTTTAATAGGTTGGACCCACTAGGTGTGAGAGAGCACCATTATCATTGATGATTTGGTGGGTCGATATGGGGTGGACCCTCTGATGACCGTGCTCTATGGGGTTGTGGTTGGGCTTCTGATGTGTCATACTAGTAGATGACATCTTCCATGGGCCATGGTAGGAGTAGTGGTAGACATGCGACACTAGGGAGTTAGGTTCACATGGGGCCCATATGTGTTGGCCCACTTGTATAGGATATTGTACAACATCATGTATAAGCGATATACAAGTTTAGTCTACATGACATTGCTCTAGGTGTGGTGTTGGGAGCACATAGCTATCTAAAGGCTAGATGCACTTCTAGGTCCACTACCTAGCCCAGAGTGGCCAACATCATATAGGTGGTCGAGATCCCTAGAGAGGTCCATGAGGGCCTATGTAGGGAACCTACCACTAGCTAGGTGGGTGATCGATGAGCTTCAGGAGGTGAAGCTCATCTAGTGACCATGGCACCTTCACCTAGGGTGGGCTGAGGATAGGGTGGAGCTAGCCAGGGTGAGGAGGATCAGGTGGTTGACATCGAAGAAGGGGGAGCTGAAGGTCTACAGATTTGATAGAGTCCTATGATAGTTCAAGATCTTGTAGGGAGTCCTAGACCTGGAGGACTACTAGTATCAGAGAGTGACCCGAGATCCAATAGGGGTCAGAGGTGAGCCAGACCTCACCAGGTGGGTCGAGGAGGATTTGGATGATCCTCCCTATGTTGACCCAAGGGTGGATGATGCAGGAGTGGCCATCGGATACAGGTGGTGGTACAGAGGAGTCGTGCCCCAGAGGATCTCCTCACTAGTTTTGATATAGAGGTGCCAGGTCATGGGCCTAGACATGCAGTGAGATTTTTGAGAGGTTGCTCACTAGGCCATGGAGAGGGCATAATAGGGTCCTATAGCCCCGAGATAGAGGTAGTCACATGTTTGGGTCATGGTGGTGGTAGAGGCCACCCAGACTATAGGGACCAAAGAGGGAGGGGTAGGAGGTGCCCCCATAGAGGCTAGGAGGCTACAAGGTAGAGACCCAGGAGAGGCCTCAACATCTATAGTGGTGGCTAGCCAGGGGGAGATAGAGGAGCTACGAGCATAGGTAGCTACTCTATAGAGCCAGATGGCCTAGATCTAGGAGGATAGGGCCAAGAGGCTAGAGGGACTACAGAGCTCACTAAGCATCATAGAGGCTGAGAGGGATGTAGCTTAGGTGGAGGTCGATCGACTCCTAGGGGAGGTGACCCATCTAGATGGAGAGTGCTAGAGGGCTAGGGTGGAGGGGATGGCTATCATTAGGAGTAGCCAAGTAGGTGATGGGATGCAACTGCTATAAGTGGAGCTACGAAGGATAGGAGAGAGGCTAGAGGTAGCCATTCAATGGGCTACATTCTTTGAGATAGTGTATTGTGTAGCTATCCCACTAGAAGTGGAGGATGTCACTTCCCCATCCCTATAGTCAATGAGAAGATCATGATCTCGATCATGAATGATGATAGCATCACAAAATTCCATGCAATAGCCTAGGCTACCTCCTCCTCAGGGTGGGCCAGAGGGAGTAGGCTCCTAGAGCTAGGGCTAGGGATCAAGATCGAGATGATGCACCAATTTTTTATTATGGTGTGCATCCCTAGGTTGAGTGTACCAAGTCTGGATTGTGGTACACCAACCAAACACTAGGATGATGCATCTCTTTATCTCGAGTAATATATAGTTGCTCCTTTTATCTTATTTTGTGTGTAATGTGTGATGATTTAATGTTTTAAGTTTTGAGTTTATATATTGTATGTTTTATGTTTTTATGTTATGCAAACTACCTAAATGCAAACTACATGAAATGGATGGATGGAAAAGGAAGAATAAGAAAGAAGAAGGAGAAGAAGAAAGAAGAAGAAAAATAAGAAATAAGAGAGAAGAAGAAGAGGAAGAAGAAGAAGATCCAAAGGTCAACCAACTGAGATAGAGAAGGATGGGTGATCCGTAGTACAAAACTAGCGTAGGTTGCAAGGAACCAGTGTAGTTAGATACTATAGATCATACCAAAAAAGAAGGGCTAAACCTGCTATAGGCATAGCACTTGCAATAGTGTAGAAGTGTATTGGATTCTGACCACTATGGGTGGTTTCTCCCTTATTGACTGTTGTGAGGTGATTACCCACTAGGATGTATGTCAAGGTCTATTGATATCGACCAAGGAGCTTATCCTGTAATGGGGTGTTGAACCTACTGAGTCAAAAGAGAGTATGACCCGATAGAAGATCAAATGTAATACCCACTAGGATGTACAAGTATCCCATGTGGGGTGTAATATGTTGATGAACTGTGCAAGTGCTATCCCAGATAGGGGTTTTTGATGAGATGAAGACACTATGAGGGTGTGTGCTATTGTGGTAGAAATATTGCTTTCCTTTTGAAGTCAAGAAGAGGAGAAGAAGCAAAACATCAAAGAAGAAGTAGAAGAAGAATCCCTAGGTGGGGATCATGCTAGGCATCAGAGTCCTAGTGAAAGTGCAATGCATGTGAGCTACAACCTAACTAGGTATCATCACATGCCATTGTCACAAAATCCCTAGAAATCTATATGCGCAAGCAGTCATGAATAGTCAATCATGCAATTTTATGACATGCAAACATGCAAGTTGTTTTAGATGTTAGGAAAACATGCAAGGATGACAAGCAACAATGCAATATGAGCAAGCAGGTGGATGCAATGGAAATGCAAATGCAGCTAAATGATGGTTTTTTTGTTATATTTTTTTTAAACAGGATTATACTCAATGCAAAATCTAAAAGCACCATTCATCTTATTATAATGAATAAGCATGCCATGTTCTATTGCATCAAAGGTTTCCCCAAAGAAGATGTCCTCATGATAATGAAAATCATGGAGGAGTTCCTCGAGGGCCCTTCTTTTGAGAGCCATGGCACGATAATCATTACATTTATGAACAACACCATTCTTTTTAACATAAGAAACACCATATAACAACTCATCATCTTCTTTTAAAGTAGCAGGTTTATTTTTAGAGCAAACAGAACCAATCATGTTACAAAACATCAATTTTGGAGGAGAAGTAGAACTTATATCTTTATTTTTATCTTTTGTTATCTTTTGATAATTCATATATTCTGCATAGGTTATAATATGGTCATCATCCTCAAATGGTAAAGGTTGATTTTTATTAGGTATAAAACCTATGCCACATCTCCCAAGCCAAATCTCGACATCCAAGGGCTCTTGAATGCCCTTATATTGTGGCCCCAAACCTTTACCTACATATCCCATACTAGATAGGATCTATTTAGGAAGAGGATAATCATTAGTGAGATAACATTGAGCAAAAGAGTGCTCACTAGGAGAGGGATTGCTACCATGAATATTTTCTTCAAAGGTAGTTCCTCCGAAGATAAAGGTACATGTGCCAAAGTGTACAACATCACCTTTCTTATGGGGCAAGCCCATGGTTCTTGGTGATGGTGGTAGCTTAGCTAGATCCAGAAGAGGCTCTTGGAGGAACTGATTATCATGATCCAAAGATGAAAAATTGGATGTATGTTCCTCACTCACTTTTAAACTTTGAAGACTTTCTAAAATTTGAGATGAGGAACATGGAGAAATTGTTGAAGAAATAGAAGGGCATGAGTTAAATTCAGATTGAGCTAACTCGATATTTGAACAAAATTCAAATGGTCGAGGGTCGCCCGGAATGGTGACAACTTGATTTTTATATTCAAATTTTAGACATTGATGAAGAGTAGAAGGGATGACCTTCATTGCATGAATCCAAGGATACCCAAGAAGGAGATTAAAATATGTAGGACAATGTACCACATAGAACAAAGTATCCAATATTCTAGGCCCAAATTTTAAGGGAAGAGAAATGACACCACAGGTTTCTTGGGACTCATTGTTGAAAGCTTTTACAATGATATCAGATTTTGTTAAATCTTCCTCTTTTAAACCAAATTTTTGAAAGAATTGATATGTACACAAATTGAGGGAAGAACCATTATCAATCAAGACTCGCTTGATGAGGGTGTCCCCAATAAGTGCAGTGATGTAAAGGGAAGAATCTCCATGTAAGTTTGAGGAAGGTTTATCATCATCTGAGAATGAGACATGATGTATCCCAAAAGAACCTACGACATCAACTATAGCATCAGGGGAGATATCTGGGGAAACTGATTGTTGTTTTAAAAATTCCATCAAAGCATTTCTATGATCAGGAGAAGTCTGTAGAAGCTCTAAAACTGATATCTTTGTTGGAGTATTAGCTAACTGCTTCTGGAGATCAAATGAAATTTTTGGTTGTGGTTTCAACACTAGAGGTGGAATTCTTGTGGCTGAATATTTTCTCTAATTTTCCTTCAAGATTGAACTGGGTTGTGATGTTGAACTCTGTCCTTGCTGATTCTGAGCTTGTTTTCTTGTAGTTATCCCGACCATGCCAACCACATTATTATGGTGAGCCACCTGATTTACCATTTGTTGATTATGTTTTGGCAATGGATCCTTGAATATTCCCATGTCTTGATTGGTTGTTGGAGCTTGTTGAGTAGGAGCTTGATTGTTTGTTGCTTGAGAGTTTCCCAAATCAATGCGCCCTGCATCAATTAAATCTTGGACCACATGCTTCAATATTTTACAAGAGTTTGTCCAATGTCCTTCTACTCTATGATATGCACAATATTGACCTACCTTATACCAATGAGCTGTAGTATCTGGTTGTCTTACTAGAGGTAACTCAATTGCATTGGCTTCTAATAGTTGCTTCAAAACTGCTTCCATAGATATGTTAAGTCTTGTAAAACTCCTTTGAGGAGGTTTTTGAAGTATTATCTTTTGTAGGCTATTAGTGACATTATTAACAGGCCTACTATCACTATCACCTCCTGTATGCTTATTCTTATGTTGGGATTTAGTGGGTTTCTCTTCTTTAACCTTGAGTTGGCCTCTTTTAATAAGGGCTTGTTCCACTTTCCTTGCTAGCTCAATTGCTTGATCAATAGATGTGACAGTAGTAGTCTCTAAGGCATAAGATATATGTTCTTGTAAATTGCCAATAAATATATCAAGCATATATTTCTGTGGTACAGGATGTCTTAACCGACCCACTAAACTTCTCCAATGAGCTAAAAATTTAGAAAAAATTCTTCTTTGTTTTGTTTCAGATTATAAAGATCTTTCATCGATACTTCTTTCTCAATGTATGCACTAAACTGATGAACAAATAATTTTGTTGTCTCTCCAAAACTCTTTAAAGAATAATTGGGCAACCGATAATACCATTCTAATGCCATGCCAACAAGACTTTTTGGAAAAGTTTTCAATAATAACATGTCATCATAAATGAGATCATGGCAAGCTATTTTGAATCTTCTTAAATGCTCTATTGGATCTTCTGTCCCTTTATAAATTGGTAAAACTGGCATAGGAAAATGCTTTGGATAAGGCCTAGCAGCAACAATAGGATCCAATGGTTGATTACACATCTCCTTATAACTGTAAGTGAAACCTGAAGGCTGAATCATATCCATTCTTGAAACTAGTTGATTCACCATATTTGCCAAATTTTGCATTTCTGGATTATTGCTATGTGTGTTCCCCAGATTCCCTAGAGGAGAAATGTATGTATGTTGAAGTCCTGATGTTTGATTTAAGTTGGGAATTTGAATACCTTGGTTATATGTGGTGCTTTGTGAAAATGGACAACTAACATTTAATGGGACAGAAGCAATAGTGTTGACATTAGAAGATGGAGGAGGAAATTGAAAATAATTTTGTGTGCCACTACTAGTTAGGGGGACTTGCAGATCCCTCCCAATGTTGGTGGTTGTAGTAGTGATACTAGACATTTGGTTTTTTAGATTATCAAAATGCAATGATTGGGATGTAGGGTTATCATGATTAAGCAAAGGAGATCTAATGGGAGGAGAATGAGAAGCATCTTCTTTTTCAAGATGAGCTTCTCGCTCTATACATTCCAATAGCTTTTCCTTATTAGCTTTCATGAAACCCCAAATATGATCAAATGATGAGAAGACAAACCCCCCATTGGGTCCTTCATAAGGATCAAAATTTGTATCAGTTTCCATATCCACATCATTTTTCTCTTCTAGACCTATATTAGGGTTTTCCCTATCAATCTGATCATCTTCGAGAGGAACATAATCAGATTCTAACTGTCTCCTCTAACTTCTAAGGAAAGGAGCCATTAGAAGTAGTGAAAATAGATAGGGGAAAACACTAACACACAAACCTTAATTTATTAAATATTTTCAAATAGAATTAATGATCTTGCTTTAAATTTTTCAAAAGAAAGGAGGTGTTCACGTCGGGTTCACCAAATATGTAGAGGGGGAAAACTGCCCTACCATGTACAATTCCCAAAAGGTTGGATCCGCAAGAGAGAAGCCTTATGGGGTGAACCATGGGGGTATGTTGTTCTCTACACTCGGTGCTAGGGGGGAAGGGTTCACCAAGAATGGTTTAAGGACTCGCTCCAAGTCCTCAAGATATTCAGGAATGTTTGATGTATTCAGTTTCAAGCAATCACCTAAGTTTGGCCTTTCTAGATCTATGCTATGAAAGATAAAGGACAATGCAAAAATATAGAATGCAAGAATACAAGAGCTAACCCTAGGATGATTCTTTCTTTGAATGCTTGCTAACCTAGGGTTTTATCCAGAAAACCTTCAAAGCAAGGGCACAAGACTAATGCACAATATTTAACCCTAGATGCACACTATATGCTCTTTCTTTTTAGATGCCTAAAAACCAATATAAAGATCAGATCAACAACCTACAGATTAATTAGACCACTTATCTTAACCGGTGGTTGATCCAAGCCTTTGCTACCTCTTGTCCAATGATATCAATAATACCTGATCCTGCAAGATAACTCAGAAACACTAACAGGGATGAAAAGAAAAAGGGGGATGTACAATAATGCTTGGAGGTGCAACAGTCAAGCCCCCTAGGTCCTTTAGATGACCTTTGAAAATATAAGCGAAAATTGACCTTTGGATATTTAATCATAAAACAATAATGCAACAGAGTAGAAACAGAAAACAGAATATGCCAATATGATCTAGATGTAGTTTAAGACCTTATCATGCAATTATTTTTAGCAGGTTACCCCCAGTTTGTCTCTGGGTGAAATCACGCCTCGCAGAGAGCGGGCGTGATGACGCAGTAAGAAAAGTCACGCCCCATCGAGACCAGGCATGATTTTGCTCCTACATGTAGAAGACCCTAACTTTGGATCTGCAAAGTCGCGCCTCGATGATACCGGGTGCGATTTCACCTATGATGCAAGAAAAATAAAAATAAATGCGCAATGAAGTGCAAAAATGTAAAACTTAAAATAAGAAACCTGATGGATGATGTAGAGGCAGATAGAAAGGGTGAGATCTCCAGGTAGTTAATCTCTCCTCTCGAACTACGACACGGATCCACCAGATCAAACAACAATCAGATCAATGCAATAGAAGACCAAATCCAAAATTTGCACTTTGAGGTTAGCTTGCAGAAGAGAAAAGGAAGCAGATAGAAAATAACTTGCGAGCGTGTTAGAATAACCAAGCGTGTCTTAGAAATCATAAGTGCGTGAGATTGATCGTGTATGTGTGTGTGTGAAATGTGAGATCATCCCTCCTTTTATAGGTGATATTGAAGGTGAAAAGAGTGGGAAAACCTTAGGAAAGTCGATGCCAAACATGCTAAAGAGAAAAATTAGGGTTTCTAAGGAAGAAACCCTAAAAACGTGAAATCGTGCCCCATCTCGATGGGTCATGACTTTGCTTTCACGAAATCGTACCCCATATTGACTGGGTGCGATTTCTCTTAGAAGGGAAAAAAGGGTAGGGCAAGGGGAAAGAGGCCCATCCCTTGCCTTAGGCAGGGGTTAGGGACCTCTTGGAGGGCTCTAGGAAGATTGCCCACTAAAAGTGGGTCAATTTTTCGTGTCTACATATACATCTACCAATGTGGACATGACAACATTATTAATCCAAGTACAAGGAGCTATTACAAAGGCATTATCTACATTACAAAAGAAATGCTCAACTAACACATTGAAAGCATAAGAGAACAAGGGAAAAGGTGTTATACCCAAGGCCATAGCTTGGAGAGAATTTACACCTAGAAGAAGTACTCAAATCAGCCATAATATCGCCATTCAAAGCTCCATAGAACCTTGGAGTATCATAGCTGGAGCCACACATCATCTTCATCAAAACAATGTACAAAAAGAAAGATTGCTTATTTTCCAAGAAACAAAGCAAACCAAAAAATAATTCGAAGGAAGGAAGGTTATAACGTTTGTCCTTGGAGCATTAAAGAAAATATCTACATGCAAATACCCTGTGTGCCACTTGGAACAAACACTCTAAGTGCCATATCATTCCCCAATGCTCAAGGAATAATCTAACGCCTACCTTGAGGAGTTACTAAAATCATTGGGAAGGTTACTTACCTAAGTCATAATTACACACAGGAACGAATGTTGAAAGAATATCAATGCCTATCTTCATTATAAATCTCATGTTACTCTTGTCCAAAGTTTTTGGAAGAAATTTATTCTATTTAAAGCATCCAACCTAGAGGAATATTAAGGATGAAGGAAAAGCAAGGCATGCAATCAAGCCTGTAAGGTGTGGAAGCACGTTCATAGCAAGCACTGTGTAAGAGTGCATTCAAGACACAAATATTCAGTGCTATAATTAGACACCCAATGAGGTCAAAATTCCACACAAGGAGGTGCAATATTTAGACGAATCATCCATTAACGAAGGAGCATTAAATGCTCAACAACACCAAGCAATATCAATGCCCATTCAAGGAATGTTGGACAACAAATACAACGCTACAAAAGATACGTTGAAGGAAGCCCATACTAAGGTATATCATGTGCCCATATTACTAAGGTTATTTACTTGATTTTATTAAAATCTAAAAGGAGCTATAAGGTGATTTTTATAAGGTTTACTATTGCATTGGATAATACAAATTCAGCCAAGCATTAGTAGATAATAAAACAAGTTTATATTTCAAAAAATTAATTATTGAGGTGCATACACATAATATAATATTTGCAATATTCAAAGTAGGAGATATAAGGTTGTCAACCTTGATTAAATCATTATTAAATATCAAATAACATTATTTTCTAATATTCCAAAAAGTAGGGAGATATAAGGCATACTACTTCAAACTATATACATATAATTGAAATTTAGAAAATTAACCTATTGGAAAGGGAAGCAAATCAATTGCCTACATACAGAGTTGGAATTATTTGGTAAAAATAATCTCATACTTATTCTAAGGAGACAAAAAGAAATCCAACTATTAAAGCATACTTCATTGGGAAAGATAAGGCAAAATTAAAAATTAATTATTCTCATAACATTACAAAATCAACTTAGAAGGTGAACTAAACATATTCTAATTATTAGGGAGATATAAGGAAGCCTAAAAAACCTAATTCTAAGAAAGGTTTTTATCATATTGGTTCACATCTCTTAACTAGGGAGATATAAGGAATCCTAAAAAACCTAAGCCTTGGATAGGTTTATCAAATTGGACCATATACTCAATGTTGGCAAATCCAAGATGCAAATAATAATTAGGTCTGAAGCATTAGTGAAATATTGATATGCAACTTAGTTTAAATAACAATTGATTTAGGCTATGAATAGCCTAATTAGTTATTTCCTCCTAAAGGTAGCAAAAAACATGAATAGGTAGCCTTCCCCCTAAGGTAGCTACCAACCTTAGGATATAGAACTAACTACTAACAAATATTATTCACGTAACAATGTGAATAATCATTCATGTCATTAACCATAGGTAATAGTTAAAGACATTTACAATGGTAAAACAAAGTAAATAATGGAATAACCTAATGGTAAAAATAAATACTACTTTTTACCCTAACATCCCCCCTTTATTACATTATTTTGTAATACAAAGTGTACTTTTGAACAACTAAAATTTGACACATCCAAGTGCCTTTGTAAAGATGTCTACAACCTGTTCGTCAATGGGAATGAATTGGAGCTTGATGTTGTGTTTAGAAACTTTTTCATGAATGAAATGATATTTTGTATCAATATGTTTGGTGCACTCATAGTGAACTGGATTCTTCACTAAGTTCAAAAACACCTTGGTTGTCGTAAAACAAGTGAATTAGAAGTTTCTTGGGTAAACCCATACTTGCTATGATGCGACTCAACCATATGGCTTCGTACACTACATCTTGTGTTGTGCGATATTCTGCCTCTATTGAAGATATAACAACCACTTGTTGCTTCTTGTTGTGCCATGAGACAAGTTTAGATCCTAGATGAAAACATATCCAGATGTTCACTTTTGGTCATCTACCGATCCAACATAGTCAGAGTCTGTGAAACCCTGTAAGAAGAATTTGTCATTCTTCCTATACTCTAATCCATACTCCACATTACCATAAATACAGTGGTGAACACATTTTATTTCTTTCCAGTGAGTAACTTTTGGTTCTTGCATGAACCGAGAAAGATAATTCACAACAAATGTGATATCTAATCTAGTTTTTGTCAAGTATATAAGGCTTCCAATTATTTGACGATAAAGTGTGCCATCTACCTAAGGTGAATTATCGTATTGTGATAATTGAAGCCCTTGTTCCATCGATGTTGCTTTTGGATTTCAATCAGTCATATGATACTTTTCTATCAGTGTCCTGGCATACTTCTTTTGAGTTACCCTTAGCTAATTATTTTTTTGTTCAATATCCATACCAAGACAATAGTGGAGAAGTCCTAAATCTGTCATATCAAATGAATATCTCAAGTCATTCTTCACGACATCTATCAATGTCTCTGAGTTTCTGGTTATGATCAAATCATCCACATAGAGTACAATCATCACTATCTCAGAACCAATGTTCTTAACATAGAGATTTACATCTGAAGGACTTATCTTAAATCCATGTTGTAGAAGGTGATTGTATATCTTTATATACCATGAGGGCTTGTTTCAACCCATACAAGGATTTAACCAGTTTGTAAACTTATTTCTCATGGCCTTCCTCAATAAATCCTTGTGGTTGAGTCATGTATACTTCTTCGTTCAAATCACCATTTAGGAAGGTGCTCTTTACATCCATTTGATGAAGTTTCCATCCGTACTCTGTTTCCATAGCACAAAGAACACGAATGGTGGTCATCCTTGCAGTGGGTGCAAAGGTCTCTTCATAATTGATGCCTTCATTTTGAGCATATTCCTTTGCCACAAGGTGGGCCTTATGCTTGTCAATGGTTCCATTTGCCTTGTATTTCATTTTGTAAACCCATTTACAATCAATGGGTTTCTTACCTGAAGGTAAATTAACCAGCTTCCATGTAATGTTATTAATGAGATATTTATATTCAGCATCCATAACTGCCCTCCATTGTGGCTCACTAAGTGCTTCTTTGATCGTGGAGGGTTCATGTTCATCATATGAAGACATATAAACCCTCTCATCATCAATCTCCATGTCTTCTCCAATCAACATGAGAAGACGACTGTTCTTTTTGTCCCATGCTTTCTGATATGCTCTTGTTGTTGTGGGTCTTGAATTAGTTCCATCCACTAAATCCCATATTTCCTCTACAATAAGTATTGCTTTCATCTTGGTTTTCCATGCTAAAAAATTAGGATCTTTAAGCAATTATGTATCATTTAGGTATTTGTTGATAGTTGCCATGATGAGGGTTCTCGAATGGTTCCAAGATGGTCTCTCTTTTTCTCTTTACTTGATATTTAATGGCACCTGCTTGACAAAGCTTTGTGAAGGATTTATTAGTTTGAGGATATTTAAGCTAAACAAGAAGAAATTAGAGATAATTTACTCAGTGATATTTAATGGCTCCTGCCTAAAAATCCTCCCTAAGAAGGATAGTTAGTTTGAAGGAATTAAGCCAAACAAAAAGAGTGAATTAGGGATTTTTATGTAAGAGAGAATATAAAGAAAAAATTGGCTTTTAAACCTGTGCAATCAGTTACACAAATTATTGTGAAATTTTTGGGTTTGTAGTGCTCTTGATTTTGATGACTTTTAATTGCAAAAAACCAGAAAGTAAATGCAATAATCAATCAAATAGGACCCACAAAAATTTAATCACTAAGGTGTCAGATGCAACTGAAAATGGACCTTATTTAGGAATGCCAATTTTCAATACATGTGTCGAGTAAAATAAAAAATGCACCTAATTATTAGTCTTTGCAATAAAAGATGTATTTGTGTTTTGCAAAAAAAATAATTTTGAAGTTCAAATTCTCCCCCCTTTGTGTTACAATTTTTGCAAGAAGATAATTTATCAAAAATTAATTATCCCTCCTTTGTTTTGTAAAAATAACAAAGTAGCTCATCTTTCAAGTCAAGTCGACACACGACAAGCTTTTGAAAGGCTTTCCAGAACCAGACAACTTGGTTTTAGAGGACCCTTAAGGCTTCAACACTCAAACATTGGAAGGGACTCAGGATTGAAAGGTTCTCTAATCCCCATGGGACCATAACTTTGATCCAAACCCTTCCAAGGATCCGTGTAAGTGTTGAAACAAGGTAAAATTCTTCTATGCTCTCGAAGCATATGACGAAAAAGAGATCTTGTTGTTTGTCGTTGAAGTTTGTTCCTCTTTCTTATAACTCTTAGACGATGAAGAGCTTTTTGTATCCAAGGCCTCTTCTTCATGAGATAAAACCTTACTCTCAAAAAATGATTAGAAAAACATTTGGAGCAAAGTGTTTACAAATCTCAATTTGTTTGCAAAAGAAATTGTGCTTTGAATTTTGTCTTGTATCCCCCCTTGATTTGGAGAAAAACAAAAAACAACAATTTTTATATGTTGCAAAAACAAAAATAGGCCTTTAAAGAATTCTAATGCAAAATTTGAATAATTTTAATCATGATTAATAAGTAAATTAATTTTGGTGTAAAATCAATTTGATATAAATAAATAAAATGATTTTAGACAAAATATTAATTAAATTATATAAAAAAATGATTAAAATATATTAAAACTTTACAAAAAATAAAAAAACTCATACCTTATGCTTTTTTATGTTTTTGGAGGTAAAAAATGGATTTTGACTCCCACCGAGAGTCGATCCCACGACTTTGCGGGCGCTAGCCGTACGACTGGCACTCCTGCCAGTTGGACTAGCCGAGAAATGAAAAGGGAAGGGAAAAACCTTCCCTTTCCCTCCTTTACCATGATCAAGTGGGAAAAAATCTATGGGAATTATCCCACATCGCCCAAGCAGGCAATTTTGTGAGGCTTAAAAGGGCGAATGCACCCTTTGGTCTATGACTGCCTGCGGGCAGTTAGAGTCCCACAAAGTCCTTTTTGTTACGACCACATGTTGCAACAATGATGTCTTGGGTAGCGTATGGTTGTTCGCCACGTGTCGCCCACATGTTAGGTGGACACGTGGCTAGTTCACCATATGTTTGCCATGTCAATCAGTTGAGTCCGTCAGGTGGCACGTGGCCAGTCTGCCATGTGTCACCCTAGTGTTCGTCGAGTTCAGTGGCTTTTTTGCCACGTGTCAGGTGTTCGCTGCTGTGTTAGTCTGGTTGGTTGTTGAGCCTGTCATGTTTGAGTTAAGGCCTGTCTAGGTTTCAATGAGGTCAGAGGGTCCTTCGGCCCTTGCTCCTGTAGTGGGATCGATCTAGAGTCCTCGTTTACTTGAGAAAGATATAGTATTCTATAGATATTAAAGAAACAAGAAGAATACTACACTTCATATACTAAGGAGATATAAGGTAGTCTACTACAAAGGATTCATCAAAAATATTTCTAAAACAAAAAAAGCTAAAACTAAGAGAAATATCTACCTCAAGTAATACAGTGAACAATTATATGAACAACACTATTAGAAAGGAAAGATCAAGTATCATAAAAAGTGGAATCAAGAATTCACTTACAAAATCTAAAGGAAAGTTAGGCCTTCAAAAAGGATACATAGTGAAGCTTTAGAAGATAACTTTGAAATGATGGAACATTATCTACATGCTCGACTCACTAAAGTAATTAATAATGGAAAGAATGACATTTAAATTCCGTTAGAATATGGAAGCATATTATATATGGCACTACTTACATTCAAATGTTATAAGGATGAAAATGTAGAACAAAGAGGATTTATAGAATTACTTAAATTGAAAATATAAATGGATGAATCATCCCTAGCAAAGATATTTCAATCCTCATGCAGTATTAGTATTTCAAGTTCTAACACAAAATATTATCATGATGCTCTACGTGTATGCTCAGAAGCTTCTATACAGGACATAGATAATGATGACAAGGACAAAAGCAAAGAGGAAATACTCTTGCAAGAATCCGGTGATAGTACGTCCACCTATTAAAGTACTGACTCCAATAAAGAAGAAGAAGAGGAACTAATTCAAGGAGGCATAAAATGCAATGTGAATTAAAGAAAATACAAAGGACCAGATCAAACTGAAGAAATTATGATGTAATACAGGGGGTGTTAGAGTATATTACATCATCTGGATCTTGTAAATGTATCACCCTTGGTACATAACTAGAGTAGTAGATTACTTTAGGGGGTAGTTAGCTAGTTACTTCAAGTAATATAATAAATGCACAAGTGTCTATGTGCAAGGTGTCCCCTTGTATAGCTAGGTAGAGTGTTGGCCAAGCAATCCATCTTTCTATATAAAGGGCCTCATAGTGAGTGATTATATATCATTGTAGGTAGTAGTAGGTATACTAGGTACATCACCATATAGATTGGTGATGGAATACAATGTAGTTCTTGTGACCAGGATATAGTTAGGCTTAATCAAATGAATAATTGCATTAACATTAGCTTAGGAATAAAGCCTTCATTAAATAGATTACAAAATAGAGAAAGAAACTAATCTTTCTATAACCATGCTAACTAACACGCTAACGTACGTAGAGCGTTAGGTTTAGAACTCTTAACCTAGGATATTTAGGATTTACCATTAGATATTTAAGACAGTAAATATCTACATGGTAGAAAGTAGAAAGTAGAAAAGTAAATGTAATAATCTACCTATGTAGTATATAATGCAATATACTACCTATTTTACTCTAACATCACCCCTTTATTACATTACTTTGATATACAAATTTTACTTCGGAACAACTCAAATTTGACACATCCAAGTGCCTTGGTGAAGATGTCAGCAACCTGTTCATCGATGGGAATGTATTGGAGTTTGATTCTGTGTTTAGGAACTTCATCACGAATGAAATGAAAATCTATGTCAATATGCTTTGTACGTTCATGATGGACTAGATTCTTGACCAAGTTCAAAACACATGAGTTGTCGCAAAACATGTGAATAGGAAATTTCTTTGGTAGGCCCATGATAACCAAGATGTGACTTAACCATATCGCTTCACACATAGCTTCACATGCAGTGTGATATTCTGCCTTAGTTGAAGATAAAGCAACCACCTGTTGCTTTTTACTATGCCATGAGACAGGACCAGATCCAAGATGAAATACATATCCTAATGTTGATTTTCTGTCATCTAGGGATCCAACATAGTCAGAGTCGGTATAACTCTATAATAAGAATGAGTTATTCTTATTATACTCTAGACCATAATCTACACTACCCTAAATGTAGTGAAGAACCCTCTTAGCTACTTTCCAGTGAGAGACTTTTGGTTCCTGCATGAACCGAGAAAGATAGTTTACAACATAAGTAATGTCTGGTCTAGTGTTGGTTAGATATATGAGGCTTCCAATCATCTATCATATAGCGTGCCATCTACCTGTGGTGAGTCATCATACCATGATAACTGAAGCCCTGATTCCATCGATGTTGCTTTGGGCTTACAATCAGTCATACAATATTTTTCTACTAAAGTTTTGGCATACTTTTTCTGAGTCACCCTAAGATGATTCTTCTTTTGTTCTATCTCAAGGCCAAGACAGTAGTGGAGAATTCCTATATGTATCATATCAAATGACTCTTTCAAGTCATTTTTCACGGCTTTAATCAATTTTTTTGAATTGCTAGTGATGATCAAATCATCTACATATAACACAAGAATCACTATTTTAGAACCTGTGTTCTTGATATAGAGATTTGCGTCAGATGGACTTCTCTTAAATCCATGATGCAGTAGGTGACTATCCATTTTTATGTACCATGCTCTTAGGGCTTGTTTTAGCCCGTATAATGATTTGACCAACTTGCAAACTTGTTGCTCATGGCCTTCCTCAGCAAATCCAGGAGGTTGAGTCATGTACACTTCTTTTAAGTCACCATTTAGAAAGGTGCTTTTTACATCCATATGATGTAATTTCCATCCAAACTGTGCTTCCATAGCACAAAGAACTTGAATGGTGGTCATCCTTGCTGTAGGAGAAAAGGTTTCCTCATAGTCAAGGCCTTCCTTTTGAGCATAGCCCTTCACCACAATATGGGCCTTATGCTTGTCTATGGTACCATCTACCTTATATTTGACTTTGTAAACCCATTTGTAGCCTCTGAGTTTCTTTCCTTTAGGAAAATCTACCAGCTTCCATGTTTTATTCTTGATGAGGGAGTTATGTTCTGCATCCATAGCTACCTTCCACTGAGGTAGTCTAAGTGCTTCATCAACTATAGAAGGTTCATTTTCATCAAATGATGATAAGTAAACCATCTCCTCATCTATTTCCATATCATCTTCCCTTGCTAACTCTCTATCAACATAAATGTCTTGAAAATCTACACAAAGATCATCAACTGAAGTGGATGCTTTAGTATTTTCTTGTTGAGTCATGTTTTGTGTCTTTGGAATATTGAGAGTAAGATCAGGTGGGGAAGTGAGTTTGGAATCTTTCATTGTGCTCGTATACCATTTGGGAGGATTTTTTTGTTGTGGAGAAGGAAGTGGTTGTTGCTTCTCATCATCTAGGTATACTGATGTAGTGTTGGGTGTGAAAGCTTCATCAAACACTACATCTCTGTTGACATGTATTTTCTTGGTAAATGGGTCTATCAATCGATAGCCTTTTGAAAATTCATCATATCTAATAAAAACACATGGTAGGGACTTCTCATCTAATTTTTTTCTTTTCTCCTTGGGTATATGCATAAAAGCCTTACACCCAAACACCTGTAGATGAGATATGGAGGGTTTCCTTCCATTCCATGCTTCCTGAGGAGTCCTATAAAAAGGCCTTGTGGGTGCTCTATTTAGAAGATATACTACTGTTTGAACAGCTTCAACCCAGTAAATTTTCTCAAGAGTCGCTCCCTTAAGCATACATTGAACCATTTCCATAATGGATCGATTTCTTCTCTCAGCAACTCCATTTGATCGAGGAGAAGAGGTTGTGGTTAACTGTATTTTTATCCCATGAGTCTGTAAAAATGAGGAAAATTCCTTTGATGTGTATTCCCCCCGATCTGAATGAAGGGTCTTGATGAAGCATCCTGATTTTTTCTCAACAAGATTTTTGAATTGTTGAAAATAGGTAAATGCTTTAGACTTCAACTGCAAGAAGAAGACCCACATCTTGTGTGAGTGATCGTTGAAAAAAAATTGAAAATACCTTTTTCCTACACAACTAGTAGACATGGGACCACACAAATCTATGTTAACCAGCTCCAAATTTACCTTAGATCAAAAGGAGCTAGGTTCAAAGGGCACTCTGTGTTGCTTTCCTGACAAGCAATCTGAGCATACTGGCAAAGTAGATGAAAGAGTAGGCAATCCTTTCACCATTTGATATTTACCGAGTTCTAGTAAATATCCTAAACTTAAATGCCCAAATCTCTTATGCCATACATATGTGACCTCTTTTGTGGTTACTGCCATTGCAGTATGTGTTGAGGTAATTGCATCTAAGACAAACAAACCATGTTTGTATGAACCTGTTGCTATCTGTTTTCCTTTCTTGGTGATAAAGCAACATTTCTTTTCTTTGTCTACCTTGAAATTGACATTCATGTGATTGTCTAGGATTTGTGGAACTGACAAGAGATTATTTTTCAATCCTGGTACATAAAGAAATTTTTGAATTTTACATTCTCCATCTGGAAGGGAGACAGAAACACTTCCTTCTCCCTGAACTCGATAGGTTTGATTATCAGCAATGGTGACCAGTCTACCTTCTCGAGTCTCAAATGTCTCAAACCAAGACTTATGGCCAGTCATATGCTTACTAGCACTTGAATCTATGTACCACACAGTGTCCTTGTGAAGGGAATCTGTATGTGTCATGAGCACCTTGTGTGCTTGTTCAAAGTCCAAACTAGAATCTTCAGCTGCAATGTGTCCCTGTTGCTATTTATTCTTGTTCTTTGGTTTGCCTTTGCCCTTTTTATTTCCTTGTTCATCGGGTGGTTTGTTCTTAAACCAACATATTTTGGTTTCATGAGTGTCCTTGTCGCAAATCTTACAATACTGCTTCTTCTTCTTAGTCTCTTTGCCTTTACCCTGGTCTTTTTTAGAAGAAGAACCTTGTTGTTGATTCCACTTTTTCTTACCACCTTGTTTGTTTGAGAAAAGAGCATTGTTGGATGCCTCATCTATTTGGAGTTGCTTAGATTCTTCTGTTTGAAGCATATTTACCAACTCGACAAAAGTCACTGTCCTTCCAGAGACTTGTAATGAAGTGATCAACATTTTGTAGGAGTCGAGAAGAGCCCTCAAAATGATAGAGGTCAAGACTTGGTATTCCACTTTTTCTCCTAAGGATTGCAGTTTTGTTTTCAATTCTGCCACTATGCAGAGGAATAGCTCTACTATTTTGCCTGATTTCATATGAAGAGTATGAAGTTGTGTTTGGAGGTGAAGAATTGTTGATTGATTCTTCCCCACAAAGATGGTTGTTAAGGCATCCCATGCCTCCTTATCATTCATAGCTTCACTGATATGAGGTTGGATATCATCAGTAATAACTAGCAAGATCATTAAGGATAATGTTCTATCCTTTTTATCAAATGATGTTTGATTTGCTCTTGCTGATTGCAGTCTAGTTTCACTTCCATCCACTATAGACCATAGATCCTCTACAGTTAAGATAACTTTAATCTTAGTCTTCCATGCAGAATAATTTGAACCTTTGAGTAGTTGGCTCTCAGTGAGATACTTGTGCATCATGGCCATGGTGAAGGTTTCAAATTGATATGACTAAGATGGTTTTATCTTGCACTATACCCTCAAAAGAGTATATGGAAGATGTTTAAGTTGCTTCTATAAGATATTTAATGGCACCTGCCTTAACACCCTTCAATAAGGATGGAAATTTTGAGGAAATTAAGCCAAACAAAGAGAGCAAATTAAAGGGGTAGGTTTTTGAAATACTTCTTATTATGCTCTCTAGGATATTTAATGGCACCTACCTTAACACCCTTCAATAAGGATGGAAAGTTTGAGGAAATTAGCCAAACAAAGAGAGTTAATCAAGGTGTTTGTATATTTGGACCTTTGGGTGAGGATTATTTAAAACATTTGACTTTATTTAACCTATGCAAGATGTAGCACGATTTGTAGTGATATTTGGGTTTTCAAGTGTGAAGAGCTCTTCAATTTTTATGATTGTTTAATTGCAAAATGATGTATAGTGCAATAATAATAATAAAAAAGAGCAATCCAAATTATTTATCAATATAGGTGTTGGATGCAACCGAAAATGCACCTAATGAAGAAAATTTTTGAAAAAGAAAAAGGTGTCCAGTACAATTGAGAATGCACCTTTATTAGTTTTAGAAAATCCCCCCTTTGTCTTTACAATTTTGCAAAAAAATAGAAGCACAACTGTAACTTCTATCCCCCCTTAATGATTACAAAATTGAGAAAGCAAGCACTCCTTTCAAGACAAGTCAACACATGAACCGCGTTTGAAAGGCTTCCAGACCAGTCGACACATGACTTGGTTTTTGTTTTCAACACTCAAAAATAGGTGGTGCATTAGGATCAAAAGGCTCACGAATCCGCATGGGACCATAGCTTCTATCCAACCTCTTCCATGGATCAGTATAGATAAGTGAGTGAGGAATGGATCTACGATATTCATGAAGCATACGACAAAAAAGTGATCGTGTTGTTTGCCTTCATAATTCGTTTCTATTTCTGATGATTCTTTGTCTACGAAGAGCTTTCCTTACCCAAGATTTGATCTTCATGAAAACTTTGAAGAATGATGAAAAATATAGGAAATTTTGATGAAATTTAAGCAACAAAATGTGTCTTTGTTTCTTGTCTCTTTATCTCCACATGCGGAGAAAACTAAAGAACAACAATGGTATAGTTGCATAAGGATTTTGGCATTTCTATTGTAAATTTAAATGCTATAAAAAATAAAATTTTAAAGCTTTTTTTTTTTTAAAGAAAATTTAACATAAAATTTGAAATAAAAAACATCAATTTAATAGTTAAAAAAAAATTGATATAATTTATTAAAAAATAATATGAGAAATTCTAATTTAAAAAAAAAACTAAAAAAGATTAAAGTTAAGCATAAAATTTTAAATAAAGCTTGACTTATGCCAAAAAACAAATTAATTTGCATCAAAAAAATAAACTTGTTTTATGGCGGGCGCAGGAGTCGAACCGCCGACTCCTGTTGGCCTAAGGCATCCGCCTTGGCCAATTTACCAAGCCCGCAGCTTGGTTCTCAGGCTAAGACGCCTGAGATTTAAAGAAGCCTGCAGGCTTCTTTTGGAACAAGTGGGATTTATCCCACATGCATCCGAAAAGGATGCAGAGGCCTTTAAAGGCCTCGAAAAGCAATTAAGCTCATGATTGCCTTCGAGAAATTGAGTTTGGGCCCTCCTTTTTGTTGGCGGTGTCCATGTGGCGCGACAAGGGGGGTCCACATGTCCTATCGTGTCCTAGTGTCTAGTCCACGTGTCTAGTACAGTTCACGTGTCAGGTCCACGTGTCCAATCTAGTCGGTTTTGATCAGGTGTCAGGTGGCGCATGGCCAAAGTGCCATGTGTCACCTAGCTATCAGTTGAGTTAGATCTGCATTACCTCGGGGTGTGTGGAGGTTTACAAGGAACGTGAGGGTGCTCCTACCCTCAAAGCGTTCCCTTCCTCGAGATTCATGCCATAGGAAACGTGAGGGTGCTCCTACCCTCTAGGCATTCTCGCCATGATCTCGATATGCATGCCCAAAAGGGAAATCTTAGAAAGCTTTCCCTTGCCACGGGGAGTGTGAGGGCCACCTGCCCTCGTACGCTCTCGTGGAAGGGACTGCGGGCCCGCAGGTCGAATCATCGGCTTGATGAGCCGGTGGTCATGATCCGCACGGGGACAAAAAATTCCCCATGGGTTGTGATTACGACCAGGGTCAAAATGGCCTTGCATCGGGATCTGCATCCTACGTTGGGATCCGTGCCCTACATCAGGATCTGCACCCTGTAATAATTAAAAATGCGTAACAAAAAAATTGCCAAAATAAAAAATTAAACCTAGCTTAGGAGTATTAAAAACGGGCTTTAAGAAATAATTAAGGGTCACTAAAAAGAATAGTGTCGTATTTCCTCACTCCAGTCAAAATCCTCGCTCCAACTCTGGTACCAATGTGACCATGAGATAGTTAGGCTTAATCAAATGAATTATCTCATTAACATTAGCTTAGGAATAAAGCCTTCATTAAATAGATTACAAAATAGAGAAAGAAACTAATCTTTCTATAACCATGCTAACTAACAGGCTAACGTAGGTAGAGTGTTAGGTTTAGAACTCTTAACCTATGCTATTTAGGATTTACCATTAGATATTTAAGACAATAAATATCTACATGGTAGAAAATAAAAAGCAGAAAAGTAAATGTAATAATCTACCTATGTAGTATATAATGCAATATACTACCTATTTTACTCTAACAGTTCTTTAGAATCAGTTTTGGAGTGTTTATTTCCTCTATATTGCATTGTCTCATTTGTGTCACTTTCCATTAATAGCATATTTTAGCATCTTACATTTCTACATATTTTATATCCTGTGATTGCATTCTCCCTTGAAATACATCATCAAATGCTAACAAATGTATTGACCATTACAAGAATTGAATCATGTTGGTACCTAGTCTTAGGTAAACCCACAAAAAAATCCATAGATATAACATGCCACTTCTAAGTAGGTATATAATGTGGGTATAATTTTCTTGCTGGGTGCTAATGCTCTACCTTAACCTTTTGACACTCCAAGCATTTAGCGATATAACTAGTGATATCTTGTTTCATTCTCGCCCAATAAAAGGTCATTTTCATATTTTATCTCATCTTTGCCCCTTTAGGATGAGAAAAATAAGGAGATATTTGCGCCTCTTGCATAATCATCCTCCTTAAATCATCAGTTGTGGGTATAAAAACCTTATCCTTGAAGCATAAAATACCACATTTTATGTTAAAATCCTTATTTTCCTCAAGATTTCTCTTGATTTTACCCATATTTTAGTGCAGTATTGATCCTATAGTTGCATCTTCCTAACTTGGTCCATTAAGTCTATATGACTTTGGATCAATGTGGCTATATGCCTTCTACTTAAGGCATCAACAACCTTGTTTTCTTTTCCCTTGATATACTCAATACCAAATTCATATTCAACTAAGAACTCTATCCACCTTCTTTGTCTCACATTTAGCATAGGTTGGGTAAAGATATGTCTTAGACTTTGGTGGTTTGTCCTTAGCTCAAATGGTTTACATAATAAATAGTGTCTCTATACATGCACAATTGCTACTAATTCTAGGTTATGTGTAGCATAATTCAACTCATGCTTCCTGAGTTTCCTAGACTCATATGCTACTATAGACTCATTCTAGGACACCCCACCCAAACCTTCTATGGATGCATTTGTATATATTGTAAAATTCCCAATAGGATCCAATATCATGAGAATTGGAGTTGTAGTCAACTTGTTCTTTAGAGTTTCAAAGGTGGTCTCACACTTATCTGACCATTTAAATTCTTTTCCTTTTCTCTAAATATTGGTGATAGAATAGGTAATATTTGAATAATCCTTCACAAAATACCTATAATAACTAGTGAGCTCCATGAATCTTCTAACTTCTGACACATTTGTAGATGGAGGTCAACTCATAATAGCCTCAACTTTCTTAGGATCTACAACAATCCCTTTTGCATATATGATATGCCCCAAATACTGAACTTGTGAGGCATAGAACTCACACTTAGACAACTTTTCGTAAAGTTGGTTTTTCCTCGACACATCTAAAACTAACCTCTAATATTGGTCATGTTCCTCCCTGGTGCGAGAATATATCAAGATATCATCCGTAAATATAAAAAAAATGATCCAAATATTTTTTGAACACATTGTTCATCATATTCATAAAAGTTGTTGGCACATTTGTCAACCCAAATGGCAACACTATGAACTCATAGTGCCCATACCTAGTCTTAAAGGTTGTTTTGTGAGAATCCTCATGAATTATCAGCTGATGATATCCAAATCTCAAATCAATCTTTGAAAATATAGTGGTATCCTTTAGATGATAAAAAATATTGTCAATTCTTGGTAAAGGATACCTATTCTTGATGGTAACCTTATTCAACATTCTATAGTCTATGCACAACCTTAAGCAGCCATCCTTCTTTTTCATAAATAACACTAGATATCCCTATGGTGACACACTAGGTTTAATCAAACCTTTCTCCAATAAATCTTGAAGTTGCACCTTTAACTCTTGCAACTCAATAGGATTCATTCTGTAAGGTATCCTTGCAATAGGTTTGGCTCTAGGTATTAGTTCAATGGTGAAGTCAAATTCATGTCGAGGTGGTAGGCCTGGGAGATCTTTTGGAAATACATCCCTAAATTCATGTAAAATTGGATGTTTCTTAAAAATATCTCCATTCTCATTATCATCTATCTTATCATTTATCTTCACCGCATACAACATACCACCTATTTTAATTGATTTCTTTAATTGTATTGATGATAACAAATATGGTCGAAAAGACCCTTACCTACTCTGAATCCTAACTCTCTTTTTATCCTTATTAGTACAGTCTATCTATCTATCTTGGAAGTTGATTATGGATCTATAAGCCTTTAGCCAATCCATCCCTAGGATGATATCAAAGCATGTCGTGGTGCTACATATAGGTGCCATATAGTAGATCCATTGGGTAAGGTGATCTTGGCTATAGGTAAACATTGATCCACTGAGTAAGTCTATCCAGACCCATACTCAACTTTCCACCCTTGTACCAAAAATCTAGGTCTTTTTAACATATCCCTGATAATACTAGTGGAAATAAAACTATATATAGCTCCACTATCTATTAAAACTTTAACAATCATGTTAAACAACTTACCATTCAATAACATAGGAGTTGTTTGTCCATCTAGGTTTTGACATCCAATAACAACATAGATTCACTGTGGTTGCTCCTCTACTTTGTTGCTTGACTCTAACCATTAGGGACACTTATTGGCATAATAAGAACCCCCATAAATAAAACAACCTATCTTGGGTGCATAAGATCTTTCCTGCCTTTTATTCCTTGTTCCCTCTTTCTACACTGAATCATTATGCTTCTAAGGTTGAGGGTTGATATCGTCCTTCTAGAATTTTTTCTTATGATTTCCTTGGTTCCCATTATTCTTGTAGCCAAATTAAATGAACACAAACAATGTATATCAAATAGAAAAGAGAATATGTTGCAAAATTTGATTTTTCTTTATATTGATATAGGGGAGCCCGAATCTCCCAATTTTACAATGCTTTTTTATTTGCCCCAATGCCTTGGGGACAATGTTACAATGATATCTCTATATTTTGAATACAATGATTTGATATTGGGGGGTCTTCCAACTCCTCACTAAACTAGGGTGTATTCTTCACTCCTCTGCTACAACTCTAAAGATGAGTGGGCTTATGATATCCAACAATAGGACCACTTCAGCTTCAACAGCTCTCCAAGTACCTATCTCTTGCACACATGAAAAAGCACACAAGGGTTAGTACCACTTGTATAAATGTAAATAAAAACCCTCAAACTAATATTGTAGAAAACACAAAAAACAAAACTAGATGCCTTGCTAAAAATCAAATTACTAATGATGCCTGTCGTGCTTTTTTGATTCTAAGCTATTTTGGATGCCCGGTTGGGGCTGGTCAACCGCGTACAGACGGTTTGGCATATATGTAAACTCCTGGTGCTATTCTAGCAACCTGACGGTGCATTTTTATAGCCTCTTTTGGTTTATGAGGTTGGGTTGCTTTTGTAGGCCATTTTGGGGTTTTGGAGGGAAAGGGAGGTGGCAAGCCAGAATTGCCAAGTGGTAATCCAGGGCTGCAAAATGGAAGGGGCAGTTATAATGAGTCACCTAGGGTGGCTCACTTAACTAGGGTGATGTGGCTGTAAGTGGAGCAAGGTGTGAGGGATGTCTCATGTGAAGGGGTAACAGGGACATGAGTGTGTGAGATGTGGCAAGGTGAGGGGTAGTGGTGGCTAGGAAACATGTCTAGTGAAAAGGCAGGGTATCCTAGGGGGATTTTTTAGATTTAAAAAACCTGAAAAATACTTTTATTAAGCAAGATTTATATGCCTAAGTTTGGACTTAGGAATATATTTTATTATGCAAATTTGTGTGGTGGGATGCAAGATGTGGTTTTGTGGATGCCTAGTTTTTGGTGTCTATAGATGCCCCTTTTTGTACCATATTGTGTAAAACACAATGTGGTACAAAAACAAAAGACATCTATCCTTATTGGATGGATAAATGGACTCAATTCTTTTTTATTCTCAAAAATGAATGATTTTTAAAAAATTTGATTTGTTTGCTTACCCCCTCAATTGGCGAATGGGTAAAGAATGAAACCTATGAGCCAATTGACCAAATATGGATGATGAAAAAGGGGTGGATGTGATGGATGCATATGTATGATAGTGGAATCAACTTGATACGTAAATTTTGACATGGTTTTTATTTTTTTTCAAATTTACCTTTGGTTTCAATTATAATCAAAATGTTGTGGTAAAATCACCAATCACATTGGGAGTTTGGGTGCATATGCGACTGTTGGCAATTCCTATTTTAGGAACCAGTGCACTAGGATTTTGACACTCGTAGTGATTTCGGTGATTGTTACCAAATTATGGTTGATTGCTTTCATTTTTGTAACCCAACAAAAAGGGCTTAAGATAACTTTGTGCAAATCTGCTTGAACAAAGCCATAATCAAAGGTTGAGGTATCCATATGATTTAATTCCACATGTGATAATGTTGAATATTTTGTGAATTAGTGTCCTTATGGTGAGCTACCCATCCAATCAGATTGCATGGATTACCAGTCGCTGCAATTGCCAAATGTGTAGGGTAATTCACTAAATACGAGGTTCACAACATTTTGCTTATGTTGTTGTTGAATGAATGTGATGCATACATTTGATGATTATTATTTTTTTTGTTTTTTTGTTGCTAACCATGTGAGGGTATTTTGTGCCACCTCCAACAGATCTTAAATATTTGCACAATTTGAATGGAAAGATTAAATCCATCCGATGATTCATTGCACAACTCTCAGACAAATGTAGGCCATTTAATCACTTGCTACATAAGGGGGTGACATTTTCTTGGATAAATTAATGTCAAGAGGATTTCTATGATATCAAGAAATATCTAGCTTCACCACCAGTACTAACGCCACCTCGTCCAGGAGTCCCTTTTCACCTTTACATTTTTGCAACAAATTTTGCATTAGGGACAATGCTTACGCAAAAGAATGAGAATTAGAAAGAGCAAGCAATTTATTACATTAGTCACACATTGGTGAGTTATGAGATGAGATATGCTTATGTTGAGAAGTTGTGCTTAGCAGTGGTTTTTACCGCTAATAAACTCATACATTATATGCTAAGTAACAATACCTATGTCATATCTAGAGAAAATCCTCTGCGTTACATGATGACTCACACATACAAAAACACCTATACCACAAAATGGATAATGATCTTAACAAAATTTGACCTTGAATTTATTAGCCAAAAATCCATCAAAGGTCAGGTGATAGCAAATCAACTCGTAGAAGCTCCACTTCCAAATGATCAACCTCTTCTTATAGAGCTTCCAGATGATTCGGTATTTTCCATCACTGAATAAGAATAACTAATCCCTCCTAAGGATGATGTCGACATCACTCTCTTATTTGATGGATCAAAGTGCAAAAAATGACAAGGTGTTGGAGTTTATTTTATACACCCAAAGGAATGTCAATTCCTTTATCATTCAAACTTGACTTTCCATGCACAAATAATAACCCATAGTATGAAGCCTTAATCTTGGAGCTTTAGTTAGCATTAGCTATGGGCATTAAGCATATAAGCATTTTTTGTGATTCCTAGCTTATCGTTAATCAAGTGAAAGAAACTTACCAATGTAAAGATCCAGTCTTGAAAAAATATCATGAAGTAGCAATGAAATTGCTAGCAAATTTTGATTGGTACGAGATCGACAACTTGCCTTATTTGACTAATAGATTTGCGGATGTGATGGCTTCTTTAGGCTCATTGATTCCTAAGAACGAAAATGGAGAAGTTCAATCGCTTATCATCACAACAATGTCCAAATCTATGATAGCACGAGCAAAATATGAAGGTGAGAAGAGTGTTTGTTTAATCAATGCATAACCATATTAATCTTGTCTTGATCAAATAAGAGACTTTCTCAAGTTTGGGACCCTCCCATTATATTTGATGTAAACTGCAAAGAGAATTTTTAAACAAAAAATAACTCGTTATACTCTCTTGGGGGACGTGTTGTATAGACGTGTCTATGATGGAGTCTTACTTCGATGCCTAGATCCCATAGAAGCATAAAGAGCCATAACTAAAGCCCATGACGGTACTTGTGGTGGTCACTGTAGTGGAATAGCCATTGCAAAGCGTATTTTGTGCATGGATTATTATTGGCCCACTATGAAAAATGATTGTTGTTAGTACATCAAGAACTATAAAAAATATCAATATCATGCAAATTTGACTCATGTACCATCGCAAGCATTATATCCCATTCAAAGCCTTTGGCTCTTCTCGCAGTGGGACCTAGATTTTATTGGTAAAATTTCACGTGCCTCTTTGGGACAACATAAGTTCATCATAACTACCACAAAATACTTCACCAAATGGGTCAAAGCAATTTCAATGACCACTATGACCAGACATCAAATTACAGAGTTCATACTTCAACACATTATCTGTCATTTTGGGATTCCCTCAAATATCATTTTTGATAATAGCAAGTCTTTCAAAAATAAGGATGTTCAAGCATTATGCAACAAATACAATATCCAACATAGTTTCTCGACTCCTTATTACCCATAAGAAAATGGAAAAGCTAAAGCGACCAATAAGACCTTAATAGCCATTCTCAAGAAACTTGTCAAAGAAAACCATAGAGATTGCCATACCCAACTCCCCTTGGCACTATGGGCTTATCAAACAAGCATCTGAATGTCAACTGGGGCAACTCCTTTTTCATTTGTCTATGGAGCTAAAGCAATCATACCTCTTGAGCTCGATATCCCTTCTTTACGGGTTTCATTACAAGAACTCATAGATGATGACACAACTAGACAAGCACGTCTTGACCAACTCACACTCCTTGATGAAATGTGGATCAATACCTTAGAACATCTACGAGTATATCAAGATCACATCAAGCGTACCTATAATGCAAAATTCCATCCTCATGAATTCTATGTGGGAGATCTTGTTCTTAAAGAGAATCAACAAAACACCAATGCATTGCCATATTTGAGAGATAAGTTTACGACTAATTGGTTAGGTTCATACATTGTTAAACAGAAGTTGGATCTAGGGATATATCGACTTGTAAATTTAGAGGGAACATTAGAACCTAATCCATTAAACATTATACACCTAAAGGCGTTCTATGCATAATGCAGTTTGTACATATGTATATATACATGGCTAAAAAAATCATAATATTTTATACATCCATCCACACATTCCATCCTCATTACATAGATGCATTTTAGGTATTTTTAAATTATCATGTTAGGGATCATTTGGTTAATTTGGACGATAGCTAGTCCACTATGTCTTGTTGCTTAATCAGGGGCACTTTGCATCAAATATCACTCATCAATCCATCAATTGCAATAATCTGCACCTTTCCCTACAATATTTTGATGATTAAGGGGTTCACATAAATTAGGATAGATACCATATAATTATTAGCAATAATTATTATACGGTCATTGACTATTTTGTGTGCACATTTTAATTTTCAAAAGCTTGCAATGAAAGTATCACAAAACCTTACACATCACATAAATCCACAAGTAAAACCCAAATTTTTTCAATCATTCATCCACTCCGAGTGTTTTGAGCAACCTCGATTCAAAATCAAACAAATATTTAGAAGAAATAAGTTGATCCTGGTCAATCAGGTTTTCTCTTGGACCACGCACATCAAAACACATTAAAACATTATGAAACTTAGGAATAACGAATTCAAAAGTTGCTATTGTCATAAAGTGAAAAATTTCCCCTGTTTATCCAATTATACGCATGGTCTGAAATACTACAAAATTGACAAAAGGACAAGCTCCACCTTCATTACAAAAAAAGAAAAGAAAAAAAAAGCAAAATCCCTTGCTCTTCACCAAAGCGAGCAAGTATCTAAAAAAGGAAGCAATACAAAATCCCTTACTCTTCCTCAAAGCGATCAAGTATCCCAAAATGCATCTCAAAGCAATAAAATCCCCTTGCTCTTCCTCAAAATGAGCAAGTATCCAAAAAGCAATAAAAATGCATGTTGCTCCATTACAAAAATGAGCAAACTCATAAATAAAATCCCCAAAATACAATGCAATAAAATAAGGGAAAGGAGCTTGAATCCCTGGAACTCTTAGTGTCTCAAAAACTATGGGGTGATCCTCATTACAATAATGGGTTGAATGAAACCCGCTTGGCAATGGGGTATCCTTACGTGTGGTGCCATGTTTGTCACATTAGCGACCTTTTGTACAAACCTATGGATGCTCTCGAATGAACTAGCTTATTGGCATAAGTCACAATTGATTAGTTTGACCTAGCTCATGATGAGAAATTAACATTCATTTGCACACACAGTTGGTCCTTGAGAAATTTGAAACCACTAGGACAACCTTAGGATCATGAAGATTTGTAGGATCATAGACGAGTTTGTTTGAGGTCACTAAGATATTTGAGTCTTTGCAAAACAACCACAAATTATCTACACAAACCATCTACTATCATTTACATTATTATATCTCATTATATATTTTATTTATAAATACCACATGTTAATGCCCTTGATTAAGTGATGAGAATATAGTTGATCAAGCACAATTCTAGAATATATCAAATAATCATTAGAACATAAGCATTCATCATTCATTCCATCTATCACTAAGATATTCCACATGCATTCATACATAAATTAAGATAAAAGTGTAATACAAATTATCATAATAAAATCCATGTATATATATATGAATCACATAGTACAAAATACTCGATGGTTGTATACATCAGAGCACTGAGGCTCATAAAAAAATGAAAAGTACAAAAAGAGATAATAAAGCGCTACTAGCTAGCACCACCATGACTCCTACGAGGCCCATGAGTTCATCCCTGTGAGCTATATGAATCATGAAAACCAAGAACTCGAGATTACAAACCACTAGGCCTAGACTCACTCCACCTGATAAAGCCTGACACTAATGAAGTAGGAGGTAGAGGTAGCAGAACCTGATGCTGACTTAGGCTATCCTCAAGCATCGCAATGTAGGAAGCCTACCTTTGGGTAGTAACCAAATATATAGCTTGGTACACCGCTCCTTGATATATCTTAGTGCGAAGGGCAAAAATTGGAGCATCATCCCCACCTCCACTTGGTCCACTCTGTAGCCCATCATTCTCCTTCTACATCCGAGAAACCTCATCTTGCAACCTTGTGATATCTACATCACAAGACTGCATAGTCTTCACCAAACTATCCCACTCAGCTTGGAGAATCCCCCACTCCTCCTCAATACGATGTGGAGGACGATCCTACCCTCCATCACCTCCACCTCTACTATCGTTACCACCACCTCTATCTCCACCAGCCCCAAAATCAACATATA
Organism: Wollemia nobilis; assembly: GCA_028583015.1. Classification (NCBI taxonomy): domain Eukaryota; kingdom Viridiplantae; phylum Streptophyta; class Pinopsida; order Araucariales; family Araucariaceae; genus Wollemia; species Wollemia nobilis. Next base: position 2,801,626 of record JAQPPZ010002050.1, read on the forward strand.
TAGGTTGTGCATCCATACCAACTTACCCTCTACTCTCACAACCTCAACGATGCTTCTACCACTGAGAAGCCTACTCACTTGCATCATGCTCATCATCGCTAGTCGCATCATCCACAGCCTAGTTGGGTGCCCAAGGAGGTTGCACAACAAAGCAAGTATCATAGCCCACTACCATCCCAACATCGTCTACATCTGGGACAACAATGACCTCATCATCAATTGCATCATCCATTATCCATAAGTTAGGATTGACTGGAAGACTAAGCTTGTTGTCCCACCGTTTGTACATCATTGGAGCATCTAGAACACCCTATGTCAAACTAAACTATCTCGTCACTTGTAAAAATTGGATAAGCTCCATCTCTCACCCATACCTACGAACCACCCATATGCCTTTCCTGACCCATCGAAGTTGCACTATATCACTATCTCAAGATAGACCTTGCCAAGGTCGCCAACAGATGTCATTGCTAGTGAAAGAGCTAATCTTATCCTGATACTCCTATCCACTATGGACAGGATGACTTAGTATAGTCTCCTCACTGGTTTGCCAATAGAGAGCACAAGGCAGTGAGCGATCCCACTCACATGACAGACCCTTTGGATGAGCTGCGTTGATGTACTCCCAGGCCCATAACTTAAGCAACAAACTACATCCAAGTCCCTTATACTCTTGCAGGAGCAACAAACTACATCCAACTTAAGCAACAAACTACATCCAAGTCCCTCGTATATCTCTACATACATCTGATATAGAAGAGCAGGAGCCCATGCATAAACTTGAGGTTCAAAAATTAGTTACAGGACAAGCCCCATTGGGTTCCACGGGAACCTAGAGCCCATGTTGTTAGACAACAAAATGTTGTGTATAATGTACATCATGAATATCTGAAGTGCACCCAACTTCCCATCCTTATATAGCTAAATTTAAGGTATCCCTTCCTTATTGTAGTCTACATCCCAATCCTCACCATAGATGGGTCTCAATGCCTCCTCCTTGTCGTGACCCACCTGGACTAGTGAGCCCTTGACAAGAATATGGAAGATGTGGTAAACATCTTCTAGGGTAATGGTAAGCTCCCCTATCAAAAGTTGAAATGACCCCCTTTTAGGGTCCCATCTCTCCACTAAGACCGACAGGAACTCCTCGTCTGCCTGCATGGTCTCCACCCGCCCACACCTAGCTAATCCCACAATCTCTAGTAATTTCTAGTCATCATATAAAAGGCCCTTATGCACCTTGGATATAATGCGAGGCCATCGATGTCGTGCCTCAAGGAATTTCACCTACAAGCACAAATAAAATTCATATCAGTGCAAACATAAAAAAAATAGAAAACACAAAAACATTGCATGCTTCTATTTTCATTTTCCAAAAAAAAAACATAAAAATATTGCATGTTTTTTTTTTATTTGTGAAAAACAACCCAGAAGGGATGCCACTTTTGGTAAGACCTAAGGAGGCATGGGTATCCATTCCGCCAAAATCACCCAGAACTCGAACCTGGCCTACCACCTTTGACATACTCAAGGAGCAAACAAACACACAAAAATATTTAAAAAATAAAAATAAATAAATAACAATAAAAATAATAAAATAAAATTAAAAACATACTCCTTGATTGTGTCAAAAAGAAAAGCACAACCAAACACATACACAATAAAATAAAATAAAAAACCACAACATGAACCACATAGAAAAAACACAAGAACAACATAACAAAACACAAACATGACAAAAACAACTAAACACTACAAAGACATAAAAAAAAAACACAACCAAAACCTAAAAAATAAAAATAAAATAAAAATAAAAAACAACCAACAACAGACAATAAACAAAAACAAAAAAGATACAAAACACTCACACATAAAAATACGAATTAACACAAACAAACAGAAACACAAGAACAAGAACGACAAAAACACGAGCAATAACAAAAAACATAAAAAATACAAAACAAAAAAAAACACAAGAACAACAAAAAACAACACAAATAACACAAAAACAAAACAAAACAAAAGAACACACACACCTTAAAAAACTAAACACAAAAAGAAAAAAAGAAAAAAGAAAAAAAATTGAACATAACAATGACCTTTCTAGACCAAAAGACTTTTAAGGCAAGAAACAACAGAGGAAACAAAATAAATAATAGAATGAGCTAGGGAACTAAAATAACCTGAGTGAACCAAAGAGAAGCAAAAATAAAGCAAGAAGAAATTAGGTACCTTCCGAACTAGAGCCATCCAAATAAATGATAGAAAGAAGAGCTTCCCTAATTTGTCAAGTCCACCATCTAGGAGGGTGGCCATAACAAGTAAGATCACCTTTGTCCAAAGCCCAATTAGCTAAAGCATCAAAACTCTTGTTTTAATCTTTGACCATATGATTGTAATCAAATTTCAAAAATCCCATCTAGATTAATTGAATCTTCTCAATAATTATTTATATTCTCCAATCAACCTTATGATACTTAGGAGGAGTCTTCAAAAGATTAATCATAAGTTGAGAGTCAAACTCAACTAACACCTTTTCCCATCCAAAATTAGTAGCCTCTTGAAGGCCTCTAAGGATAGTCTACCAAAGATATGCTCTTATTTCCTGACTTAAGTCGACTTGAAGTCAACATTCTTCTTGAGTAACTTAGATATAGACCTTACTTTCTGTGCAAAATCAAAAATGAATTTTTTGACAAAGTTCATTTGACCCAAAAAATACTGCAAGGTCTTCTTGTTTGTATGCAAAGAGAGAGCAAGAATGGATCTAATTATATGTCCATACCTTCTTTTGAGACCACATGACCTAGCAGCTTTCCTTTGTGAACTGCAAATAATAACTTCTTAGGATTGAGTGAAATACCAAATTCTGTGAACTTTTAAAAAACCTGCTCAAGGTGTGCTAAGTGATCATGCTTATCATGGTAAAACACAGTCATGTCATCCAAATAAATCAGAATAACTTTGTTGATTAGTGCCCCAAAGGCCTAGTCCATGGCTATCTGAAAAGTGGCCCCCGCATTGGACAGCCCAAAAGGCATTCTTTGGTAGGCAAAGGTGCCCCATTTTGTGGTGAATGATGTTTTATACTGGTCTTCATATTTTACCCAAATCTGATTGTATCCAAAGTAACCATCCAATAATGAGAAACTCTCCACCCCTGCCACTACCTGTAAAATTTGATCAATCTGAAGGAGGAGGTAGTGATATTTAAGGGATGCTTGGTTAAGATTTTCAAAATCTACACACAAGCATATATCACCATTTTTTTCTCATGAATACCAAGTTGGCTACCTAGGTTGAATGTTTTATTGGATATATGATATTAGAATTTAATAACTTTAAGAGCTCCTCTCTCATGATGGCTTCAATCCTTGGATTTACAAGCCTTTGCTTTTGCCTAAAAGGCTTGGCATCAGGCTCTAGCTCAATAGTATGTTAGATAACTTTTTTGTCATACACCTTGAGGTCTTCATATGACCAAGCCACAATATCTTGGTATTTCAGGCATAGGGCTATGATATCTTCAACTTCCTCTGGTAAACATCAAACTCTAACATGGAGCTTCTTTTCAAAACTGACTTCAAATTCTTTAGATATTTTTCACTGACTTTCATGGTTCTATTCTTTTTCCTGTCCTCATTGTCAAATAATCTCTCTATGGTGATCAATCCTCTAGTAATATATTTTTTCTTTAATTGAATGACATATTGTTGATCAATCTCTTCTAGATTTTCTTCTTGGACAGTGGAGAGACATGCTTCTCTCACCAGAAAGTCAATTATTTGTTCATCACTTTCAAAAACTTGCCAAAAAATCTGTTTGTCCGGTACTGTAGGTCTAAAAATCTTTTTTATTTCCTTGGCTTTCTTGATTCCAAAGTCTATAGGAGGGTTGAAGTTAGCTCCCTTTGTTGCTAATGAATCAACTAGAGTATTCTTTCGTCTATGAATAAAATTTAAATTCAAGGCATCAAAGGATTCCATCATATCCCATACCCTGTTTCTGTAAGCTTTTAGGTAATGGTGCTTATCGGCTGCACTTGTTTCTTACTTGATGGACTATTAACTCAAAATCACCATATATGTTCAAAATATTAATGCCCATGCTTTCTGCTTGTATCAATCCAAGGCATAGGGCTTCATATTCTGCAACATTATTTGTACATGACCATGTTAGTCTGTAGGCAAAATTCTTTATCCCCTCTAATTGGGACTATAAAACCACACCATCTCCTGCACCATTTCTACATTTAGCACCATCAAAGTACATGATCCATGTTTCTTTATCTCTTAGAGATTGATTGGATATAGCAAGGGTTTTCTTCTCTGATTCAGTTGAGATATTGTATATTCCCATACCAGTTCCAAAATGACTATAATCCTCTCTAAAAGGCAACTCATCCTCAATATCCAACTCCTCAATGATTTCCATCAGCTCAAATTCTTCAAGCGGATTAATATTACACATGTCTTCTTCGATCTTTTCAATATGATAAGCTACCAGTTTTTCAAGTGTTATTCTTATCCTCTTTCCTTTGAAAGGAATTACCATACTAGAATAATACATGTACATACATCCACCTAGTTTTGCATTAAACTCCCTTGAAAGGCATAATCCAAAGTAGGGTTCTAGATCAACCACAACTATTTCCTGTACTATTGTTACTTCAGGAGCTCTATGCAGCCTCATAAACACATCTTTTATGACACCAACTGTCTTAACATGTGTCCCATCTAATTGTAATACTCTAGGACAAGATCGAGTATACTCCATACCCATTTATTTGCATACTGCTTTAGGCATGACTGTAGTTGATGCTTCTGAATCAATCATGCAATTTTATACTACCCAACCTTCCATACTCAGGGATATATAGAAAGGAGGGGGCTTATTATTTAAAACAACAAGTGACATTTATTTCTTTTCGAATGGCATACTAAGGATTATAGTGGCCTGCCTATTTTGTGGATACTTGCTGAGGGAAGCCTTAAGCAGATTGATCTGACCAAGAATGAACAAAGTGTCATATAGGCTGGCTTTTTATGGAATCTTTTTCATCTCTTCAATAATATTATACTCAGATATGATAAGGGCAGTTCTTTCGAGCCTTCTTTCGAGCTCACCATTTTCCTTTTATACTTATGAGTGGCTTCTATTCTCTGCCTTTTGGTAATAGATGGGAATCTAATCCTTTCTTGAGCCTCATCCTTAATTTTTATTTGGTCTCTTTCAGTTTCTTTATCCATCCTCTTAGGAAGACTACCTATCTTCTCTTTACCCTTAGCTTGAGGGATGGGGAAAGTATCACTGCCATGAGGAGGGGCATCAGTCCGTTTTTGAGAAGGGACTTGGAATTGCCCCATATTTTGGGGATCTACTTGTAAGGCTTTCTTTCCAGACCTTGTCATAACAACAATTGGACCTTCTCCATTCAGCTCTTTTCCAACCATGATTTGATCATATTGCCATAACATGCTTACTCTCCCCTTTTGATTTCTTTTAGCTTGATCCATAACTTTTTGGACATGGTGTTGGTACATAACACAAGATTGTGAGTCATGGGGATCATTGCATACTAAACACAAAACATTTGCAAGAGTAATACCTGAAGAAAATTTTGGCTCCTCATATATTGCATTTACTCTGACCCTAGTACTATTACTAGTACCAGGTCTATGATATTTGTTCACATACGAAAACCTCCTCTATTGTGAAATTTCTTGGTCTATCTTTTCCATTGAATTCATTCTATTACTCAATTTTTTCAGAGTATTTTGTATATCAATAATAGCATAAAACTCCTGATATGGTTGAGAAGGAAGGGGAGTAAAAGGAGTTACAGAGGATATTGGATTTGGTTGAGGGATTGCATTCATTTGTGGAGATGGAGATGATAAATGAAGGGGGATACATGTAAGAAGGGTTTGCAGTTTGGCTTTGGCCACTAGCGGTTTCTGTGTTATAAGGTAGCATAATTTTTGGGGGGAGTCTTCCCACATTAATTAGGATATTCTCGGCATGAACTGCTATATTATAAACTTGAGGGTAGGTCTCTACTCCAGATTGTTGTATTTGCAACCCTAGCTCTGATCCAAGAGCTCGGATATAATACATATATGCCAAATATGTAGCTAGTCTCGGTGTGGGGGGAATTCTTTTCCATGTTATGCTAAATCTCAAATTAAAATCTGAGACAGTTTCTTGCTGCATTTTATGCATGGATGTAAACTGGTTAAGCAGGGAGAAAGGATCAGCAGATTCATTAAATTCTTCCACAAAAGGCTCAGCTAATTCTTGCCATGACGTGATGGTATTATCCTCCAAGGTTCTAAACCAATGCAAAATATTTCCTTTGAAGGATAGTGCCAAGATTCTTATGATAATATACTCTTCTTTTATGTTGTGAATTGTTTCCAGGTTTAAAATATCGTGACAGTGCTCATAGGTTGTTTTCTTAGATCCATCATAAGTGGGGATAACCTTGGATACAACTTAGAGAATGGCATTCATTTGGGCTAATCTCAAGGGACCAATTGTATTCCAGTTGGGGTATTTCTGTAATGGTTTATTAGGGGTAACATTTTATGCCATATTTCCAGGTGCAAATCCTATTGGAGGGACTACTGGGTTAACTGCAGGGTTTTATTAAGGAAGCTTCTCTTCTGAGAGAAAATCTTGATTCAAACTTCTGATAATAGTAGACCCTCTATAAGGTAATTCATAATAAAAATAGGATTCAGGGTTATTCCTTTTGAAAGACCTGGTATACATGAAAGGACACTGGTCTACAGGGGTAATTCTTTTTTTGGGTTTAAGGACCAGGGAATCACCAGGTGAATTTGCTATTCTTTGCTTATAAGGTCAAGACAATTCACCAAATCTTGATTCCTTCGGGTAGAGATAAAAAATAACTCATATGATGGGTTTTGTGTTCCTTGTGAACTGGTCCCACCTGATGTGCCAAAAACTATTGGGCATTGAATTGCATCAATTTTTACTCAATACTGTGATTGTCTATCTTCCTACTTTCTGTCCAGGCTTGCACCCGATAGCTACAACTCAACACTCAACATTGGATGGACCAAAACAGAGTTTTTGATCCAACCTCCAGAGTAGGCTGGTTCTTGTCAACTTAAATAGTATGCTGACATAATTATGCTCACTTGGGATTTTGAGATTAGGGTAAAAAAAGGTTAGGGTTAGAAATATGTGAACAATAGTGGACAGATAGGCTAACAACATTGCACTACAACAAAAAGCTCCAAAAAATTGACTTAAAGACACATTACTCATATCAACATTATCTCACATTAAATGTACTTTCATTCATTAAAGAACAACAAAAAAATATTGGAGATAGCAATTTCAATATCTAAATAGTGATAATCCAAATAACATAATTAATTAATATCTAGATTTTACAGAAATGCACTTCCTAACAATAAAGATCAAATTCATAAGCAAATTTTAATTACCCTAGCAGCTAGTAATCCATTAATTTGGCATAAACTAACCATTTAAGTATTCATAGAAATACAGCTTAAGAATTCGAACCTCTGATATTAAAATATGAAGACACAAGATTTGATGTGAAGATCAATGTAATGCTCCTTTCATTAGTCCTTGAGAATATTTACAATAGCACAGGCAAAAACACTAGAGCCAACCCTTAGAAATGAGGGTTCGACCTCTATTTATAGTTTTGCAAAATTAAAATAACAAGGAACATTACAAAGATTAAAATTTGACAGCTCAACAGAGAGTTCTTGCTGGTATTCTCTTACTGTTTCATCCTCTGGGAAATCCACTACAAGTGGACCACCATGACATCTCGAACTATTTGCAACTTGTTGGTCGTTTGATGCTAACTGGAGTTCTGGCTGTTGGAGATTGTGTATACATCGTCGATCCTTCTTGGAAGCCTTCTGCCACCATCGATCTATAACCATCTCTGGTTCTGTCTTCTTGAAACCCTTGACACTTCATCTTCCTCCTCCAATTGAATGTTATAACTTTGGTGAAGAAATGCTTTTATATACTTTAGATTCCTTAGAAAAATCTTCATCGTCGATCTCCTCCATTGTATCGCTATGATTTAATCTGATATAAGCTTGGTATAATGGCAAGGAAGAACACAACGCCATTCTGCTCTTAAAAATTGATGACATCATCTTTTCTACCTTAGAAACTGTGAAACACCAATCCGATCTTAAATGCTTTGGAAATTAAGCAGGATCAAATCTGATCCTCATCCTTTATTTTTCTTCATTTGCCATGAAGCATTCGCCAATCTACACAAAAGGTTAATGATGTCATATCTCCTTTGAAACTCTTGCGGATTCCATTTCGGACCGAAGTAAGTACATTGGCCTGTGAACACCATTCTAGACCTATTGCAATGTAAAGTGATTCTTCCTCCAATCTACACTGACTTCAGAGTACATCGCTATTTGTTGTCATTCTAGAAGATAGTTAGTCAAAAACGTCCTTCATCATGAATCTACAACTACTATGTTCATAGCATTCCACCCTGTCACCATTTCGGGTAAAAAAAAATTATGCGCTCTCCAAAATCGGGCTCTCCAACACTTAGCCGCTCGTAAGGTATTCAAAATATCAAGTGGTCGCCAAACCACACTTATTTTCTGCTAACATCATCCTTCTTCAAAAATTTTTGTGGATTCATGATGCATCTCCAGTCAGGAGCCAAGAATATGGGAAACCTTGCAGAATTGCTCCAAGTGTGAAAACTTGCTTAGTGTTGGGTAGATTTGTGACCCTTGTTGAGGATCCGCTCCAAAATACACTGCAAAATGTGGGAATGAGAATTCCATGACTTAGAAAAAAATTTCAAAATTTTCTTAAGTATGTGGTCATTTTGGGCCTACAGTTATCTCATATCATTGTCATCCAGGAAATTATAGTAGTTGATTTGGAACCTTATTTTGGGAAGTGTCTATCAAGAAAATACCATTTAAAGGCAAAAGAGAAGATATTATTAGAAAAACCATCCTCCTTCCATATTAAGAATCTTGAAAAGGAAAATCAACAAGCTAACACTATCAACATGATGACAGAGGAAGTGGACGTGATGGAAGAAGTACTTGAAAATCAGCAAGCTAACACTATCAGCATGATGACAGAAGAAGTGGAAGATCAATTTTTTTGAATACTTCAATGTTATTATTGAAACAAGGATTGACACCTACTCAATCATGAAACCAAAAGAAAAGAAGATTGCATCCCCAATTGGCTAAATTTCTCAAAATGACCAGATGTGGAATCTCTTCTTTGATGAAGCTAGATGTAAATGGTGTCAAAGTAGGCATAGTGTTGATAGAACCTTCTTGAGCAAAAAATATATTTTCATATAGATTGACATGGAGTTTTACAAACAATGCAGCAAAATATAAAAGCACTATACCTAGGATTAAAGAAAGCTAAAAATATGGGGATCAAACAACTACAAATGTTTGGTGATTCAAAATTAATTAGAGGCTTTACTATACTTTCTCAAAGCCTATAGAAATGGAGTATGAGATTTACTAGAGGCTTTTGAGGCTTTGAAAATCAAAGCCATCCCTAGAGAGCAGAACACCCATGTTGACATATTAGCATCTATGGGAGATAATTTATGTCCAGTATCTAATGTCATACATAAGTCCAAGATGGTGAGACTTGTATATAGGTCTTTTATGTCTAATAAGGATACCTTTTGGAAAGTGTTTGATAATGATAAAAAAGTGATTGATTTTATGATTCAATAAATGAATTATGCAAGCAACAAACTGCTAGAATAAAATGAGAAAAGTGAATTGATATAGCTGAAGAACAATTACATCCCAAAAGAATTGCCAACACGAGAAAGTCTATTTGATGGCAATGATCATCCAAAAATATAGGGATGTACAAATTGAGCCAAGAAAGAACATCAAAATAGGTGTACATTGTTTAGAGGAAGAGGTCAACCAAATTATGAGTTTATATAAAGAACTCAATGGTATCATAGCATAGACCTATGATGACCTCAAAGTGTACATCAAGGAGACTATCCAATATACCATTGAGCTCATACTAGATGCAAAACCTTCTCGACAAAAGCAATAGCGAATAAAACCTAAAATAAAGGCCTTGATGAAATAGGAACTACTAAAGTTTCTAAATGCCAAGATCATATACCCGATCAAGAATTCTACATGGGTGGCCAACCTGGTTCTAGTAAGGAAGAAGAATGGATACATCTATCTCTGTATGAATTTCAGGAACCTCAATCAAACTTCTTTGAAGGATCACTTTCCTCTCCCACAAATTGACAATATTCTGCATACAATAGCAGGATCCAAACAATTATCCCTACTATATGGATTCTTTTATTTTAATAAGATATGGGTCTGGGATGAGGATCAGTACAACACTACATTCACCACCAAATGGGGTACCTTTGCATACTAGTAGATACCTTTTGGTTTGTCTAATACCAGTGCTACCTTCTAGAGAGCTATGAATTCAACATTTGGAGAGTTGGTAAACAAGATAATACTCATATATTTAGATGGCATGACTGTGTTCTCCCATGATAAGGAGAAATATGCTTAGCACCTTCGGATGGTGTTTGAAAAATACAAAGAATTTGGGGTTTCATTAAATTCCAAGAAATTGGTTTTTGCAATACATGAAGGGAAATTATTAGGACATGTGGTATCAAAAATAGGACTAGACATTGATACAAATAAGATAAAAGCTATTTGAGCCCTTCCTCTACCACTAAACAAGAAATGACTTCAATCATTTTTTGGATAGATCAATTTCGTTTGAAAATTCATTTCAGAATTTGCTCAGATAGTTAATCCCATGACTAAGATGTTGAAGTAGGAAGTAGATTTCAAATGGATGGATTTCCAAAAGAATGCTTTCAAGGATATCAAAGAAATGATATCTCAGCCCCATTTTCTCATTAATATGGACTACTCCAAATATTTCATCCTTTATATGTTTGGAGTAGAAGGAAGCTATATTGTTGTACTTAGAAAAAGGAATAAAATGATGAGCGACCTATAACTTTCCTAAGTCAAACTTTGCATGATCATGAAAATATTAAAATAAGACTGTCAGTGCCTGCAGGTGTGGTTTGTCACCTACAGGTGGGTTTTCGGTAGGAGGTGGGTCATCGGCTCTCTCGTGGAGGTGGGCAGATACCTGCCCCACATGGAGGTGGGCTTTCACGGTTCATTGTGGGATCCGATCTAGATGATTCTTGCAAAATTCTATGCTTCAAAAAATTATGTGTCTTTCTGTCCAGGGGTCCCAAGTCTCAGGATTTGGGCCCTGGTCTAGTTGGAATGGCTTGCTGCCACCTTTTCTAGGTCCACTACCTACGCAAATGGAGCGCAAGGCTCTGATACCAATGTTAAAATAAGAGCGTAACCATTAACCTTAGTATTGATAGGTATAGTGCTTAAATACAATTGACTTAGGCTAAAAATAGCCTAGTAGGAAATTGCCCCTTGAAGGTAGCTTAATTAACGCGCTAAGAGGTAGAGTCACCCCAAAGTCAGCTAACTACGTAGTCAAAATGACTACAATGACTAACTAACCCTAGGTAAATAGTAATAGTAAAAATACTAGTGGTAAAAAGTAACAAGCTACTTTTTACCATACGATAAATAAACTCTACCTAGGTGAATCTTAAAATTAACCAAATGAGGTAATAATCATAGTTACTAACATAGTAACTCTAACATCCCCCCTTATTACATTATTTGGGTAATGTATATAATTGTCCCAATATAGTGAAAAAGATGTTGATATGCTGGTTCTTGCTCTGTCACAGTGCTTTGGCTGCTCCTAAGCAAAAAGTGGGTCATTCCTCACTTTGTCTTCACATCAACAAATGTCCTTATTGCAATCTTGTCATCCAATAAAATTGCATGGGTAAGCAGCCGCTACAACCGCTAAGTGTAGTAGAGTAGATCACTTCATACGAGGTTCATTCTGTTTACAATATGATTTTGCAAAAAAGTGTTGATAAGGTAGCTAAGGTGTCGGTTGCTACCGAAAATGCACCCTTATAAGTTTCCCCCCTTATTGCAAAACATGTTGTAATCAAATTTTTGAAAGAAGTGTGACTAAGGTGTCGATCGTTGCCGAAAATGCACCCTTATAAGTCTTCTTCCCTTTTTACAAAAAAATTGGTATGAAGTAAGAAAAGAAATATTTTATCCCCCCTTAATTGCAAAGATGTGCAACTTAAGAAGCTTGTTAAGGCTTTTACAAATATTTCCTCCTAGGCAAATTTTACACTAGAAAATTCCCCCATTTTGTTACAAGTACTTCAAACAAAGAGAGTTTGCTATTTATGAAGCCTAAAAAGAGGTACAATCACCCCTTTATTGCTAGTACTTCAAACAAAAACTTATGCTATTTATGAAGCCTAAAAAGAGGTTTTGGAAATGGTGCTTGCTTAGGGTGACAAATTTGTTTCCCCTTTACAATATTATCTTAGCCATGAGCACTTTGTGTGCTCTTTCTGAACCAAAATCAGAATCAAAATCAAACACTGCACTAGCAACATGGCTTTTATGATGTGCCTTTGCCATTTTAGTTTTGCTTGTTTGGAAACCAACATGGAATGGTGTCATGGTTGTCCTTTTTAAAATTTGTGCAAAACTTTGCTTCCTATGTAATTTTATCAAAAAAGTCCACCAAATAATCCTTCCTTATTGCAAGTACTTCAAACATGGTTGTTATTATGAAGCCTAAAATAAAAGGTATAATTGTTTATGACTTCTACTTTTCTGATTGCATTTACAAGTTTTATCTCCCTCTTGTCAAAATCTGTCTTTGAAGGAAGAAAGGAATTATCCCCCTTTAGTGCAAAAGATTTGCTACTTTCAAGGTTCCTTATTTTACAAAAATTTGTTATTTATTTTGATATACCCTAGAAGAGTACCAAAAGATAATTCATTCAAAAAGATATTTAATGACACCTACCTAAAAATCCTCTTAAAAGAAATAATTAGTTTGATCAGTTTGAGGAAATTAAGCCAAACAAATAAGAGTGAATTAGGGGTTTTTATTTAGGAGAGAATATCAAGAATAATTGGCTTTAAACCTGTGCAATGATTTACACAAATTATAGTGAAATTTTAGGGTTTTGAGTGTTCTTTATTTTGTGACTTATAATTACAAAAAAATAATGCAATAATCAAACAAGAATACCCACAAAATTCTTATCACATAGGTGTCGGTCACTGCTGAAAATGCACCTAATTTGCCAATTTTGTAATAAAGGTGTCGAGTAAAATCGAAAATGCACCTTATTACCAACTTTTACAACAAAATTTGGATTTGTGTTGTGCAAAAATTTGATATATTATGTCTCCTCTTGTTTTTTTATTTTGCAAAGAATGTGGCATAAAACAATTGCCTTTCATTTTTGTGTTGTAAAATTAACAAGTTTGATGTAAGTGCTCCTCACTTTGTGTTACAATTTTGCAAAGAAGTACAATGTCTTGTCTTCCCCCCTTGATTTTCTAAATTAACAAATGATCACTCCTTCCAAGACAAGTCGACACACGACCCGTATTTTAAAGGCTTCCAGAACCAGTCGACACATGACTTGGTTTTTTATGGACCCAAGGTCTTTAATTTCTTCTCAATTTTACAAAAAATAGAATGTACAATTTCATGTATTATATCCCCCCTTTGAGAAAACAAATGCACACTTTGTCTTTGAATTTTACAAAATTTTCAGTCGCCTTGTTTTCCAAATTTGCAAGAAAGAATCAAATGTTTTTTATTTTATCCCCCTTTGATTGTGCAAATTTAACAAGGTTGAGAAGAATTTTAGGTTCCCTAATTTTGCAAAAAATATGTGCTATTTATTTGTCTTATATTTCCACTTGGAGAAAACAAAAACACTCAATTTGATTGAAAGTGCAAATAAAATAGGTCCCTTTATTTTTTATTTAATTTGCAAAATTTAAATAAAAAGTTTAATTATAAAATTTTAATTAATATCGTCGAACTGAACACTTGTCCCTTTCCTGGTGCTTTCAGTGGCATAAAAGGTTTAAAATGATTGTGGCATGGTGGTTATAGGGGCGGACTGCGCGAAGATCTGTGTGGCGGCTTCCGGGGCGGATAGCGCAGAATATTGTGGCGGCCATAAAATTTGGACAACCTGCCGGATTCGTGGTGGCTACCGATTCCACCATGTAAATACAAAAAAAAAAAATTAATTAATAAAAAAATAAACTAATATTTTATATAAACAAATGATTTTTTAAAAACAATAATTATATTTTAAATTATTAAAAAATAAATAAATAAATAAACTTTGAATTAAAAAAAAACATAACCCAGGTGTTGTAGGTGAGTTGGAGAGGAGAGGGCAATCCTCCAAGGGAGGTCCCAGGTTCAAATCTCCACCTTGCCAAAAAGCTGAATTGGGTATCTAAAATCCAATTGATTATATTTTTGCGGGCAAGGTCGGGTGCGACCCTTGGGTGACTTTGACTGTGTAGAACCCCCTGTTCGTGGTCTCTCAGACCAAGGCGGCTCCGCAAGGGATTTTTTGCTTAAAAAAAAAAAACATATTAAAAAAAATTGTTTACCTTGGCCGTGCACGGCCCTTGTATCTTTAAGAAAAAATAAATTTGCTCTTTTTTTTATTTGTGACCCCTAATGGGGTTTGATCTCGCGCCACCGTGGGCACTAGCCTAATTACCGGTGCTCATGACAGTCGAGCTAGTCGGCCTGATGGAAAGGGAAGGCAAAACCTTCCCTTTCACTAAAAGTTTTTCCACATTGCTAGTATTGGCAATGTGGCACTTGCATAAAGCAAGTAGCCCCACCTTCTATGTCGACTGTCTACGGGAAGTCAATGATAGACTTATTTTGCCATGCAACCAGTATATTTCCCCCATGCGCCACATGGCAGATTTGATCTTCACCACATGTCACCCAACGATTTGATGCCCAGGTTAGCTTAGAAAGTCGAGCCCAAGCCACATGTCAAGGCTCTATTAGTCCAAGTGTCACCACATTTGCATGCCATATCACCCTCAATCTGTGTGCTACATCAGGCCTAAAGGTCGTGTTGGTCCATGTCTATGTCATCCTCAAGTTTTGCACTAGTGCAGTTCATAGGGATTCATTATCTGCTAGCGATCAAGCGGTTGGCTGTCTGGTATGGTCGCTTGCCTCCATTCGAGGATGTCATCTTTGTCGATCCATGTGGGGCTAACTGCCTCACATGGGTAGCCCTCAAGATTATGGTGAGGGCACCGACTCTCTAGTCGTTGTCAGTCAGAGGGCATCAGGACTTCGATGGTAGGGATGTCAGCTCTCTAGTCATCAGTGTTGTTGAGTCTCGTGCAGCGTGCACCCATTATAGGGGGATATCTGCCCTGCAGACTGGAATTCTATAGTCTATCAGACTATCAATGCCTATAGGTGCGGTTTATCACCTGCAGGTGGGCTATCGATAGGAGGTGGGTTGCAGTATCTCTCGTGGAGGTGGGCAGCTACCTACCCCACATGGAGGTGGTCTTTCACGGTCCACTGTGGACCCCAATCCAGATGATTCCTGTAAAATTATGTGCTTCAAAAAATTACGTGCCTTCTTGTACAAGGATCCCGAGTCTCAGGAATTGGGCCTTGGTCTAGTTGGAATGGCTTGCTGCCACCTTTTCCAAGTCCACTGCCTACGCAAATAGAGCGTAAGGTAAATGCTCGCTCTAATACCAATGTTAAAATAAGAGTGTAACCATTAATCTTAGTATTGATAGGTATAGTTCTTAAATACAATTGACTTAGGCTAATAATAGCCTAGTAGGAAATTACCCCTTTAAGGTATCTTAATTAACGTGTTAACAGGTAAAGTCACCCCAAAGTTAGCTAACTTACTAACAACTAACTACGTAGTCAAAATGACTACAATGACTAACTAACCCTAGGTAAATAGTAATAGTAAAAATACTAGTGGTAAAAAGTAACAAGCTACTTTTACCATACGGTAAATAAAATCTACCTAGGTGAATATTACAATTAACCAAATGAGGTAATAATAATAGTTACTAACATAGTAACTCTAACAAAAAAAATGTATAATTTCATTGAAAAATATGTCTATGCAGTAATGAAATCTTTGAAGAAGTTTAGACATTTTGTTTCTCAGAGTAAAACTTTGGTATATGTAGTACATCTAGATGTCTAGAACTTCATGATTCAGGGAGAGTTGGGTGACAAAATATCTGGTTGGGTGACAAAAATTCAAGAATATGATGTTGAAATAAATCCAACTAAGTTAATAAGAGGTAGAGACCTATGTCAACACTTAGCAGAATTTGCAAGTCAAAATGTCAATATGTTGAATAAGGAAGTACAAAATACTAAGCCAAAAAGGGAACAAGTGCAATTGGACACTTGGATTGAGTAATTGTAAAATTATTTCAATTCAGGAAGATGTTTGGATGGCCTAACTATGTCACAAATATGTAGATATAGATTACAGGCTAGAAATTATGTACTAATAAAGGCATATTATACCGAAAAAACTTTGACGAAGTGCTCTTAAGATATTTGAGTCCAAAAAATACTAGAAGTGCTCAGGGAATTTCACAGTTGTTTTTCAGGGGGTCATTATTTTGGATAGACTACTATGAGAAAAATCCTAAGGGCTAGATACTATTGACCATCTATTTTTTTATGCATTTAAACTAGCTAGAGCATATGATAAATGCCAAAGATTTTTTGGCAAGAACAAGCATTTGACAATGTCACTTCAACCAATAATTGTAGAAGAACCTTTAAAATAGTGGAGTCTAGATTTTATTGGCATGATCAATTCCAACTCATTCATCGGATATAAATACATCCTGACAACAACGAACTATTTCACCAAATGGATGAAAGTTGAAACCACCAAGCTTGCTAATCAGGACACAATGATTGATTTCTTGGAGAGGTTAATTATAAGGTTCAAAATTTTGGCTACTATTATCTCAGACAATGTCAGATCCTTCATAGGTGCCAAGACTATTGATTTCACAATAAAATATGGTATCTACTGGAATATTTTATAAAATTATCACCCCTGATGGAATGGTCTTGCAGTTCCACCAATGAGAACCTATTGAAAATAATTAAACCTAGTATCATGCATAACCCTAGAAGTTGGCACTTGATTTTAGATCAAGCGTTATGGGATGATCGAATCACGGTCAAGAAATCATTGAAAATGTCCCCTTACACCCTAATATATGAAAAGAAAGTTGTACTACCTATTAAATTAGAGCTTTCAGTGTTGAGATTCATAAATGAAGTTTATCCAAAGAATTTCCATCCAATGGAAAGAAGGATGGCAAAACTAATTTAGTTAGAAGAAAGGCACGAACAATCATATAACAATCTCTATCACCACTAGAAAGTTGTCAAACGTTGGTTTGACAAAAAAGATACATCAAAGGTATTTAATGAAGGTGACTTGGTTCTTAGATGGGATGTCGATAGAGCAAATCCAGGCTCACATGACTAATTTGGTTCAATATGGTCTGACTCATATCTAATTCAGTGAAAGAAGGACTTGAATGCATTTGAGTTGCACCACTTGGATGGTCGTTGTTGCCAAATCTGGTAAAAAACCAACATTTAAAGCATTATACCTAATATAAGTGGCATCCTCCATGTACATATGTAAATAAGACAAGTGTACATTCTTTGTATATATGGATGTGGTTGGTTGAAATAATTGTCGTTGTAATCAGTTTGCAACGTCAAAAATCACCTACAAATTTTATCTGATAGGCTATGCCTGTCCTCTACAAAAATTTCATTGGTCTGCCAATGAAGGGGTCTTTTAGATCTTTAAAACCTCTTGGTATGTTTCATAAAGTAGTTTCTAGGTGGTGATTATCAGAACACGTAGGCCTCCGAAGTTTTATGAATCCTATATTACTATTGGTTGGAAGAACTGCTAAGTTGGGTGTACAACATTATTGCATTAGCGAATGGTGCTTCCCAATAGGATTTATCTTGATTAGTGTAAGGACCCATATTCATGAAATAATGTGGAAATAACTAAGCTATTAGAGGTAGTTATTCCAAAAAGTGCCTTGATCAACGAACTATACCATCACTAACATGCAGTTTCAAATCATGAAAAAATTCTATTGGATGGTAGCATTCCTCTTGAACATGTGTCAGAAATATCAAAAGGTAACTATTACCAAGACAAATCCTCCTAGGCACACGTAATATTTTTGCATTAGGATAGTAGCATCTTCAAAAAAGCGAAATCCATAACCAAAAACTATAAATTAAGCTCCATATTCAAAGAATCGCCTCCTTACAAAAATTTTGATTGCAAATTATAGGCGAAAGCTTTGTTATACTAGAGAAATTAGTCATTAAAGATAGAGGTAGAATTCAAATAAATGGCTTGAGGAAAGAAGAGTGTCACTATACAAAATACCAGTAAGGAGTTGCAAGATAGAATGTTGGGTATTCATGATACAATGATAATTGTCAAGTCTAAGCACAAAAGCTTTCGAGAGTGGTCTAAATCCAAAGGGAAGAAATTTTCACAAAATCACCATGTTGGTGTGGCTTAGAATTTAGAGCTAAGAAAATTCATGCCCATCCTAGTGCACCCATGTCCAAAGCTTGTAGAAGTAGTGGTGAAGTATTATGACCCCAACACGGCCATCGTTTGCAATTAAACTTTGTAGCCCTTATTTACCATTAGCAGAGAGTATGTGATCAAAGCATTTGTAGTCAAGGACACTCCTGGAGTTCTTCCAAAGAAAATTAATTTGTAGGAGCATAGGTTGTATTTAGAAAAGGATATAGTTCAAACTTGGCTCACTGATATGATAGGAAAACTATCAAAATATTACATGACCTAGACTAGGAAGCTAGGGAAATTCACCTCAAAGGTGTAGTCAATTTTTTATGTTGGTAGTAATATTAGGTTTAAGGACCAATTTAGTTGTATACCCATATCAAATGGTAATGATGAATACAGTAATGGTAGCCTCCTCCTATGTCACTTTGGACTGGACTGAGTTTATGGTCATAAGTATACATGAATAGTTAAAAGCCATGAAAAATTAGTGTTGTGTCACATGCTTGTCAAATATAACATGGCTCACCCTTTTCTATATGACCCTAGGTAAACATGACATAATAGTGCAGATGATATATGAGAGGGGTTTAGCACATCTAGTAGTAGACTAGACTCATATTCTAAGGAAAAGTGCTTCGTACCTAGATTTTAATTGATAATTCATGGGACCTACACCATCAACAATCAATGGAAGATACCCCACATCATGCTCGAAGTAGAAGATGTATTAAGAGAAAATAGGCAAGAGCAAGGGGATCGGTTCTTCCAAAACAAGGCAACATTATTAGATTATATGACTTCTCAAAATATCCATACCTATTGCCACACTATATAACCAATTGGGTTTTTGGACTAGAATATTCTAGATAGATATACATAATAGAGAAAAGTCTTGGCCAAAAGGCAATGAAAACTGCAATATTTAAGCTACCCATAAAATTTGAGTGCATCACTATGTCCAAGAGGGAGCCAAAGTAGTATAATGACCTAGAAGCTAAGTTGGCAGCTTTATAGCTACCAGTTGTGTCACACATGTGGTATTATGACCTAGACGATATCTTGTTTGAAAAGTTATCAAAGATAAACAATAAAGTACCTACATTTAAATATGTATCATGCCCAAATATTGAAATATGCAGGAGTCTTGCTGAAGATTAGGTGGTGTCATTCAACTATATGGTAATGCAAGAGAGGTCACCATGGAGAAAATAATACAAGTTTAAGTAGGTTTTTGACCCAAAGATAAATTATGACTAGTTGATCAACTTAGACCTTATCAAAACTATTAAGGAGGATAAGGGATGGGAAGAATACAAGATTGAAGAATGGTGGGTATCATGGTGTGAGCACAACTTGATGAAGCCTACCCTCCCAGATGATAAAATTGATAAACTATTCATCACAAGGTTTGAGAATGAATATATCAGTTGGAAGATGAAAAATGAGAAGGAAATCTTCCCAAAAGTGCTAAAATAACAAGAATTAGAGGAAGAGGATGAAGAAGAGACTGAAATGAAAATTTTATAGCAGCCACAAGTCTCACCTAGCACCAACGATATCAAATCCAAAGAAGAAGCATTGACTCGGACTCAACCTACCACTTACACCAGGAGATCAAGTACTCCCAAAGTAGCCAAAACATATTTAGAGGCACAACTCGAGTCCTCTAAGTAGAGCTCCAAATCAAGCAAGAAGCAAAAAAATTGCTCAAACCATGGAAGTTTGGACATTAAAAAGGTTGCAGTAAGAAAGCTACAAGTGTAAGTAGAAATAGAATAGATGGTACGCAAAAGACAAGATTTGCAACAAGAGGCACAAAGGTGTGAAGTAGCAACTTCCCTAGTAGAGATTGAACAATAAAAGGAGAAGGAGATCAAGGCAAGAAAATCCAAAGAAGTCCAAATGGAGGAGCCAAAGCGGGAGGTGCAAAAACAAGGTATGTACTCTAAACCATCCTCTCCTTCTCCTCAAAGTTCCTCCTCAATAGAAATCTTAGCCTCTTCACCACCTCAAACCTTTTAGTCATCAAAAATGATTCCTACCATTGTAGAGCATGTCAAAAGTGCCTCACTTATCACCCATTATGCCATTCCTTACATCCACTTCACCAACTCAATCATTCATTTTGTAAGATTCTCCATCGCACCTTCCGCACTCACTCTACCATCTACAAGCCAAAAGCATCGGGTATTTTAGGAAAACGTATCCCTTGCAAAGTCTATGATTTATTATCTTCTTACTCAGTTACCAACAATCCTTTTTACCCCCATACTCCCCCTAACTACTGAAGAACCACTTTCAAAAGTACATCCAAACTATAGAAGAGAATCAATGAAAGTGGAGAGAAGAAGAAGAGAAGCTAGAGCAATTGCAAGAAAAGGAAGAGGAAGCAGTCACCATGGGTTATGATACATTGGACCCAATTAAGGGAAAAATAATAAAGGTGATTGCTCAATCGAAGGTCAAGAAGCCAACCTCCCAAATGAGACCAAAATATTGGTAGATAGAAGAACATAGTAGATATATCTTCAATATATCCAAATAAAAACTCTCTAGGCTATTCATATAGAGGTAGATACGATGTTTGTGTAGTCTAGGAAAACAGATAGAAGTCTTATAGCTGCTAAGAAGAATATTGAAACTCTAGAAGTCAAACTTACCAGAGAGAAACTAGATAAAGATGTCCTTAAAACTAAAATCAAAAAATTGAAAGGCATCATTAATGAAAGCCTCTCTAAAAAACAATTTCAACAAAAGGATGAAAGAATCAAAGAGTCTAGAGCTAGAACTGCAAAAAATACATGACACGATGCAACAACAAGATTCAGAGCTGCTAGACCTTAAGGCCAAACTGTAGAAATAGGAAGAAGCCTTATCTATTGCCATGAATGAATTACGGTAGAATAAGATAAACCACGTGGCTCATAAATCTCAAATAGATTGGCTAAGACAAGTCAAGAGCCACTACTAGAAAAAATAAAAGGAGCAATCTTACAAGCTTTCTCTCCTTTTTGTACTAAATTGTGAGAGACTGTTGACATATCTTTGGAAGCATAGAAAGAGTTTGGTATAGGTAAGAAGATTTTGATGGGAAATATCCAAGAAGCACAGAGAATAAGAAAAATGTTAAGAAATCTTTAGCATTTTCCTATTCTATAGAAGCAACTTGACAAAGACATAGAGGAATAAAGACTCCTAGCCCATCAAATATATTACACAACTAAGATCATCTATCGGGAAGAAGAGATATTTTCTACTCTTAGAAAATAAACTAAAGAGATGAGCACGGTTTCTAAAGAGGTCAAAGCTCTTGGTACCAAGTTTGTGGGATAATGTATACTTCCACAAGGTAGAAGTGATCAACCAATTGTTTGATCAACAGATCTAGGATGAAAGTGAGATTGACTCACTGTCAGAACCACTAGAGGTAGACAAGGTTTTTGGGCTCTTCTACAAACTTTTCCACATCTTAACCAAAGCAAAGAAGATGTTTGGATGGTACAATGATCCCCCTATGGGAATATTTGTATATTAAAAATTGTTGCATCTGAACTTAGGGGTATTCCAGATCCTCCCTTAGAATTTTGGACTAGGATGTGCCAAGAACTCCATATCCCTATGACATCTCAAGCAGGCTCATACAGGGTTATGCATAATCATCATTAATTAACGAATATTTTGATTTTTGAAATATGGAATTGGCTAATATTAGGGACCCTTGACTAGGGCCCATTAGCCAAAAAAATTGGGACGTAAATTGTTTTGGGTAGATTTACCCCAATTTTATTATAATTGGACCATTTAAAGTTTAAATCTGTAATATTACCCCTAATAATAGGGGACATTTTCACCTTGAAACTATAAATAATTTTAGATTTCAAAACTAATTCCCCCCATTTTTATAAATACATTTTAGGGTCAATCCCTTACGCATAACCCTGGGCTCATAGCAAGGCAAATCATCGGAGGTGGCTTCACAAAGGCAAACCCAACAACAAAAAGAGTTACACCCCCTCAAACAGGGGATGATTGATAATATTGTGAGAGTTATACTTTCTTGTAATAAAATATCTTCATGCTAGTGCAAATTGTATCATATAGCCTTTTCAGTAATAATGACTTCGAAGCACAATAAATGATGGTGATAAAAATTGTATTGACACAACAAACAAAAAGGTAGCAATAGCACATTTTATTAGGAAAATGGAAATTGTCCCTAGTACTGAGTATCAAATTCACATTAGGCCTAGTAATGAGAAATAAATTTACATCAAACCAATAGGGTTTTCAAAAAAATTTCCAAATCACAAACATGATGAGGTTGTCAGTTGGCACAATTGGGACTCAGGGCTTAGTCCTATTTAAGGCCACATTCAAAGAGTATCCTCAAATGCTAATTATTGGCATGATGGAAGAAAAAGAGAAAGGATAAAGAGCACAACAAGCAGAAGAATGGTGATTTCCTAAAGTGCTTGATTTTGACCTGAGGCAACTATTAGTTGTAGCCAAATTTACTTATGGAGCTTCAATTTGTGGGGGTGTCTCATGTTAGAGGTATCCCTATTTTTTTTTTTTTTATGTCCATATTTGTGCCTTAAATTGTGCCACAAATTCTACCTTTTGCGTCTTTGCTTGGGTTTTCTGGGAGTATCCCATGATCCAGGTATCCCCATGCATCATTTTTGTGTCATTAATTCCATGTTTACTTGTAGTATTACCTATAAATTGTGCAATAAATTCTATATTTTGTGTCTCCATTTGTTTTTTCTAGGGGTGTCTCATTATCCAAGTATCCCCATGCACTGTCTTTGTTTCATCGTTTTCATTTTTCTCTGGTTTACCACTTGTAAAATTTACCACAAACACCACCACCCATCTTATTGTCATTGTTTTGTTTTCTCTTTTCTTTGCAAATATTTGTTTGATATAATATATTATCCATGCAGTCCGTATCATTTTCCTCCCACTTAAGCCTTATTCATGTCAATGTACATATAAGTAGCATAAATATTTTATATTTCTATGACTTGTAATTAGTTAGTCTGAGTTCTATTTTTTGCTAAGAAAAAACCCCTATAAATCATCAAGAATGTGGGTATATTTTAGCATTACCCAAAAGGTGCAAGGGAGGGCATTTCAGGCCCCAACAACAAAATCAAGAGGAATCCAAGCATTTTTGGCCTAGGTATGCTAAGGATGGACCTTTGAAATCATGAAGCCAAAAGGTGAAACAAAGAAAAATAACTAAGTCTAGGACTGATCAAAACATTTGTACCCAGACAAGGCCAATAGGGGTACCAAAAGTTCATTGTAGAGTCGAAAGGTAAAACGAAGAAAAATTACCAAGTATTAGATTCACCAAAAATTTTGTACCCGAACAAGGCCAATAGGGGCACTAAAAGTCCGTTGCGTTGTTGAACGAGGCTAGCAGGGGTACCAAAAGTCCATCGCAGAGTTGGAAAGCAAAACGAAGAAAAATGACTAAGTCTAGGATCAGCTAGACCTTTTATACCTAGACAAAGCTAGTAGGGGTACCAAAAGTTCATTGCAGAGCTGAAAGAGTAGAATAAAAAAATGCCTAATTCCTAGATTCATCAAAACATTTGTACCCAAATGGAGCCAACAAGGGTACAAGGCAAGATCACTTACTAGAATACCTTAACAACGAAATATTTACCAAGGTGATTGTGCTAATGTTCAAGGCAGATCAATCGAAATGTTAGTAAAATATTAACTAACTATATGCAAACAACAAGGTCAATATGACTTAAGATGACATAGGTGCCAGCTAGGTCAACAAGCCATAACTTGGTGGTTAGAACAAGTATACCCCGAGTAGCTTGATAAACTTGCAAATATTTTTACATAACAACAATCCACCCTCCAAGCAATGATGCTATAATAATTGAATGTATTGTAAGAGTAGCTATAAATACTAGAATGTAAAATGTAAAAATGTCGACTCTTAAGCTTTTACAATTTGCATGTATGAAGCATATTGCACATTAAGAAATATAAAGGGATTGTTGTTTGACCTCTAGTTCACTTCGTTGTAGGACATGTATGTATGGATGATTTCTTATTTCTAATTTTAACTTGTTGAATGCTCATGGTATTAATTTTGCTTTTTAGATTTTTATTCATGATTCATTCTTGGTTTTGGAATCTGCAATCTAATAGCTATATAGAGTATAAATGAATGTTCTATTATTTGGTAAAAATTGGTTGATATGTTAGGTAGTTTCTTACTTTATAAATTACATGGATTTTGTGTCTCATGTACTTTGATGTGGCTTAAATTGCACCATTATAAGTTCTAGCATCAACTTCTTTTGTTTCTTTCAGCATTCATTTCCCCCCATATTTTAGGAATACTTAGCTTGAACTTCATAGAAACCGGCTTCCTCCAAAGATTGACCATCGAAGCCTCATGACTTCTAGGTTATTTAATTTTGGTCAAGGTTTGTGGGCACACAACCTTTCCATAGGTAGATTTTTAGACCAACAAGATACAAGGTATTTTTATCAGAATATTCTAATATTAGAGGAGTTTGAAGTTCTTATTGATAAACTTCTACAATAAGTTCCTTTAGTTATAACAATGAAGACAATAGGAAACTGATGGAGCCTATTACTCTGGAATAAGTTCACCTAGCTCTTTTCTCTTTTAATAAAAATAAATCCCTAAGTCCAAATGGGCTCTATGCAACATTCTATTAGCATAATTGGGATATAATGAAGGATTCTTTATTGGTGACAATGGAACAATCTAAGGTAAAATAATACATACCTTATAAATAAATGCAACATATCTAACCCTAATTTCAAAAAAGAAGGATGCAAAATTGTTTGATTCATTTCGACCCATAAACATGTGTAATCTGGCATATAATATTATTTCCAAAGTGATGGTGAATCAATTAAAACCATTATTAGACAAAATTATTTCATACGAGCAAGTAGGATTTGTGAAAGGGAAACAAATTTTGGTGATAGTAGCTTATGAAGTCATGCATTCAAAAACTTCAAGAAAAGATAAAACAATGATCTTAAAACTTGATATGAGTAAGGCCTATGATAGTGTTAAATGTGATTTTATTTTTACAGTATTAGAAAATTTTGGATTTGGAAAGAAATGGATCAGATGCATTAAAGCTTGTGTCTTTATAGTTTCATATTCAATGTTGGTCAATGAGTTAGTAACATAATTATTTAAAGCGAAGAGAGGCCTTAGACAGGGAGTTCCTCTATCAACGTATTTGTTCATTATTATGGTAGAGGTTTTGGGTAGGAACTTGAACAAGGCTTACAAATATGGGCTTATAAGCGGACTTAAGGCTAGTAATAACATTGACATCACCCATCAACAATTTGTAGATGATACAACCCTTTTTGGGAGGGCAAGGATAAACGATGCCAAAGCTTTGAATAACTTATTAAAGGAATACAAAAGAGCATAAGGGAAGAAAGTTAATAGGATAAAATCCAAAATTTACTTCCTAAACACCCCAACTAAAATCAAAGCAAGGATATGCAGGTTACTTCAAATGGAGGAGGCAAATTTATCAGTAACTTATCTAGGGATGCCCTTATTTGAGGGGAGAATAAGGATAGAATTATGGAATCTAGTTATAAGTAAAGTTTAAAATAAACTACCAACATGGAAAGGTAGATGGTTATCTTTAGTAGGAAGAGTGCAACTAATTAAATCAATCTTACAAGCTATTCCAACATGTTATATGTCCTTGTATACTATGCCAAAATTAATAGAAAAAAGTTTAATATTTTATATGCGGTCATTTTGGTGGCCAAGATTACATAATAAAAGAAAATTTTCTTTGGTGAAATGGAGCAAGGTGTGTGATGATAAAACTATGGGAGGTCTCGGTTTAAGATTTCTTATGGATGCAAACTTAGCTCTTAGGGGAAAAGTAATTTGAAGATTATAAAAATAGAGTCAAAGACAATGGGTAAGAATTCTTCTAAGTATGTTGAGTCCAATGACCCAAGATTAATATTTACTACATTCTCTCTACCAAATGGTTTTGCACTATGAAATAGTTTAAAAAATCAATTGATCTAATTATAAAAGGTTTAAGATGGGTGGTGGGGATTGGAGAAAAATTTTCTATTTGGTTGGATACTAAAACCACTCAATCTAGATCCAGTTTTGAAACAATGGATGAGATTACTTTTAAGATAATATGGTGATAAGGTTTCATACATTCTATAAAAGAATTAGAAAGGAAGATACAAATGGAAATAATATTTTTTACAAGTATACAAGACATTGATGCTAGAAGGCAATTGAGTAGAAATATAACAACAATGATTATTATGAGGGGAGCCAAGGATAAGTTGATCTGGGAGTTGAATAGCTTAGGAGAATACACAACAAGAAGTGGATATAATATAAAGCACCATCAAAATAGGAATGCCATAAGAATATGGAGAGATATTTGGGATAGCTTGAGCATTCCTAAAGTCAAAATGTTTGTTTGGCTAGTAGGTCATAGAATAATTTTATCCTGGGATAACCTTATGAAAAGGGGTTTTCATGGCCCTTCAAAATGTGTTCTTTCTAAAATGGAGGAGGAGAGTATAGACCATCTCTTGGGAAATTGCTCAATAGTCTGGAAACTACAACAATGAATTCTTAATATGTTTAGTAAGTGCATGATGATGAATGGAAAAATTGAGGAATGGTTAAAACGTCATAGAACTATTAAAAATGATATTTTACAAACAATTTGGGATATATCAAAAGATATAATATTTTGGATTGTTTTGATAGAAAGGAATAGAAGAATATTTAAAGGAAAAGAAAGCAATTTAGAGGTAATAAAAATAAATGTTTTTTTAGCCATAAAGGAGTCTAAACCAACACTATCAACTCACCCAATCCCTAATTTGGAAGCAAGGAGCCTTGATAGATATAGTCAAGTCATCAAATGGAATTATGATGTTGGGGATAGTAGAAACAAAAAGAAAGCAAAGAATATAAAGATAAAACCACTAGATGTAGATTTGGCCAAGTTGAATTTTGATGGAGCATCTAAAGGAAATTCAGGACCAACAAGAGTAGGAGGTATAATTAGAAATAATGGAGGATATATTTTGTCTCATTACGTTTTAAATAGTGCATTTAATACAAGTAATGAAGCCGAAGCTTGGGTGGCTTTGGAAGCATTAAAGATATGCAAAAAAACAAAATAGAACAAAGTATGGATGGAAGGTGATTCACTCAGTAATAAATGCCATTTTTAGGAAAGCAAAGGTTCCATGGAACATACAAGAGATAATTATGGAAATTCAATACCTTGTTGTAGAGTTTGAAAAAAATAGGTTTACACATACATTAAGGGAAGGAAACAAATACACAGATAGGCTAGCCAATAGAGGGGTTTTAATTGAGGATTGTGAAGTTAAATTATCTTTTCCTTGGTTAGAGGAAGTAGTAAGTTTAGTTTAAACTGAAAAAAAATGTTAACTGCATGAATCAAATAATTATTAAGATTTACTTTAATATTTTCCATTGGTAATGTCTACTTAGTTTTATAACATTAATGTGCTCTACTATTTATTACAATTTTTTAGTTGCACTTGTGCTTCAGGAAGGAAACTAGAAATCTAGATTTGGTAAAGCGGGCTATAATGTTGATTGTGGAGCCTGATTAATTCGGAGGCCTTTTAGACGCACTTGGACCCACTACGCGAAAGAGGGGGGGTGTAGGGGGCATTAAACCCCTTACTACTTTTTGCCAAGGGGGTCCAGGGGGGACGACGACAATTCTTTGGAGCCCCCCCTGGCGGGGGTTTTCGGGACAGTGTCCCCGAATCCAAAAATAGATGTTTTTTCCTTTATGTAAATATGGATCGTTTGATATTAGGTCACAGATCAGACGGTAGATTTTAGGCAGGGTTTTTGCCCTATAATTGTAATGTACTTATAAGAAGATGTTGTATGGCGACTGATTGTAATGTTCGACGTGCGACTGTGTAACATAGGGGTTTTTTGGACGAAATATAAGGCTTGGTTATTTTATTTGTGGACGTAGCCCACATTGGATGAACCACGTAAATCTGTGTCTATTGTGTATTGCATTATTTTTTTATGTGTTTTATTTTCGTATTTTATTGCTCGTATTTTATGCTTTAATCCTAACACTATGATAGTGCAATGTTTTGGAAATATTAATCTACTAAGATGCAATGCATAGATAGTAGATGTGAAGTTTTGGTATTGCAAATGATGCTATAAGAAAATGTCAAGAAGGATGCTGAATTTTTGAATAATTGTTCACAAAAATTTGAAAAAATTTCAAAAAAAATAAAAATAAAAAATTCAAACATTTTATGTAAAAAGATGTAGGTTTCTAGCTATAGCAACTCAATTTAGATGACAATTGAATCTATTTATAAACTCGCATGCTCTAAATAAAGAGAGTTACAATTTGGCAAGGGTGGGGGACCCAAGTACAACCCCTTGTTCTCTAGAAAATAAAAAATTACTTTCCTTTCCTCCTCTTGTGTCGCTCATTATTTCCAATAATGAAATCATTTTTTTGTTGCATAGGGAAACCTTTATAATCCCTAGCCCGTTGGGTAAAGACAAAGTCAATGGGACTCTGACTATTCATTGAACAGGGAATTACTTTCCCTTCCTCTTGTATCGCTCATATTTTCAACAATGGAAGTATTTTATTTTTATGCACTACGAAACCTCTATAATCCCTATAGCCCATTAGATAAAGATAAAATCACTAGAATCCCAACCATCCAAAAAATTGAACAGGGACAACCCACCAATAATCACTTGGCTACCACCAATTTACAACCCACCAATAATCACTTGGTTACCACCAATTGACAAGTAATAATGTAACCTCTTTCAATCATTTTTACGCATCAAGTCACTAGTAGACATATACCTCATAAGACACTCTATATGTGAGATATTCATGTGGCACCTACCAAATTTAGATGCTTTAATTATCTAATCATAGCAGAGCTGAAGTTTTGGTATTACGAAGAATGTTATAGGAAAATGTTAAGAAGGATGATAAATTCTAGAATTTTTGTATTCACACAGAAATTTGAAAAAGTTCCAAAAAATGAAAATCAAGAATTTTAACATTTTATGTAAAATGATGTAGGTTTCTAGCTATAGCAACTTAATTGAGATGAGAATTGAATCTATTTATAAACTCTCATGCTCTAAATATATAAAGTTATGATTTTTCAAGGGTAGGGGACCCAAGTACAACCCCTTGTTCTCTAGAAAATAAAAAATTACTTTCCTTTCCTCTTGTGTCGCTCATTATTTCCAATAATGAAAGCATTTTTTTTTTGTTGCATAGAGAAACCTTTATAATCCCTAGCCCGTTGGTTAAATACAAAGTCAATGGGACCCCGACCATTCATTGAATAGGGAATTACTTTCATTTCCTCTTGTGATGTAAATCCAACTGCAAGAGGTCAAAATAAAATACCTCCCATTACATAAAAACTATGGTAAATGAAAATAATATGTAAAACCCTCTATTTACATAAAAACTACAATAAATAAAAATAATCAATAAAACCCTCCATTCACATAAAAACTATAGTACATAGAAATAAACCAATAAATAATTTCTTTTCTCATTCCTAGATTCACTTCCCCCTTTTACAATGCAATACCAAAGGAATATATATCCCCAAAGAAACCCTAAAATAAAACCCTAAAACTTGAAGCCCTAAAAAAAAACCCTAAAGCTTAAAACCCTAAAAATAAAAATAAAATTACTATTTTTGGCAAATTTATTTTTCCACCAAAAAATACCTTTTTAAGTAATTACTATTTTCGGCAAATTATTTTTCATAAAAATTTATCTTTTTTTAGTAATTACCATTTTTGGCAAATTATATTTTACGTCAAATAATTTCATTTTTAGTAATAAAAAATTATTTTAAAAATTTTAAAAAAACCCTCTAAAGATAAGCTCCTGCATCATTCTCCTTTGGTTGAAAAGAACTCTGCTCTTGCGAGTTCCTTTGATCAAACTCATAATTGCTCTCCATAGAGTGCCACACATCTGTAAGTACTCCTCAAAGTACCAATCTTCTTTTGAGGTTTTATATCTCAAACCTCCTGCAAGCATTACACATAGTGCCAATTTATTCCTTCGAGGTTTTAAAATAGCAAACCTCTTGCAAGTACTACACAAAGTGTCAATTCTTCTCTCTGAGGTTTTTTAATGAAAAAAAACCTCTTGCAAGCACTACACATAGTGCCAATTTATTTTTTTAAGGTTTTACAAACCTTCTGCAAGCACTACACAAAGTGTTAATTACTCTTTCTAATGTTTTATATAAAAAACCTCCTGCAAGCACTTCCACAAAGTGCCAATTTTTTTCTCCAAGGTTTTACAAACCTTTTGTAAGCACTACACAAAGTGTCAATCTCTTTCTCTGAGGCTTTTACATAAAAAAACCTCCTGCAAGCACTTACACAAAGTGTCAATTTCTGTCTCCAAAGTTTTACAAACCTTCTACAAGCACTGCACAAAATGCCAATTTGTTTTTGGAGCTTCTTTGCTCTCTCATTTTTTTCTTTTTTTCTCTTCTTTTTTCTCCTCCCAACAAGATCCAACTTGCTCTGATACCAAATGATGTAAATCCAGCTGCAAGAGGTCAAAATAAAATACCTCCCATTACATAAAAACTATGGTAAATAAAAATAATATGTAAAACCCTCTATTTACATAAAAACTGCAATAAATGGAAATAATCAATAAAACCCTCCATTCACATAAAAACTATAGTACATGGAAATAAACCAATAAATAATTTCTTTTTTCATTCATGGATTCACTTCCTCCTTTTACAATGCAATACCAAAGGAATATATATCCCCAAAGAAACCCTAAAATAAAACCCTAAAACTTGAAGCCCTAAAAGAAAACCCTAAAGCTTAAAACCCTAAAAATAAAAAATTATTATTTTCGGCAAATTTATTTTTCCACCAAAAAATACCTTTTTAAGTAATTACTATTTTCGGCAAATTATTTTTTCATAAAAAATTGTTTTTTTTAATAATTACCATTTTCGACAAATTATATTTTGCATCAAATAATTCCATTTTTAGTAATAAAAAAATTACTTCTTTTAAAAAAACTCTCTAAAGATAGGCTCGTGAATCATTGTGTCGCTCATATTTTCAATAATGGAAGTATTTTATTTTTATGCATAGAGAAACCTCTATAATCCCTAGCCCATTAGATAAAGATAAAGTCAATAGAATCCCAACCATTCAAAAAAATGAACAGGAACAACCCACCAATAATCACTTGGCTATCACCAATCTACAACCCACCAATAATCACTTGGTTACCACCAATCGACAAGTAATAACGGAACCTCTTCAATCATTGTTAAGCATCAAGTCACTAGTAGACATATACCTCATAAGACACTCTGTATCCGAGATATTCACGTGACACCTACCAAATTTAGATGCTTTAATTGTTCGATCATAGTAGAGGTGAATTTTTGGTATTGTGAATGATGCTATAGGAAAATGTCAAGAAGGATGCTAAATTCTAGAATATTTGTATTCACACAAAAATTTGAAAATTTTCCAAAAAATGAAAATAAATAATTCAAACATTTTATGTAAAATTGAAAATTGAATCTATTTGTAAACTTCCATGCTCTAAATAAAAAGAGTTGTGATTTGTCAAAGGTTGGGGGATCTGAGTACAACCCCTTATTCTTTAGAAAAAAAAAAATTACTTTCCTTTCCTCCTCTTGTATCACTCATAATTCCTAATAATGAAAGCATTTTATTTTTTTGTTGCATAAAAGAACCTTTATAATCCCTAACCTATTGAGTAAAAGACAAAGGCAATGGGACCCCAAATCAATAGGACCTCAACCATTCATTGAACAAGGAATTACTTTCCTTTCTTGATGTGTCGCTCATATTTTCAATAATGAAAGTATTTTATTTTTATGCATAGAGAATGTCTATAATCTCTAAGCCCATTAGAAAAAGATAAAATTAATAGAATCCCCACCATTCAAAAAATTAAACACGACAACCCACCAATAATCACTTAGCAACCATCAATCTACAACCCACCAATAATCACTTAGCAACCATCAATCTACAACCCACCAATAATCACTTGGTTAGTAAAACCTCTTTCAATCTTTTTTAAGTATCAAGTCACTAAAAAACATATACCTCATAAAACACTATGTACCCAAGATACTCGTATGGAACCTACCAAATTTAGATGCTTTAATCAATTACTGTAAAAGGACAAGTACCAACAACCTCCTCCATGAAGGCGACCTGTGGGACACTCAACCCTCTTGAAACACAAACTTTCTTTTTTTTGTTTTTCACGTCTGAAATTTTACAAATAATTTAATTTTGAATGTCAAAGTAATTTTTAGATCCAAAGATCTTGTATATTGATTTTATTTATTGTTTATTTTATTTTATTTTTTCTGAAACTACATTTTCCTGTTACTTTGTATATGTCTTACTTTTTAATCCTATTAACCTCTTTTGATCACCGATAAACATTAATACAAATTCACAAACACTATGGACTCTCTTATTTCTCATGGTCAAATTAATGGACTCCGTATGATGCCCAAACTTCTTAAGTGGCTATGAGATTTCCATATCTATGAGCAACAACATCTGTGGTACTTAGGACTGTGGACACGACAACACAGCTGTTGTAAGATGTCAGTTAAACCTTGGACGCTTCTTATGTGCCTGCATTGTTCGTCACATCATTTTTGTCTGACTACAACACAAACTCTACGCGGAAAGGGAGGCGCACTAAGGACAATAAGGAAAGACTTTACAACTCCCAATTATTATTTTTAACACTATGGGACTATTGCAATCCCGGCTGCAAAATAAGAAATTACCTTTAATAGACACGTATATTATATTTATAAGCGATTCATAATGCATATGCTACTTCATATTATTAGGTTTAAATGTTAAACTGGAGTTTATTATAGTAAAATTCTGCAAAGGACTTCATGTTATCATCAAGAAATATGTACATTAATTTAACTGTAGTCCATACAGTCACATGGGAGAGCATCTATTCATATAACCTAAGAGCAATGCTATAGTTATAGTTAAAGGATATTTGAAGTATATACCTTGCATGTTCCTTCAACCCATGGTATAAATGCATTGAATGATTGCTATAATTATGGTTTTACCGTATTTAAACTTTAGGAGAAACATGAATCTAATCTAACTTAAATTAAGTACAGAAAATAACAAGATATTAAATACTTAAAGGTAAGAATGCAAGAGATTAAACTAAATTACATAAAATAAAATATGTTTATAATCACATCAATGGGAGTGTGTGATCAATTACATGAAGAAATTGAACAATAATAGTATTCTCCTATGCATATGAAATTGAAATAGTAGGAGAGGACTAACAAAAAGTCAAAGGGCAATGCCACAATCACCATTCATTCCACAATCCACAAGAGTAGTCCCATAATTGAAAAGTAAATATCATGCACATTTTCTTTATTATACCAAAATTAGAGCATGAATACAATGTGGAGGCTAGAGAATGTCGCTCTAATTTCATCAAGGGATAAAAGGTGTTTACAATGGAGCATATGACTCCTATTTATAGGAAATTATTTACCTAGGAGTTACCTAAGTTAATAAATTTCTACTCCTAGTAATTCTACTAACTTAGGTGTATCTTTAGCAAAATGATGCACCACTAAATATTACATGCCTCTAAAACCATGCCTACCACTTAGAAACTTTTTGATGCTTGTGGCGCCACAAAAAGATAAAATATCACTTTCTAGTTTGTTGCCTTGGCATCTATTTGGATCGATGATGAGCAATTTGATTTAGAAAAGGGTGTGATTCACTACTTCATTGGAAAGTGATTCACTCATGGGATCCAATCACTTCTTTTAGTCAATTGTATGTGGAGTGAATTGCATGTTGAGGAGCAAATCACACCCTAAGTTTTGAATGGACTTTATATAACCTTGGACCATGAAGGAGGTATTTTGGAGGCTTCATTTATTTGATGCTTTGGTTTTGTAAGCCTCCTAATCATCAAGGTTTCCAAGGTACTAGTTAGGCTACTACAAATAGATTGTTTAAATATGCAATACTAGAACTAATTTAATCATAGTGAGCTCATATTAAATATTGATAGATATTCAATATTATTGATAGAGTTTTAAATCATATTAAAATTAGTGTACAAAGTGATGTGTCTAAATGTGTGATAAAAGATAAAATAGTATGAATCTAGCATATAGTACTTCAAAATGAAAAGTTGTAAATTTTGATTCTAATAATGTTATGTGCTAAGATATGATGGAATTCAAAGAAAAATATTTTATATGATGTGAATCACAACTATAGGATAAGGAATAAGTTATCTAAAGGTCATGGGACTCAAAGCACCAAGGTAAAAGTGTTAATTTGGTTGATGTTCTATTATTAGTCTTGTATATTAAGTAATATGGTTTTGTGAATCATGTGAATAGGTTGTTTCAAGTTTCAATTTGAATATTGGTTAACATCGTTCCTCAAAGTCTAGAACAAGAAGTAATTTAAGAAGAATTACAATTTGGGAGAATTTGGAAATCACCTTTAGACTTCATGGCATGTTACTGATAAAAATTAAATTATGGCATATGAAAACGTAAACCCAACAAGGACACAATACAATTGATACAAAATTTATTTTTGGAAACTCAAAACATATTAATTTTTTTGTAACCCTTTTCACCATATGAATTACTAAAATTTATTAAGCAAGTAATCAAGAAGGTACAATAATGATTACTCAAAATGCCACATTAGGCCCACAAAAAGAAGGCCAAAAATGGAACCTTGAGATGAGTTGAAAATGGGAGTGAGATGTCGAGGGGTATCGTCATGGATGAAATGTTGATGGAAAAAAGGAGGAAGAGGAAAAAGGGTATAGAAAGATATTTTGAACAAAATTCATACTTGTGAGTTAGAGGAGGTGATAGCAATGTGTAGGGAAAAGGATAACCATCTAAATGAGAAGAAGAGGATTCAAGCAGAAGGTGTCAGTTTGGAAGTTTAATTTTTAAGACTGTATAATTCTTGTTTATGATATTATATACAACGCCTATAACCAAGATAAGAAATAAAAGAAATAACATCAAGAAAGTCATTTACGTCAATCTATTGAAATAATAAAATAGGGAAAGTTTAGCAAATCACATACTTTATATTTTTTAATCTTAAAAATAATCTTTGAAGGGTAAAATAAAAAATTAATCATACCTCTCAAAAGCCACAATTCATCTATTGTATGTGATCTTATGACTATAAATTAGCAAAGTATGGTAGTTTGTGTATGTCACTTGACTTATGCATTGGGATCATGGTCACATTAATGCTATTATATAAGAGGCTAGGGTCCATCTATGTTTGTTGGTTTAATGTAAATTATAAGGGTGTAATTTTATAAAAATGTGAAACATTCATTTGGATCGTGCACCTTATGGAATTCACCTTGGTCTCAACTATGGATTTGGGATGAAGTGGTAGTATGTATTGTTAAAGGATCCTTCACAGTTTGAAGTGGTAGCTTCCTCGTGTAGGATGCCTTGGGAGAGGGTGGATTCCTTCCATTGTAAGAGGATATTTTGGGAGTAAAGGAGGAAATTTTAATCAACTTTGTTTTACGAAGCAAGTGGGACTTGTCTCAAAATAAAACTAAATTACAAGCAATTTTTTGTTGGTTCACTTGCCATCACAAATTGGGAGAATACTAGGAGCCAGGTTGAACAAACCAATATTTTTAGAGTATTTTGTCATATCACTTTCATGTTAATTTTTTATTTGTGGGTAGAATTGTGTGCCTCTCACCCACTCTTTCCTTTTTTCATGAATGATGTTGACCCATAAAACGACCAAGTTTTGAAGACTGGTAAATGGTCACTTGCATGAAGGATTGAGATGGGCCTGGCGGGTGGTGTTCATGCGGATTGTAGTTGGATGAAAGTAGATGTTGGATGGGCGAAAGAATAAACTACCACTGAAAAAGAAGCAGTACCAAGGGCTCATCCTTTGATAAAGTTGCAAAGGGCGAAAGGTTAACAAATTACCCTGACCAAAATTGACTAATTCTAGGGTTGAGCGAACAATTGTTCAAGTATGCATTCAAGGCAAATCCCAAATCTCTGCCCAAAAAAATGGGTGGAATAATAGGATGACAATACATTGGTTCCTGCTCCCAAATCCCTACCCTTAATAAAGAGCCAATGACCTTCTTCATATCACATTCGAGTGGATAAACAGTACTCGGGTACATTTCAAAGGCCGACCCTAGCTAGGGCAGAGGTTTCAAAATTTAGCATAGGAAGGTCTCTACACAAATACCTGCCCTGCCTAGGGTGGCAAGTTGGGCGAAGTTTTGGGAAGGTAACTATTACACTGGGTAGAAATTTAGGAGGCTGATAGGAAAGAGGAGGAGCCTGATCATCCATCCCATACTAGAATTACCGATTATCGAAAGAGAACATTGAGAGCCCCCATAAGGAGAAATAATAATCATAGTTGCCAAGGTACGAAGAGACAATGGACGCGAAGGTGGTAATTCAAAATACATAGTTCCAGAGGCTATCAGCTTCAGCCTACCATCTGAATGAAGGGGTAAAGTAGATGGAGATTTATGGCTCGATAGAAATATCAATATAATTAAGGGCTCATATTTGTACAAAGTTCCAGAGGCTATCAGCTTCGGCCTGTCATCTGAATGAAGGGGTAAAGTAGATGGAGATTTATGGCCCGATAGGAATGTCAATATATTTAAGGGCTCAAATTTGTACAAAAATATCTAATACTTTTGGGCAGTCACCATTCCTCCAAGGAACAGAGTACCAGTTGAGCATCCATTTGCCTAAGTGGTTTTTTCCTGCCTAGTGCCATTAATGCTTATGTTTGAATTTGTTGTAAAAATTGCTATAAATAGTGGAATTCCAATCATTCCAAAGGGAAACTCTTTAGCCATTACAATTCATATATAAAGTTTTCACCATTCTATAAATATAAAGTATGCTACTATTTGATCTCCAATTTGGTCCTTGTATCTTTTGTTGAATACAAATGCTTATTTTTGCTATGGCTATCTGAGTGATATCATTTAATTATGTTATTTGGATTTCGTGTGCATTACTCGATAGTTTTAGAATTTACATTCAAATTGGGTTGGGGTTTATTTTTGCTTAGGCTAGTTGGATGGACGTGCTTTAATTCTGCATCCTAGATTTCATGCACCCCATTCACTGGTTTTAGAATTCGCTTTTGACATGTCATGCTAAATGATGAATTCGGATAGGATTAGTTGATTTGTTGGATAATATGCTTGTAAAATTCCTATGGTGTTAACAACACATGTGTCTTGATGCGACTATACCCCTCCTTGTGAGTTTGGCTATCGACCTCTTTAATTTCTTTTCTCCTTCCTTTTCCTCTTTATTTTTGGCATAAGTAGCTAAGACTTGAGGAATCAACCTTCTTCGAAGATTGACCCCGAGGTCTCCAATCCCATGATCATTCAATGTTGGTCAGGATCCGATGCTTGTATGAATCTCGCACCAACAGTTTTAGTGACTATGTTGGGGACTCAAAAAATATTTGTTGTTCAAGGAAATTAGATTTTGGTGGTGCTCTGGTTTAACCCAATATGGTTAAATCACCTGGTGACTCCTCTAAGAAAATAGATCCAGATTCTAAAATTAGTTGTCTCTTCAATACTTTAAAAGATTTGAATTTCTTGAAGGAATGACGGTTTAATGAGTAGCCCTAACCTCACTAGCAGAGAAGATAGTTTCCTCTAGAAGACTGCTATATGGTGTTATATGGTGTGATTAGCTGAAGATCCGCTGAAAACCACTAAAGATTGTTGAAAGACTGCTAAAGACAGGAGTTGAAGATTGCTGTGACGAACGAAAGATGTCAGTTGTTGAGAAACGTGTGAAGATTATTTTTTTAATGCTTTGACTTGTGTAAATCAATGGAGATAACCCTGTGCATTGAGAATACGTGTGGAGCCTGCGCGTTGACGAAGCAAGGAGACTACGAATTAACAAAATTATTGTAATGTAGGGTATGCCACAAAAGAAAAAATTAATGTTGTGTGTTCTTTGTAACTCTACGCTGCAGGCCATGGTAAGATCATCGTGGATGTCATCTAGATAGAGGTCCGTGAGGGGAAAACATCACATGGAGTGTGATTATCATAGCCTTGTGTAACCTGTTGTGAGAAGCCGCTCATAACATCCTACAACCTAATGTGAGGTTCGCATTGGTACCTACGTCAAAAATTTAAACAATGAGTTGTTTAGTGTTTGAATACGTCCTCTATGTGAGAGTTGAAATTTGTATTGGACTAAGAATTTTACATGAAAATTTTGTTGAAGAGGAGACGTAAGATCCAAGTGAGATTGATTTCATAAAAACAGTTTGTTTTTGTGTGGTGCTAATAGTCTGGTGGTTGTTTTTTGTGACATATTTTTTTGCTGCTGTGAGAAGTGTTTGCTGCAAATAAGACAGAAGAGAGTGTTATTGTTTGCATTAGTTTAATGGCTGCCAGTAATAATCTACCCATGCCTGAATTTAATTGGTTATATTATGAGTACTGGTCCATCAAGATGAGGACCTTACTCATTATAAAAGGACTATAAAATATAGTCGAAGAAGGTTATGAAGAACCTGCATATTGGAATGTTTTGAGTGCAGCAGATAAAACCAGCAAGAAGGATACCCAAAAGAAGAATTCATCCGCCCTCTATCATCTTCAAGCTGTCGTCTCTTCTCAATTCATTGCCAAGTTTTCACAGTATTTCACGTCCTCGTAGCAAATCACTTTGTTTTTTTTGTTGCTTCTCACATCTCGTAGCTATATCACATCCAAATATAATGCGCCAAATGGTCACAGTTCGTAGTTATATCAAAAAATACGTACAATTCTATCAGCACATATCACAACATGTTTTTAATTTTTAGTCAAACGTTTCACATTTTTTATTTTTTGTAACGATTCATCCAATTCTTCTTTGACGGCTTCGCGCACAGTGTATCACACGTAGATCATCTCGTGTAGATCGTAGCACTTGCTAAGAATCGTAGATCATCACATCTCACATTTTTTTGTGAGCCTTCTCTCCACACGTGAAACAAACCTCTAATACTGACCACCCAGATCTACTCTTTTCTGCAGAAGACTCCTGGTAGACTGAACTCACATCTGGTGTGATGAGGAATCTAAAACCATGGAGAATTTTCCCAAGCTCTGATACCAAATGAACTCTTTATTCCATGATATGATTTAAAAAACAACGGTTACATCTTATAGCATGAGAGAAGACAAATTTGGCTCAACAATATTTGGAGCTCCTTTATTCTCTCTAGAAATATCAACTAATAAAAGCTTATTTCTAACATAGACAAAGTCTAAATGCAGCCCTATTCTAGAATGCCTCTAAGTTAGCTACGTAGAATATTTGCCAACTATACTAAGGAGAGATCATATTTCAACAAGTTTTCTCATTTGGCAACTTTGACTCCAAAGAAAGAGCTAAAATCTTTGAAGACCAATGTTGTTGAAATATATTACATTATTTAGTACATGCCAATGTACCACCATGGGTACATCTATAGATTAGGAAAAGAGTCTTAGATTAGGATTTACTTTATGCAATGTAATACACAAGTGTGCAGTGATATTTTGGAATGTAAATGTGCATAGTTATCCCTATGTACATGTGTCACTAGAGTAGGAAGATGAAGAGTTATAGGAAGAGTGAGGCCTAAGAAACCTCCATATGAAGAGTCACATTCCATTCTATATATATGGATGTATTTATGTAAAAGAGACATGACGAAGGAGGAAGAGTCGCGTATGTAAGCAATGGAAGGTGAAATAATATGATTATCGCCATACGACAACAAGCCCAAAAGAGAAAAGGATTTGAAAAGAAGTTTGTCAAATTTTGATAAGATTTTGAGAACTCAAGACATTCAGATTCCTGAGAAAGAAGACAAAGATAGAGATCAGATTTGAAGTCAAAATTCAGTAAGAAGTTAGAAGAAAGCAAGAATATTGAAGAGGTCATAGTTTAGAGAGATTTGGAGACAACCACAAAAGTTTTGTAGGTTGATTTATAAAAGCACAAAGTTGTAGTATGAGAAGCTGAAAATATAGTAAAAAATAGAGAAAAGTTGTATTTTAGAGAAAGCTTTAGAGAAGCTTTCATAAAATATTTGAACAACCAAGAGAAGGCTTGATAAGAAAAAAAGAGTAGCAAATATGAAGTCTTGAAGACAACACCAAATCAAATTTTAGCAGCATCTAAGGAGGAGTCATCCTATAGAATTGAACAACAAAAGAGCAGCATTTGAAGCTGCAAATTACAGAAATAGCCAGCACCTGTGAAGAAGAAAGAAATCTGATTTTGGGCAACAACTATAGCTGCAAATTAAAGAGTTTATTGATAGCATATGGAAGGTGTAATTGTAGCAAATACAAGACAATAAGCTATAAAGAAATGAGCTACAAAAAGGTGTGTTAATTTGATGCCATATATATTATTATTGCAAAGTTTTTGAAGGTGCCTATTAAGATTTTTTTTGGAGCATCAAATATTAGAGCCATTTAGAGCTAGCAAAGAGGAAGTTTTTTAAGGTGTCATTAAGCTAAGAAAAGACACCATTTCACACCATTGATTTTATAGAAATATTGCATATTACAAATAAAAAACGTTACAATTTAATAGGAGTGATAAGGAGTTTGATATATGTTGTTTTGAAATAGAAAAAAATATTAGATTTATTTTACATTCATTAGTGAGATAGATTTACTCTCATTATTAGAGAATCTAGCAGAATTATAAAAATATTAGATTGATTTTTAAAGGAGTTATAAGTGAATAGTATATGTTTTTTTTTAAGTGAACATAAAAGCAATAATATCCTACTTTGAGAGGAAAAATATTCCTCAAACATATAGCAATTTTTGGAAGGAAAAGATCTCCAAATTCAAGGTAGATTTTAGGTGTTTAAAAACACCATACGTACAAGCAGAAAGTGGTAAATAAAACCACTAAAATAGTGGTTGAAGACACCACCATATTGAGCACCATTCAACACCAAAATAAAGAGGAGCACGCTCTACATCATACGTCCACTCATTTGCAGGAAAGAAGCACTAAAAAAAGTGTTTAAGGGAGAAGAGCCATTAGGCTCAAGTTTCGACCAACCAAAGGAGCAAGAAGACATCAACCACAACCTACAAAAGAGCATTCTACGTAAATACTATGTAGAGCAAGATAGATTATAAAAAAAGAGAAAAATATAGGGTGCATTGTCAAAATAAAATCATTAAGAGAACAAACTTCTAAAGAAAATATTATAGGGCCACCATTGGAGCATACAAGAGGTATTACAGCTAGAGCCATTAGTGAAAACATCCACCATCAGCCAAGGAGAGAAGAATCCTCATGAAGTGCAATTACAAAGAAGCTAGAATACATTCACAAAGAAGCAAGAATACATTGGAGGAAAAAGAGGCATTGAAAAATCTTGTAGTTTCATACATTGGAGAAAGGAGTGCATGCATATTGTCATCTGGCACAAGGGTCAAAGTTGACTCATAAGCCATAACGTAAATCACAAGGAAGAAACGTAAATTGCCAGAAAGAGGAGCATTCAACGCTCTACATCATTACCTATCACTCAGGAAAGGATAGGTAACTCCCAAACAACAAGGAATATTGTGTCAAGTGTTCATTTTACTCTTCCATGAACATTGGCACCACCAAGAAGGGAGTCAAACCGTTTTATAATATCTGCAATACGTGGCACTCAACAAAAGAAAGGAGAAGCACTCATATAACCAAAACATAAGAGTAAAATGACATATATAGCAAATTCCAACACCATACACATTAAAAAAGAGGGTAGAAGCATTAAAGGAAGATTCAAAACATATTCCAAGTCCATATGTAGAAGATTTGACCAGAGGAGAAGCACCTAGCAATCAAAATAAACCCAACAAGTAAAGGAGAAGCGACTAAATTACTAAAGCAATACTTACCATAGTATTTTTCATATTAAAAGCTTATATTGGTAGGATAAATAAGGAACTAAGGGAATATATTCTAAAGGTAAATTTTTAAATATATTAGTGGGGAGAAGTATTTTTAAATCTTAGATAAATCAGAATATTATTTTTGAAAGCCTTTTATCATATTTTGAAGCGTTTTTGGGGATTTGAAGAATTATATTTAAGTTTTGTAAAATTGCATATTTAGATTTACAAAACAAAGTAAATATTTGCAATTTTTCTAAGGTTGGAGAAATAAGGCATAAAACATCAATTAGGATTACAAAATATTGCAAATATTATTTCTAGAATTTCTAAATTTCTAAAATTGGAGGTATAAGGATTTCTACATCAAATATAGTATATGAAATTTAGATTGAAAGTTGAAATATTGTAGCAACATTAGATTGATTTATTAAAGGAGTTATAAGTGTTAGTATATGCTAGATTTTAAAGTGAAAGAAGAAGAAAAAATATTCTATGTTTGTGAGGGAGAATAACCCTCAAAGTACAATAGATTTTGAAAAGGAAAAGAGCTCCAAATTTGGGTAGATTTCAGGTGTTTAAAAATGTCGGACTTACAATTGGGAGTGGTATAGAAAACCACCAAGGAAGTGGTGAAAACCACCACTACATAAAGCACCATTCAACAAAATATTACATGGGTTAAATACTTCATCATACGTTCACCCCCTTGCAGGAAAAAGTGCCAACAAAAGAGCGTAAGAAAGAGGAGCCATTATGCTCAAGTTTTGGCCAGCCTAAGAAGGTAGAGAATTGCATCCACAACCTACAAAAGTACTATTACAACCATTCAAAATAGGGCAAATTACAAGAGAAAGAAAATACAGGGTGCATTATCAAAGAAGAAAAAGAAACTACCATAGTGATTACCATAGGGCCACCATTGAAGCATACAAGAAGGTCTTTGGTTGAAGCCATCCGTGAGCAAGTCCACCATCATCCAAAGGAAGGAGAAAATCTAGCAAGAATATGTTTTCAAGAAGCTAGAATACGTTTTACAAGGAGCAAGAATAAGTTTGGGAAGAGCAAAGGCATTCAAAAGCCTTACAATCCATACGTTT
The DNA here is from genome assembly GCA_028583015.1 of Wollemia nobilis. Taxonomy (NCBI): domain Eukaryota; kingdom Viridiplantae; phylum Streptophyta; class Pinopsida; order Araucariales; family Araucariaceae; genus Wollemia; species Wollemia nobilis. The sequence goes on from JAQPPZ010002050.1 coordinate 2,845,500, forward strand.
GGAAAAATAATACAAGCATAAAGAGTTGATTACACTTATCTCTTCCAAAAGAAGGGAATATCTCCACTTGGCACTAAAGACATAAGCTAGTGCATAAGGTTGAACGTAACTCTACATGAGAAAAGAGAGCTCAAGCATTCAAATATTCCTCATTATTATCTAAGCGTCCAAGAAGACTATGTAACTCCCAAGTTGCAAGAAAAAAGGTGACAAGTGTCCACTTTATTCTATTCATGAACATTAGCACCACCAAGAAAGGAAGACAAGGAGTCAAATAATGCCTACACCACATGGCCCACATCCAAATAAAGGTGAAGTGTTCATATAGCCATAAAGATATTAATAGAGCAGTTTTTCCAGTGCCTTACATGGCAAATGCAAGAGGAGAAGCATTAAAGAAGGTCAAAGTATCTTTGAAGAGTCATACGTAGCATTCCAAGCAAGTTTGACCCTAGAGATAAGTGCCCAACAAGACCAGAAAGGAAGTGCTTGAATATTTGAGGTATTTACCATAGCATTTTACCATATATTAAAGTTTTATATTGATAGGAGGAATAAGAAGGGAATATATTCTAAGGTCAAATTTTATTAAAATTAAAAGTGGAGTGATAAGCATTTTTATAACCTTAGAAAATCATATTATTATTTTGAAGCCTATAATTATATTTTTGAAGAGCATTTTCTAGAATTTGAAGGCTATATTGGAGTTTTGTAAAATTGCATACCATAGTTTACAAAACCAATTAAATATTTGCAAATTAATTAAGGTTGGAGAAATAAGGATTCTACATCAACTTAGAATTACAAAATATTGTAAATATATTTTAAAAATTTCTAAATTTCTAATTTTTGAGGTATAAGAATTTCTACATCAAAAATAGTATATGAAAATTAGAATTAAATATTTTATCCACAAATTTGGGAGATAAAAGGAATCCTACATATTGAAAATATTGCATTGAATAGATTAATCTCTAAATTCAAATTATTAGATATTTGAATATTTGTAAGGGATTGTTGATTAATAATATTGTCTTTCAAACCTTAGGGAGATACAAGGGTTTCTACACAACATATAATTGAAAGAACAATATTTGAAATTTGAGAAATATCATCCTTAGTCTATCTCTCAAAACTAAGGAAAAATTAATCTTACTTGACATACTTAACTAGGGAGCCATAAGGAAGTCTACTTCAAGGTTTGCCATCTTAGAAAAATCAATCATGAATAAGCTAGAAAGAGGAACATATCATAGAAAGCAAGGTCAAAATATATCTCATACTCCTTATGAACATTGTACTATCATTCCACATAAAGATAGTTCAATTATTCAAAATGAAAAGAATATTTGGTATATTGACTCAGGAGCAAGCCATCATATGACAAGAAATCTATATTGGTTTAGTTGCCTAAAAGCCACAAATAACTCTGGTCTAAAAATAACAGATGGAAAGAAGTATCCAATTCATGGGAATGGATGTGTAATACCTAATACATCTCATCCTCACTTTATATTACACAATGTCATGTATATACCAGGGTTGACAATCAATCTCATTTCAGTGACCAAATTAGTTGAGAGTGGAAGAATAGTGGAGTACAAATATGTGAATGGGTAGAACAAATGTCTTATTAAAAGATAAAATGAAATTGAGGCTACATGATCAATCAACAATGGAATATATTCTCTATATTATTTCGTACACATGCAAGAATTTGTAATGATACTAATCTATTTTCTGAAAGACAAATTGCAGAAAACAAATAACCATTCTTCTATGGAAACAAATGGGGAAATACAGGATTCAGGAGAAGAAGAACAAGAAGTCAGCAAACAATGAGTCTACAAAGACAACTAGAGATCAAAGGAGAAAATGAACCACATCAAATTGAATATTATCTACAAGAAGAAGAAGATCCATATTGAAGACCAAAGTTCTCAAGAACCAAATAATGTAATACAGGGGGGTGTTAGAATATATTACATTATTTGGTACATGACAATTTACCACCATGGGTACATCTATAGATTAGGAAAGAGTGTCTTAGATTAGGTTGAAAGTATTTACTTTATGCAATGTAATAAATGCACAAGTGTGCAATGATATTTTGGCAATGTAAATGTGCATAGTTATACCTATGTACATGTGTCATTAGAATAGGAATATGAAGAGTCATAGGAAGAGTAAGGGCCAAGAAACACCATATGAAAAGTCATATTCCATCCTATATATGGATTTGCAATTGTAATAGAATAACATCACAAAGGCAAGTTTAAGAAATGGGACATCACCCATGGAGCAAGTGAAGGTGATGTAATATGATGTAGTTGAGGTCTTTTATTCAATAAGAGTTTATTGTATTTTTTAGCATTTGACATTAGCAATATTTGAGTTATTTCATATTATGAATATAGGCTTATTTGCTTAGCATTATTATTTCATTCATATTGAGTTGAGTATTATTTATTTAGTGGCCATATTATTGAGTGGTTATTCATTAAAAGCTAACAACATTATCAAACTCAACCAATATGAGAGAAGAAATCTCCAATTCCAAGCAACTTACTTCGGTAGTATTAACTTTTTCAAAAAATTTATACAATTTTGACCATACCTTAGTAGGGTCACTCTCCTATTTGATGTGGAAAAATGACACTTGTTCAATCAAAAAGAAAAATAGTCCAAGTGTATCTTCTAGTTTTTAGTGTCAAGCTTCATCATCAAGAATCACTACATTATCCTCTTGAAAGATGCACTATAGATTCTTACTTCATCGTAGACCAATTATCTGAGTTGATCAAACACTATAGTTGTATCTATTAAGGTGAGTAACTAGAGATATGTGGTCCATCTTACATTATTTGATCCCTAACATTGTAGAAGGTCAATGACTTGATGCCACCAGTATGTAGAGCTTGAAAAATCATACAATTTAAAAAAAATAGGCTCAAAATGCTTTCAAATGCAAAATTTATGGACATTGGAAGATTTGCCCTAGTGGACCCCAAATAAAAAATAATAATAATTGCTCAAAATTTAGGGTTTTTAATACCAATCCCAACCTGCCACTTGGAAAATTTTGATTTATTGTTGCACTCTGATTCTAGTTTACTACTTCAACTCCTCTTCTCTACCTAATCATTGCCACTTGTTTCCACTTCATTGGTTGAGTGTATTTAAATATGTAAAAATAGATTAATGTTGTGTAATAGAGGGACATGGTTACATATCTATCGAAACAATTCAAAGTGCCCAAGGGAACTCAAAGAGGATTGAAATTGAGTCCTCCTCGAGCTAAGTACCAAGTGTTAACCAATGTAGTTATGTTTTCTATGGGAGCAAAAGGGTGGTTCTCATTTTAACCTGTTGACCTCTTCACTTTCAACAACCAAAGATGATAGTGCATGGTTCAAACCCATGACCAAAGCTTGCAAAGACACTCTTGTTGTTTGATAGAGCATGTCATGTCATGGTGTTGAAAAGAGCAATCCTCTCATAAGAACCAAACACATGCCCTTGAAGTGGAAAGAGGGATAAACACAAATAGACTCTATGCCTTGTCCTCCATAATTCCAATGTCAAACCACCATGCTATGGCCATATGTGGATGAGATATTATATCTACAAATAATTTCGCAGTCCTTTGAGCAAATTTTGAACCCTATGTAACTACCATAACCATCATCTACAACTATAACATACATTATTTAGGTGAAAATATATTTGAGCATGTGTATTTGGCCTCAATGGTTGTCCTACACAATGGGACAGGGCACATGCTTCCTCCATAGGAAAGATGACATGCACTTATAGCTAGAAAGCCACCAAAACCAAGTCAAGGTGCGTGAAGGGGTTGCTCTTTAAATTTGAATTGTGTGCATGAAATCCAATGTTGAGTGGAAGTGTATGGATTAAATAATTCAAATTCCATTCAACAACTAGTCCTTTAAGTCTTGGTTTATACAAATGATCTCTAGAAACATAATGGAAATTCTCTAAAAAACTTGGGTAAATGAATAAAAATAAAAAGCATCATTTTTTACCTCATGCAAAAAGAACAAATAAGATAAAAAAATGAGAATCTTCCTTTGGTTTGAAATAAAAATTAGAGGCATCGAACAATGGTCTTGCATAGCCAAATGAGATAGCTCCATACTGCTATGTTACCATGTTAGAATTTGCAATATTTTCCAGAAATGAACAAAAGCAAATAATGCACTCAAATATTATACATAAAATGAAAAAATGGATGAAAAAGAGAAGTATTTGTTGGGCACCCATAGGAACCATAATAATCACTATATTCGTAAATAATATTATACATCACTCCAATAATTAAATGAGGAGTGTGACCCAGGTGTTGTAGGTGAGTTGGAGAGGAGAGGGCAATCCTCCAAGGGAGGTCCCAGGTTCGAATCTCCACCCTACCAAAAATCCGAATTGGGTACCCAAAATCCAATTGATAATGTTGGTGTGGGCAGGGTTGGGTGCGACTCCCGGGTGACTTTGACGATGTAGAACCCCTTGTTCGTGGTCTCTCATACCAACGCGGCCCCACAAGGGGTTTTTCGCTTTAAAAAAAAAAATGAGGAGTGTGAGGAGGGTATTTATGGCAATATGAAAACCCTAATTACATCACAAAGTTTGGGATTTAAGTTAATTATAAGTCACAAATAAGTTTTAACCACAACCCACATGACTTACATAATAAAATATTATAAAATAATTAATACATTGGATAATGAAATACCTTTACACTTATTCAATACATATCATAACGTTGACTCTTGATTATAAATCAAATTATAATTTCAACAAGTAAACTTAATGTTAAAGACTTTAATACTCCAAATAAAAAATTCTAAGAATAAAAAAAAATTTCTACAAAACGTCAAATAACTTTATATATTAAATAAACAAAATCATTCTATATAATTCACAACCTATATATAAAATAAAAATTACATTCCTTTTCGATTTAGCTAATTCTTGGACCATTTTGTGCGGAATCTAAATAGCTTTAAAATGAGTGGTCATATGAAGGAATATGAACAATATTGAGGGAGTTCGACCCTGTGAAGTTAGCCATTCGAAACAAGGGTATTGGCAATTTTTCAAGTTGTGAAAAACAAAATTACAAATATCTATCAGCCAATGTTCGGATGATGGGAGGAGCAATGGAGGGCTAGGAATTCAATGATGCAAGACATTTTGTCTAGGCATAAAAAAATTCATCTAAGTTTCTTTTTACCTTCTTTATCTTAGAAAATTTACTTGCAAATTATTATAATTTTTTTATCAAATATTATATTTGCTATAGGTTATTTTGGTAAATTTTAATTGATTTTGAGTTTTAGTTTCCTTTCCATGGACCGATTTATAGCTAAATCTCTAGAACCATTTCTAGTAGTATAGGTTAGTGAGAAAACCACATGGTATCGATCCTTGCTAATCAAATATAGGGCGGTTTTTGGTAAATTTAATGGCTATTGGCTAGGGACTTCGACCTTGAGAAAATAGATTGATAGGAGTTGGAAGTCTCCAAGAGTGATTCTATACTTTCTTCTCAAAGGTTTATTCCTAGGCATTTTTTATTCTAGGGAAGAAAGAGATAGAATCCTAAAAAGGGGTCCTTGGTTTATGGGAAGAGCAAGACTCTTCCTTAGCTACTAGTATGAACACTTTTCACCTGAAAATGTGAATATATCCTTAGTACTAGTTTGGGTTATGATGTATGGGTTGCCCATCAAGTTATAGGAAATGGATACCTTCAAGGCAATAGAAAACACTCTAGGAGAATTCCTTGAGATTTTAGAAACTACAAAAGATGGATTCTTTGTTATTTATGCTCAGCTATTGGCCATGATAGATATAAGTAAATCTTTACCAGAATCAATCATTCTTAAGTATGGGGATAAGATGTAGATCCAAACCATATATTATGAAAATATATCTTTTAGACGTAGAATATATCATGAGGCAGGGCATATTTATAGATCATGCCCTAAGAAGAGTCCAACATAATCATATGTAGAAAACTACAAGAGAAACTTACAAATGGATGAAGATGGTTTTCAACTTCCAGAAAATAGAAATAGAAAAATTAAATTAAATAAACAGTGGAGACCAGTAAGGAAGGATATTGGAATAAATACTTAGCCTATGAAGAAAAAGTAGATCAAAGCTTAAAGGACACAATACAACAGGTTCAACATATTAACAAGGAACCAACTATTCAAATGATCTTGATTTAGGGATGAACATTCTTGATGAACCTAAGGAATGTGTCAAATCAGATTTTGAAGACTCTCTTAGTACCATGCATCATATAGGAGAAACAAATTTGTAAATAATATGCAATGTTAGATGTTAGTACATCTATTATTAATAAGAAAATACCAAAAAATGAGCAACAAAAGTCAAAATTTTCTATAGTAGAACCAAGAGAGGATAACTAAGGAAGAAGAAAGTTGTGAAAGAATATTGAAGAATAGAATAATAAGACCTACTCCTGATACAGATAGGGAAAAAAGAGAAAAACACTTAAATTATCAAGCGAGATCCAAGGAAGAAAAAACAAACATAGAGAAAGGAACACAAACTAAGTTGGTTGAACTTCTCTTTACCAAACAACAAAATGATATTGGTAATTCACAAGCGGTTCCAATAGCCCCTAATGAGATAAGATTACCATATCTTGGAATATAAGGTGTGTTAATTCCCCCTCAAAGTAGAGGTATATTAGGGACATCATTTTAATAATAAGCTTGATATCCTTTGTATCCAGGAAACTAAAATGAAAAAATAAGTTTTCAAAACTATGAAGGCAGTATGAGAAAGATGTAAATGGGATGCTATATATTTTGAAGGAGCGACAAGGGGAATTCTAACTTGTTGGAATCCTACTAGAACCTCCTATGTAACCATTCAAAAAACTAGGAATTGGATAGACTCTTTAGTCACATGCTTTTTTGTAAATATTTGTGTCATCTTTGTCAATGTATATGGACCTATAACTCAGTTAGGTAGACTAGAATTTTGGAGTGGGATTGAAGCCTTTATGAGAAGTAAAGACCAAGGATTCCAATTCATGATCATAGAATATTTTAATGCCATAACCAAGTTGGATGAAAAATTTGGGGGAATTAGGTATCTAACCCAAAGTATGAGAGATTTCTCAGTTTTTATTCAAACAATAATCTATTGGAGGTTGAGTTTGAAGAAGACAACTATACATGGACCAACAACAAGAGAGGATAGAACCTAATAGCAAAAAAAATTAAACATATGTATTCTCTTAAATCATTGGCTAGATGAAGGGACTTATGCTAAAATTAATACCTTGACAAAGATTGGTTCAAATCACTAGCCAATAAAATGTTAAAATGGTGGTAAGTGAATTAAAAAAATATCATATTTTAAATATGAGCAGATGTGGGAAGACCATCCTTAGTTTGTTGATATGATAGCATAAATATGGAATTATTCAGGAAATAGTGGGTTGTATACACTTCCAAAACAAATTAAATCAATGACATCTAGATTAAAAGAATGGAACAAGAAATCAAGTGGCAATATCTCAACTAGTTAGATTCCTCAACATTTAAGGAGGAGACCAAGGTTCAAATATTTCCAAGCTGATACATGGATAATGTCCAAGATTTGTTTTAATACCACTATGTGGGGATGATATAATACGGGTGGGGCCCATTTCAATACCATATAACCAATTGAAAAAATAAATAATGGAAGAAGAACACTTTTGGAAATATTTTTGAGAAGAAAGAAGAACTAAAAGATAAACTTTTAAAATTCCAAAAGGTGATCATGATAATCCAAGCTCAGAGGAAAGGAAGTTATTTAATGAATATCATAATATTTGAGTAAGGAAGAGAAATTTTAGAGATTAAAATTAAGATAGACTGGGTTAAAAGCGGGAGATAAAAACATATTTTTTTCATAGGATGGCAATAGTACAAAGATCAACATCGAGAATTAGTAGAATTAAATCAGTAGGAGTTTGGATTGAAGACCAAAGTGAAATTAGAAAGGAGGCAAGGTCTTTTTATCAGAAAATTCTAATATTAGAGGAGTTTGAAGTTCTTATTGATAAATTTCTACAAGAAGTTCCTTCAGTTATAACAAATAAAGACAATAGGAAACTGATGGAGCCTATTACTCTGGAAGAAGTTTATCTAGCTCTTTTATCTTTTAATAAGGATAAATCCCTAGGTATAGATGGGCTCTCTGTAGCATTCTATCAACATAATTGGGAAATAGTGAAGGATTATTTATTGGTGATAGTAAAAAAATCTAGGGTAAAACAATACATACCTTATAAAATAAATGCAACATATTTACCCTGATTTCAAAAAAGAAGAATGTAAAATTGTTTGATTCATTTCGACCCATAAGCGCCCTATGTAATATGGCATATAAGATTATTTCCAAAATGATGGTGAATCAATTAAGACCATTGTTAAACAAAATTAATTTAGAAGATGAAGGAGGATTTAAGAAAGAGAGATAAATTATAGACGGTATCATAGTAGCTCATGAAGTTATGCATTCAACAACTTCAATAAAAGAAAAATCAATGATCTTAAAACTTGATATGAGTAAGATCTACGATAGTGTTAAATGGGATTTTCTTTTTGTAGTATTAGAAAAGTTTAGATTTGGGAAGAAATGGGTTATATGGATTAAATTTTGTGTCTCTATAGTTTCATATTCAGTGTTGGTCAATGGGTTAGTAACATAATCATTTAAAGCCAAGAGAGGCCTTAGACACGGAGATCCTCTATCACCATATTTGTTCATTATTATGGCGAAGGTTTTGGGTAGGAACTTGAAGAAGGCTTACAAATACGAGCTTATAAGTGGACTTACGGCTAGTAATAACATTGACAACATCACCCATCAATAATTTGTAGATGATACAACCCTTTTTGGGAGGGCAAGGATAAACAAGGTCAAAGCTTTGAATAACTTATTAAAGAAATATGAAAGAGCATAAGGGCAATAAGTTAACAAGACAAAATCCAAAATTTACTTCCTAAACACCCCAACTAAAATCAAAGCAAGGATATGAAGGTTACTTCAAATGGAGAAGGCAAATTTGCCAGCAACTTATCTAGGGATGCCCTTACTTGATGGGAGAATGAAGATAGAATTATGAAATCTAGTTATAAGTAAAGTTCAGAATAAACTACCAATATGGAAAGGTAGATGGTTATTGTTAGTAGGAAAATTCCAACTAATTAAATCGGTCTTACAGGCTATTCCAACATATTATATGTCCTTGTATACTATGCCAAAATTAATAAAAAATAATAATCTTTTATATGTGGTCAAAGATTACATGATAAAAGAAAATTTTCTTTGGTGAAATGGAGCAAGGTGTTTGATGATAAAACTAGGGGAGGTCAAGGGAAGAAAGTAGAGAGGGGAGGGCTCTGGTCCCTCCCCTGCTCCCCCTCCCATGGCTCCTGGTTCCTGCCTGATCCCTGGCTCAACCCAGGTCATCCCTCCCGGGGAGTGGTTGTTTGCAGATGATCTCCTGGGGGGAGATCCTTCTCCACTATCTGCGCCCCTCCCAACCGACTAGGGTTTCCTTGGTTGTTTTTTCGGACTGGTGCTTCCTAGGGATCCCTGTTTGGTTGGGGATCCCTTCCCTTTTTCCCTCAGGCTTCCCCCTGGGGTTTTTTGTAGGTTATTCGCGTGGATCTGGTCCCCTGCATTTCTCGGTGCGGTGGAGGTGACGATTTAGGGTTTGGACAGCTTCCCCCTTTTTCTTGTGAATCCTCGGTGGGCTCTGTGCTTGGACGAGATTCTTGGTCCCTCGGCGGGCTCTGTGCTTGGACGGGATTCTTGGTCCCTGCTGCTGGGATCCTCTTTTGTTTTCCCGAGGCGGGTTCCTTGTGGTGCAACTCTCTGGTCACTTCTTGATGGGCTGGATCCTCTCTGTGCTGGCTGTCGGCTTCCTACAGGATGGCTCTCGCTGAACTGAATGTTTTATCGATGGGCGGGATGGTTTCTCCACAAGGCGGGATCCACCAAATCCGTCGGTTTTCCTGCGAGGCGGGATCCTTTCTTTTCTGTTGGTTTCCCGGATGGCGGGATTTCCCTGTTGCTTCCCGCTAGGCGGGACTATTTGTGGTGGTTTTGACTACTTCCCGCGAGGCGGGATTTTATTGTAACGGTTTTCTGTGCTTCCTGCTGGGTGGGATATTCTCGATGGTGGTTTTTGGCTACTCCCTGCTGGGCGGGATCTCCAAAACTACTTTCTTTCTTATTTGTTTGTTTCCCGCTAAGAGGGATTATTTCATGCTTACTGTTACCAGTGGGCAGGATTTATGTTTTGGTGTTCAGTTTCAAGGGATTGATGCCCTAGGCCCATTGCTTATGTAATCAGGTTTTGGGATCCTTGTTAAAACCCGCTATAAATACAAACACTTATAACTATCAAAAAAAAAAAAAACTAGGGGAGGTCTTGCTTTAAGAGTTCTTACGATAAAAACTTAGCTCTTAGGGGAAAAGTAATTTGAAGATTGTGCAAGGAGAGTCAAAGACAATGGGCAAGAATTATTCTAAGTATATTAAGCCCAATGATGCAAGGTTAATATTTACTACATTCTCTCCACCAAATGGTTTTGCACTGTGGAACGTTTTTAAAAAATCAATTGATCTAGTGATAAAAGGTTTAAGATGGGTGGTGGGAATTGGAGAAAACTTTTCTATTTGGATGGATACTTGGTGTGATAAAAAACCACTCAATATAGATCCAATTTTAAAACCATGGATGAGATTACTTTAAGAGAAATATGGTGATAGGGTTTCAAACATTTTGTGCAAGGATCGGCAAGGAAGATACAAATGGAAAGAAGATTTTTTTACAAGTATACAAGACATTGATGCTAGGAGGCAAATGAGTAGACAAATAACAACAATGATTATTTCGAGGGGAGCCAAGGATAAGTTGATTTAGGGGTTGAACAGCTTAGGAGAATACAAAACAAGAAGTGGTTATAGTATAAAGCACCATCAAAATAGGAATATCATAAGAATATATAGAAATATCTAGGATAGCCCGAGCATTCCTAAAGTAAAATGTTTGTTTGGCTAGTAGGTCATAGAAGAATTTTATCCTAGGATAACCTTATGAAAGGGGTTTTCATGGCCCTTCAAAATGTGTTCTTTGTAAAATGGAGGAGAGTATAGACCATCTCTTGGGACATTGCTCAATATTATGGAAACTATGAAAATTGATTTTTAATATGTTTGGTAAGTGCATGGTGATGAATGACAAAATTGAGGAATGGTTAAAGCAATGGCATAACACTTTTAAAAATGATGTTTTACAAACAATATGGGATATATCAAAAGATATAATACTTTGGATTGTTTGGCTAGAAAAGAATATAAGTATATTTAAAGGAAAGGAAAGCAATTTAGAGGTAATAAAAAGGAATATTTGTTTAGCCATAGAGGAGTCTAAACCATCACTATCAACTCACCCAATCCTTAATTTGGAAGCAAAGAGCCTTTATAAACGACCAACAAGAGGAGGAGGAAAAATTAGAAATTATAGAGGAGAAATTATGTCTCATTATGCTTTCAATAGTGGATTTAAGACAAATAATGAAGTTGAAGCTTGGGCGGCTTTGAAAGGGTTAAAAATATGCAAATAAATGAAATGGAACAAAGTATGGATGGAAGGTGATTCACTCATAGTAATAAATGCAATTTTTAGGAAAACAAAGGCTCCATGAAACATACAAAAGATAATTGTGGAAATTCAAGACCTTGTTATAGAGTTTGAAGAAGTCAAGTTTACACATACATTAAGGGAAGGAAACAAATGTGCATATAAGCTAGCCAATAGAGGGGTTTTAAATAAGGATCGTGAAGTTAAATTCTATTTTCCTTGGTTAGAGGAAGTAGTAAGTTTAGTTTAAGCTAACAAGAAAATGTTGAGTGCCTTAATCAAATAATTATTGAGATTTACTTTAATGTTTTCCATTGGTAATATCTACTTTATTTTATAACATTAATGTGCTTTCATATATACTATTTATTACAATTTTTGTAGTTGCACTTGTGTTTCAGAAAGGAAACTAGCAATCAAGATCTGGTAAAGCAAGCTATAATAGTGCAATGTTTTGGAAATATTACTCTACTAAGATGCAATGCATAAAAAGTAAAGGTGAAGTTTTGGTATTGTGAAGGTTGCTTAGGAAAATGTAAAGAAGAATGCTGAATTATGGAATATTTGTATTCACATAAAAAATTTGAAAAAGTTCCATAAAATGAAAATCAATAATTCAAACATTTTATGTAAAATGATATAGGTTTTTAGCTATAGCAACTCAATTGAGATGAGAATTAAATCTATTTGTAAACTCTCATGCTCTAAATAAAGAGAGTTGTGATTTGTCGAGGGTGGGGATCCAAGTACAACCCGTTAGTCTTCATAAAAAAGAAAGAAAAAAAAATTACTTTCCTTTCCTCCTCTTGTGTAGCTCATTATTCCCAATAATGAAAGCATTTTTTTTTTTTTTTTTGTTGCATAGGAAAACCTTTATAATCCCTAGTCTATTGGGTAAAAACAAAATTAACGGGACGCTGACCATTCATTAAAAAGATAATTACTTTCCTTTCTTCATATGTCAGCTCATATTTTCAATAATAAAAGTATTTTATTTTTATACATAGAAAAACCTTTATAATCTCTAACCTATCAGATAAAAACAAAATCAATAAAATCTTAAAAATGACAACCTGACTACCACCAATCCAAAACCATTTTTAAGGATCAAGTCACCTCCTTCAAATCATTTTTAAGAATCAAGTCACTAGTAAACATATACCTCATAAGACACTATGTACCAAGATACCCATGTGTGTGCGATCAATTGTTCTAAAGGACAAGTACCAACAACCCCCTCCATGAAGGCGGCCTGTCGACACTCAACCCTCCTGAAACTCTCGACGGAAAGATAGGCCCACTAAATACAATAGGGAAAGACTTTACAACTCCTAATTATTATTTTTAACACTATGGGGCTATTGCAATCCCGGCTGAAGAAATTTACCTTTAAGAAAGCCCTAGAAAAAGACAATAGACACGTGTATTATATTTATAAGTGATTCATAATGCATACGCTGCTTCATAATGCATACGCTGCTTCATAATAGACACGTGTATTATATTTATAAGTGATTCATAATGCATACGCTGCTTCATATTATTAGGCTTAAATGTTAAATTGGAGTTTATTATTCATGTTATCACCAAGAAATATGTACATTAATTTAACTATATTCCATACAGTCACATGTGAGAGCATCTATTCATATAACCTAAGAGCAATGTTATAGTTATAGGATATTTTAAGTATATACCTTGCATGGTATAAATGGGTTGAATGATTGCTATAATTTAGGTTTTACCAGATGTGATCTCGAATTTAGGGCACCTAAACTTCTGCGAAATATCTGAAGCCCAACAAATTATAGTTTAGAACCTAAAATGTAGGTGGCTCTCAAGTAAAAGATTCTATGGATTATTTAAGTATAATTGCCTATCTTTCTTTAAATAAATAGCTTAACCTTGGCCTTTGGCTATGTTATAATCTTTGCATGATTACCTAGGGCTTTATTTATCTGTTTTTCATGTTAACGAACATACATTAAAGGCAAATCATTAGAGGTGTGCTTGCTCAAAATATTTATTACTTATTAAAGGAGGTCAGCCCTATACACAAATTAGATGTTAATATTTATTACTTATTAAAGGAGGTCAGCTCCCATACAGAAATTGGATGTTAATAGGGGTGAAGAATCCCGCAAAGTGGGATCAAAGACTTACACCTTTAAGCTTGTTATCTCATTGGCAAAGAGTATGACAAATGTTGGGGTTTATAAACCACTCAAGTCCCGCAATCAAAGACTTACACCTTTAAGCTTGTTATCTCATTGGCAAAGAGTATGACAAATGTTGGGGTTTATAAACCACTCAAGTCCCATAGTGAGTTAATGTAAGATTATTATAAATTAAAGATTATAAAGGATTCTTATAAATTAAGAAAGATAAAGTGAGAGTGACCTAAAGGATCGTTACCAGTTTTTAAAAAATGAAGTGAGAGTGACCCAAAAGATCCCTACAGATTTAAAAAAAATGAAGTGAGAATGACCCAAGGATCCCTCCAGATTTTAAAAAATGAAGTGAGAGTGACCCAAAGTTACTAAGTGCTCGCCCAATTGCCTTGATTCAATTATTTAGAAAGTTGAAGTGAGAGTAACCCAAAATTGATTAGTAGAACCAACTACTTGCCAGTAAATTACCTTAATTTAATTATTTAAAAAGTCGAAATTTATTGACTTAAATAAAAAAAATAAATGAAAATTTTATTTTTAATTATAATCATTTAATTTTTTAATTAAAATACTTTAAATTATAATTTTAATACATTTAAATTAAAAATACTGATTACATTTCAAACATATTATAATTTAAATAATTATAATTGAAAATCTCAAAATTTTAATTGATTTTATTAAATGCGCTTATCCCATAATTAACATTTAATATATATTTAACTAATTTTACATACACTACCTTTAAGTATTGTAAAAAAATAGCTCTCGAAGAATATATGCTTAAACTTGTAAGATAAGTTGTATATTTCTAACCATAAGTAGTTATCTTTTTATTTTTTATTATAACCTTGTTAAGCAGTTTATAACATAAATAAATTTTCTTTTTAATTTAATTTTTTTAAATATATATGTATGTATATATATATATTATATTGTTTATTAAATAATGTTTTTTTCAAAGATTGTAACTAATTTTTTTAAGATTTGGTTAGTGTGATAAAGTCTTATGACCATTGCATAGGGTTGAGTAGTTCCTTCTAACCATGACCTTTGTAAAGTCGAGAGCTATGCTTATCAGTAGGAATTTTTAACACACAAACACCACACACCCATCTCTTCACACACTTGCCCATGCCATTGTTTGAACCTTGGACGTCCTAAAGAAGAGGCAAAGCCCAAACAGTTGTGTTGTCCCCTTGGAATAAACTTTTTAGGTTAGAAAGAAACCTCGAGAGCTGCTCTTACGTAGCTGACATAATTGAAACTAATTTCATCTATATTATATTTAGCCAATATGTGTTTAAAAGTCTATGGTTGTTTGAACCTTAACACACATGGTTGTTTAGTTAGTATTTAAAACCGAGAGTTATGCTTATCAATAAGAAATTTAACACACAACCACCACACACTCACCCCCTCGCATACTCGCCCATGCCGTTGTTTGAACCTTGGACCTCTCAAAGAAGAGCCAAAAGCTCAAACCGTGTCAATGTCTCGGATAAACTTTTTAGGTTAGAAAGAAACCTCGAAAGCTGCTCTTAAGTGGACGACATAATTGAAACTAATCTCATCCATTTTATATTTAGCTAGTATGTGTTTAAAAGTCCATGGTTGTTTTAAATAATTGAGCTCATGTCATTTGATTTTTTTTATTACATAGAGAGTTGTTTACAACCACTATTTTTAGTAACTAGCAAGCTACAAGATTCAAACCACAGGGACTTCTCCCAACAAACCTATCTATCTCGTTGTTGTTGATCTGGTGTGAGATGGGAACCACCGGTCGCTCGGGGTTTGTATTGTTGTCGTTGATCTTGCACGCACTTAGTCTCAACAAACCTATGTGTCTCGTTGTTGTTGACTCGACGTGAGAGAGATGGGGACCACCGGTCACTCAGGGTTTGTATTGTTGTCGTTGATCTTGCACGCACTTAGTCTCAACAAACCTATGTGTCTCATTGTTGTTGACTCGACGTGAGATGAGGACCACCGATTGCTCGGGGTTCGTACTATTGTCGTTGGTCTGACGCGCACTCAGTCCCAACAAACCTATCCTTCTCATTGTTTCGAGGTTCGTACTGTTGTCGTTGGTTTGGCACACACTCAGTCCCAACAAACCTATTTGTCTCCCTCAGTCCCAAAAAACTTATCCTTCTCGTTGTTTTCAGGGTTCAATTGTTGTTGTTAGTCTGACATGCACTTAATCCCAACAAACCTATCTGTCTCGTTGTTGTTGACCCAACGTAAGATGGAAACCATTGGTCACTCAGTGATGCAGGAGCATCCGGTAACCGTAGAGCAATCTTGCATCTTCCAAAAAATGTTTTTAAATTTTCTAAGTACCTTGCATTTGTTTTATTTTCGGTGTTTTCCAAGGGGGGAAGTTTTGTGGAGCAAAAAGGGCAAGTTTCTTGAAGCATGGGGAGGGGTCGCGAAATCGCGACCTCAAAAGGCTTGGCGGGGCTTGAGCCAGTTTTGTCGCAATATTGCGCCGTCGCGATATCGCGACCATAGTCCGAAGCAAAGGTGGGAGTGAAGTCCCGTCGCGATATCGCGACGATAGTTCGAGGCAAAGGTAAGTAGTGAAGTCCCGTCGCGATATCGCGACGATTGTTCAACGCAAAGGCAGAGGGGATGGTGTCGTCGTGATATCGCGATGTCGCGATATCGCGACGATTGTTCAACGCAAAGGCAGAGGGGATGGTGTCGTCGTGATATTGCGACAGGTCGCGATATCGCGGCCAGTCAAAGGCCGACACGTGGCGTAACATTTGATAACTGCGGAAGTTAGAGAAGATAGAGAGCAGGGCAAGGCCCAAAAGAGAACAAGCGGACGGTCGAGCAAGGCCGAGTTTGACACGTGGACGGCCACGTGTAGCATGACAGTTGTGAAGGGTGCGTGTTTCAAATTTATTGCGTCAAGGAGAAGGCATGGCCAGATTTACATGCGGACAGCTACGTGTATTGAAACAAGATGAGGGCCACGGTCGCGTATATTTTTATTGTTGGCAAAGTAACAGGTACGGACAATGAAACAGACACAGGCGATGGCCATTATGGAGGAGACCACAGTGCAGAAGAACGATCTAACCAAGACGGCGGTTGCAGGTCGAGGAGAGCCATTAATGAAAGCTTCCTGGTAGATCGGGCAGATGGCCCATTTATGACCAAAATTTTGAAAAACCCAAGAAGGGGGAAAAATCGAATTTGAAATTTTGTTAGGCGGGCATTAATTGCCGAGAGGATCGGGGCCTCGATAAAAACCCAAAAAAATTTAATGGAAGGGATGGTGAGTTTGGGATTGTAGAGGAGGAGTTTTAAGCCTGGAAATGATATTGTAAAAACGTCTTAAAAGCAATTTACAGCAAATTCTTGTGAAGTGTTGTTGTGTGTTTCCCGGCTTGCCATCAAGTGGTATCAGAGCAGGAGCTCCTCCAAGGGAGGTCCCAGGTTCGAATCTCCACCCTAAAAATAATTAAATGAGGAGTGTGACCCAGGTGTTGTAGGTGAGTTGGAGAGGAGAGGGCAATCCTCCAAGGGAGGTCCCAGGTTCGAATCTCCACCCTACCAAAAATCCGAATTGGGTACCCAAAATCCAATTGATAATGTTGGTGTGGGCAGGGTTGGGTGCGACTCCCGGGTGACTTTGACAGTGTAGAACCCCTTGTTCGTGGTCTCTCATACCAAGGCGGCCCCACAAGGGGTTTTTCGCTTTAAAAAAAAAAAATGAGGAGTGTGAGGAGGGTATTTATGGCAATATGAAAACCCTAATTACATCACAAAGTTTGGGATTTAAGTTAATTATAAGTCACAAATAAGTTTTAACCACAACCCACATGACTTACATAATAAAATATTATAAAATAATTAATACATTGGATAATGAAATACCTTTACACTTATTCAATACATATCATAACGTTGACTCTTGATTATAAATCAAATTATAATTTCAACAAGTAAACTTAATGTTAAAGACTTTAATACTCCAAATAAAAAATTCTAAGAATAAAAAAAAATTTCTACAAAACGTCAAATAACTTTATATATTAAATAAACAAAATCATTCTATATAATTCACAACCTATATATAAAATAAAAATTACATTCCTTTTCGATTTAGCTAATTCTTGGACCATTTTGTGCGGAATCTAAATAGCTTTAAAATGAGTGGTCATATGAAGGAATATGAACAATATTGAGGGAGTTTGACCCTGTGAAGTTAGCCATTCGAAACAAGGGTATTGGCAATTTTTCAAGTTGTGAAAAACAAAATTACAAATATCTATCAGCCAATGTTCGGATGATGGGAGGAGCAATGGAGGGCTAGGAATTCAATGAGGCAAGACATTTTGTCTAGGCATAAAAAAATTCATCTAAGTTTCTTTTTACCTTCTTTATCTTAGAAAATTTACTTGCAAATTATTATAATTTTTTTATCAAATATTATATTTGCTATAGGTTATTTTGGTAAATTTTAATTGATTTTGAGTTTTAGTTTCCTTTCCATGGACCGATTTATAGCTAAATCTCTAGAACCATTTCTAGTAGTATAGGTTAGTGAGAAAACCACATGGTATCGATCCTTGCTAATCAAATATAGGGCGGTTTTTGGTAAATTTAATGGCTATTGGCTAGGGACTTCAGCCTTGAGAAAATAGATTGATAGGAGTTGGATGTCTCCAAGAGTGATTCTATACTTTCTTCTCAAAGGTTTATTCCTAGGCATTTTTTATTCTAGGGAAGAAAGAGATAGAATCCTAAAAAGGGGTCCTTGGTTTATGGGAAGAGCAAGACTCTTCCTTACCTACTAGTATGAACACTTTTCACCTGAAAATGTGAATATATCCTTAGTACTAGTTTGGGTTATGATGTATGGGTTGCCCATCAAGTTATAGGAAATGGATACCTTCAAGGCAATAGAAAACACTCTAGGAGAATTCCTTGAGATTTTAGAAACTACAAAAGATGGATTCTTTGTTATTTATGCTCGAATATTGGTCATGATTGATATTAGTAAATCTTTACGGGAATCAATCATTCTTAAGTATGGGGATAAGATGTAGATCCAAACCATATATTATGAAAATATATCTTTTAGACGTAGAATATATCATGAGGCAGGGCATATTTATAGATCATGCCCTAAGAAGAGTCCAACATAATCATATGTAGAAAACTACAAGAGAAACTTACAAATGGATGAAGATGGTTTTCAACTTCCAGAAAATAGAAATAGAAAAACTAAATTAAATAAACAGTGGAGACCAGTAAGGAAGGATATTGGAATAAATACTTAGCCTATGAAGAAAAAGTAGATCAAAGCTTAAAGGACACAATACAACAGGTTCAACATATTAACAAGGAACCAACTATTCAAATGATCTTGATTTAGGGATGAACATTCCTGATGAACCTAAGGAATGTGTCAAATCAGATTTTGAAGACTCTCTTAGTACCATGCATCATATAGGAGAAACAAATTTGTAAATAATATGCAATGTTAGATGTTAGTACATCTATTATTAATAAGAAAATACCAAAAAATGAGCAACAAAAGTCAAAATTTTCTATAGTAGAACCAAGAGAGGATAACTAAGGAAGAAGAAAGTTGTGAAAGAATATTGAAGAATAGAATAATAAGACCTACTCCTGATACAGATAGGGAAAAAAGAGAAAAACACTCAAATTATCAAGCGAGATCCAAGGAAGAAAAAACAAACATAGAGAAAGGAACACAAACTAAGTTGGTTGAACTTCTCTTTACCAAACAACAAAATGATATTGGTAATTCACAAGCAGTTCCAATAGCCCCTAATGAGATAAGATTACCATATCTTGGAATATAAGGTGTGTTAATGCCCCCTCAAAGTAGAGGTATATTAGGGACATCATTTTAATAATAAGCTTGATATCCTTTGTATCCAGGAAACTAAAATGAAAAAATAAGTTTTCAAAACTATGAAGGCAGTATGAGAAAGATGTAAATGGGATGCTATATATTTTGAAGGAGCGACAAGGGGAATTCTAACTTGTTGGAATCCTACTAGAACCTCCTATGTAACCATTCAAAAAACTAGGAATTGGATAGACTCTTTAGTCACATGCTTTTTTGTAAATATTTGTGTCATCTTTGTCAATGTATATGGACCTATAACTCAGTCAGGTAGACTAGAATTTTGGAGTGGGATTGAAGCCTTTATGAGAAGTAAAGACCAAGGATTCCAATTCATGATCATAGAATATTTTAATGCCATAACCAAGTTGGATGAAAAATTTGGGGGAATTAGGTATCTAACCCAAAGTATGAGAGATTTCTCAGTTTTTATTCAAACAATAATCTATTGGAGGTTGAGTTTGAAGAAGACAACTATACATGGACCAACAACAAGAGAGGATAGAACCTAATAGAAAAAAAAATTAAACATATGTATTCTCTTAAATCATTGGCTAGATGAAGGGACTTATGCTAAAATTAATACCTTGACAAAGATTGGTTCAAATCACTAGCCAATAAAATGTTAAAATGGTGGTAAGTGAATTAAAAAAATATCATATTTTAAATATGAGCAGATGTGGGAAGACCATCCTTAATTTGTTGATATGATAGCATAAATATGGAATTATTCAGGAAATAGTGGGTTGTATACACTTCCAAAACAAATTAAATCAATGACATCTAGATTAAAAGAATGGAACAAGAAATCAAGTGGCAATATCTCAACTAGTTAGATTCCTCAACATTTAAGGAGGAGACCAAGGTTCAAATATTTCCAAGCCATACATGGATAATGTCCAAGATTTGTTTTAATACCACTATGTGGGGATGATATAATACGGGTGGGGCCCATTTCAATACCATATAACCAATTGAAAAAATAAATAATAGAAGAAGAACACTTTTGGAAATATTTTTGAGAAGAAAGAAGAACTAAAAGATAAACTTTTAAAATTCCAAAAGGTGATCATGATAATCCAAGCTCAGAGGAAAGGAAGTTATTTAATGAATATCATAATATTTGAGTAAGGAAGAGAAATTTTAGAGATTAAAATTAAGATAGACTGGGTTAAAAGCGGGAGATAAAAACATATTTTTTTCATAGGATGGCAATAGTACAAAGATCAACATCGAGAATTAGTAGAATTAAATCAGTAGGAGTTTGGATTGAAGACCAAAGTGAAATTAGAAAGGAGGCAAGGTCTTTTTATCAGAAAATTCTAATATTAGAGGAGTTTGAAGTTCTTATTGATAAATTTCTACAAGAAGTTCCTTCAGTTATAACAAATAAAGACAATAGGAAACTGATGGAGCCTATTACTCTGGAAGAAGTTTATCTAGCTCTTTTATCTTTTAATAAGGATAAATCCCTAGGTATAGATGGGCTCTCTGTAAGCATTCTATCAACATAATTGGGAAATAGTGAAGGATTACTTATTGGTGATAGTAAAAAAATCTAGGGTAAAACAATACATACCTTATAAAATAAATGCAACATATTTACCCTGATTTCAAAAAAGAAGAATGTAAAATTGTTTGATTCATTTCCACCCATAAGCGCCCTATGTAATATGGCATATAAGATTATTTCCAAAATGATGGTGAATCAATTAAGACCATTGTTAAACAAAATTAATTTAGAAGATGAAGGAGGATTTAAGAAAGAGAGATAAATTATAGACGGTATCATAGTAGCTCATGAAGTTATGCATTCAACAACTTCAATAAAAGAAAAATCAATGATCTTAAAACTTGATATGAGTAAGGTCTACGATAGTGTTAAATGGGATTTTCTTTTTGTAGTATTAGAAAAGTTTAGATTTGGGAAGAAATGGGTTATACGGATTAAATTTTGTGTCTCTATAGTTTCATATTCGGTGTTGGTCAATGGGTTAGTAACATAATCATTTAAAGCCGAGAGAGGCCTTAGACACGGAGATCCTCTATCACCATATTTGTTCATTATTATGGCGAAGGTTTTGGGTAGGAACTTGAAGAAGGCTTACAAATACGAGCTTATAAGTGGACTTACGGCTAGTAATAACATTGACAACATCACCCATCAATAATTTGTAGATGATACAACCCTTTTTGGGAGGGCAAGGATAAACAAGGTCAAAGCTTTGAATAACTTATTAAAGAAATATGAAAGAGCATAAGGGCAATAAGTTAACAAGACAAAATCCAAAATTTACTTCCTAAACACCCCAACTAAAATCAAAGCAAGGATATGAAGGTTACTTCAAATGGAGAAGGCAAATTTTCCAAAAACTTATCTAGGGATGCCCTTACTTGATGGGAGAATGAAGATAGAATTATGAAATCTAGTTATAAGTAAAGTTCAGAATAAACTACCAATATGGAAAGGTAGATGGTTATTGTTAGTAGGAAAATTCCAACTAATTAAATCGGTCTTACAGGCTATTCCAACATATTATATGTCCTTGTATACTATGCCAAAATTAATAAAAAATAATAATCTTTTATATGTGGTCAAATATTACATGATAAAAGAAAATTTTCTTTGGTGAAATGGAGCAAGGTGTTTGATGATAAAACTAGGGGAGGTCGAGGGAAGAAAGTAGAGAGGGGAGGGCTCTGGTCCCTCCCCTGCTCCCCCTCCCATGGCTCCTGGTTCCTGCCCGGTCCCTGGCTCAACCCAGGTCATCCCTCCCGGGGAGTGGTTGTTTGCAGATGATCTCCTGGGGGGAGATCCTTCTCCACTATCTGCGCCCCTCCCGGCCGGCTAGGGTTTCCTTGGTTGTTTTTTCGGACTGGTGCTTCCTAGGGATCCCTGTTTGGTTGGGGATCCCTTCCC
Source organism: Wollemia nobilis (assembly GCA_028583015.1). NCBI lineage: Eukaryota > Viridiplantae > Streptophyta > Pinopsida > Araucariales > Araucariaceae > Wollemia > Wollemia nobilis. The sequence continues at coordinate 2,868,200 of JAQPPZ010002050.1, forward strand.
TTTTTCCCTCAGGCTTCCCCCCTGGAGTTTTTTTGTAGGTTATTCGCGTGGATCTGGTCCCCTGCGTTTCTCGGTGTGGTGGAGGTGACGATTTAGGGTTTGGACAGCTTCCCCCTTTTTCTTGTGAATCCTCGACGGGCTTTATGCTTGGACGATATTCTTGGTCCCTCGGCGGGCTCTGTGCTTGGACGGGATTCTTGGTCCCTGCTGCTGGGATCCTCTTTTGTTTTCCCGAGGCGGGTTCCTTGTGGTGCAACTCTCTGGTCACTTCTTGATGGGCTGGATCCTCTCTGTGCTGGCTGTCGGCTTCCTATAGGATGGCTCTCGCTGAACTGAATGTTTTACCGATGGGCGGGATGGTTTCTCCACAAGGCGGGATCCACCAAATCCGTCGGTTTTCCTGCGAGGCGGGATCCTTTCTTTTCTGTTGGTTTCCCGGATGGCGGGATTTCCCTGTTGCTTCCCGCTAGGCGGGACTATTTGTGGTGGTTTTGACTGCTTCCCGCGAGGCGGGATTTTATTGTAACGGTTTTTCTGTGCTTCCTGCTAGGTGGGATATTCTCGATGGTGGTTTTTGGCTACTCCCTGCTGGGCGGGATCTCCAAAACTACTTTCTTTCTTATTTGTTTGTTTCCCGCTAAGAGGGATTATTTCATGCTTACTGTTACCGTTGGGCGGGATTTCTGTTTTGGTGTTCAGTTTCAAGGGATTGATGCCCTAGGCCCATTGCTTATGTAATCAGGTTTTGGGATCCTTGTTAAAACCCGCTATAAATACAAACACTTATAACTATCAAAAAAAAAAAAACTAGGGGAGATCTTGCTTTAAGAGTTCTTACGATAAAAACTTAGCTCTTAGGGGAAAAGTAATTTGAAGATTGTGCAAGGAGAGTCAAAGACAATGGGCAAGAATTATTCTAAGTATATTAAGCCCAATGATGCAAGGTTAATATTTACTACATTCTCTCCACCAAATGGTTTTGCACTGTGGAACGTTTTTAAAAAATCAATTGATCTAGTGATAAAAGGTTTAAGATGGGTGGTGGGAATTGGAGAAAACTTTTCTATTTGGATGGATACTTGGTGTGATAAAAAACCACTCAATATAGATCCAATTAAGATAAATATGGTGATAGGGTTTCAAACATTTTGTGCAAGGATCAGCAAGGAAGATACAAATGGAAAGAAGATTTTTTTACAAGTATACAAGACATTGATGCTAGGAGGCAAATGAGTAGACAAATAACAACAATGATTATTTCGAGGGGAGCCAAGGATAAGTTGATTTAGGGGTTGAACAGCTTAGGAGAATACAAAACAAGAAGTGGTTATAGTATAAAGCACCATCAAAATAGTAATATCATAAGAATATATAGAAATATCTAGGATAGCCCGAGCATTCCTAAAGTAAAATGTTTGTTTGGCTAGTAGGTCATAGAAGAATTTTATCCTAGGATAACCTTATGAAAGGGGTTTTCATGGCCCTTCAAAATGTGTTCTTTGTAAAATGGAGGAGAGTATAGACCATCTCTTGGGACATTGCTCAATATTATGGAAACTATGAAAATTGATTTTTAATATGTTTGGTAAGTGCATGGTGATGAATAACAAAATTGAGGAATGGTTAAAGCAATGGCATAACACTTTTAAAAATGATGTTTTACAAACAATATGGGATATATCAAAAGATATAATACTTTGGATTGTTTGGCTAGAAAAGAATATAAGTATATTTAAAGGAAAGGAAAGCAATTTAGAGGTAATAAAAAGGAATATTTGTTTAGCCATAGAGGAGTCTAAACCAACACTATCAACTCACCCAATCCTTAATTTGGAAGCAAAGAGCCTTTATAAACGACCAACAAGAGGAGGAGGAAAAATTAGAAATTATAGAGGAGAAATTATGTCTCATTATTCTTTCAATAGTGGATTTAAGACAAATAATGAAGTTGAAGCTTGGGCGGCTTTGAAAGGGTTAAAGATATGCAAATAAATGAAATGGAACAAAGTATGGATGGAAGGTGATTCACTCATAGTAATAAATGCAATTTTTAGGAAAACAAAGGCTCCATGAAACATACAAAAGATAATTGTGGAAATTCAAGACCTTGTTATAGAGTTTGAAGAAGTCAAGTTTACACATACATTAAGGGAAGGAAACAAATGTGCATATAAGCTAGCCAATAGAGGGGTTTTAAATAAGGATCGTGAAGTTAAATTCTATTTTCCTTGGTTAGAGGAAGTAGTAAGTTTAGTTTAAGCTAACAAGAAAATGTTGAGTGCCTTAATCAAATAATTATTGAGATTTACTTTAATGTTTTCCATTGGTAATATCTACTTTATTTTATAACATTAATGTGCTTTCATATATACTATTTATTACAATTTTTGTAGTTGCACTTGTGTTTCAGAAAGGAAACTAGCAATCAAGATCTGGTAAAGCAAGTTATAATAGTGCAATGTTTTGGAAATATTACTCTACTAAGATGCAATGCATAAAAAGTAAAGGTGAAGTTTTGGTATTGTGAAGGTTGCTTAGGAAAATGTAAAGAAGAATGCTGAATTATGGAATATTTGTATTCACATAAAAAATTTGAAAAAGTTCCATAAAATGAAAATCAATAATTCAAACATTTTATGTAAAATGATATAGGTTTTTAGCTATAGCAACTCAATTGAGATGAGAATTAAATCTATTTGTAAACTCTCATGCTCTAAATAAAGAGAGTTGTGATTTGTCGAGGGTGGGGATCCAAGTACAACCCGTTAGTCTTCATAAAAAAGAAAGAAAAAAAAATTACTTTCCTTTCCTCCTCTTGTGTAGCTCATTATTCCCAATAATGAAAGCATTTTTTTTTTTTTTTTTGTTGCATAGGAAAACCTTTATAATCCCTAGTCTATTGGGTAAAAACAAAATTAACGGGACGCTGACCATTCATTAAAAAGATAATTACTTTCCTTTCTTCATATGTCAGCTCATATTTTCAATAATAAAAGTATTTTATTTTTATACATAGAAAAACCTTTATAATCTCTAACCTATCAGATAAAAACAAAATCAATAAAATCTTAAAAATGACAACCTGACTACCACCAATCCAAAACCATTTTTAAGGATCAAGTCACCTCCTTCAAATCATTTTTAAGAATCAAGTCACTAGTAAACATATACCTCATAAGACACTATGTACCAAGATACCCATGTGTGTGCGATCAATTGTTCTAAAGGACAAGTACCAACAACCCCCTCCATGAAGGCGGCCTGTCGACACTCAACCCTCCTGAAACTCTCGACGGAAAGATAGGCCCACTAAATACAATAGGGAAAGACTTTACAACTCCTAATTATTATTTTTAACACTATGGGGCTATTGCAATCCCGGCTGAAGAAATTTACCTTTAAGAAAGCCCTAGAAAAAGACAATAGACACGTGTATTATATTTATAAGTGATTCATAATGCATACGCTGCTTCATAATGCATACGCTGCTTCATAATAGACACGTGTATTATATTTATAAGTGATTCATAATGCATACGCTGCTTCATATTATTAGGCTTAAATGTTAAATTGGAGTTTATTATTCATGTTATCACCAAGAAATATGTACATTAATTTAACTATATTCCATACAGTCACATGTGAGAGCATCTATTCATATAACCTAAGAGCAATGTTATAGTTATAGGATATTTTAAGTATATACCTTGCATGGTATAAATGGGTTGAATGATTGCTATAATTTAGGTTTTACCAGATGTGATCTCGAATTTAGGGCACCTAAACTTCTGCGAAATATCTGAAGCCCAACAAATTATAGTTTAGAACCTAAAATGTAGGTGGCTCTCAAGTAAAAGATTCTATGGATTATTTAAGTATAATTGCCTATCTTTCTTTAAATAAATAGCTTAACCTTGGCCTTTGGCTATGTTATAATCTTTGCATGATTACCTAGGGCTTTATTTATCTGTTTTTCATGTTAACGAACATACATTAAAGGCAAATCATTAGAGGTGTGCTTGCTCAAAATATTTATTACTTATTAAAGGAGGTCAGCCCTATACACAAATTAGATGTTAATATTTATTACTTATTAAAGGAGGTCAGCTCCCATACAGAAATTGGATGTTAATAGGGGTGAAGAATCCCGCAAAGTGGGATCAAAGACTTACACCTTTAAGCTTGTTATCTCATTGGCAAAGAGTATGACAAATGTTGGGGTTTATAAACCACTCAAGTCCCGCAATCAAAGACTTACACCTTTAAGCTTGTTATCTCATTGGCAAAGAGTATGACAAATGTTGGGGTTTATAAACCACTCAAGTCCCATAATGAGTTAATGTAAGATTATTATAAATTAAAGATTATAAAGGATTCTTATAAATTAAGAAAGATAAAGTGAGAGTGACCTAAAGGATCGTTACCAGTTTTTAAAAAATGAAGTGAGAGTGACCCAAAAGATCCCTACAGATTTAAAAAAAATGAAGTGAGAATGACCCAAGGATCCCTCCAGATTTTAAAAAATGAAGTGAGAGTGACCCAAAGTTACTAAGTGCTCGCCCAATTGCCTTGATTCAATTATTTAGAAAGTTGAAGTGAGAGTAACCCAAAATTGATTAGTAGAACCAACTACTTGCCAGTAAATTACCTTAATTTAATTATTTAAAAAGTCGAAATTTATTGACTTAAATAAAAAAAATAAATGAAAATTTTATTTTTAATTATAATCATTTAATTTTTTAATTAAAATACTTTAAATTATAATTTTAATACATTTAAATTAAAAATACTGATTACATTTCAAACATATTATAATTTAAATAATTATAATTGAAAATCTCAAAATTTTAATTGATTTTATTAAATGCGCTTATCCCATAATTAACATTTAATATATATTTAACTAATTTTACATACACTACCTTTAAGTATTGTAAAAAAATAGCTCTCGAAGAATATATGCTTAAACTTGTAAGATAAGTTGTATATTTCTAACCATAAGTAGTTATCTTTTTATTTTTTATTATAACCTTGTTAAGCAGTTTATAACATAAATAAATTTTCTTTTTAATTTAATTTTTTTAAATATATATGTATGTATATATATATATTATATTGTTTATTAAATAATGTTTTTTTCAAAGATTGTAACTAATTTTTTTAAGATTTGGTTAGTGTGATAAAGTCTTATGACCATTGCATAGGGTTGAGTAGTTCCTTCTAACCATGACCTTTGTAAAGTCGAGAGCTATGCTTATCAGTAGGAATTTTTAACACACAAACACCACACACCCATCTCTTCACACACTTGCCCATGCCATTGTTTGAACCTTGGACGTCCTAAAGAAGAGGCAAAGCCCAAACAGTTGTGTTGTCCCCTTGGAATAAACTTTTTAGGTTAGAAAGAAACCTCGAGAGCTGCTCTTACGTAGCTGACATAATTGAAACTAATTTCATCTATATTATATTTAGCCAATATGTGTTTAAAAGTCTATGGTTGTTTGAACCTTAACACACATGGTTGTTTAGTTAGTATTTAAAACCGAGAGTTATGCTTATCAATAAGAAATTTAACACACAACCACCACACACTCACCCCCTCGCATACTCGCCCATGCCGTTGTTTGAACCTTGGACCTCTCAAAGAAGAGCCAAAAGCTCAAACCGTGTCAATGTCTCGGATAAACTTTTTAGGTTAGAAAGAAACCTCGAAAGCTGCTCTTAAGTGGACGACATAATTGAAACTAATCTCATCCATTTTATATTTAGCTAGTATGTGTTTAAAAGTCCATGGTTGTTTTAAATAATTGAGCTCATGTCATTTGATTTTTTTTATTACATAGAGAGTTGTTTACAACCACTATTTTTAGTAACTAGCAAGCTACAAGATTCAAACCACAGGGACTTCTCCCAACAAACCTATCTATCTCGTTGTTGTTGATCTGGTGTGAGATGGGAACCACCGGTCGCTCGGGGTTTGTATTGTTGTCGTTGATCTTGCACGCACTTAGTCTCAACAAACCTATGTGTCTCGTTGTTGTTGACTCGACGTGAGAGAGATGGGGACCACCGGTCACTCAGGGTTTGTATTGTTGTCGTTGATCTTGCACGCACTTAGTCTCAACAAACCTATGTGTCTCATTGTTGTTGACTCGACGTGAGATGAGGACCACCGATTGCTCGAGGTTCGTACTATTGTCGTTGGTCTGACGCGCACTCAGTCCCAACAAACCTATCCTTCTCATTGTTTCGAGGTTCGTACTGTTGTCGTTGGTTTGGCACACACTCAGTCCCAACAAACCTATTTGTCTCCCTCAGTCCCAAAAAACTTATCCTTCTCGTTGTTTTCAGGGTTCAATTGTTGTTGTTAGTCTGACATGCACTTAATCCCAACAAACCTATCTGTCTCGTTGTTGTTGACCCAACGTAAGATGGAAACCATTGGTCACTCGGTGATGCAAGAGCATCCGGTAACCGTAGAGCAATCTTGCATCTTCCAAAAAATGTTTTTAAATTTTCTAAGTACCTTGCATTTGTTTTATTTTCGGTGTTTTCCAAGGGGGGAAGTTTTGTGGAGCAAAAAGGGCAAGTTTCTTGAAGCATGGGGAGGGGTCGCGAAATCGCGACCTCAAAAGGCTTGGCGGGGCTTGAGCCAGTTTTGTCGCAATATTGCGCCGTCGCGATATCGCGACCATAGTCCGAAGCAAAGGTGGGAGTGAAGTCCCGTCGCGATATCGCGACGATAGTTCGAGGCAAAGGTAAGTAGTGAAGTCCCGTCGCGATATCGCGACGATTGTTCAACGCAAAGGCAGAGGGGATGGTGTCGTCGTGATATCGCGATGTCGCGATATCGCGACGATTGTTCAACGCAAAGGCAGAGGGGATGGTGTCGTCGTGATATTGCGACAAGTCGCGATATCGCGGCCAGTCAAAGGCCGACACGTGGCGTAACATTTGATAACTGCGGAAGTTAGAGAAGATAGAGAGCAGGGCAAGGCCCAAAAGAGAACAAGCGGACGGTCGAGCAAGGCCGAGTTTGACACGTGGACGGCCACGTGTAGCATGACAGTTGTGAAGGGTGCGTGTTTCAAATTTATTGCGTCAAGGAGAAGGCATGGCCAGATTTACATGCGGACAGCTACGTGTATTGAAACAAGATGAGGGCCACGGTCGCGTATATTTTTATTGTTGGCAAAGTAACAGGTACGGAAAATGAAACAGACACAGGCGATGGCCATTATGGAGGAGACCACAGTGCAGAAGAACGATCTAACCAAGACGGCGGTTGCAGGTCGAGGAGAGCCATTAATGAAAGCTTCCTGGTAGATTGGGCAGATGGCCCATTTATGACCAAAATTTTGAAAAACCCAAGAAGGGGGGAAAATCGAATTTGAAATTTTGTTAGGCGGGCATTAATTGCCGAGAGGATCGGGGCCTCGATAAAAACCCAAAAAATTTAATGGAAGGGATGGTGAGTTTGGGATTGTAGAGGAGGAGTTTGAAACCTGGAAATGATATTGTAAAAACGTCTTAAAAGTAATTTATAGACAAATTCTTGTGAAGTGTTGTTGTGTGTTTCCCGGCTTGCCATCAAGTGGTATCAGAGCGGGAGCTCCTCCAAGGGAGGTCCCAGGTTCGAATCTCCACCCTAAAAATAATTAAATGAGGAGTGTGACCCAGGTGTTGTAGGTGAGTTGGAGAGGAGAGGGCAATCCTCCAAGGGAGGTCCCAGGTTCGAATCTCCACCCTACCAAAAATCCGAATTGGGTACCCAAAATCCAATTGATAATGTTGGTGTGGGCAGGGTTGGGTGCGACTCCCGGGTGACTTTGACAGTGTAGAACCCCTTGTTCGTGGTCTCTCATACCAAGGCGGCCCCACAAGGGGTTTTTCGCTTTAAAAAAAAAAAATGAGGAGTGTGAGGAGGGTATTTATGGCAATATGAAAACCCTAATTACATCACAAAGTTTGGGATTTAAGTTAATTATAAGTCACAAATAAGTTTTAACCACAACCCACATGACTTACATAATAAAATATTATAAAATAATTAATACATTGGATAATGAAATACCTTTACACTTATTCAATACATATCATAACGTTGACTCTTGATTATAAATCAAATTATAATTTCAACAAGTAAACTTAATGTTAAAGACTTTAATACTCCAAATAAAAAATTCTAAGAATAAAAAAAAATTTCTACAAAACGTCAAATAACTTTATATATTAAATAAACAAAATCATTCTATATAATTCACAACCTATATATAAAATAAAAATTACATTCCTTTTCGATTTAGCTAATTCTTGGACCATTTTGTGCGGAATCTAAATAGCTTTAAAATGAGTGGTCATATGAAGGAATATGAACAATATTGAGGGAGTTTGACCCTGTGAAGTTAGCCATTCGAAACAAGGGTATTGGCAATTTTTCAAGTTGTGAAAAACAAAATTACAAATATCTATCAGCCAATGTTCGGATGATGGGAGGAGCAATGGAGGGCTAGGAATTCAATGAGGCAAGACATTTTGTCTAGGCATAAAAAAATTCATCTAAGTTTCTTTTTACCTTCTTTATCTTAGAAAATTTACTTGCAAATTATTATAATTTTTTTATCAAATATTATATTTGCTATAGGTTATTTTGGTAAATTTTAATTGATTTTGAGTTTTAGTTTCCTTTCCATGGACCGATTTATAGCTAAATCTCTAGAACCATTTCTAGTAGTATAGGTTAGTGAGAAAACCACATGGTATCGATCCTTGCTAATCAAATATAGGGCGGTTTTTGGTAAATTTAATGGCTATTGGCTAGGGACTTCAGCCTTGAGAAAATAGATTGATAGGAGTTGGATGTCTCCAAGAGTGATTCTATACTTTCTTCTCAAAGGTTTATTCCTAGGCATTTTTTATTCTAGGGAAGAAAGAGATAGAATCCTAAAAAGGGGTCCTTGGTTTATGGGAAGAGCAAGACTCTTCCTTACCTACTAGTATGAACACTTTTCACCTGAAAATGTGAATATATCCTTAGTACTAGTTTGGGTTATGATGTATGGGTTGCCCATCAAGTTATAGGAAATGGATACCTTCAAGGCAATAGAAAACACTCTAGGAGAATTCCTTGAGATTTTAGAAACTACAAAAGATGGATTCTTTGTTATTTATGCTCAGCTATTGGCCATGATAGATATAAGTAAATCTTTACCGGAATCAATCATTCTTAAGTATGGGGATAAGATGTAGATCCAAACCATATATTATGAAAATATATCTTTTAGACGTAGAATATATCATGAGGCAGGGCATATTTATAGATCATGCCCTAAGAAGAGTCCAACATAATCATATGTAGAAAACTACAAGAGAAACTTACAAATGGATGAAGATGGTTTTCAACTTCCAGAAAATAGAAATAGAAAAACTAAATTAAATAAACAGTGGAGACCAGTAAGGAAGGATATTGGAATAAATACTTAGCCTATGAAGAAAAAGTAGATCAAAGCTTAAAGGACACAATACAACAAGTTCAACATATTAACAAGGAATTATCTATTAAGAGTGATCTTGATTTAGGGATGAACATTCTCGATGAACCTAAGGAATGTGTCAAATCAGATTTTGAAGACTCTCTTAGTACCATGCATCATATAGGAGAAACAAATTTGTAAATAATATGCAATGTTAGATGTTAGTACATCTATTATTAATAAGAAAATACCAAAAAATGAGCAACAAAAGTCAAAATTTTCTATAGTAGAACCAAGAGAGGATAACTAAGGAAGAAGAAAGTTGTGAAAGAATATTGAAGAATAGAATAATAAGACCTACTCCTGATACAGATAGGGAAAAAAGAGAAAAACACTCAAATTATCAAGCGAGATCCAAGGAAGAAAAAACAAACATAGAGAAAGGAACACAAACTAAGTTGGTTGAACTTCTCTTTACCAAACAACAAAATGATATTGGTAATTCACAAGCAGTTCCAATAGCCCCTAATGAGATAAGATTACCATATCTTGGAATATAAGGTGTGTTAATGCCCCCTCAAAGTAGAGGTATATTAGGGACATCATTTTAATAATAAGCTTGATATCCTTTGTATCCAGGAAACTAAAATGAAAAAATAAGTTTTCAAAACTATGAAGGCAGTATGAGAAAGATGTAAATGGGATGCTATATATTTTGAAGGAGCGACAAGGGGAATTCTAACTTGTTGGAATCCTACTAGAACCTCCTATGTAACCATTCAAAAAACTAGGAATTGGATAGACTCTTTAGTCACATGCTTTTTTGTAAATATTTGTGTCATCTTTGTCAATGTATATGGACCTATAACTCAGTCAGGTAGACTAGAATTTTGGAGTGGGATTGAAGCCTTTATGAGAAGTAAAGACCAAGGATTCCAATTCATGATCATAGAATATTTTAATGCCATAACCAAGTTGGATGAAAAATTTGGGGGAATTAGGTATCTAACCCAAAGTATGAGAGATTTCTCAGTTTTTATTCAAACAATAATCTATTGGAGGTTGAGTTTGAAGAAGACAACTATACATGGACCAACAACAAGAGAGGATAGAACCTAATAGAAAAAAAAATTAAACATATGTATTCTCTTAAATCATTGGCTAGATGAAGGGACTTATGCTAAAATTAATACCTTGACAAAGATTGGTTCAAATCACTAGCCAATAAAATGTTAAAATGGTGGTAAGTGAATTAAAAAAATATCATATTTTAAATATGAGCAGATGTGGGAAGACCATCCTTAATTTGTTGATATGATAGCATAAATATGGAATTATTCAGGAAATAGTGGGTTGTATACACTTCCAAAACAAATTAAATCAATGACATCTAGATTAAAAGAATGGAACAAGAAATCAAGTGGCAATATCTCAACTAGTTAGATTCCTCAACATTTAAGGAGGAGACCAAGGTTCAAATATTTCCAACTGATACATGGATAATGTCCAAGATTTGTTTTAATACCACTATGTGGGGATGATATAATACGGGTGGGGCCCATTTCAATACCATATAACCAATTGAAAAAATAAATAATAGAAGAAGAACACTTTTGGAAATATTTTTGAGAAGAAAGAAGAACTAAAAGATAAACTTTTAAAATTCCAAAAGGTGATCATGATAATCCAAGCTCAGAGGAAAGGAAGTTATTTAATGAATATCATAATATTTGAGTAAGGAAGAGAAATTTTAGAGATTAAAATTAAGATAGACTGGGTTAAAAGCGGGAGATAAAAACATATTTTTTTCATAGGATGGCAATAGTACAAAGATCAACATCGAGAATTAGTAGAATTAAATCAGTAGGAGTTTGGATTGAAGACCAAAGTGAAATTAGAAAGGAGGCAAGGTCTTTTTATCAGAAAATTCTAATATTAGAGGAGTTTGAAGTTCTTATTGATAAATTTCTACAAGAAGTTCCTTCAGTTATAACAAATAAAGACAATAGGAAACTGATGGAGCCTATTACTCTGGAAGAAGTTTATCTAGCTCTTTTATCTTTTAATAAGGATAAATCCCTAGGTATAGATGGGCTCTCTGCAGCATTCTATCAACATAATTGGGAAATAGTGAAGGATTACTTATTGGTGATAGTAAAAAAATCTAGGGTAAAACAATACATACCTTATAAAATAAATGCAACATATTTACCCTGATTTCAAAAAAGAAGAATGTAAAATTGTTTGATTCATTTCCACCCATAAGCGCCCTATGTAATATGGCATATAAGATTATTTCCAAAATGATGGTGAATCAATTAAGACCATTGTTAAACAAAATTAATTTAGAAGATGAAGGAGGATTTAAGAAAGAGAGATAAATTATAGACGGTATCATAGTAGCTCATGAAGTTATGCATTCAACAACTTCAATAAAAGAAAAATCAATGATCTTAAAACTTGATATGAGTAAGGTCTACGATAGTGTTAAATGGGATTTTCTTTTTGTAGTATTAGAAAAGTTTAGATTTGGGAAGAAATGGGTTATACGGATTAAATTTTGTGTCTCTATAGTTTCATATTCGGTGTTGGTCAATGGGTTAGTAACATAATCATTTAAAGCCGAGAGAGGCCTTAGACACGGAGATCCTCTATCACCATATTTGTTCATTATTATGGCGAAGGTTTTGGGTAGGAACTTGAAGAAGGCTTACAAATACGAGCTTATAAGTGGACTTACGGCTAGTAATAACATTGACAACATCACCCATCAATAATTTGTAGATGATACAACCCTTTTTGGGAGGGCAAGGATAAACAAGGTCAAAGCTTTGAATAACTTATTAAAGAAATATGAAAGAGCATAAGGGCAATAAGTTAACAAGACAAAATCCAAAATTTACTTCCTAAACACCCCAACTAAAATCAAAGCAAGGATATGAAGGTTACTTCAAATGGAGAAGGCAAATTTTCCAGCAACTTATCTAGGGATGCCCTTACTTGATGGGAGAATGAAGATAGAATTATGAAATCTAGTTATAAGTAAAGTTCAGAATAAACTACCAATATGGAAAGGTAGATGGTTATTGTTAGTAGGAAAATTCCAACTAATTAAATCGGTCTTACAGGCTATTCCAACATATTATATGTCCTTGTATACTATGCCAAAATTAATAAAAAATAATAATCTTTTATATGTGGTCAAATATTACATGATAAAAGAAAATTTTCTTTGGTGAAATGGAGCAAGGTGTTTGATGATAAAACTAGGGGAGGTCGAGGGAAGAAAGTAGAGAGGGGAGGGCTCTGGTCCCTCCCCTGCTCCCCCTCCCATGGCTCCTGGTTCCTGCCCAGTCCCTGGCTCAACCTAGGTCATCCCTCCCGGGGAGTGGTTGTTTGCAGATGATCTCCTGGGGGAGATCCTTCTCCACTATCTGCGCCCCCTCCCGGCCGACTAGGGTTTCCTTGGTTGTTTTTTCGGATCGGTGCTTCCTAGGGATCCCTGTTTGGTTGGGGATCCCTTCCCTTTTCCCTCGGGCTTCCCCCTGGGGTTTTTTGTAGGTTATTCGCGTGGATCTGGTCCCCTGCGTTTCTCGGTGTGGTGGAGGTGACGATTTAGGGTTTGGACAGCTTCCCCCTTTTTCTTGTGAATCCTCGACGGGCTTTATGCTTGGACGGGATTCTTGGTCCCTCGGCGGGCTCTGTGCTTGGACGGGATTCTTGGTCCCTGCTGCTGGGATCCTCTTTTGTTTTCCCGAGGCGGGTTCCTTGTGGTGCAACTCTCTGGTCACTTCTTGATGGGCTGGATCCTCTCTGTGCTGGCTGTCGGCTTCCTATAGGATGGCTCTCGCTGAACTGAATGTTTTACCGATGGGCGGGATGGTTTCTCCACAAGGCGGGATCCACCAAATCCGTCGGTTTTCTGCGAGGCGGGATCCTTTCTTTCTCGTTGGTTTCCGGATGGCGGGATTTCCTCGTTGCTTCCCGCTAGGCGGGACTATTTGTGGTGGTTTTGATCGCTTCCGCGAGGCGGGATTTTATTGTAACGGTTTTTCCGTGCTTCCTGCTAGGTGGGATATTCTCGATGGTGGTTTTTGGCTACTCCCTGCTTGGCGGGATCTCCAAAACTACTTTCTTTCTTATTTGTTTGTTTCCCGCTAAGAGGGATTATTTCATGCTTACTCGTTACCGTCGGGCGGGATTTCGTTTTGGTGTTCAGTTTCAAGGGATTGATGCCCTAGGCCCATTGCTTATGTAATCGGGTTTTGGGATCCTTGTTAAAACCCGCTATAAATACAAACACTTATAACTATCAAAAAAAAAAAAAACTAGGGGGAGATCTTGCTTTAAGAGTTCTTACGATAAAAACTTAGCTCTTAGGGGAAAAGTAATTTGAAGATTGTGCAAGGAGAGTCAAAGACAATGGGCAAGAATTATTCTAAGTATATTAAGCCCAATGATGCAAGGTTAATATTTACTACATTCTCTCCACCAAATGGTTTTGCACTGTGGAACGTTTTTAAAAAATCAATTGATCTAGTGATAAAAGGTTTAAGATGGGTGGTGGGAATTGGAGAAAACTTTTCTATTTGGATGGATACTTGGTGTGATAAAAAACCACTCAATATAGATCCAATTAAGATAAATATGGTGATAGGGTTTCAAACATTTTGTGCAAGGATCAGCAAGGAAGATACAAATGGAAAGAAGATTTTTTTACAAGTATACAAGACATTGATGCTAGGAGGCAAATGAGTAGACAAATAACAACAATGATTATTTCGAGGGGAGCCAAGGATAAGTTGATTTAGGGGTTGAACAGCTTAGGAGAATACAAAACAAGAAGTGGTTATAGTATAAAGCACCATCAAAATAGTAATATCATAAGAATATATAGAAATATCTAGGATAGCCCGAGCATTCCTAAAGTAAAATGTTTGTTTGGCTAGTAGGTCATAGAAGAATTTTATCCTAGGATAACCTTATGAAAGGGGTTTTCATGGCCCTTCAAAATGTGTTCTTTGTAAAATGGAGGAGAGTATAGACCATCTCTTGGGACATTGCTCAATATTATGGAAACTATGAAAATTGATTTTTAATATGTTTGGTAAGTGCATGGTGATGAATAACAAAATTGAGGAATGGTTAAAGCAATGGCATAACACTTTTAAAAATGATGTTTTACAAACAATATGGGATATATCAAAAGATATAATACTTTGGATTGTTTGGCTAGAAAAGAATATAAGTATATTTAAAGGAAAGGAAAGCAATTTAGAGGTAATAAAAAGGAATATTTGTTTAGCCATAGAGGAGTCTAAACCAACACTATCAACTCACCCAATCCTTAATTTGGAAGCAAAGAGCCTTTATAAACGACCAACAAGAGGAGGAGGAAAAATTAGAAATTATAGAGGAGAAATTATGTCTCATTATTCTTTCAATAGTGGATTTAAGACAAATAATGAAGTTGAAGCTTGGGCGGCTTTGAAAGGGTTAAAGATATGCAAATAAATGAAATGGAACAAAGTATGGATGGAAGGTGATTCACTCATAGTAATAAATGCAATTTTTAGGAAAACAAAGGCTCCATGAAACATACAAAAGATAATTGTGGAAATTCAAGACCTTGTTATAGAGTTTGAAGAAGTCAAGTTTACACATACATTAAGGGAAGGAAACAAATGTGCATATAAGCTAGCCAATAGAGGGGTTTTAAATAAGGATCGTGAAGTTAAATTCTATTTTCCTTGGTTAGAGGAAGTAGTAAGTTTAGTTTAAGCTAACAAGAAAATGTTGAGTGCCTTAATCAAATAATTATTGAGATTTACTTTAATGTTTTCCATTGGTAATATCTACTTTATTTTATAACATTAATGTGCTTTCATATATACTATTTATTACAATTTTTGTAGTTGCACTTGTGCTTCAAGAAGGAAACTAGCAATCAAGATCTGGTAAAGCAAGTTATAATAGTGCAATGTTTTGGAAATATTACTCTACTAAGATGCAATGCATAAAAAGTAAAGGTGAAGTTTTGGTATTGTGAAGGTTGCTTAGGAAAATGTAAAGAAGAATGCTGAATTATGGAATATTTGTATTCACATAAAAAATTTGAAAAAGTTCCATAAAATGAAAATCAATAATTCAAACATTTTATGTAAAATGATATAGGTTTTTAGCTATAGCAACTCAATTGAGATGAGAATTAAATCTATTTGTAAACTCTCATGCTCTAAATAAAGAGAGTTGTGATTTGTCGAGGGTGGGGATCCAAGTACAACCCGTTAGTCTTCATAAAAAAGAAAGAAAAAAAAATTACTTTCCTTTCCTCCTCTTGTGTAGCTCATTATTCCCAATAATGAAAGCATTTTTTTTTTTTTTTTTTGTTGCATAGGAAAACCTTTATAATCCCTAGTCTATTGGGTAAAAACAAAATTAACGGGACGCTGACCATTCATTAAAAAGATAATTACTTTCCTTTCTTCATATGTCAGCTCATATTTTCAATAATAAAAGTATTTTATTTTTATACATAGAAAAACCTTTATAATCTCTAACCTATCAGATAAAAACAAAATCAATAAAATCTTAAAAATGACAACCTGACTACCACCAATCCAAAACCATTTTTAAGGATCAAGTCACCTCCTTCAAATCATTTTTAAGAATCAAGTCACTAGTAAACATATACCTCATAAGACACTATGTACCAAGATACCCATGTGTGTGCGATCAATTGTTCTAAAGGACAAGTACCAACAACCCCCTCCATGAAGGCGGCCTGTCGACACTCAACCCTCCTGAAACTCTCGACGGAAAGATAGGCCCACTAAATACAATAGGGAAAGACTTTACAACTCCTAATTATTATTTTTAACACTATGGGGCTATTGCAATCCCGGCTGAAGAAATTTACCTTTAAGAAAGCCCTAGAAAAAGACAATAGACACGTGTATTATATTTATAAGTGATTCATAATGCATACGCTGCTTCATAATGCATACGCTGCTTCATAATAGACACGTGTATTATATTTATAAGTGATTCATAATGCATACGCTGCTTCATATTATTAGGCTTAAATGTTAAATTGGAGTTTATTATTCATGTTATCACCAAGAAATATGTACATTAATTTAACTATATTCCATACAGTCACATGTGAGAGCATCTATTCATATAACCTAAGAGCAATGTTATAGTTATAGGATATTTTAAGTATATACCTTGCATGGTATAAATGGGTTGAATGATTGCTATAATTTAGGTTTTACCAGATGTGATCTCGAATTTAGGGCACCTAAACTTCTGCGAAATATCTGAAGCCCAACAAATTATAGTTTAGAACCTAAAATGTAGGTGGCTCTCAAGTAAAAGATTCTATGGATTATTTAAGTATAATTGCCTATCTTTCTTTAAATAAATAGCTTAACCTTGGCCTTTGGCTATGTTATAATCTTTGCATGATTACCTAGGGCTTTATTTATCTGTTTTTCATGTTAACGAACATACATTAAAGGCAAATCATTAGAGGTGTGCTTGCTCAAAATATTTATTACTTATTAAAGGAGGTCAGCCCTATACACAAATTAGATGTTAATATTTATTACTTATTAAAGGAGGTCAGCTCCCATACAGAAATTGGATGTTAATAGGGGTGAAGAATCCCGCAAAGTGGGATCAAAGACTTACACCTTTAAGCTTGTTATCTCATTGGCAAAGAGTATGACAAATGTTGGGGTTTATAAACCACTCAAGTCCCGCAATCAAAGACTTACACCTTTAAGCTTGTTATCTCATTGGCAAAGAGTATGACAAATGTTGGGGTTTATAAACCACTCAAGTCCCGCAACAGAGTTAATGTAAGATTATTATAAATTAAAGATTATAAAGGATTCTTATAAATTAAGAAAGATAAAGTGAGAGTGACCTAAAGGATCGTTACCAGTTTTTAAAAAATGAAGTGAGAGTGACCCAAAAGATCCCTACAGATTTAAAAAAAATGAAGTGAGGATCCCTCCAGATTTTAAAAAATGAAGTGAGAGTGACCCAAAGTTACTAAGTGCTTGCCCAATTGCCTTGATTCAATTATTTAGAAAGTTGAAGTGAGAGTAACCCAAAATTGATTAGTAGAACCAACTACTTGCCAGTAAATTACCTTAATTTAATTATTTAAAAAGTCGAAATTTATTGACTTAAATAAAAAAAATAAATGAAAATTTTATTTTTAATTATAATCATTTAATTTTTTAATTAAAATACTTTAAATTATAATTTTAATACATTTAAATTAAAAATACTGATTACATTTCAAACATATTATAATTTAAATAATTATAATTGAAAATCTCAAAATTTTAATTGATTTTATTAAATGCGCTTATCCCATAATTAACATTTAATATATATTTAACTAATTTTACATACACTACCTTTAAGTATTGTAAAAAAATAGCTCTCGAAGAATATATGCTTAAACTTGTAAGATAAGTTGTATATTTCTAACCATAAGTAGTTATCTTTTTATTTTTTATTATAACCTTGTTAAGCAGTTTATAACATAAATAAATTTTCTTTTTAATTTAATTTTTTTAAATATATATGTATGTATATATATATATTATATTGTTTATTAAATAATGTTTTTTTCAAAGATTGTAACTAATTTTTTTAAGATTTGGTTAGTGTGATAAAGTCTTATGACCATTGCATAGGGTTGAGTAGTTCCTTCTAACCATGACCTTTGTAAAGTCGAGAGCTATGCTTATCAGTAGGAATTTTTAACACACAAACACCACACACCCATCTCTTCACACACTTGCCCATGCCATTGTTTGAACCTTGGACGTCCTAAAGAAGAGGCAAAGCCCAAACAGTTGTGTTGTCCCCTTGGAATAAACTTTTTAGGTTAGAAAGAAACCTCGAGAGCTGCTCTTACGTAGCTGACATAATTGAAACTAATTTCATCTATATTATATTTAGCCAATATGTGTTTAAAAGTCTATGGTTGTTTGAACCTTAACACACATGGTTGTTTAGTTAGTATTTAAAACCGAGAGTTATGCTTATCAATAAGAAATTTAACACACAACCACCACACACTCACCCCCTCGCATACTCGCCCATGCCGTTGTTTGAACCTTGGACCTCTCAAAGAAGAGCCAAAAGCTCAAACCGTGTCAATGTCTCGGATAAACTTTTTAGGTTAGAAAGAAACCTCGAAAGCTGCTCTTAAGTGGACGACATAATTGAAACTAATCTCATCCATTTTATATTTAGCTAGTATGTGTTTAAAAGTCCATGGTTGTTTTAAATAATTGAGCTCATGTCATTTGATTTTTTTTATTACATAGAGAGTTGTTTACAACCACTATTTTTAGTAACTAGCAAGCTACAAGATTCAAACCACAGGGACTTCTCCCAACAAACCTATCTATCTCGTTGTTGTTGATCTGGTGTGAGATGGGAACCACCGGTCGCTCGGGGTTTGTATTGTTGTCGTTGATCTTGCACGCACTTAGTCTCAACAAACCTATGTGTCTCGTTGTTGTTGACTCGACGTGAGAGAGATGGGGACCACCGGTCACTCAGGGTTTGTATTGTTGTCGTTGATCTTGCACGCACTTAGTCTCAACAAACCTATGTGTCTCATTGTTGTTGACTCGACGTGAGATGAGGACCACCGATTGCTCGGGGTTCGTACTATTGTCGTTGGTCTGACGCGCACTCAGTCCCAACAAACCTATCCTTCTCATTGTTTCGAGGTTCGTACTGTTGTCGTTGGTTTGGCACACACTCAGTCCCAACAAACCTATTTGTCTCCCTCAGTCCCAAAAAACTTATCCTTCTCGTTGTTTTCAGGGTTCAATTGTTGTTGTTAGTCTGACATGCACTTAATCCCAACAAACCTATCTGTCTCGTTGTTGTTGACCCAACGTAAGATGGAAACCATTGGTCACTCAGTGATGCAGGAGCATCCGGTAACCGTAGAGCAATCTTGCATCTTCCAAAAATGTTTTTAAATTTTCTAAGTACCTTGCATTTGTTTTATTTTCGGTGTTTTCCAAGGGGGGAAGTTTTGTGGAGCAAAGAGGGCAAGTTTCTTGAAGCATGGGGAGGGGTCGCGAAATCGCGACCTCAAAAGGCTTGGCGGGGCTTGAGCCAGTTTTGTCGCGATATCGCGACGTCGCGATATCGCGACCATAGTCCGAAGCAAAGGTGGGAGTGAAGTCCCGTCGCGATATCGCGACGATAGTTCGAGGCAAAGGTAAGCAGTGAAGTCCCGTCGCGATATCGCGACGATTGTTCAACGCAAAGGCAGAGGGGATGGTGTCGTCGCGATATCGCGACGTCGCGATATCGCGACGATTGTTCAACGCAAAGGCAGAGGGGATGGTGCCGTCGCGATATCGCGACATGTCGCGATATCGCGGCCAGTCAAAGGCCGACACGTGGCGTAACATTTGATAACTGCGGAAGTTAGAGAAGATAGAGAGCAGGGCAAGGCCCAAAAGAGAACAAGCGGACGGTCGAGCAAGGCCGAGTTTGACACGTGGACGGCCACGTGTAGCATGACAGTTGTGAAGGGCGCGTGTTTCAAATTTATTGCGTCAAGGAGAAGGCATGGCCAGATTTACATGCGGACAACTACGTGTATTGAAACAAGATGAGGGCCACGGTCGCGTATATTTTTATTGTTGGCAAAGTAACAGGTACGGACAATGAAACAGACACAGGCGATGGCCATTATGGAGGAGACCACAGTGCAGAAGAACGATCTGACCAAGACGGCGGTTGCAGGTCGAGGAGAGCCATTAATGAAAGCTTCCTGGTAGATCGGGCAGATGGCCCATTTATGACCAAAATTTTGAAAAACCCGGGAAGGGGGAAAAATCGAATTTGAAATTTTGTTAGGCGGGCATTAATTGCCGAGAGGATCGGGGCCTCGATAAAAACCCAAAAAATTGTAATGGAAGGGATGGTGAGTTCGGGATTGTAGAGGAGGAGTTTTAAGCCTGGAAATGATATTGTAAAAACGTCTTAAAAGCAATTTACAGCAAATTCTTGTGAAGTGTTGTTGTGTGTTTCCCGGCTTGCCATCAAGTGGTATCAGAGCGGGAGCTCCTGAGCGTGTAACAGATCGCCGGAGAGAGGCAGTTACACCAGGATCTGTGGAAGGATTTAAAAAAAAAAATATATATATATATATATAATGCCTCCACGAAGAAACCATGGCGGAGTAGGAAATGTGGTGCCGGTCGAAGACTTTCGAGCCTTGCAGAGACAAGTTCAAGCCCTGCAAGCAGAGTTACGCAGAAGGCACGAGCCCGAAAGGGATGAGGAAAGTGAAGACGAAGTTGAAGAAGAAGACCAATCTGAGGAAGAGGAAGAGGCTGTGGACCCTGCACAAGCCCGGTTGTACAAGGCCATCTCTCAGATTGGAAAACAACCAAAAATGGAGGTTTCTACATACTCGGGAAACCTAAATCCAGAAGAAGTGATTGACTGGATAAATGATTTAGAAGAGTATTTCGAATATGAGGAGGTTGAAGACCCTAACCGGGTCAGATTTGCTAAGACCAAGTTGAAGGGTCATGCCAGCATTTGGTGGAGGGGAATACAGTTGGAGAGGAACAGAAGAGGGAAGGAGAGAATAACAAGATGGGATAGAATGGTGGAGAAGCTGAAAAGACAGTTCATCCCGACAGATTACGAGTTGGATCTGCTAAGAAAAATGCAGGGTTTGAGGCAGACAAACAAAACTGTCCAAGAGTACACCGAGGAGTTCTACAAGATCTCTATTAGAACTGGGCATTTGGAGGCAAACAAAGAAAAGGTGGCCCGTTATATCAATGGGTTGAGACTCGGTATCCAGGAGGAACTGAGCCTGGTTCGGATAAGCACCATTGAGGATGCTTACCAGTTTGCCTTAAAGGTGGAAGAAAAACTGAACAGGCGGTTTGAAGGCAAGCAAAGAGGAAGGGGCCGTGGTGGAAGAACTGGTGGGAGAACCAGTGGAGAAAAGTATAAAGACCCGAAGAAGACTGGTGAAACCAGTAGTAACCAGGATCAAAGGGAAGAGGATGTTTATCAGCCCCGAGATCAGAACAGCTACCCAAGAGGACGGGGTGGATCTGGACGAGGATTTGGAAGAGGAGTATTTCGTGGGACATGTTTCCACTGTGGTGAAGAAGGACATCGGGCATTTGAGTGTCCACAACACCGAGAAAGGGTGAACAAGAGGCCTGAGGGTCCAGCCAGGGCTGCTGTGGCAGAGGAAGAAGCTGAGTCTGAGCATTCCGAAGAAGCGGAGAGAGGGGAAGCAATGATTGTAAGAAGAGTCCTGTTGAATGAGGAGAAGGACACAGATCAGAGAAGAAGTTTATTCCGCACAAGATGTAAGTGTGCGGGCAAAGTTTGCAACATTATTATTGATAATGGTAGCACGGATAACCTGGTTTCGAAAGAAATGGTTACAAAGCTACAGTTGGAGAGGAAGAAGCACCCGCATCCATACCGGGTTGCATGGTTACAGAAGGACCACAGAGCTTTGGTCAATGAACAATGCTTCGTTAAATTTAATATTGGAAATTATTGTGATGAGGTCCTGTGTGACATCCTGCCTATGGATGCTTGCCATATGTTGCTGGGGAGACCCTGGCAATTCG
The DNA here is from genome assembly GCA_028583015.1 of Wollemia nobilis. Taxonomy (NCBI): domain Eukaryota; kingdom Viridiplantae; phylum Streptophyta; class Pinopsida; order Araucariales; family Araucariaceae; genus Wollemia; species Wollemia nobilis. Next base: position 2,890,344 of record JAQPPZ010002050.1, read on the forward strand.
ATCGGAGTGCAGTGCATGATGGCCGTGCCAACACCTACTCATTGACAAAGAATGGTGTACGCCATAAACTAAAGCCCTTAAAGGATGTGGATGAAAAGGTATGTAACAATTCCAGAATCTGTTTAGTTGAGGGGAGAAAGTTCCTGGATGGGTTGAAGCATGAACATTTATGTTATGCAATAATCCCTAGAGTTAGGGGGAAGGAATGCCAGGATACCCCAGCAGAAGTCCTAGATCTGCTGGAGGAATTTCCAGATATTGTGTCTGATAATGTGCCTGAGGGTTTACCCCCAGTAAGGAAAATTAGCCACCATATAGATTTGGTACCGGGATCAAGCTTGCCGAATAAGGCTGCACACAGAATGACACCTGTAGAAACTGAGGAGTTAAACAGGCAAGTCCAGGAGTTGCTGGAGAAGGGATTGATTAGGGAGAGTCTTAGCCCGTGTGCAGTGCCAGCAGTACTAGCACCCAAGAAGGATGGAGAGTGGAGAATGTGCACAGACTCTCGGGCAATCAATAAAATCACTATCAAATACAGATTCCCATTGCCAAGGATGGATGATATAATGGACTGTTTAAGTGGGGCTGAGTACTTCACGAAGATTGACCTAAAAAGTGGCTATCATCAGATCCGTATCCGAGAGGGAGATGAGTGGAAGACAGCCTTCAAGACAAGAGAAGGCTTGTATGAGTGGTTGGTCATGCCATTTGGGCTGTCCAATGCACCTAGTACCTTCATGCGGCTGATGAATGAAGTACTAAAAGAGTTTCTGGGAAAGTTTGTCATTGTTTATTTAGATGACATATTGATATTCAGCAGAACCCTGGAGGAACACCTAATGCATATCAGGAGAGTTTTTGAAAAGCTGCGGGAAGAGCAGTTATTAATAAATCTGAAAAAGTGTAATTTTGTCAAGAAAGAGTTAGTATACCTGGGGTTTGTAATCTCAGCAGAAGGACTGAAAATGGACCCAGAGAAGGTGAGAGCCATCATTGAATGGCCTACCCCAAGAAGCACAATAGAAGTAAGATCATTTCATGGTCTGGCCAGCTTTTACAGGAAGTTCATAAAGAACTTCAGCAGCATTTGTGCACCTCTCACAGAAACAATGAGGGGGGATAAAAAAGAGTTCAAGTGGACATTAGGGGCTGAAAGGAGCTTTGATGCATTAAAGAGAAAGGTCACAGAACAGCCTGTTTTAGCACTCCCAGACTTTGACAAGGTATTTCAGGTGGACTGTGATGCCAGTGGCAGTGCAATAGGGGCTGTACTGAGTCAAGGAGGCAGACCTGTTGCTTATTTCAGTGAGAAGCTAAATGATGCTCGAAAAAAGTATTCAGTCTATGACCAAGAATTTTATGCTATAGTTCAGGCTCTGAAAAAGTGGAGACACTATTTATTGCCAAAGGAGTTTGTTCTATTTACTGACCATCAAGCTTTACAGTACATTAACAGTCAAACAAAACTGAATCAAAGGCACATGAAGTGGGTGGAGTTCCTCCAAAGTTATACCTTTGTGCTGAAGCACAGAAGTGGGAAATCAAACAAGGTTGCAGATGCCTTGAGCAGAAGGCAGACTTTACTGGTTAAATTGACCGTGGAAGTAGTGGGATTTGAAGAACTGAAGGGTTTGTACCCTGAAGATCCGGATTTTGCAGAAGCCTGGACGGCTTGCTTAACACCTGTTACGGTGGACCGAACAAAATGGTTGGATTTCCTAATCCAAAATGGAATGCTGTTCAAGGGAAGTAAATTATGCATTCCAAGGAGCTCCATGCGGGAGAACTTGATCAAGGAAAAGCACAGCGGAGGACTGGCTGGACATTTTGGTAGGGATAAGACTATTGCCCTAGTGGATGAAAATTATTACTGGCCACAACTTCAGCAAGATGTGAGGAAGTTTGTGCAAGGTTGCAGAATATGTCAGATGGCAAAGGGCATAAGGCAAAACACAGGATTATACCAGCCGTTACCTGTACCTGAGAGGCCATGGGAGGACATAAGCATGGATTTTATTCTTGGATTGCCGAGAACACAGAGGGGAAATGACTCTGTATTTGTGGTGGTTGACCGATTCTCCAAAATGGCACATTTTATTCCCTGCCAGAAGACAAGTGATGCAGTTCACATTGCTGGATTATTCTTCAAGGAAGTGGTACGACTTCACGGTCTACCAAGAAGCATAGTTTCTGACAGGGATACAAAGTTTGTTGGGTACTTCTGGAGAACTTTGTGGAAAAAGATGAAGACAGATCTGAAATTCAGTTCTGCATACCACCCACAGACTGACGGACAGACAGAAGTGGTGAACAGAAGCCTGGGTAATTTATTGAGATGTTTGATAGCAGATCAGCCCAAGGGATGGGATTTAGTTTTACCGCAGGCGGAATTTGCGTATAACAGTTCAGTAAATAAGAGCACAAATAAATCTCCATTCCAGATAATATATGGAAACAACCCGAGAAATGTGTCTGAACTGAGAAAGTTGGACCAAAGAGAAAAGTGTAGTGCCGAGGCAGAAGAATTTGCGGAACATATGAAAAGTCTGCATGAAGAAGTAAGGAAACAAATTCTTAAAATGAATACTCAATATAAGACAAGGGCAGACCAGAAGCGACGGTTCAAAGAGTTTAAAGTAGGAGATGAGGTCATGGTGCACCTCAGAAAGGAGAGATTTCCTGCCAAGACTTATAACAAATTGAAGATGAAGAAGTTTGGGCCCTGCAGAATACTGGGAAAACGGGAGTCAGGGAATGCATATGAAGTGGAATTGCCAAGTTGGCTTGATATTTCACCTATTTTTAATATTTCAGATCTAGTAGAATATCATGAAGGAGAAAGTACAGAGGTACCAAGTGCAGAATTATGGCAAGTTCCAGCATCTACTCCAACCACAGACGAGGTCGAGGAAGTATTGGACACTCGTGAAGGCAGAAGCACCAGAAACAAGCAGTATTCTGAGTATTTGATAAAGTGGAGAGGCAGACCAGTTGAAGATGCAACTTGGTTGTCGAAGACGGAGGTTGACCGCCTGGGTCTTCCCCTAACAAAACAAAAGTGAGGGTCACTTTCTTTTATTACCCCGGGTGTCTGATGCAGGAGCATCCGGTAACCGTAGAGCAATCTTGCATCTTCCAAAAATGTTTTTAAATTTTCTAAGTACCTTGCATTTGATTTATTTTCGGTGTTTTCCAAGGGGGGAAGTTTTGTGGAGCAAAGAGGGCAAGTTTCTTGAAGCATGGGGAGGGGTCGCGAAATCGCGACATGTCACGAAATCGTGACCTCAAAAGGCTTGGCGGGGCTTGAGCCAGTTTTGTCGCGATATCGCGACCATAGTCCGAAGCAAAGGTGGGAGTGAAGTCCCGTCGCGATATCGCGACGATAGTTCGAGGCAAAGGTAAGCAGTGAAGTCCCGTCGCGATATCGCGATGATTGTTCAACGCAAAGGCAGAGGGGATGGTGCCGTCGCGATATCGCGGCCAGTCAAAGGCCGACACGTGGCGTAACATTTGATAACTGTGAAAGTTAGAGAAGATAGAGAGCAGGGCAAGGCCCAAAAGAGAACAAGCGGACGGTCGAGCAAGGCCGAGTTTGACACGTGGACGGCCACGTGTAGCATGACAGTTGTGAAGGGCGCGTGTTTCAAATTTATTGCATCAAGGAGAAGGCATGGCCAGATTTACATGCGGACAGCTACGTGTATTGAAACAAGATGAGGGCCACGGCCACGTATATTTTTATTGTTGGCAAAGTAACAGGTACGGACAATGAAACAGACACAGGCGATGGCCATTATGGAGGAGACCACAGTGCAGAAGAACGATCTGACCAAGACGGCGGTTGCAGGTCGAGGAGAGCCATTAATGAAAGCTTCTTGGTAGATCGGGCAGATGGCCCATTTATGATCAAAATTTTGAAAAACCCGGGAAGGGGGAAAAATCGAATTTGAAATTTTGTTAGGCGGGCATTAATTGCCGAGAGGATCGGGGCCTCGATAAAAACCCGAAAAATTGTAATGGAAGGGATGGTGAGTTCGGGATTGTAGAGGAGGAGTTTTAAGCCTGGAAATGATATTGTAAAAACGTCTTAAAAGCAATTTACAGCAAATTCTTGTGAAGTGTTGTTGTGTGTTTCCCGGCTTGCCATCACTCGAGGTTTGTACTGTTGTCGTTGGTCTAATACGCACTAAGAGGATTCGAAGCAGACTACTACCTTTGCAAAGGGTTGGCTTCCCCCAAGGTTTGAACCTAGGTATCTTCTTGGTAAGTGCCCAACCACACCTGCACTTACCAATCCACTTAGCCATCCCTATTACAACATCACTGAGGTCAATTATATAGGACGACTCTTATATAGATGTTATTCAGGTAGTATATGTTTAAAAATCCATGTGTTGTTTTAAATAATTGACCTTCTACTATTTGATCTTTGCTTTTTGTTTATTTTTTCTTTATTGAACCAAGTCCCACGAGTATTACAACATTATCACATACAACAAACTTTAATAAAAGTACAATTATATTAAAATTTTATTTGAAATCCCAGAGGGACAGCGTAGTAGTAGAGCTTTAAGCTCTCTTTTGGAAGACCCAACGTAGTAGTAAAGCTTTAAGCTCTCTTTTGGAGATCTAAGTTCAAACCACAACCAGGTACGTGTACTTAGTAAACATGTCACAATAAATAAAATAAAAATTAACATAATAAATTATGTGTATTATTAAAAAACAAACATCATAACTCAAAATATGTACTCACTAAAGTTTATATATATATACAGGACTGAGCAGCCTCCTCCCAACCATGACCCCTCGTAAAGCCGAGAGTTATACTTAACAATAGGGAATTTAACACAAAGCCACCGCACACCCACCCTATCACACACTCGCCACGCCATGGTTTGATAAACAAATATATTTTTTACAAACTAATCTTTATATTAAATAACATAAACTTACCTTCTTAAATTTAATAACTTATAAGGAAAATACCCACAAATAAATTTTACAAATACATATGTAACGACTAAGTTGTTTTATTAAATATATCACTTTTATATTTAAAATATTTACCAATAAAATATAAATTTTTAAAATTTCTAGGTTCAAACCTCGCGGGCATGCTCAATCTAGGGCAAAGGTAGTAGTTTGAGTTGAGTCCATTGAGTGTGCAGTACCAACCTTGAGCCACCAAGGGTCTCCCTTTTACCGAGACAAGGTAGGGGTTATAGTGGCAACACCATAAATTAACACTCTAATCGAAAACAATATGACTTGACCCTGTAACTAGTTGTTCAAAAAAAAGATAATTACCGATTCCTCTATATATATATATATATAAAATAAAAATAAAAAATCATAAAAATATATTATTTTTTAAAATTATAAAACATTTAATCTTTTCTAAATATTCTAATAGAATTATTTGAGTTTTGAGAACCCTTTAAAAGATAGAAGATCTTCAATCCACAACCGACTCTAGAAAATACACTTCCGTTACAAACGACTTCCATCAATTTATAGCTAAAACAGGGACTATCGACTCTTCTCTTCAAAGCCATTAACCCTTTATTTTACTTTTCGAACCTAGTCGCCGTTGGATCACCTAAACCCCACATAATAATGGGAAACCAAATGTTTAACACATTTTCCGATATATGCTTCACTTGGAATCCGCACGAAATTTTCGCCAACCTTAGAAATTCCGCCAATAAATAGCCCGACACCTCCGTACTCTAACTTCGCACGCTGCATTTTCCCCTCTTACGCATATTTCCGTTAAGAGCCAGAAATTTGAGCAAAATCATGATAGTTGGCCGCCTGTAACGGAGATTTTCGTTACCCAAACCCTATACCCCTCACCTCCATAGCCATGGACATCACCAGAGCCTTCATCAAGGACGTTAAGCTCATTGTGATAAAGGTTTTTATGCTAAGTTGATATTGACGCCAAATTTAGGTAGAGTTGTTATTCCTGTCAAGATCGCTTTAGGTCGGATTTAAAGTCTTTACGCTTTTGGAGAAAACCAGCCCGCTCGGTTGGCCGTATGTTATAACTTTTATTTTTCTTTCGTAACTCGATGTTTAAGCTGGAGAAAGCAATTCTGTCGACTAACATATTTGAGTAAATTTATTTTTGTATTTTTCCGTCTCTTGACGCGAATTTTCCAAATATGCAAATACTTTATACAGTAGTTTAGCTTCTGAACTAGTTTTTAAATTTTTGTATTTTTCCGTCTCCTGATGTGAATCTTTCAAATATGCAACTACTTTACAGTAGTTTAGATTCTGAACTAGTTACAGAGTTATTTTCCGAGGTGGAGGCGAGCTTAGCCGGCTGATATTTTTTGGTTTCTTTGTTTTTGTTCCCTCTTCAGTTTCTTATGTAATGTTAGATTTAGGTAAAAGCTGGACGCCGTTCAAATTCTTGTTATTTAGTGTGAGATTCAGCTGAAAATTCGACGCCGCGTTTTCTTGTCCTCCTTTGTTTTTTAATCCGGGATTGGTGCGGACCCCAATGGTGGACCTCTCGAGCCAGCAGCTTTCTGTTTCGCATCTTGCCCTGGCTTTTCGTTAAAAACCGACGCTGTTTTAGAATGCCGTTATTTATTCACTTGACCGTGTTTATCGAGTCTGTCGTAGGGGTTAGGTTAAAAATATCCGGCTGAAAAAAATAAAAAAATAAATATATCCGCTGGCATGTAGCTATTTGTTTGTTTGGTCTGGTTTATGACGTGTTTAATTTTGTGTGACGGAATATTCTCAGCTCTAGATTTTTGGTTAACTTGGCTACTAAATCGACTGTAACCTGAAATATTAGCGGGTAAATAAAAATTAAATATTAATTTATCGGGAAAACTGTTCTCTCTTCATGTCGGATCTGCCTTATTATTTTCGATCGAGTATGTCTCGTGAGAGCCGTTTATTTCAGCACTCTTGCAGCTGCAGGGTTTTGTATTGCTGGGTTGCCTACTCTATGAGAATTGTCGAATAAATTTAAAAGCTAGGTTCTCTGGATCTATCACTAAGAAATTGTAAATTTAATGGCGGCAAATACTTTGGTGCTTAAATATCTGAAATTTTATTTCAGACGGTACTTAGGCTAACTTGAAAATAAATTATAAGCCTTCGGAATGATGAGAGTTTGCGGCTTAAAAAGTCATAGTGTTTTATAGACCCCTTGTGGAATAAAATCGGAGTGGTAGACATTATGTGAAAATTGTCTGTGGGATCTGGGATTTTCTGCTCTTGGAGATCCTATCTAAAACTAATCAATAGTTTTATTTTTTTTCCTAAGATAATAAGTGTTTTATTTTTGATAAATTATAATTTTTTTTTAGAGTTTGAGAGTTATATTTTTCATCTTAGTTGAGATGTTATTGTTAGGAATTTGCATCATTTTACATAAAATATCTGAATTCTAGATTTTTATTTTCTAGATCTTTTCAATTTTTTTTTGTATGAATATTTTTTTTGTATGAATATAAATATTTTAGAATTTAGTATCCTTCTTGATATTTTCCTATAGCAGCCTTCACAATAACAAAACTTCACCTCTAACCATGGAAAGGAGAATTTAACTTCATGATCCTCAATTAAAACCCTTTTATTGGCTAGCCTATCTGCTTATTTGTTTCCTTCCTTTAATGTATATGTAAACCTTATTTCTTCAAACTCTTTAGCAAGATCTTGAATTTTCACAATTATCTCTTGTATGTTCAATGGAGCCTTTGCTTTCCTCAAAAATGCATTTATTACTATGAGAGAATCACCTTCTATCCATACTTTGTTCCATTTCATTTGTTTGCATATTTTTAACCCTTCTAAAGTTGCCCAAGCTTCAACTTCATTAAATAACATTAAAAAAAACGATCGCTTTTAGGGTTGAATCACTGTTGCACTGGAATGAAGAATCTCTCCAATGGGTTTAAACAAATATATATTCTTATTCTTGGATGATTTGATATGGATTCCTCTCATATCATATATATAGACTTTTTCAATCATGACTTTTCAATAATAATAAAATATATAATTAAAGTAATAAATAATAATTAATAAGTAATGTTAGGATGTGGATACTAACACAAATGGACAGATGCCACATGTCAAAGTTTGATTGGTTCAAAATAGTGTGCATGCCAATTGGATCTACTTCAATTTCCAAATCAACATTAATTTCCATATCATCATGGTTAACAAAAAATACATGTAGTGGGACTTGATCCCTAGTCGATTGGAGAGGAAGAGTTCTATGTTGGCCAAGCTAGACAAGCTACCAAAAAGCTTGACTAAGCATGAAAATACATCACCAACTAAATAATAGTAACATAAGTAAATGAAATACAAGACAAAGAATCTCATGTAAAAATTACCAACCTAATAGTTGAAATTTAGATATACGAAGCCAAAACACAACACAAACCACCATGCCAATGGGTGTTAGAGTAGGTGTTTAGACTCTAGCTCATGCTCACCTAGGTACTTTGTTTTTATATTAGTTTAATTTATTTTTCCCCACCCACTTTATGTGTGCATATTTATTTTTATCTTATTTAGATATTATGGGGATATTTGGCATTCCTAGGGAGTTACACTCATTGATTACATTTGGAGGGTTGAGATATTTTCTCCACGAATCATATTGCACCTCCTTGTTTGTACGGTGGATATTAATCCTTATTTCTTTGTTGATCCTACAACTATGGTGAATCTTCCTTTCCTATTTAAGCAAAGCTTCTCCATTATACTCATAATTAATTTTGACATATGATATGATATTGTTGTTAATTTTGTTAGCTTCCATTATCTTGTTTTTGTTTTTCAGTCTCTCTATTTTGGTTAATGTGGTGTTGCTTCAACCTCTTGATCCTTGTGGTCTGGTTCGGTGTTTTGTAATTTTCATCATTCCTTTCATGGTATCAAAGTTTTGAGGATTGTTAGAAACATCTATTGTTGAGGTTCGTGCAACTAGATCTTGTTGAAGGTTTTGCAGTTGAAGATTGGAGGTTTCTAAGCCCTAGAAGGTGAAAATTGATTTTTTTTTCTCTTTTATTATTTTACAAAGAGCTTTTATATCTTTTTAATCTTTCATTACATCTTGGTTGTCCCCTATGACCATGGGGATTAATAAAAAAGATTCTATTTTTGGAATTTTTTGGAGTTTTTTGTTGGTTATTGTGAGGATATGAGGGCTTAAATATTTTTGGATCTAGATACACATGAAGTTCTTTTTCGAACTCATGTCCAATTTGATGAGCATTATTCTCCAACTGAGCTCACTCTTTATACTCCTTCTTCATCCTCATTTACTTTTCACTTTAACTATGGTTATTTTGATGATGATCACAATGAGGATGACAACATTGTTGAGATAGTTGTAGAGGTTCCTACACATGTCGCTCCCATGTCTAAAGGGGCTTGAACTATAGTTAAGAAGGCAACACTTTTCACTGAAGGTCTCTCGCCTTTAAGGCATACTTCTACTTTCGACATGAATCTTCTTTGTTAGGTAGTTTCTATTGATCCACAAAGGTTTGATGAGGCCCATGGCATTCGGGAGTGGGATGATACCATGGATGATGAGTATTCTTCCTTAATGAAGAATCATACTTGGGATTTGGTTCCTCTTCCAAATGGAAAATGGTGAGATAAAAATGGGTGTATTACACCAAATATGCAGCAGATGGATCCATTCATAGGTACAAGGCTCAACTTGTGGCAAAGGATTTTTCGTAGGTTGAGGGGGTTGATTACTCTGAGATTTTTGTCCCTATCCCCAAGTTGGATTATGTTTGTCTTGTACTCTCTATTGCTGCATCATAGGGTTGGTCAATTTACCAAATGGATGTGAAGAGTATCTTCTTGCATGGAGATTTGCAAGAAGAGATTTATATGGAGCAGCCTCCAAGATTTATCCAAGATTCTTCATTGGTGTGTAGATTACGAAGATCACTTTATGGCCTCAAACAAGCCCCCAGGCTTGGTATGAGAAGATGGATTCTTTTATTCTATCTTTTATATTTTTGAGATACCATTATGATCCTATAGTTTACACTTTAAGAGATGGAGAGAACATCATCATCATTGTATTATATGTTGATGATTTATTGATCATAGATAGTTCTACTTCATGCATCTAGGGTGTGCAACGCTCTCTTTTTTAGCATTTTGAGATGACAAATCTTGGACTTTTGCACTTTTTTCTTGGGTTTTATATTTCACAATCAAATTCAAGGATATATATTTATCAACAAAAGTACACATTGGATTTGCTTTAATGATTTGGAATGGCTAACTGCAATCCATCTCCTACTCCTTTTCAGTCAGGTTTTGTTTTAAGTGCCACATGTTCTACTCCTAGGGTTGATGCCACCATTTACAAATAATTGGTTGGGAGATTGATTTACTTAACTCACACTCATCCTGACATATCATTTGCAGTTGGTTTGGTCTCCCAGCTTTCACATGATCCACATGACAGTCATTGGCAAGTTGCCAAACGAATTTGATGATATCTTTGAGCAACTTCACATTCTGGGCTTCACTTTTCTAGTGAGTCTTTACAGTTGGCTGGGTATACAAATTTTGATTGGGTAGGCTATGTTGATACACAATGGTCTACTTTTGGTTATGTCTTCTACCTTGGTTCTTCATCTATTACCTGGGTATGCAAAATGTAGACAACTATTGCACTTTCATCGATAGAGGTATATTGGGCAGTATTATTGGCTAGTCGGGAGATTCTTTGAATTTGACAGAGATTGGCTTCTCATAGGATTAGTGTAGCACTTCATTTTGGTGTGACAACCAAAGTACCATACATATTTCTTGTATTCATGTTAAACGTCAAAGGACCAAGCACATTGAGATCCATATGCACTTCATTCGATAGCTTATCCAGGATGGAGTGATTATCTTGGCCTATATTCCCACTCAATAGCAAATTACTGACATCTTCACTAAACCCTTCCCATCTCCTCATTTTTATTTGTTGCAAGAGATGCTTGGGGTAAAGTCATCCTTGTGGGGTGTGGATGAGGTCACCTTTCTTTCTTCTTCTTCTCTCTATCTAGTTGGATGGTTTTTCCCACATGGTTTTCCCTTCTTCTGGTTTGAGAGCTTCTAGATACACATTGTACATGAGTACCTAATCAAGCCTTGTTGTCAAGACTCATACTGTGGATATGCCACTTTTTTTTTATCCCTAACTTCACTTGAGGGGGGGTGTTAGAGTAGGTCTTTAGACTCTAGCTCATGCTCAACTAGGTACTTTATTTTTTTATTAGTTTAATTTATTTTTCCCCACCCACTTTATGTGTGGATATTTTTTTATCTTATGTAGATATTATGGGGATATTTGGCATTCCTAAGGAGTTACACTCATTGATTACATTTGGAGGGTTGAGACCTTTTGTCAATGAATCATATTGCACCTTCTTATTTGTACAATGGATGTTAATCCTTATATTTTTGTTGATCCTACGCCTATGGTGGATCTTCCTTGCCTATTTAAGCAAAGCTTCTCCATTATACTCATAATAAATTTTAACATATGATATGATATTGCAATTTTTTTTAGCTTCCATTATCTTGTTTCTGTTTTTCAGTCTCTATTTTGGTTAATGTGGTGTTGCTTCAACCTCTTGATCCTTGTGGCTTGGTTCGGTATTTTGCATTTTCCATCATTTTTTCATGATATCAAAGCTTTGAGGATTGTTGGAAATATCTATTATTGAGGTTCGTGCAACTAGATCATGTTGAAGGTTTTGCAGTTGGAGATTGGAGGCTTCTAAGCCCTAGAAGGTGAAAATTGATTTTTTTTTCTCTTTTGTTGTTTTACAAAGAGCTTTTATATATTTTTAATCCTTCATTGCATCTTGGTTGACCCCTCTAACCACTGGGATTAATTAGAAAGGTTCTATTTTTGGAAGTTTTTAGAGTTTTTTGTTGGCTATTGTGAGGATATGAGGGCTTATATATTTTTGGATACAGATACACATGAAGTTCTTTTTCAAACTCATATCCAATTTGATGAGCATTATTCTCCAATTGAGCCCACTCTTTCTACTCCTTCTTCATCCTCATCTACTTTTCACTTTAAAGATGGTTATGTTGATGATGATCACAGTGAGGATGAGAACATTGTTGAGATAGTTGTAGAGGTTCCTACACATGTTGCCCCTATGCCTAGAGGGGCTTGAACTATAGTTAAGAAGGTAACACCTTTCACTAAAGATATCTCGCATTTAAGGCATACTTCTACTTCCAACACAGATCTTCTTTGTTAGGTAGTTTCTGTTAATCCACAAAGGTTTAATGAGGCCCATAGAATTCAGGAGTGGGATGATACCATGGATGATGAGTATTCTTCCTTAATGAAGAATCATACTTGGGATTTGGTTCCTCTTCCAAAAGGAAGAAAAATTGTGACATAAAAATGGGTGTATTACACCAAATATGCAGCAGATGGATCCATTCATAGGTACAAGGCTCAACTTGTGGCAAAGGATTTTTTGTAGGTTGAGGGGGTTGATTACTCTAAGATGTTTACCCCTATCACCAAGTTGGATTTTGTTTGTCTTGTACTCTCTATTGCTGCATCACAGGGTTGGTCAGTTTACCAAATGGATGTGAAGAGTGCCTTCTTGCATGGAGATTTGCAAGAAGAGATTTATATGGAGTAGCCTCCAGGATTTATCCAATATTATTCATTGGTGTGTAGATTACGGAGATCACTTTATGGCCTCAAATAGGCCCCCCGGGCTTGGTATGAGAAGATGGATTCTTTTCTTCTATCTTCTAGATTTTTGAGATACCATTATGATCCTATAGTTTACACTTTGAGGGATAGAGAGGACATCATCATAATTACCTTATATGTTGATGATTTATTGATCATAGATAATTCTACTTCATGCATCTAGGTTGTGCAACACTCTCTTTTCAAGCATTTTGAGATGAAAAATCTTGGACTTCTACACTTTTTTCTTGGGTTTTATATTTCACAATCAGATTCAAGGATCTCTATTTGTCAATAAAAGTACACATTGAATTTGCTTCAATAACTTGGAATGGCTAACTACAAGCCATATCCTAATCCTTTTCAGTCAGGTGTTGTTTTGAGTGCCACATGTTCTACTCCCAGGGTTGATGCCACAATTTATAAAAAATTGGTTGGGATTTTGATTTACTTAACTCACACTCATCCTGACATATCATTTGGAGTTGGTTTGGTCTCCCAGTTTTCACATGATCCACATGACAGTCATTGGCAGGATGCCAAGCAAATTTTACGATATCTTTGAGGGACTTCACATTTTGGGCTTCACTTTTCTAGGGGGTCTTTACAGTTGGTTGGGTATACAAATTTTTATTGGGTAGGCTATGTTGATACTCAACGGTCTACTTTTGGTTATGTCTTCTACCTTGGTTCTTCACCTATTACTTGGGCATGCAAAAAGTAGACAACTATTACACTTTCATCGATAGAGGTATAATATTGGGCAGCAGTATTGGCTAGTCAGGAGATTATTTGAATTTGATAGAGCTTGGTTTCTCACAAGATCAGTGTCGCACTTCATTTTGGTGTGATAACATAAGTACCATACATATTTTTTGTAATCATGTTAAGCATCAGAGGACCAAGCACATTGAGATCCATATGCACTTCATTCGACAACTTATCCAGGATGGAGTGATTATCTTGGACTATATTCCCACTCAATAGCATATTACTGACATCTTCACTAAACCCTTCCCATCTCTTCATTTTCATTTGTTGCAAGAGATGCCTAGGGTGAAGTCATTCTTGTGGGGTGTGGATGAGGCCACCTTTCTTTCTTCTCCTATCTTTCTAGTTAGATGGTTTTTCCCACATGGTTTTCCTTCCTTCTGGTTTGAGAGTTTCTGAATACACATTGTACATGAGTACCTAATCAGGCCTTGTTGTCGAGACTCATATTGTGGATATGCCACTTCTTTTTTATCCCTAGCTTTGCTTGAGGGGAGGTGTTAAAGAAGGTCTTTAGACTTTAGCTCATGCTCACCTAGGTACTTTAATTTTATATTAGTTGAAAGCATATGCAATATAAAATAAAATGCATAAACCATAGAGATTAATATTGATATTAGATGGTGTTTAAATAACATTGGCCTTAGGCTAGAAATAGCCAAATGGCAACTGTTTCCCCCTTAGGTAGTAAACAACGTGAAGTAGGAAGTCCCCCCCAAAGTCAGCTAACAACTTAGAAATTGACGCTAACTACTAACAAGTTATTATTCACGTTACAATGTGAATAATCAACTTAACTATATATCATTAACCATAGGTAAATAGTTAATGATATTTACAATGGTAAATCATAGTAAATAATGGAATAACCTAGTGGTAAAAATAGAGATTACTTTTTACCATGTGGTAAATGAAATCTACCCTAATGTAGGAATATGGTTAATATCCCGAATAATGGAATATTACTCTAACATCCCCCCTTATTACATTATTTGGGTAATGTATATAACTGCCCCAATACAGTGAAAAAGATGTTGATTTGTTGGTTCTTGCTCTGTCACAGTGCTTTGGCTGCTCCTAAGCAAAAAGTGGGTCATTCCTCACTTTGTCTTCACATCAACGAATGTCCTTATTGTAATCTTGTCATCCAACCGGATTGCATGGGTAACCAGCCGTTGCAACCGCTAGGTGTACTAGAGTAGATCACTACATACGAGGTTCATTCGGTTACAATATGATTTTGCAAAAGTTTTGATAAGGTAGCTAAGGTGTCGGTCGCTGCCGAAAATGCACCCTTATAAGTTTCCCCCCTTGTTGCAAAACATGTTGTAATGGAATTTCTGCAAGAAGTGTGACTAAGGTGTCGGTCGCTGCCGAAAATGCACCCTTATAAGTCTTCTTCCCTTTTTACAAAAAATTGTGTGAAGTAGGAAAAGAAATGTTTATCCCCCCTTAATTGCAAAAGATGTGCAACTCATGAAGCTTTGTTAAGGCTTTTACAAAGATTGCCTCCTAGGCAAATTTTACACCAGAAAATTCCCCCCTTTTATTACAAGTACTTCAAACAAAGAGAGTTTGCTATTTATGAAGCCTAAAAGAGGTACAATCACCCCTTTATTGCAAGTACTTCAAACAAAAACTTATGCTATTTATGAAGCCTAAAAAGAGAGTGTAAATGGTGCTTGCCTAGGGTGACAAATTTGTTTTCCCTTTACAATATTGTTTTAGCCATGAGCACTTTGTGTGCTCTTTCTGAACCAGAATCAGAATCGGAATCAGACACTTCACTAGCAACATTGCCTTTGTTTTGCTTCTGTGATGTGCCTTTGCCATTTTTGTTTTGCTTGTTTTTAAACCAACACCGATTGGTGTCATGGTTGTCCTTTTTACAATGCGAGCAAAACTTCTTTTGAGGTTTCTTTCCCTTATATTTTGAAGATGATCCTCCCTTCTGAAAGTTTCCTTTCTTCTTTTCACCCTGATTGTTTGAGTAAAGTGCATTGTTTGTCACTTCATCACTTTGGAGTTGATTTGCTTCCTCTGTTTGAAGCAAATTGACTAACTCCACAAAGGTGACTATTCTTTGAGATACATTAAGGGATGTTATTAACATCTTGTAGGATTCTGGAAGAGCCCTCAATATTACTGAAGTCAGAATAGTATCTTCTACTTTGGCTCCTAAAGCATTTAGCTTTGACTTCAGTTCTGCTACTCTACAGAGGAATAGTTCTACTGATTCTCCTGACTTCATATGGAGTGTATGAAGTTGTGTTTGAAGGTTTAGAATAGTCGATTGATTCTTGCCTTCAAAAATGGTACAAAGTGCATCCCATGCATCTTTACCATTTTTAGCTTCACTTATGTGAGGTTGGATCTCATCAATAGTAGCTAGGAGAATCAACATGAGAAGACGATTGTTCTTTTTATCCCATGCTTTTTGATCTGCTCCTGGTGATGTGGGTCTTGTTTCAGTGCCATCTACTAAATCCCACATTTCCTCTATAGTCAGAATGGCTTTCATCTTAGTTTTCCATGCTGAATAGTTAGGACCTTTAAGCAATTGTGTATCATTTAGGTATTTGTTGATAGTTGCCATGATGAAGGTTCTAGAATTTGCACTAAGATGATCTTTCTTTCACTCTTAAGTGGTATTTAATGGCACCTGCCTGAAAAACTCTCTTTGAAGAAAGATGATCAGTTTGAGGATATTTAAGCCAAACAAATAAGAAGTGAAAGAGAATTCACTCAAAAAGATATTTAATGGCACTTGCCTGAAAATCCTCTTGAAGAGGAATAATCAGTTTGAGGATATTGAGCCAAACAAATAAGAGTGAATTTTAGGGTTTGTAAGGAGAGAATATCAATTTTACAAATGGCTTATACTTGTGCAAATGAATTACACAATTTATTGTGAAATTTGGGGTTTTTGAGTGCTCTTGATTTTGATGACTTATAATTGCAAAGAACAAGAAATTAAATGCAATAATCAATCAAAGAGTGCCCACAAAATTATTATCACTTAGGTGTCGGTCACAACCGAAAATGCACCTAATTTGCCAATTTGTAATAAAGGTGTCGAGTAATATCGAAAATGCACCTTTATCACCAACTTTTGCAACAAAATTTGGATTTGTGTTGTGCAAAAATTTGATATTTTATGTCTCCTCTTGTTTTTCAATTTTGCAAAGAATGTGGCATAAAACAATTGCCTTTCCTTTTTGTTTTGCAAAATTAACAAGTTTTGATTTTGTTTTAAGTGCTCCTCACTTTGTGTTACAATTTTGCAAAAGAAATACAATTTCTTGTCTTCCCCCCTTTGATTTGCAAAATTAACAAAATAACACTCCTTTCAAGTCAAGTCGACACACGACCCGCGTTTGAAAGGCTTCCAGAACTAGTCGACACACGACTTGGTTTTTATGGACCCAAGGTCTTCAATTTCTTCTCAATTTTGCAAAAAATAGAATGTGCAATTTCATGTATTATATTCCCCCTTGGAGAAAACAAATGCACACTTTGCCTTTGAATTTTACAAAATTTTGTGTCACCTTGTGTTACAATTTGGCAAAAAAAGAATTCAAGTTTGATCCTTTATTGTTTGCAAAATTAACAAGGTTTGAGAAGATTTTAGGTTCCCTAATTTTGCAAGAAAAATGGTGCTATTTATTTGTCTTATATCCCCGACTTGGAGAAAAACAAAAACATTCTCTGTGTTGTAAAAATTGCAAAATAATAAAAAACAAATTGGGCCCTATTCTCTTGAATTGCAAAATTAAAAGTTTAATAAAAAAATTAATTAATAATAAAATAAATGGATTAAGGGAGATCAGATGGATAGCCAAGAAGTGGAATCTGAGGTAGAGGAGACTCAAGAGAAGGATTTAGAGGAGCAAAATCAGAGGAAGGAGCAGGAAACTAATAATACAGGCAAGGATACTCAGGAGGAAGAGGTGAACCACCAAGATCAGTGTAACCCCAAAGCAGGGAAAAAAGAATATACTAATCAAGAAGCTAAGAGCACGAAATCATCTCCACTATCAAAAAGACCAGTTAACCTGGAAAGCCGATTGTTACCCCAAAGACCAAGACTGACCTATCCAAGATGGTTACTAGAAGCCAAGTGAATCCCAAGGAACCCCAGCCTAGAGCGGATGTATGGGGATATGGTTCGGTAGGAAGAGGGAAACCTAGCAATGCTACCTTAAGGCAAAAAGAAGCAGAGCGAGGAGTGGCTGATGGCACTCAAGCAGTATTTCTCTTTGGGGTGAAGGCTCGAGGATCCAAAGCCCATAAATGAAGATTCTTTCATGGAATATACGCGGGAGTAATCCTACAAAAATAAGAGCTTTGTATGCTCTTAGACAAGAACACAAACTGGATATGATTTTACTACAAGAAACTAAAATGGAGGAGAGTAGAGTTATTCCTTTTAAGAATAGGACTTGGCGAGAAGCTGAAGTAGTAGGCCAAGAGGCCACTGGAACAGCAGGAGAGTTGCTGGTTATGTGGAATAAGAATGTGATTGATAGTAGAGTGATTCTTATGTCTAGTTGGTTTATTTGTCTCTTATGTCTGGATAAAACCATGCAGGAAGAGTGGATATTAACGAATGTATATGATCCAGTTAGACAAGGACTGAGAAGGGTTCTTTGGAGTCAGATAGCTGAATTGAGGGAGACGGTCCCCAACTACCCTTGGATTGTGGCCGGGGATTTCAATTGCTATCTTAATCCTGCAGATAAATTGGGGGGCTCTCAAAGAATAATTGCTGATATCTATGAGTTTAGAGATTTTGTTGAGCAACATGAGCTGATGGATGTGGACCTACGTAGATTCTCCTATACATGGTCTAACAAAAGACTGAAGGAAAACCAAATTCAGATCAGATTAGATAGGTTTCTTCTTTCTCAAGAATGCCTGGAGAGGTTTGGGGACTCTTCATTAACGACACTCCCAAGAATCGAGTCTGATCACAACCCAATTCTATGGGAAACGAGGGGAGGACTCTAAGAAAAGATACATCGGACCCTTTCGATTCGAACTTATGTGGTTCCAACATCAGGATCTCAAGGATCTGGTTGCCCAATGGTGGGACAAAAAGTATAATGGTTCGAAACTGGCCCAAGTGGCATGTAAACTAAGGAATGTGAAGGCTAACATTAGAGAGTGGAACAAAACTTCCTTTGGCAATATTTTTGTTAAAAAGGTAGAACTGAAAGACAAGATCAATGAACTACAGGAGAAGTTGAAGTCAGAGCAGCTTACAGAGGATCTGAGAAACCAGGAGAGGGAGCTATTAGCCGAATACCACACGGTGCTAGGATTTGAAGAAACCTTCTGGAGGTAGAAATCCAGACTGCGTTGGTTAAAGGAGGGTGACAGAAATACAAATTTCTTCCATGTCTCTACTCTTCGCCACAGGAGTTCTAACAAAATTAAGGAGATCAAGATGGTTGATGGGTCTAACACCAGAGATATGGAATACATAAGGAGGGAAGCGGTTGAGTACTTTAAATCGTTGCTAGAAGATGTAAATCCAACTATTGAAGAAGAGGACTCTCTGTTGGCGGCCATTCCTCCCCTCGTAACTGAGAATCTTAATGGATTCTTACTTAGTCCTTTCACAAAGGAGGAAATCAAGAAGGTGGTTTTTGACATGGATGGTAACAGCTCCCCAGGACCGGATGGCTTCCCTGCAGCTTTCTTTCAGAAGTTTTGGGATATCCTAGGCAATGATGTAGTGGAAGCTATTATTGAGGCTCAAAAGGACATGGAAATTCTAGGAGTTAATGCTAAATTTTTAGTCCTCATCCCTAAACTAGTGGGAGCAATGGAATTTTCCAGTTTTTGCCCTATCAGTTTATGTAACACTCTGATGAATATTCTCACAAAAACAATCGCCAATAGGCTAAAGGTTATCCTTCCTTTCATCATTGATATGAACCAAGGAGGCTTTGTGAAAGGGAGACAAATACTGGATGGTATCATCATAATTCATGAGGTTATTCATTCAATGGTGGCTAGTAAGGAAGCATGTATGTTACTAAAGCTTGATATGAATAAAGCCTACGACCGGGTCTCATGGCGGTTCCTCACCAAGATTTTGGGTAAGTTTAGTTTTTGTCTCCAATGGATTAAGTTGATTTTTAGTTGTATCTCTACTACAATATTTTCTATCATGGTGAATGGGTCACCCTCCGGTTTCTTTAAGAGTGAAAGGGGGTTGCGACAAGGAGATCCTTTGTCTCCTTACTTTATTATTTTAGTGGAAGCATTGGGTAGGGACATTTCAGCAGCGGTGGCAGATGGTCGATTGGAAGGTTTCAAACCTGCCTCAATAGCAGAGCCAGTGTCTCACCAACAGTTTGTGGATGATACGATCATTGTGTCCAAAGCCTCGGTGCCTCAGGCTAGGAAGCTGAAGAGAATTCTAATCAAGTATGATACAGAAGCAGGACAATACATAAACTATAAGAAGAGTAGCATCTATTTCTTTAACACGCCTGGTGGGAGGGAGGAAAGAATTGCTAATCTCTTCGGTTGTGGAAAGGAGCTTCTACCAGCGAATTATCTAGGCATGCCTATGTTCGAAGGAAGAATGAAGGCTACATTGTGGAACTCAGTCTTTGACAGGATCTCCAAAAAATTAGCAGGATGGAAGGGCAGCCTTCTCAGCTTCGTAGGAAAAGCCTTATTAGTTCAAACTACTTTACAGAGCATTCCAATTTATTGCATGTCTCTATTTAGAATGCCTGCAAAGTTTCGAGCTACTTTGGAGCAAATTCAACGCAACTTCTTGTGGTCAGGTTCAGAGGAGAGAAAGAGAATTTCGTTGGTAGCATGGAATCAGGTGTGTGCAAGCAAAGATCAGGGGGGCCTGGGGCTAAAGAGAATGAAAGAAATGAATAAAGATCTGATTGGCAAACAGGTATGGAGATTTATCAATAATGATCAATTGGGATGGGTAAAAATTCTTAAGGCAAAATATATCAAAAATAATCAGGACTTCCTGAAAGCTGATAATCTCCCTAGAGGATCCTATTTCTGGAATTGTTTGCTCGAATGTCGGGAGGTAGTCAGGAAAGGCATTAGTGTAATAATTCGGAACTAGCTATTGTATTATTCATCAGAGTTTAAATAATATGTTACAGTGCCGGGAATAGAACATCCGGCGTAACTGAACTGTTACGTTGTAACAGTGTAGCAACAATAGCATTTGTTACAACAGGAATAACAAATGCGTGCAATAAAACAAAATAGGAAATAGTACGCTAACATCCCCCTTTATTACATTATTTGGGTAATGTAATAACTAATAGCTATACTAACATCCCCTTACATTATTTTGCAATACAAAGTGAGCTGCGAAACAATTCAAATTTGACACGTCCAAGTGCCTTAGTGAAAATGTACTGCAACTTGAGCATCGGTGGGAATGTCTTTGAAGCTGAATTCGGTGCTTTGGAACTTCCTCTCGAATGAAATGACATTGTGTGTCAATGTGCTTTGTTTTTTCATGATGGAATGGATTCTTGACGAGGTTCAGAACACCCTGATTGTCGCAAAACAAGTGTATTGGAGATTTTGATGGATGGCCCATACTTGTCAGAATGCGACGTAACCATATCACTTCGCACACAGCTTCACGTGCGGCGCGATATTCTGCCTCTGTTGAAGAAATAGCAACCACATGTTGCTTCTTGTTGTGCCAAGAGACAGGACCGGATCCCAGATGAAAAATGTATCCAGAAGTTGACTTGCGATCATCAAATGATCCGGCATAGTCGGAGTCCGTGTATCCTTGCAAGAAGAATTTGTTGTTCCTCTTGTATTCTAGGCCATATTCTATAGTACCACGGACATAGTGAAGAACACGTTTTCTTGCTTTCCAATGAGTAGTCTTAGGCTCCTGCATGAACCTCGAAAGATAGTTTACAGACAAATACGAGATCTGGCCTAGTATTGGTCGGATATATGAGACTCCCAATCAAACTGTCGATAGAGAGTGCCATCTACCTGGGGTGAGTCATCATATCGCGATAACTGAAGTCCATTCTCCATAGGAGTTGCCATTGGCTTGCAGTCAGTCATGCGATATTTATCGAGCAATGTCTTGGCATACTTTTTTTGAGACACTTTGATGGTGTGCTCCTTATGGCTGAATTCCAGACCAAGACAGTAATGGAGAAGTCCGAGATCTGTCATCTCAAAAGATTTGCACAAGTTTCTTTTGACAGTAGAGATCATATCTTCGAACTCCCTGTAATGAGCGGATCATCCACATAGAGTACAAGCAACACTATCTCGGAACCACTGTTTCTTGAAATAGAGGTTTGCATCCGACGGACATCTCTTAAATCCATGCTTGCATTAGGTGATTGTCCATTTTTATATACCAAGCTCGAGGAGCTTGTTTCAGACCATACAAGGATTTAACCAATTTGCAAACTTTCTGTTGTTGGCCTTCCACTTCAAATCCTTCAAGCTGAGTCATATAGACTTCTTCTTGGAGATCACCATTAAGAAAGGCACTTTTGACATCCATTTGGTGAACTTTCCACCCATATTGTGCTGCCATAGCACACATAACCCGAATTGTGGTCATCCGAGCGGTAGGTGCAAAAGTTTCTTCATAGTCGATGCCTTCCTTTTGAGCATAGCCCTTTGCAACAAGACGGGCCTTATGCTTATCAATTGTTCCATCTGCCTTGTACTTGACTTTGTATACCCATTTGCAGCCAATAGGTTTCTTTCCATGCGGCAGATCAACAAGCTTCCAAGTTTTATTCTTCATCAGAGACTCATACTCTGTATCCATAGCGGCCTTCCATCGAGGCTCACTAAGAGCATCTTGCACCGATGCAGAGTTCAAGACTATCTATGGTAGACATGAATGCCCTGTCATCATCAATATCCATATCCTCAACTTCTCTACTTGGAGTCACAGAAAGTTCCTCAAAAGATTGACAAAGATCATCAACCTCACCAGTTTCTCCGGCTTCTCTTTCCTTTTGAGCCATACTGCGTGTACGAGGTCTATCCAAATTCAAATTGGGAGGAGTGGATAAATTTGCATCTCCGATTGTATTTGTACACCATTTAGGATTCCGCTTCGGTGGTGGTGAAGAAGATGTAGAAGGACCTCCTGTCTGTGTTGACGAAGGAATCTCCTCTTCCTTTGGTTCCACAATATCCTGGTGTTCTGTAGATGTGCTCTGTGATGTGAAAGCTTCATCAAAGACAACATCTCTGCTGATATGAATTTTCTTGGTCAAAGGATCTATCAACCGATATCCTTTAGAGTGCTCAGAATATCCAAGAAAAATACATCTCAGTGTTTTCTCATCTAGCTTCTTCCTTTTTTCTTTCGGTATGTGCATGAAAGCTTGACACCCGAAAATACGTAGATGAGATATGGAGGGTTTTCGACCACTCCATGCTTCCTGTGGAGTCATTCCTTTTAGGGCCTTTGTGGGTGCCCTATTCAAAAGATACACTCTGCAGTGGTGACAGCTTCTGCCCAATATTGTTGCCCAAGAGTTGCACTTGTGAGCATACAACGAACCATTTCCATGATAGAACGATTCCTTCTCTCAGCAACTCCATTCTGCTGAGGAGTATAGGCAGTTGTTAGCTCGTCTCTTGATCCCATGCTTATCTAGGAATGCAAAAAATTCATTAGAGGTAAACTCTCCCCCTCGATCCGAGCGGAGGGTTTTGATAGAAGCCCCACGACTCCTTCTCAACGGATTTCTTGAACTGCTGGAAGAATGCAAAAGCTTCGAATTTCAGTTTGAGAAAGAAAACCCACATCTTTCGTGAGTAGTCATCTACGAATAAGTGAAAGTACCTCTTCCCTCCAACACCGTTGGGTGTGAAAGGACCGCATAGATCGGTGTGAATTAGCTCCGAGAGGTTTTCGTGCTCTTGTAGAGCTCTTCTCAAATGGTACTCTATCCTTGCTTTCTGCCAAGCGGTCGAGCACACCGGCAATGTGGCAGAAAGGGAAGGAAGACCCTTTACCATCTCATACTTGCTGAGCTCAAGTAAGTAGCCGGAACTAAGATGCCCATATCTCTTGTGCCATAGGGAAGTTGCCTCCTTGGTAGAGACAGTCATGGCAACATGTGGAGTAGAGATAGCATCTAGTGCAAATAAGCCATGCTTATATGAAGCTGTTGCAATCTGCTTACCCTTCCTGGTAATTGTACAACACTTCTTTCCATTCTCAACACGAAAGTTGACAACCATATTTCTATCCGGGATTTGTGTCATCGACAACAAATTGTTGGCCAATCCCGGAACATAGAGGACCTTGTCAATCGACACTTGCCATCGGGAAGAGTGGCTGAAACCGTACCCTCTCCACAGAACCCCGTAGGTTTTATCATCAGCAATGGTGACGGGTTTGCCCTCCTTGGCCACAAATGATTCAAACCACGATCTATCGCCAGTCATATGTTTACTAGCTCCAGAATCGACATACCAAATAGGATCCCTCTGAGTGGAATCTGTGGTAGTCATGAGCACCTTGTGTGCCCATTCAGAATCCGAGTCGGATTCTTCAACGAGCAACATTCACTCGGGGTTGCTTGTTCTTATTTTGTGGTTTGTTTTGGCCTTTTTGCTTGTTCTTATGCCAACACTTGTTGGTGTCATGGTTGTCTTTCTCACGGATCTTGCACCACCTCTTCTTCCGTTGAGGTTGCTTGCCTTTTCCTTTCGTATCCTGTTGAGAATTTCCTCCTTTCCGAAAGTTGCCTCCTTTTTGCCCATTACCTTTCTTCCTAGAACCACACTTTGTTGGTGTATAGGGCTGTATTGGAAGAATCATCCTTGTGAAGTTGGCGTGCCTCCTGTTGTTGAAGCCAGATTGACCAACTCGATGTAGGTAATTTGTCGTTGGGACACCTGGATGGAGGTTATCAACATGTCAAATGAAGAAGGTAAAGCTCTCATCACAAGTGAAATGAGAAGCTTTTCATCCACAATATCTCCTAGAGAACTCAATTTCTCTTTCAACTCAGACACTCTGCACAGAAAGAGTTCAACTGTTTCACCCTGTCTCAAACTCAGGTTATGAAGTTGTTGTTGAAGATGAAGAATGGTGGATTCATTCTTCCCCTCATAGATGGTTCTAAGGGCATCCCATGCCTCTTTACCACTTGCTTTATCAGCTATATGAGGTTGCACTTCATCTGAAACAGCAAACAAAATGAGCACCTTTGCTCTACTTGTCTTTCTTGTCAAAAGCAATCTGATCTTCTGAAGGACCTGTGGATCCTGCTGTTGGTGAAGGCCTTGTTGCTACTCCAGTAACAATATCCCACAAATCTTCCATTTGGAGAATAGCCTTCATCTTATGTTTCCATGGTGTATAATTTGGACCTTTCAATAAGCGATGCGGATCAGTCATCAATTTTGCAACAGCGGCCATAGTGAAGGTTCCTTATATCACCAAATTGGTCCCCCTTTCGATATACCTTTTGCTAGGCCAATATACCGTACAAAATACCCGCCCTTACGTGAGGGAAACTATAGGTATTTAGAAAGATCAACAAAAAATCACCCGCCCTTACGTGAGGGAGACTATAGGTGAATTTTAGAGATCATACGATACGTGGAACATAAGCGGTGCTGAAAGGGAATCGCCTTGTTGATGGCACCTACCATAGAAGATTCTTCTCATGCGTGGGGCGTAACTTCCCCTAAACACTATGAAGAATACTTCGTCGGGATTTACGCCTAAACACAAGTGCGATAAAGGGTAGTGGATGGAGTAAAAAATGCAAAAATGGCGTACTTATTCCTCCCCGACGATTTATAGAGAACAAGCTCAGACGTCGTTATAGCAGCTATATTAGGCGGCGGATACGGTAGCCAAATCACGACGACTTTACCCGTAAGTGCCGCGCGGAGGTATCGCAAATACCGACAGCTGCAGTGCAAATAAATTGCACAGATGGGTTTTATATTCCGGGGACTTTAGGGAGTGTTTGATTTTAATTTTTAATGTTATAGTGCAAAAATGAAATATGCAACATACAACAAAAAAAATGCCCACTAGAATAACCCACAAGGTGTCGGTCAACAGACCGAAAATGCACCTTTTACAATGCCAAATTGCTATTTTTCATAAAAATTACTCTCAATCCCCCTTTGATTTTTTTGAAAAAAAATCCCCCCTTAAAAGGCTTTCTTTAACAAAGCATTTTTATAATTATTATCAATTTTAAAATTAAAATAAATAATTTTAATTTCTATAGTTTTAAACTTTAGAAAAAATAAATTAAAATTAAATTTAATTTATTAAAGTTTAAAAACTATATTAAAAAAAAATTAAAATTAAAAATTTTAATTAAAAATAATAATAATAAAAAAATGACTTTGACAAAAAAAAATTATACCTTGGGGGAGTCGGCGGGATTCGAACCCCCGACCTGTAGGCTCCCTGAGCCTTACCGCACGGCTCACGACCACGTGAGCCAGCGGGCTGATCCGAAAAGATCAGCAAGTCACCTCCCTTTTCAACACCCTCTGCAGCAGCCTCCGGCTCGGCTTCCTCTCTGCAAGTCGCAGCGAGAAATTTTTTTTTTCGGCTTCCTCTCGGCAAGTCTGCAGCAGCCTACGTCTAACCGCCCTTTTCCGCTCTCTGCCCGTTGTTTTTTTTTTTTTTTTTTTAAATCAGGGCCAGCCCCGCGCGCAGGGATTCGGGCTAGAGGGCCCTCGGCCCTTCTGCGCAATGACTGCGTCTCACGGACGCAGTCCCGCGGGGGGGGGGTTTATACCCCCTCCGATTTCCCGCGCGGGCGGGAATTTGAATTCCCGCTCCGCGGGCGGGGGAGTGGGGGTGGGGACGGGGGGGGCCACCTCGGGGAGCGCGCGCACGTAGATTGCGCGTCACGCGTGGGTGGGGAGGGGGGGGGCGGGGGGCCACCTCGGGGAGCGCGCGCGCGTAGATCGCGCGTCGCGCGTGGGTGGGGAGGGGGGGGGGGGCGGGGCCACCTCGGGGAGCGCGCGCGTCCGTTGACGCGTGACGCGTCCTCCCTCCAACGCGCAACGTTTGCGCTGCGCGGGGGTATTGGGGGGGGGTTCTCCCCTCCTCGACTGCCGCGCGCGGGTCCGGCCCGGCAGGCCTGCTCGCGCGCTCTGTCGTGACAGTCCTGTCGCGCGGGCACGGGCCTCGACAGTACCCTGCGCGACGCGTGACGCTCGCGCGTGTGGGCACGTCGCGGCCTGCGAAGCGCTGCGCTCTGTCGTGCGTGGGCGCGTCGTGGCCTGCAGAGCGCGGGCTCGCGCTCGATCGTCGCGAACTGGACGCGCGTTCGGCTCCTCCCCACTCTGCGCGAGGTCCTGCACGTCTCTTTTTTTTTTTTTTTTTTTAACGCACGGACTGCGAAAAAAAAAAATGCGCCCGAATCAAAAAACGCACTCTGCTCCTCACCTCGCCCCTGGCTCTGATGCCATGTAAGAATGTGCGAACTAACTATTGTATTATTCATCAGAGTTTAAATAATATGTTACAGTGCCGGGAATAGAACATCCGGCGTAACTGAACTGTTACGTTGTAACAGTGTAGCAACAATAGCATTTGTTACAACAGGAATAACAAATGCGTGCAATAAAACAAAATAGGAAATAGTACGCTAACATATGGAGAATTGGTAATGGAAGACAAGTGGACTTTTGGCAAGACCCGTGGTTGGAAGAGGCCCCTCTGAAAGATAACTTAGACCTTCAGGTCCTCCAACATTAACTTTCGAAGGAAATGGGAGGAAAAGTAGGGGATTTTATTGTTGTAGCATAGGAAACTTCCTCCTGGAAGAAAATCACAGTTCATAATCTGTCAGAGCAAGAGAAGGTGGCCCTAACCAAACTCAATTATGCTTTAAGGGTGTTCCCGATCATTCCTAGGGAAGGAAGAGACAAGGCGATTTGGGGCAAAACTACAAGTGGGATCTATTCAGTAAAAACTGCCTATAAGTTAATCCACTCAGGATTCAATGGCTGGACTCCGACTTCTATTATTTGGTTAAATAATTTAATAACAAAAATTGCTTTCTTCTTTTGGTTGGCAGTTCAAAATAAGATTCTGACAACAGATAATATGCAAAGAAGAGGTTTCCAATTCATCAATCGATGTATCTTGTGTGAGAAAGCGATAGAATCTGTAAGTCATATATTTCTTACTTGTGAATTTTCTTGTACAGTCTTCCAAATGATCCTGTCTAGATTTCATATAGATTGGGTCTGCCCAAATAGCATGTCTGACTTCTGCATACAGTGGGCTTCCCCCTTCCGGGAAAAACTTTTGACTTGGCTCTGGAAGCTTAGCTTACCCCATTTTTTTATGGGGGATATGGAATGAGAGAAATAAGAGAGTATTTAAAGGACGTAAGAAAGATCCCAGGTTATGTGGTAATATAATAATCAGAGCTTTGAAAGAAAACTAGAAAACTTTCTACTTCAAAAATGAGACCATGTCTCTAAGGGAAAGGAGGATTTTGCGGAGCCGGGGAGAGGAACTTCCGGGACCTAGACATTACAACCAACCCACGGGATGGTGTCAAGTGGATACCCCCCACACAAAAGTGGGTTAAGTTCAATTTTGACGGGGCAGCCAAAGGAAATCCGGGGGTTGTAGGAGCAGGAGGAGTTATGAGAAATGAGGAAGGAAAAGTGGTCCTTGCCTTTGCAGAGCCTTTGGGAACTCAAACAGATCATTTTGCAAAAGCCCGAGCCTGCATGCAGGCAATGAGAATTGCCAGATTTGAAGGTTATAAGAAAGTTATCTTTGAATGGGATTCGCTTAATATAATCAAGGTAATTAAGGAGGATAAAGACCCCAGCTGGACCATCTTGGAGCTTATCCTAGAAGCAAAGATTCATAAATCTCATTTGGTTAATGCCCGAATCCAACACACCTTCAGAGAAGGGAACCGAGCGGCGGATCTAATGGCAAATATTGCAGTTTCTATTAGGGAGACGCAAATTTGGAAGGATAACTTCCCTCAAGAACTATTGGTGTTGGCTTCTAGAGAAGAGCTAAGATCAAACATGTTAGAGCATCAGGAGATCAGAGGGGTTGATGATGAGTAATCCGACAGATGGAATTAGGCAGAGGTACAAAAGGCATCCCATTTGCTGGGGCCTAGGAGGTGACTAGTGTACAATACAACAACCTAGTGGTATTAGTAAGTGCTAGGTGTTGTTTGGTTTTTGTTTTATCCTAAATAGTCAAGCGACAAGTATAGGACTGTGGACTCTAAGTATGGCTTAATGTGGGTCTTAGATAGATCCATTTTGTATTTTGATTATACGGGCTTGATGCTAGAACCAGCCCATTTTGACTATGTAAAAGGTTTGTGGACCTTATAACCACCTCTACCTTATACCAAAAAAAATAAATGGATTAAAAAATCATTTATTAAAACAAATGATTTTTATTAAAAAAATTATTAAATTATTAAAAAAATGAAAAACTTTAAAAAAAATGCAATTTTTTTTTATACCTTAATCTTCCTTGGGCGTTTTTTTTTCTTGTGGCAAAATGCTTAACGAATTTTGACCCTGACGGAGGTCGAACTCCTTACCAACCCTGTCGAGAGTCTTACCTCCTTCCTCGTCACCGGTCGGGCTATCTAGCCTAATGGGAAGGATTTGGGACCGCCTTCAGTTTGAAGGCTATCTCGCTTGTCGACTGAAAAAAAAAAAAAACAAAGTGGGAATAATCCCACATGCGTCCAATGGGCACACCAACCATGTTTAAAAATAATATTTGGCCTATTTAAACTTGATTTCCTTTAGGTAATCGACGACTTCGATGAACCTTTTGCCCTCCAAACCTGCCAATTACAAGCAGACATGTCACGCTAGATCAACAACAATCAAAATGTGCCACATCACTCTCAACAGGGTCCATGCAGAATGCACATCTATGCCACATGTTCCAATTAGGAGTCACCACACGTCCAACTCTAGTCAACACCATGTCATGTCTGATCCTTCTGTGCCAATTCAATGTTCGCATGATGTGCCATGTTAGATCTGATCCTTTCGCACTGGATCAATCCATAGATTTCCATCATATGGTTATCTACATCTTTGCGGTATGTCAGACAAGAATTTCTATGTAGCTTCAATTAGATCTCTGGTCAAAGGTGTTGTGTAGAACTCATGCCTCGTAAGCTTCCTAATGACATCAGGTGGTAGGATTTCGTGGTCAGGTTTCAGATTGTGGGCTGTAGGGAGACAGTTTACGGTGGTACCAATCATCGACGAGAGTAGTTCCATCATAGGAAGGGATATCCTTGGTCAGCCCATACAGGCTATCAAGACCTATAGGTTACGTCGGCTGGAATGGCGACCCTGATGCATTGTTAGTGGTCTACCACTGAAGTTGAAGGTAGGTCGCACTGGGGAGTCATTGGGATCCACTAGACAACACGTGGGCTATCAGTGATCTAACAGGTTGACAGAATGTCAGGTGATATTTTTTACCAGATATCAGTGATTTGACAGCGTCAGCGAAAGAGGAGATCACTACCAAATAAAATAGAAAATTTTGAGCCAAACGAAATAAAAATTCCTCGAAAAATGTCAAAAATTTTGTAATTGCATATAATACCGTGTCGAGACTCCAGAGAATGCTACCTCGAGAAATATGCCTTGCTGCTCAAGATTCACCTCGAGATCCATTTCAAATAGTAGGTCCAAGGGGGTCCTATCTCGAGATTAGTGCCCCTAGTCCAACTCCGTCCTTGTCCTACTCAGGTAAGTCGTAGCTCTGATACCAATGAAAGTAGATGCAATATAAAATAAAATACATAAACCATAGAGATTGATATTGATATTAGATGGTTTTTAAATAACATTGGTCATTGGCTAGAAATAGCCAAATGGTAACTGTTTCCCCCTTAGGTAGTAAACAACGTGAAGTAGGAAGTCCCCCCCCAAAGTCAGCTAACAACTCAACAATTGATGCTAACTACTAACAAGTTATTATTCACGTTACAATGTGAATAATCAACTTAACTATATATCATTAACCATAGGTAAATAGTTAATGATATTTACAATGGTAAATCATAGTAAATAATGAAATAACCTAGTGGTAAATACTAATAGTAAAAAGTAACAAACTACTTTTTACTATGAGGTAAATAAAATCTACCTAATGTAGAAATATGGTAAATATCTCGAATAATGGAATATTACTCTAACATTAGTTTAGTTTATTTTTCCCCACCCATTTTATGTGTGGATATTTTTTTATCTTATTTAGATATCATGGGGATATTTGGCATTCCTAGGGAGTTACACTTATTGATTACATTTGGAGGGTTGAGATCTTTTGTCTATAAATCATGTCGCACCTCCATGTTTTTACGGTGGATATTGATCCTTATCTCTTTGTTGATACTACGACTATGGTGGATTATCCTTTCCTATTTAAGCAAGGCTTATCCATTGTACGCATAATCAATTCTAATCAATTCTAACATATGATATGATATTGCAGTTTTTTTGTTAGCTTCCATTATCTTGTTTTTTTGTAATCTCTCTATTTTGGTTAATGTGGTGTTGCTTCAACCCCTTGATCCTTGTGGCTTGGTTTGATGTTTTGCATTTTTCCATCGTTCCTTTCAATGGACAATTGTTAGAAGAAATATTATTCCATATAATTTATATGGGAAAATGGTGCTCTAAAAAAATGATATTTATATATATTTTAATGAGATTTAACCTTGTGACCTTATAATGACAAGGCTTTAAAGACTCTATGTTGGATGACATTCCATGAGAGAAGTTAAGTCTCAATGAGTTGTCCTTGTTCAAGACTTGATCCAAGACCCAACATATAAAATGGCCAATAATAATCCAACAACTTGCATGCTAAAAAATTATAACATTATGAATGACCTTATGAGAAAATACCTCTAATAAAATGATACCAGTTGGACTCCCCAATAAATAGGTTGGAAGGGAAAAATATCACCTCTAAAGTGTCCCAAATAGACGTTTAAATTGCAATAATATACTTTTGAAATCACGATTCTAGCTAGTGTGTCTTGCAATAAGAATCTCTAAACAATAAGAGAGCCAATGATTACAAAGTGCCTAAAAAAAACCAAGGTGATCTTGCCTCATTTAGATTGAAAAACAATGATCTATTGTTTTCAAAATATCTAGGGAAAATTTACAATAATCATGGGAGTGCATAGCGTTGTAAAAAGCCTATAGGGATGGAAAAGGCCTACAACAAAAAGTATTAGGCATGAGACTTAAACCCCCAAGCTTGTTTGCTTTTTCCAAGCCATTCATGCTAATTAGGACACCCAAAAAGCTTAACTAGACTAAAAGCCAACTATATTAAGATTAAGTGTCTCCTTTTAGGTTCAAACAAGAATTCATCCCCCATCAAGGGGGAAATGACAAATCCAAAGAAGAGATAAAATATAGTGAGAAATAAAATGTGATGTTTATAAAGGGAGAGTGTTTATATTTTGTTTAATAAAGCACACGTTTGCACATTGTCTGTCTTCTTTAAGGCTTGAATAATGAAACAAAACATTAAAAACTAAATAGAAAGAGGAATGAAATCAAACCTCCCCTATGCAATATTTTAAACTTTTTGTTCATCGAAACATGCATAATATCAATTACAAGCATAGAGCAACTGCCCTTTGTAGGCTACAAAACTTCCTCCATAATAGAATGAACTTAGTGTGAAACATGGCACAATTTTGACACAATAGTTGAATTTGAAAATGACATGCAATTTTTTTAGAGGAATGGTACCAACATTTGAGTTTATTTAAATTTAGAAATTTGAAAAATATTCCCTCCCAAATAAGAAGTGCCTCTTTGTTTGTTTTAATCCTTAAATTGTTGAAAATAAAAAAATACCTTTTACTTTTTTTTGCCTTCACAACTTTTTTAACATTTAAGAGTGCAATCTAGGAGCGAGTAGGAATCATGAGTAGGAAGTAGGAAGCAAAGTGTCAATAAGGAGTGAAAGCCACTTCTTCTTGTTCTAAATCTTAGGAGAAACTCAACAACTAAAGGATTCATATGAAGAAAATCTAGGTAACATGGAAAGAAAGTCATTTTTGAAAGTCCTTATTGGAAGTAAAGATGACCTAGTTGGAAATATGGATGTTCTACTTAGCAATAAGAGGAAGAGCAAATCTATGGAAAACCCTATCCAGGTAGCAAATACTACACCATAAGTGATTATCAAAGATGAGATGCTTTAGCGTGATATAATGGTTCTTAAAACCATAGGGTTAATATTTAAGTTCCATGAATATTGTCCAATTTTTTTTAGATTCAAAATTTGATCAAATGGAAGCAAGGATTGAATTCAAATTACTCCATGAATTTTTCTAAAAGGATTTTTCCTTGTGATCTTATCCAATTCAAAAACAAGAAATAGAATAATGGACGGAGTCCCTTGGTTTAGGGGTAAAGATACATTATAATTAAGACTATGGAGTGGGAATTTTCTACAGTGATAGAGACTATTAAATTTCGATGTGGATTAGGCTTTTTGGATTTACTTATCAACTCATCAATAAGGAGCTTTTAAATAATATTTGCAATACTCTAGGCAATTTTTTCCAGGAAGGATCAACTACTAAGGAGAGAAGGCATTTTGTATACACTTGAATATATGTTGTCATTGATATATTAAGACCTTTACTATAGTCCACTAGGATTAAATATTAATTAAGATAATAGAATCAATAAGTGGATTATGAAAATATTGCATTCCAATATCACAAATCTCATAAAATCAGACACATGAAAAGAGATTACAAAGTGAAAATGATGGAGAAAGAGATGGAAAATTTTGACCATGAGGTAAACCTCAATATGAAATAAGAAGATTATGTCATATGAGAAGTTGGGTTAGATCAAGCATTTTCCACTCCTAAGAAAGTGGTATGAAAAATACTCTATATTATCAAATGGTAAAGTCCATTATAGTTCACTTGAATCAACCATTAGAAGAAAAATGACATAAGGGATGAGGAAGTACAATGCACAAGTTCAAATAAAAAAAGAGTGAAAGGTGTGAAGGAAGATGGGAAGGAAAACCTTAAAGCAAAGTAAGTTGGGGAGGCATATTTTAAAGTGAATTAGGTGATGGATATCAAGGTTAATCCAAGTAAATCATCTTCATTTTCCTCAAGTAGCATAAAATCTTCTCCTTGCAATAAAAAGTAAAGTCGTAAAAAGTGTATTAATTACACTTTAGGGTTTCAATAGTAGCACTATAAAGAAACACATATGGAGGATATGCAAGTAAATTTAGGGTTTCCATGATAGCATAAATATGTAATGACAATGACAGATCATCCATCCACTTCAGGGGTTTTGGGGCGACATAAAGGAGAAAGTGTTTATGCAACTATTCCTTGCATTTTAGATTATTTAGGGCAACAATAAATCTTTACAAAATAAGTCTTATTATGAACAATATGAAAAATTAGAAGAGATCCACAAATATGAGAGTGTTGGTGGGAATGAAAAAACGATAGGGAGGCCATCAAAGCACGAACAAAGAGAAGAAGAAACTCAAACTGATATTGATTTGGAAATGGAAAGTCAAATAAAATTATTGTAGATGTTAACAAGAACTAGGGCTAAGCCCACTAATAAAACTAAAAGTGATGATGATAAAAATGATATCTTGGAATATTAGGGGTATGAATAAGAACCTTAAAAAAAAAGTTATTAAATAATTAATAGGTTCTTATATTCTTGAGTTTATTTTAATACAAGAAATAAAATTAGATAGTAAGTGCTAAATCTTCGTGCTTCAATAATTACATTGTTGGATTGGGTTACATTATATACCAATTTGCTTTGCTCAATATAGCATAAACATCTTCCATTTGAATAAGGTAGTTTCCATGTGAGGACAATAACTAAACTTAACTAACTTGGACTTATGATCCTTGTGAGTGGTAGTTGGAACTACTTCTCAATCTCATGCCACTAAACTATGATAGTGATATTTTCTAACATTCCTCCTCTTATTACATCATAGTTTAGAATTTCTTGGAGAGGAAAGTTTGAAATGCTTCATCCAAGTTTCTTGATGAAGATGATTGCATATTATTCCTAAGTAGGGCAAACTTTAATTTTTGGCTCTTGCCTCCGACTTTGGCTCTTGACTCTAGTTCTAGCTCTAGTTTTGATTATTGGTTCTAGCTTTGGTTCTTGACTCTAGCTCTTAGCATTGGCTCGTGGCTCTATGTCTAGAGTAAATAGAAATTACCCTCTTAATACATTATGATCTAAAACATGGATATGATTACTGGTAATAGTGGTAATGACCTCACTATGCTCCTTCAGTGGAAATGGCTTTACTATACATTTAATCAAGGATAGGTATAAATTCTTATATCCATGATTCAAGGATTGGGATCCATGCATCCACTCATAGATAATCAATGAGATTGTTCTTGACCAATTTCTATCATCTTATGAATGTAGATAACCATGGGCTTTCACTTGTCAACTATTGGATTTCTTTACTTCTTCAACTTTGAGTGTCCTTATGGTAACCTTCTCATCCTACCAGATTCCATGGATAACTGGTCACTGCAACCAAGTGTAATAGAGTAGATCACTACTTAAAAGGTTCACTCTATTGTTTCTATATCAAGTCTTCATTTTTCTCATGTCCTTGTATAATTTTTGGTCACATGGTGTTTATCAGATATAATTTACAAAATAAAATTGATTATCAAGTGTAGTGTTGAACATTAGGAAGAATTAATATGTCCTCCCCCCTCAAAGTGAACTCTATACTTGCATGTTATTAAGGAGTGTCATGTACAATTTATCATGTACTCCTAGTGTAAAATTTGGGGAAATTAGGAAACTAACCTAAAGTATGAAATATTTCTTAGCTTATATTAAAAACAATAATCTATAGTAGGTTGAGTTTGAAGAAGACAACTATACATGGACTAACAACAAAAGAGGCCAAAATATAATAGCAAAAAAATAGACAGATACATTCTCTCATATCATTGGCTAGATGAAGGGAATTGTGCTAAAATTAATACCTTGACAAGGATTGATTTAGATCACTGGCCAATAAAAGTTAAAATGGTGGTAAGTGAATTCAAAATATTATCATATTTTAAACATGAGGAGATGTGGGAAGACCATCCTCAATTTGTTGATATGATAGCACAAACGTGAAATTCTTTAGGAAATGGTGGGTTGTATAAACTTCCAAAACAAATTAAATCAATGATTGACCACTCGCCTTGCTCGTCCGGTTGTGATGCTCGAACTTGGTTACTCTTTTCAACCTTCACCATATTTCAAGATAGATCGTGCAGTCTCGACCATGATTGCACCAAGGCAACCCCTCCTAAGGTTTCACCTAGCCTCGTTGTCACTGTGTGCCACTGGTATTTTATTCCCACCCATATGGATATCTATTCGAGGTCCCTCACTAATCGCTAGTCTCCTTTCCACCTTCACCGTCTCCCCACCTACTATCAACCCTCGGTTATCGGCATGAACAATCTCTCACATAATGCTTATTTAAGATGGAGGTGGGTCACCATGCAGTCCTACGTTCTTCATTTCCACCACCCCAGCCCCCTATCTTTCCTCTTCACTGCCTTCCTTCGGCTCCCTATTTCCATCACCACGGCCTTCATCGATCCTAGCAACCTTCAACTTGACACCCTTTCGACCTCCTTTCTACAAGCTCAAGGCCTTATCCCTTTTCTATCCAAATTCAAGGGTGCCAAGCCAGACATTATTGCAGATTTTGTTAAATCTTGGTTGAACGACCACATTTTTATGTGCAACATTCGTTTTAAAGTAACTCCAAAACTAATCGCTGAGGTGTCTGGCCTTCCCGGGCACCTGGTCAGGAGAGACGCATATAATTAGGAACAAGAGCTCGATGGTTTCCCCAATTATCAAGAATTTAAATGGATAAGAGTTGCCCTTGACTGCGAATCCCTCCCCTCCCCTTGGCCCATTGTTATCATCCCTCTGCTTTAATACCTATCCTGCGATGACCCATCCAAACCATTATCTAGCTTTTATCTTGCTTTGGTGAATCACCTGTAGGGGATTTAAGCCCATGAACATCCCAACTTTCCTCCATAGTTCCATTCGGCTCTTTGTTCTCAGCACCTGCAAGAAGCACTCGACTCCCACTCATTAGGGGTTGCTCGCAGTCATCTTTTACCATGTCGTCACCTCTACTCCATCGCCCATCTCGGCCACCCCCCTCCAATCCAACCCTCCCCATCATTACTACAACTACAATCCTTCCAACTCCCTGTCCAACGAACCCCTGGTGAGCGAAAAAACCCCTGAAGTCCAGACTCCCATATCTAAAAAGGGTGTCCCGTCTGCTGCTACTCCCCCGTCCACCAAACTCGTTTCTACGAGTGGAAGTAAACCGACATTAGCTAAGCAGAAATCTAAAGTTGAAGAGAACTCTGCCCATGTCTGAAGGTCTTCCAAAGTTAAAAAAAGTCAAGGCGAAGATAATTCAAAATTCCCCTATCCACATCTCTGAGGACATCAGCAATAATTCAAACCCCAACACTGCAATCTCTAGCAGAATCTCCATAATGTTTCTCAAAAGTTTTATTGCAGTTTTCGAGAGCGCCAATGCAACCATGAAGCAGTTCCTCTAGTAGAGTGCAACCACCACCAAGGAGGACTCCCTAGAATTCGAGCTTCACTAAGCTCATTTTTGGGTTCGTGTTTTCTGATGTTGTTGTTTCTAGGTTTTTTGTTATTTTTTAATATTCCTAACAAATATTGTTGTATTTTTAGTAATTCTCATGTTTGTTAATTCTTTGTTCCTAAGATGGCCCCTACGTGGGTTCTAGTTAGTTTTCTATCGAAATGTAGTCTCCGTGGTCACTTGCACCTATGTGGATAGTTTTGCTATTCTAGTTGTTTTTGCCATCCCTTGCGTGGGAAATTCGATGTTGTTTACGGTTGTCCTCCCTGGTACGAGATATTTTGATAGTATTTTCCTCATATACCTCAATTTTTTTTGTACATCTGGGATTGGGACCCAACCAATATCCACATAATAGAACCATAAAATGACCAAAAAAGAAGAAGAATGGAACAAGCAATTAAGTGGGATTAGCTCAACCCATTAGATTCCTCAATATTTAAGGAAGAGACCAAGGTTCAAATATTTCCAAGTAATACATGGATAATATCCAAGATTTATTGTAATACCACTATGTGATGATGATATAATATAGGTGGGCCCATTTCAATCCCATATAACCAATTAAAAAAATGAATGGAACAAGAACACTTTTAGAAATATTTTTGAGAAGAAAGAAGAACTAAAAGATAAACTTTCAAAATTCTAAAAAGGTGAACATAATAATCCAAGCTTAGAGGAAAGGGAGTTAGTGAATATTATAATATTTTGAGTATGGAAGATAAATTTTAGAGATTAAAATCAATGTAGACTTGGTTAAAAGGAGAAAAAACATATTTTTTCATAGGATGGTAATAGTATAGAGATCAACATCCGAAATTAGTAGAATTAAATAAGTAGAAGTGGTTTGGATTGAATACTAGAGTGAAATTAGAAAGGAGGTAAGGTATTTTTATTAGAATATTCTAAGATAAGAGGAGTTTTAAGTTCTTATTGATAAACTTCTACAAGAAGTTCCTTTAGCTATAACAAATGAAGACAATAGGAAACTTATGGAGCCTATTACTCTAGAAGAATTTCATCTAGCTCTTTTCTATTTTAATAAGGATAAATCCCTAGGTCTAAATGGGCTCTCTACAAAATTCTATCAACATAATTGGGATATAGTGAAGGATTTTTTATTGGTGGCAGTGGAACATTCTAGGGTAAAACAATACATGCCTTGTAAAATAAATGCAACATATTTTACACTGATTCCAAAAAATAAGGATGCAAAATTGTTTGATTCATTTCGACCCATAAACCTGTGTAATATGGCATATACTATTTTCAAAGTGATGGTGAATCCATTATTAGAAAAAATATTTTACAGGAGCAAGGAGGATTTATGAAAGGGAGACACATTCTGGATGGGATCATATTAGCTCATGAAGTTATGCATTTAGAAACTTTAAGAAAAGAGAAAGCAATGATCTTAAAACTTGATATGAGTAAGGCCTATGATAGTGTTAAATGGGATTTTATTTTTTTAGTATTAGAAAAGTTTGGATTTGGGAAGAAATGGATCATATGGATTAAAGCTTGTGTCTCTATAGTTTCATATTCAGTGTTGGTCAATGGGTTACTAATAGAATCATTTAAATTTAAGAGAGGCCTTAGATAGGGTGATCCTCTATCACCATATTTGTTCATTATTATGGCAGAGGTTTTGGATAGGAAATTGAATAAGACTTACAAATATGGGCTTATAAATAGACTTAAGGCTAGTAATAACATTGACAACATCACCCATTAATAGTTTGTAGATGATACAATCCTTTTTGGGAGGGCAACGATTAACGGGTCCAAAGCTTTGAATAACTTATTAAAGGAATAAAAAAAACATCAAGACAAAAATTTAATAGGACAAAATTCAAAATTTACTTTCTAAACACCCCAACTAAAATCAAAGCAGGGATATGTAAGTTACTTCAAATGGAGGAGGCAAATTTACCAACAACTTATCTAGGGATGCCCTTATTTTAGGGGAGAATGAGGATATAATTATGGAATCCAGTTATAAGAAAAGTTTATAATGAACTACCAATATGGAAAGGTAGATTGTTATCGTTAGAAGGAAGAGTGCAACTAATTAAATCGGTCTTATAGGCTATTCCAACATATTATATGTCCTTGTGTACTATACCAAAACCAATAGAAAAAAATTTAATCATTATTATGTGATCATTTTTGTGGTAAAGATTACATGATAAAATAAAATTTCCTTTGGTAAAATGGAGCAAGGTGTATGATGATAAAACTAGGGGAGATCTCGGTTTAAGAGTTCTTACAGATGCAAACTTAGCTCTTAGGGGAAAAGTAATTTGGAGATTGTACAAAGAGAGTCAAAGATAATGGACAATAATTCTTCTAAGTATGTTGAGCTCAATGACCAAGATTAACATTTACTACATTCTCTCTACCAAATGGTTCTACACTATGGAACGGTTTAAAAAATCAATTGATCTAGTGATAAAATTTTAAGAAGGGTGGCGGGAATTGGAGAGAAAATTTCTATTTGGATGGATACTTGTTGTGATCAAAAACCACTCAATCTAGATACAATTTTGAAACCATGGATGAGATTACTTTAAGACAAATATGGTGATAGGGTTTCAAACATTTTGTACAATGATCATGAAGGAAGATACAAATGGTAAGAAGATTCTTTAACAAGTATACAAGACATTGATGTTAGGAGGTAATTTACTAGAAAGATAACAACAATGATTATTTCGATGGAAGCCAAGGAAAATTTGATTTGGGAGTTGAATAGCTTAGGAGAATACACAACAAAAAGTGGATATAATATAAAGCACCATCAAAATAGGAATATCACAAGAATATGGAGAGATATTTGGGATAGCCCAAGCATTCCTAAATTTAAAATGTTTGTTTGGCTAGTAGGTCATAGAAAACATTTATCCTAGGATAACCTTATGAAAAGGGATTTTCATGGCCCCTCAAAATGTGTCAAAATATTTGTTTGGTTAGTAGGTCATAGAATAATTTTATCCTGGGATAACCTTATGGCCCCTCAAAATGTGTTCTTTGTAAAATATAAGAGAGTATAAATCATCTCTTGATACACTGCTCAATAGTCTGGAAACTATGGCAACAAATTCTTAATAAGTTTGGTAAGTGCATGGTGATGAATGGAAGAATTGAGGAATGGTTAAAGCAATGATTGTAGGCAGCAAATCCACCTCCTAGAAGAAGAAGTAAAAAATGGATTTGCACAATTTTGTAGTTTTTTCAATTTTGTAGATGTACGGTTTGTAAAAATATACACATATGAGGTTTTATCTAATTGTACAAATGAGAAGATAGAAACATACAATTGGGTGTAATTGTACAAAGTTATAAAAAGTGCAATTAGAAATTAAAGTCAAATTAGGTGAAATGTTTGTAGAACTTTATTATCATAAACATAAATCATTCACTAATATGCAGAAATATCAAATCATTCATACACAAATAATTATCCACAATAACAATCCACAAATGAGAGAGAGATAGATAATACCCTTAAGGTAGGGAAACACCAATAATAATCCTTAAGTAAGAAATAACTCCATAATATCTCCCAAGGAAGAGAGGCCCCTTCGTGGGCATAGACGATTACATAAGATTGATCTTCAATGATGATCACAATGACAAATATCTCTTCTTTATATATCCATATTCTTATTCTACTTTGGGGAGCCTACTACTAATATAATATAATATTATAATATAATATAATATAATATTATAATACAATCAACCTTGGGTTATGTGTGGCCCATGCCAACCCTTATACAATATAATAATATATCCCAAAATATCTATTCCGGTACCCTACCATGTCACCCTACTTACAAATGTTTCATCCTCGAAACATATGGAGAAACATGATAATATGATTTGCTAAGCAATGTTAACAACTGGTTCCAATCTCGATCATCCATCCATCCAAGTGAAACACGTTGATGCTGGTAGAAGCTGAACAAAATGATATTAATATGGCTTACAAAGATAAGCTATGCTCACAAGAGTAGGAGAATTAGCTTGTGATCCAACAAGCATAAGAGTGCACAAAACAGTTAGAAGCACAACTAGCAGCACAAAGTGAATAGTTGACCAAATAGAAAACCAGTTGAAGGTAGTAAAATAATAATTGCAACAGAAGGATCATACGATTGAGGAGATGGCCATAGATGCCAAGCGCTACAATGAAATGATCTTGGATCATAAGGCTCAGCTGCAAGCTAAGAATTAGCATATTGCAGCTTGTGAAGATGGCATTCATCATAATAGTAAGGTCATTACAAAAAATATTTAGGAGTTAGCCATAGCAGCTCGCATGGAAGCTGCATTGACAGAGAAAATATGCAAGGGAGCATCCGAGAGAGAGGCGTTAGCTCAACTCTTGACTATTATAGAAGAGAAGGCCAATAAGTATGGGATAAAGGCTATGAAAATTAATCATTATGTATCCAGGTTGTAGAATGAACATGTCTCTCTTCGTCTTTAGCTTAAGGAATTTCAACAGGACCAGTAGACCAAAGCAAAGAAAACTGAGTTGACGAGGACACTAATTGATGTAAAGGGGAGGGCATATGTAGGCAGCAAATCCACCTCCCAGAAGAAGTAAAAATTGGATTTGCATAATTTTGTAGTTTTATCAATTTTGTAGATGTACGGTTTGTCAAAACGTACACATATGAGGTTTTTTCTAATTGTACAAATGAGAAGTTAAAAACATACAATTGGGTGTAATTGTACGAAGTTATAAAAAGTGCAATTAGAAACTAAAGTCAAATTAGGTAAAATGTGCATTTAAGGTTAATTTGATAATAATCAAATTCAACTTAGGAAGACCTTAATGCAAGTTCACTGTTATGGAGATGGTACTTATAAATGGTGGTTGTCTCAAGAACTTATTTGGAACGGCTTGGGCAAGCATTATAAGGACTCCCCATTTAATTTTTGTGATTCTTCATGATAGTACAATTCATAGTTGTTCATTCATGTTCATCGATGGTTGATGATAGTTGTTGTTCATTGTTGATAGTCCAATCATATTGTTGTTCATGGTAATTGTACATATTCAACCATAATAATGGAAGTAGCATTATAATTGTGAGTTACTATGAATTTTGTTGTACAATTGAATGATAATTTCGAATTGTGTATTATGTGCAAGTATGGCCAAAATGGTGTGGAATATGAGCATTGTGTCAATGGAATTATACTAATTATGAACTTATAAACCTGGAGAATATTGAGGGATTTATCCTACACATTATTATTATTGTACAAAAACATTGTTATATTGTTGTATAATTTTTGGAAATGTTCTTAGTGATAGCAATTAATGGATAGTGAACTAGGGTTTGCATATCATGGAATATGTTAGCAATTGCATTAGAAAAGTAACCCAAACTTTCCCTGAGAATGATCTATGAAGTGATATTGCATCAAGGGTTTATGCCAAACCATACAACCAGTTAGTCAAATTGTACATTTAATCGTTTGCCTAATTTGGAATGGAAATTGCATGGTGAAACTTGCTAATTATGGAAAACTAAGGTTTCAAAGAAAATGTTGGAAAAATGAAAGACTTAATATTATTCAATTGAAAGGACCTTGCTTAAATAGCAAGTGCTTACAATCTGATCCATTGGATCATAACTAACTGAGCTAATCTCAACCACACAAATTATCCTAGTAACAACTTAGGATATAATATATTATTCTAACACCCCCCTTAAGTGGTACTAGGATATCTCTAACACCCCCCCTTAAGTGATACTAGGAGGTAGTGAAAAATAACAAAACCAAAGAAGTGACACATCCACAAGTATGAGTCCCAACAACTAGACCTGATAAGGTACTCATGTACAATATATCCATAAAAAACCCTGTTGGAAAAATGATAAAAAACCACAAGGGAGAAAACCACCTGCCAAAATAGAAGAAGAAGAAGGAGGAAGATGTGCAAGGAGGATGGAAAGGAAGATGTCCTCTTCAATCCACCCTAGGATAACTTCCATCAAGAAGCTTACAAAGGATCCATATGATATCTCAAAAAAGTAGAGAATCCTTGTTGCTGAACTAAATGAAAACTTACTCCTAGACTAGTGCTTGTGACACAAATCAAGGTTGTGAACCATGAAAAAAATATCACTTAAATAAAACCCCTTGAAACCAAAGTGTCTCACAAAAAAAGAGTGTGAAGATAGTGTGGATAAAACTACAAAAATCACAAGGGTAGTCCAAAATAACTCCACAAGCATAAGTATGTGGTTTCCACCTATATGAACATAATGAGCTGATAACAAGGTCCAAAAAATTTTGGACAAACAACAAAAATAAGGGAATAAAAATGAAGCACCAAGGTAGTTGTGAACGTGTCCTTATGGTGACCTCCTCATCCTATCGGAATGCATGGGTAACCAACCGTTGCAACCGCTAGGTGATATAGAGGACATGACTAGATACTAGGATCACTTACAAATGCTCTAGGAGTGTCGGGTTCAACCGAGAATGCACTCCATGATACAACTTTTTTGAGCCACAACAAAGTTTGGAAAATGGTTTCAAAAATTGAAAATAGACTGCACCATCTTGTTCGGCTCAAAAAAACCTTTTCGATGACTATAAATACCCCTATATATAGGTGAAATTTTGGCCTTCATTTGCAGGAAAAATAATAAAAATATCCTTGTAGGGAATTATCCGATATTTCTCTACATGCTAAAATCTCATACAATGATTCAAATAAAATGGGACCCTTTTAAATTACATTATTCAATAAGATTTTCCCTCCCCATGGTATTTGTTGGCATGTAGTTTTACATAATAAAATAAGAGTGGGCCCACCTCGATGGCCATATTTTATGAAATGCCTCATAGT
Organism: Wollemia nobilis; assembly: GCA_028583015.1. NCBI lineage: Eukaryota > Viridiplantae > Streptophyta > Pinopsida > Araucariales > Araucariaceae > Wollemia > Wollemia nobilis. The sequence goes on from JAQPPZ010002050.1 coordinate 2,934,483, forward strand.
TTAAGAAAAATGCTCTTTTATTTATTTATTATTATTATAATAATATTTATTCAACGTGGTCGAAAATGCCATGGCTCCCGCCAGCAGTTGCAAGAATGAATTGCATTCAAAATTTGGGTTGTGCATCGCAAAGAAGGACGGGGGTTGTACCCCATGCTCCTCATTCCCCCTTCCTTACGTGGTGGTAGTTATGGAGGGCTACGAGAGCACCGGCTTGTGAGCAGCACACCCTCTCTTTGTCATGAGATTAAAAGCAAAAAAACTTCACCACCATGAGCTTGGAACAGACCATTTGAAGCCAACAACCATGCTTTAGTGAAACCAAAAAAAAATAAACCTTGCCTGCACTGAGCACCATATACGAGTCATCACACTCATCAACACAACATCCACCGCAACTCCTTGTGCGTAGCACAACATCCGTTGTCGAAGAAGCCATTACCGTCGAAGAAAAAATAAAAGATTCGTTGCAGAGGAAAAAGAATAGGTTGCAATGGCATCTTCAATATTTAAGGACATAACTAGGGACTGGCATGCCAGTGATGAAAAAAACGTGGTATTATCCCATCACCTCAACGCTGCCATCCGCCACGTAGAACTCAATGTGAGCACAAGATATCAGTCTCACGACAAATATCGGAGAGCTCATGGGACAAAAATTGCTTAAAAATTTGATGAAAAGTCTAAGGTGGGCTGAATCTTAATCCATTTTACGTGGCTACCAAAAAATATTCAAAATCTCGTTTTAAAACTACGACATTAAAAAATTACGGTAGAAAAAAAACAATGCTATTAGGGTATGCCATGGAGGTCCCCGAAACAACATCAAAACACGACTTTATTGGATTTTAAATCATGTCCACATTTAAATCACATGGAAAGCCCATCAAAAATTTGATCCACGCGATCACCCAATTTCACCTCCTCCATCGATGAACTTGATATTTTCATTAGTGATCATGTTGTATGTGGCAGGGGTACTGCTACTTGGTGCTCTCATCGAGCACTCAATAGTCTCACTTAACTACAATTAGCACATCCACCACTACAACATTGTTAACCTTGAACACCAAAGGTGTGTAATCTCTGCGTAGATTCATTTAATTTTGCGAGTTGGGAAAACCATATCCGAGCTCTTTGATCCTCCCATTCTGAATCAAAATACATCATCACACCACTGTCGAGCTCGGTAAAATGGAATGCAGCAGTTGCTATAAAAATAATGACTTTCAGTTCCCCCTTCTTCTCCATACAATGGCTCCATAACTTTACCTTCAGATTTTTGCATCGATGTTTAACGCCCATGGAAAAAAAACTAATGAAAAAAGAAGAATGGACTGCGCGCTTGCAAAATCTCCTCCACCTGAATGAAAATGTCTCCTCTGTAACAGTTCACCAGATCCCCCTCGCCTACAAGATCAACCCACAGATCACAAAAAAAATGATCGTCGAAGAAAGTAATACGACCACTAGGAATATTTGGAAGCTGTTGCACACGGTAGGCATGTACATCAAGTCCAAAAACTATGAGTGCGAGCAACAACATGAGGACATATCTTCATTCTTTCAAACAAACCCTGCCTTCGCTGCCAATAAAGCATGCTGCTGCTACCAGGAGTCCAAAAAATTATTGGACATGGCTTAAAAACAACAGTGGCAATAACATCATAGTGACCTTCTCCTGAACGAGCATTGCTTTCTCCGATAAACAAGCATTGTCCATTGATACACCTTGCTCCACCCAATGCCCCATGTTCTAGCACCAATACAACCATTGAAAATAGCAGTGAAATGGCCGTAGAAAACCATAGATCTCACAAATAATATGTCGCTGGACAATTGTTTTTGGAATGAGCCACTGTGCAAATTTTTTTGTTAGCACGGGCTTGCAAAAGTGCATCAACCTTAACACGAACACGAAGCCATTCAGGTTGCTCTTGAATCATATGCGGTAGCGCACCTCAACATCGTAGTGCAATGCTCGGATGATGAAAAACAAACACTAATCCACCAAAAAAATGGTAGATGTTACCCTCTAATCTCTTGGTAGCTTCAGCATAAAAAAAACTGTAAATCACATTAGGGTTTGCACAGCAGATTTGATGCATGGTGGATATGGTCATCTAGAGTCTTCACAAATGCAGCGTAGATACTGTATCCATCTGATTCTAGTTTATAAGGGCCACTATGAATATCCCTCATCCGTGAATCTCCCTTAGATAAATAAACCCTCGTTAATGCGAGCTCCAGCAAGGCACCAACAAAAAACCCACATAAAACTAAAAAAAAGAACTAAAAATGACCTTCCCAAAAACTGTAGAGTTTTTTTTCTTTTAACCATATGGTTTCTGATCCATTAATATATGGAGAGCATACTCCTCGGTTTTAAAAAAAATAATGGAGAGGAAAAAAAGAGATGAGGGAAATCCCCCATGAGGAAAAACTCCTCAAGCTTACAGGGGTAGGGAAAGTCTGCTTTGATACCATGTTGAAAAAATGAAAGACTTGATATTATTCAATTGAAAGGACCTTGCTTAAATAACAAGTTCTTACAATCTGATCAATGGGATCATAACTAACTGAGCTAATCTCAGCCACAGATTATCCTAGTAATAACTTAGGATATAATATATTATTTTAACAGAAAATTATTATAAAACTAATTGATTTGAGTTACAAAATGACTTCCAATGAATTGACTAAGTGGAAAATCGTACATACCAACCTGTTGTATAAATTTTACCGTACAACTGTACAATTTGCAATCTGTACAAGCAGTTTTACAAAGTTATAAACTATTCACTAGCAAAGTCAAAGTGATTCTGGAGCATAGGAATTCATTCCAAAATATTTCACTTCACCTCTCCCTTTGGGAATACTACCCCCTGTGCTATATTTGGCACTGTTTTCATGGTTGGAAGGGCTCATTGTCATTTGCTAGGTTATGCCAAAGTGTGTTACATTAGGCACCATTGCCTAAAGCAAACCTTGATAATTTTATCAAAATTGGGTCAGAATTGTTGTTGTAAAGAATGACCTATAAGAGACAAGTGGTGAATAAGAACCAATTAGAGGTGAATGACTAATACAAGTTCATGAGGACTTAGGAGATGAAATCAAGGAGAAGAACAAATCCTAGTTAGAAGAAGCACAAGAATTTCTCAAAGGGAGATCGTGAATAACTCGACGAACGAACCAGTAATTGAACAAGTATGGACTTCAGAAGAAGGAGATATTGAGAGGTGGGATATGTTGCTAGTAAGCATAGAATAAAGGGTACAAGAACTGCCAAGAGTCAAAGAGAACATTTACATAAGGGAAGATGTTGATGGAAGAACTGTGCAAGAAGACAGTGAGTGGATGGTAACACCTGAACAAGTGGTAGGAAGGTTGCAAAGGGTTGTAGAGGATGGCAGTCAAGCACCAGATCAATACAATGAGAGGTCTTAGGAAGGAGAACTAGGGCCACAATCAATATTTCGATGAATAAGGTCATGGAGTGAGGATGCACAAGAGGTTGGGAGATGACTATTTGGTGAAAATAAGGTACCACGAATAGAAACATTCGATGAAGAGCAGCCTAGTGGAACACCCACCCAAGGAAGGAATTAGTTCAGGATTTTGGATGATACCTCCTCAAGTGACGAGGAAGGAGATCTAGCAATGGCTAGTATAGCTACAAAAGTGGGGAAACAAAGGTGTTCACTTTTCATAGGAGACGGGAAAGAAGACCCAATTTGGCATTGAAGAATTTGCCACATGGTGTGGAAATGATTGTTTCCTACAATATTTCGAGAATTTGCAATAGACTAGTATATTGAATTACCAAAGGATAAGTACCAAACATGGGAAGAATTGCATGATGCATTTGTGGAAGAATTTTGATCATATGATAATGATGAAATTTATAGAGTACAAGGAGAGAACGAGTATATTCGTTCTTATAATCAAAGGTTGAGTGGGTTTTTTGACTATTTGGAGAAAGACAAATAAGAAGTATTGACAAAGATATGGTTCATAGATGGACTTTTTCCTATGTATAAAAGGAAGATGACATTTTATCCAAGATCATACCAAGAGGCTTTGGATTATGCCTTGATTTAGAAAAATGATGTAAAATCATCACCACAGGTATATGTAGCCCAAAGCCAAGGTGTAAAGAGGAAGGTTATCACTAGTGATGCAGTTTGTGACACTCATCACAGAAATAAAAGAGGTAGAATATTGTATGATATTGAGGGTAGACCAATTGTACAATTGGAGGATGTTGTTCAAAAGGAAAAATCAATTGTACAATTGGAAGATGTTGTCCAAATAGAATAATCAATCATACAATCAAAATTGTCCAAGGAAGAACATGATTGTACAATTATGCAAGAGAGAACTGTACAAAGTTTACGTGAAATCGTACAGTTGGCATAAATTGCACAATTGATGGGTATGATTGTATAGTTTGCACAAGTTGTACAACTAGTAAATGAAATCATACAATTGACAGAGATTGTATGATTGCAAGTCAAATCGTACAAGGTGATACCATTCACTATAAAATCGTACATAGTGAGATCATACAAGTGCAAACCACACAAGTGCAAATTTTATAAGGTGAAATCGTACAATTTGAAACTGTACAATGTGAAATCGTACATGGTGTTCCATCAATGGTTAAGACATGGTAGTTCGAGGCCAAGATTTAGTCATCTAGAGCCTGAGAGAAGCAAAATGAAGTCGACGATAAATTATTTAAGTGGGTTGAGCAAAGAATCCCAAAGCTCTGACGAAGAGAAAATTTTGAATTTAACAATGATGGTTTTCATAGTTTCACCATCGAGGTTTCGGGACTTCTCCTCGAACCTCGTGAGGGCTTTGCCCCTTGCAAGGGATGTTGTCCCTTGACCCTGCAAGGGGGATCCCACCCCCTTGACCCCCGACATAGGTGGTGATGGATATTGCCCATCATGTTGATGATGTTGTTCATCTTGATCATGTTTAAGGCCACAAGGTGGTGTGAGCTATAAATTGAAGTAATGCCAGTTGTAGTGGACCTATGGAATAGGTGAAAGTGTAAGGAACATGATAAGCGATAATAGTAAGTTATTCACAAGTTGGTTGAAAACTAGAAATGGTAGCCCCTTCTAAGAAGAGAGAAAATAAAAAAAAAGAAAAAATAAATAAATAAAATATTCAAAAAGGCAAGAAAAGGACAAAAAGCAAGAAAAAGACAAAACATGCATGCAAAAAGGGGTGAGTTGGCAATCATCCATGCAAAAAGTTAAAAATCCATGCAAGGAGGGCTGAGGTGGTAAAATTTCATGCAGAAGGACATTAGGGTTTAAAAAGCAAGCGTCATGCAAAATATTTTCACCAACTTAGCAAATCGTACAATTGCGATAGTGAATTTCGGAGTAATTCGAGAACAAGGAGGGTGCAACTAACAATTTTATTCCATATGGGTATGTAAAAATCACCAGTTAACTAAAATTTATTGACCCATCATGACTTTGCACCACTGAATCTGCTTTTTTTCAAAAAGACTATCAAATTTGGATAAAATCGAGAAAAAGTTAGGGTTTTCACTTTGAAAATTTGGAATTGATTGAAGAAATTATGTTGTAGGTGAAAAAACATGCTAAGGTAGTGAGGGTTTGAAGTAGAAAGATGCTAGAGGAAACCCTAAGTGGAGAGAAATGTTGCTAGGGTTTGAGTTTTTCTAAAAAACATAATGGAGCGAAAATTTGTAAACCCTAGTGCATGAAAAATTGGTTGGAGGAAAAATAAAAATATTTCAATCCTTTCATGTGGAAAAATATTAAAAATAAGGTTTTACATCAGATTTCCATACTACCACAAGAATTCGTACTATTGAGGAATTACATCGTTTAGAGAAAAATTGGCATAAGTCCATCAAAATTGCATTGGAAAGGAGGAATTGCACACTGACGGTAGAAGGGTACCAAAAAAATCATGCAAATCAAAAAAAACATGAATTTTTGGCCAAGGGAAGGTCTAAAGAGTGCCTTGTATGATTTGGAGATGAAATTGTACGATCTAGGAGAAGATTGTACGATTTTGGAATAAGTTTGGACCCGATTTGTGCTTTTCGGAGGTAATCATATGGATTTTTATGCAATCGTATGGATTTTGATGCAATTGTATGAAAGTGAAGCATCCTTGTATGATTTGGAGCTGATTGTACAATTTTTAGGTGGAATTATATGATTTGGAGCTCAAATTGTATGTTTTTGTGAAGTACAAAATAGGGTGTAGTTGTACGATTTCATGCGTAACTGTATGATTTAGAGAGTGTTGTACAATTTCAAAAATGTACATGTACGATTTGAGAGAGTGGTGTATGATTGCTAACGATATTTGTACGATTTGGGTGCAGTTGTATGGATATTGGATTTGTTTGTGCTAAAATTGTCATGAATTACTGAGTGGAATACAAGTTGTGCGAAAGTCATTTCAAATCAACCATGGGAGAAGAATGAGCTCTACACAAGAATTATAAGCTCATTTAGAAAGAATTACAACCACTAGGGTGGAAGGCTCACCAGGCCCATTACACTAGAGAGATTCATGGCCCAGGTGAACGAATGAGACCTACCTAGTACAAGGTCAAGGGTGAGAGTTTCAACCATAAGGGAGAAGCGGCTATCATCCTTGGAGAGGGAGAGGGTACAGGCCATGGAGAGGTCATCAAGGTTGGCATGGTGGTAGAGGAAGAGCACCATTGCAATTTTAGAGAGAGATGATGGAACCACCAAGAGCACACCGATGGGAACTTCACAGTGAAGTTCATTGGGAGATTACCCTAGAGGAGTAGGAAGAACTGCTCAATGAGGAGGAAGAAGAACAAGTGGATATCAAGGATATCACTTTTGGACAACCGATAGTGGATTTTTGTCGAAAGTGGTGGGAAAAATCTAACCCTAGGCATCCATTAAGGGCAGCATTGGTTAAAGCTAGAGTCAGTATATTGGCACAGATCCCACCTTAGGATAAAGTGTTCTATAATGAATACTTGTTGTAGATCATACAATCATACGAACCCAATAAGAATCACACCTATGTGCGGGTGAATAACCGACATATTAGGGTGGAATTCTTGGCAATGATATTTTGAAGGACATTCGGATTGCCTAAGGAAGGATAGCCTATTTTGAAGAAGATGGTAGATCAAATTGAGGTCCACAGGCTGATTACTACACTCACACGAGTGAAGTCTCTAGCAACGACTACAACGGCTAAGATTTCTGGTTCTAGAAGTCATAGAATCAAGCAGAGCCAATTGAAGATAGATGAACTTGCTTGTGCAATGAATGTAGTGATGGCTCGCTTGTCAGGGGAAACACAGTCTTTGGAGATGTTGATCTAGATGGTAGAATATGTGGAGGGCATCGCCCACAAATTCAACTATAATTGGGGAACCTATTTGGAGCAAATAATTTGAACGCTATTGGCTAGAAGGACAAAGAACTTTGCCATGACCTTTCATGCCATTGCACTCTTGTTGAATGTAGTGTCCCAAGTAGGCATTTAGTTTCTAGGATTGACATCGTCTCAGGAGTTATCGCCAAATAAATTCACTATATTGCAATGGGTGAAGATCGTGTCTCTTTAGAAAATGACTCCAGAGAAACCTTGATCAAACAAAGCACCAAAGAAACTAGAACCTTCGATGATGGAAGAGACTTCATCAGATGAGGAAATCCATCCTTGAAAGAAGTGACAAAAATAGCTTGAACCTGCTTTGGAGCAGTAGGTATTGGAACAAAGGCCGCATGAGCAACCACTATCTCAAGTAGGAAAGGAGGTAGTAGTGCTGACATCTAGTCCAGTTTATGTTAGAACGTGAAGGTAGCAGGAGAGACAGAAGATTGAGCAGACTTCAATATAGAAGGAGCAACCTAACTCTATGATTAAGAGTATAGATGAGGTGCACTTGGATCTAGAAGGTTTGGATTTTATGGATATCAGTGTGCTAGGTGGCACAGGATATATGGGAGAAGCGATGGGATCTCTTGTATTGCTTTAGACCACTAATTTTGATTTTTTGGATTCATCTAAAATCTGGTGGGAACCCCCAATGAAATCACTAGAAATAAAAGCAAAAATAGTGATAGTAGCTCCACCAAAAGAGGCTAAGGGAAAGAAGAAGATAAATATTATCATGCGAGGTGGCAATAGTCAACAGGAGTAGGCAAGCACACAACCACCACAAGAATGGTCTGATCCAACTTTGATAGTTGCAGTAGTGAGGGAAGTACAATTGAATCCATAGGTCAAAAGGTTGGTAGAAACTTGATAGGAGGACTTGCCTAACACACAAGAGGAAGTCCAAGCACCTGTGGTAGAGAAGCAATTGATCAAGGAGACCATCAACATGGAAGAGGTTAGACCATCTAAAGAAGAAGAGGTAGACAGGACTGTAGCTCCAACTTTGCTACAAGAAGGGAATGCATCTGGTGCAATCAAAGAAATTGGAGGAAGTTTAGATCCACAGGAGGAAGAAGAGGAACAAACTCCCCCATAGGAGAAGGATGAGAGCCTTTGTACACACTTTTTGCTTGAAGTACCTCAGTTTGGTGTTCCAGATAATGATGGAGAAGACATAGATGGATAGGTGGAGCACTTCTTCCAACAAGTTAGCGAGATGTTCGCTAGTGCCAAATTGCAATTTGTTATTGGTGGTGTGGGACAACTAAAGTAGTGGAGGGAGAAAACCTTTGTTGAATTGGAGAAGGTCATGGAGTGGGTGTGTAGTGAAGAATGCATTAGACAAATAGCCTAGATTCACACACAACACCCATGGCGGTTACCGAGGGGAGAGGTAACAACAATGTTGGGAATTATAGATTTACCAGATGGAGTGAAGACCAATTACAGGGCATATCCACGAGTGTATTTGGATCGGGCAACATGCTAGAGCTATCCATTGAATACATGAAATACATCAAATACAAAATTTTGAAGGGCACCTTCGAAATTAGTCTTCACCTTATAGAAATTGAATTTCCTGACACATTGGATCGAGTGGCTAAGCTTGGGTCTTGAACATATTTACCAAGCCAAGGAAGCACAAAAGGAAGAAGTGGAGGCTACTCAAAAGGAAATGGTTGTGATTGAAGAAGAACTAGAACGCAACAAGACCAAGGTCGAGGAGAGGTTGAAAAAGGTAGAAGTTGAATGGAATGACATTAATATGGCTTACGAAGATAAGCTATGCTCACAAGAGTAGGAGAAGCAACTTGTGATCCAACAAGCAGAAGAGTGCATGAAGCAGTTAGAAGCACAACTAGCAGCACAAAGTGAACAACTGGCCAAACAAGAAAACCAGTTGAAGGTAGTTGAAGAACAACTACAATAGAAGGATCGTAAGATCGAGGAGATGGCCATGGATGCCAAGCGCTACAATGAAATGATCTTGGATCATAAGGCTCAGCTTCAGGCTAAGGATGAGCATATTGCAGCTTGTGAAGCTGACATACATCAGAATATTAAGGTCATTACAAAGAAAATAATGAGGAGTTAGCCATAGCAGCTCACATGGAAGTTGCATTGACAGAGAAAATATGCAAGGGAGCATCCGAGCGAGAGAAGGAGTTAGCTCAACTCTTGACTATTATGGAAGAGAAGGCCAATAAGTATGGGTTGAAGGCTATGGAACTTAACAATTATGTAGCCAGGTTGTAGAATGAATGTGTCGCTCTTCATCTTCAGCTTGAGGATTTTCAACAAGACCAGTCGACCAAAGCAAATAAAACTGAGTCGACGAGGACACTAACTGATGTAAAGGGGAGGGCATATGTAGGCAACAAATCCACCTCCCAGAAGAAGAAGTAAAAATTGGATTTGCATAATTTTGTAGTTTTATCAATTTTGTTAGATGTACGGTTTGTCAAAACGTACACATGTGAGGTTTTGTCTAATTGTACAAATGAGAAGTTAGAAAACATACAATTGGGTGTAATTGTACAAAGTTATAAAAAGTGCAATTAGAAATTAAAGTCAAATTAGGTGAAATGTGCATTTAAGGTGAATTTGATAATAATCAAATTAGACTTAGGAAGACCTTAATGCAAGTTGATTGTTACGGGGATGGTAGTTGTAAATGGTGGTTGTCTCAGGAACCACTTTGGAATGGCTTGGGCAAGCATTATAAGGACCCCCCATTCAATTTTGATGGTTGTTCATGATAGTACAGTTCATAGTTGTTCATTCATGTTCATCGATGGTTGATGATAGTTGTTGTTCATTGTTGATAGTCCAGTCATATTGTTGTTCATGGTGATTGTTCATGGTAATTGTACATATTCAGCCATAATAATGGAAGCAACATTATAATTGTGAGTTATTGTGAATTTTGTTGTACAATTGAATGGTAATTTTGGATTGTGTATTCTATGCAAGTATGGCCAGAATGGTGTGGAATATGGACATTATGGCAATGGAATTATACTAATTATGAACTCTTAACCCTGGAGAATGTTGAGGGATTGATCTTGCACATTATTATTGTTGTACATAAATGTTATTATGTTGTTGTACGATTTCTAGAAACATTCTTGGTGATAGCAATTGATGGATAGTGAACTAGGGTTTGCATGTCATGGAATATGTTAGCAATTGCATTAGAAAAGTAATCCAAACTTTCCTTGAGAATGATCTATGAGCAAGATGGTAAATCTAAAGTGATATTTGTAGCAAGGGTTTGTGCCAAACCGTACAACCAATTAGTCAAATCATACATTTGATCTTTTGCCTAATTTGGAATGGAAATTGCATGGTGAAACTTGCCAATTATGGAAAACTAGGGTTTCAAAGAAAATGATTAAAAATGATTAAAAATGATCAATTTGAGTTACAAAATGACTTCCAATGAATTGACTAAGTGGCAAATCGTACATACCAATTTTTTGTATGATTTGGATCGTACAACTGTACGATTTACAATCCGTACAAGTAGTTTTGTAAAGTTACAATCATTCACTAGCAAATCGTACAAGTTGTACGATTTGGGTCAAAGTGATTCTAGAGCATAGGAATTCATTCCAAAATATTTCACTTCACCACTCCCTTCAGGAATACTGCCCCTTATGCCACTACAATTGAGCAATTTTAAAAGTGACACTTTACAAACAATTTGGGATATATCAAAAAATACAATACTTTGGACTATTTGGCTATAAAGGAATAGAAGAATATTTAAAGGAAAGGAAAGCATTTTAGAGGTAATGAAAAGGAAGATATATTTAGCCATTAAGGAGTCTAAATCAACACTATCAACTTACCCATTCCCTAATTTGGAAGCAGAGAGCCTTGATAGATAAAGTTAAGTCATCAAATGGAATTATGATGTTGGGGATAGAAGAAACAAAAAGAAGACAAAGAATATAAAGTGGAAACCACTAGATGTGGAGATGGTCAAATTGAATTTTGATGGAGCATCTAAATAAAATATAGAACCAATAGGAGGATGAGGAATAATTAGAAATAATAAAGGAGAGATTTTGTCTCAATATGCTTTCAATAGTGGATTTAAGACAAATAATGAAGCCAAAGCTTGGGTGGCTTTGAAAAGGTTAAACATATGCAAACAAATGAAATGGAACAAAGTATGGATGGAAGGTGATTCACTCATAGTGATAAATGCAATTTTTAGGAAAGCAAAAGTTCCATGGAACATACAAGAGATAATTGTGGAAATTTCATACCTTGTTATCGAGTTTGAAGAAATTAGGTTTACATATACATTAAGGGAAGGAAACAAACGTGGAGATAAGCTAGCCAATATAGGGGTTTTAATTGAGGATCGTGAAGTTAAATTCTCTTTTCTTTGGTTAGAGAAAGTAGTAAGTTTAGTTGAAGCTGACAAGAAAATGTTGATTGCCTTAATCAAATAATTATTAAGATTTGCTTTAATGTTTTCCATTGGTAATATCTGCTTTGTTTATAACATTAATGTGCTTTCATATATACTATTTATTACAGTTTTTGTGGTTGCACTTGTGTTTCAGAAAGGAATCTAGCAATCAAGATTAAAAAAATGGGTTGTGATATGTTTTGGAAATATTACTCTACTAAGATGCAATGCATAAAAAATAGAGGTAAAGTTTTGGTATTATGAAGGTTGTTGTAGGAAAATGTTAAGAAGGATGATGAATTATGGAGTATTTGTATTTACAAAAAAATTAAAAAGTTTCGTAAAATGAATATCAATAATTCAAACATTTTATGCAAAATGATATAGATTTCTAATTATAATAACTCAATTAATATAAAAATTGTATTTATTTGTAAACTCTTATACTTTAAATAAAGAGAGTTGTGATTTGTCAAGGGTGGGAATCCAAGTACAACCCCTTGTTCTTCAAAAAATAAAACTACTTTCCTTTCCTTCTCTTGTGTCGTGTCGCTCATTAGTCTCAATAATGAAAACATTTTTTTTTTTTTGTTGCATAGGGAAACCTTTATAATATCTAGCCCATTGGGTAAAGATAAAATCAATAAGACCCCAAATCAATAGAACCTCGACCATTCATTGACCAAGGAATTACTTTCCTTTCTTCCAATGTCACTCATATTTTCAATAATGAAAGTATTTTTTTATGCATAGAGAAATCTCTATAATCCCTAACCCATTAGATAAAAACAAAGTGAATAAAATCCCAACCATTCAAAAAATTAAACAAGACAACCCACCAATAATCACTTGACTACCACCAATAATCACTTGACTACCACCAATCTACAGCCCACCAATAATCACTTGACTACCACCAATAAATAGGGAAATGTCTAAAATCCCTACCCCATTAACCCTTTAAATAAAGACAAAATCAATAGAATCTCAACCATTCAAAAAATTAAACAAAACAACCCACCAATAATCACTTGACTACCACCATTCTACAACCCACCAACAATCACTTGACTACCACCAATAAACAAATAATAATAAAACCTCTTTCAATCATTTTTAAACATGAAGTCACTAATAGACATATACCTCATAAACACTCTGAACCCAAGATACTCATGTGGCACCTACCAAATTTAGATGCTTTAGTGGTCAAATCAATTTCTTTAAAAAGACAAGTAACACCAACTGTATGGATAACCACCCATAATCACTTGACTACCACCAATCTACAACCATAACTAAACCAAACCAGGAATAATGAAACCTCTTTCAATCATTTTTAAGCATCAAGTCAATAATAGACATACACCTCATAACACACTTAATGTACCCAAGATACTAGCACCTATCAAATTTAGATGCTTTAATCGTCAGATCAATTACTCTAAAAGGACAAGCAGCACCACCCCCCTCGATGAAGGCGACCTGCCAACACTCAACCCTCGTGAAATACCAACCTTCTTTTTCGTTTTCCACGTCTCAAATTTCACAAATAATTCACAAGCCGGACAACCATTCAATAATGAAAATATCTTTTTGTTTTTTAATATGTTGCTATACAGCGCTATGGACCCTTATTTCTAAGGTCAAATTAATCGACTCCGTATGATGGCCAGACTTCTTATGTGGCTATGAGATTTGCATATCTGTTGTTGTATCGACCCTTATTTCTAAGGTCAAATTAATGGACTCCGTATGATCGCCAGACTTCTTGAGTGGCTATGAGATTTGCATATCTGTGGGCAGCAACATTACTATGACTGTGGGACTGTGGACACGACAACACAGCTGTTGTCAGATGCCCTAGGACGCTTCCATTACACAGCTGTTATAGGATGTCCCACGTCCATTACACCTTGGACGCTTCTTATGTGCCTGTACGTTCCTTCCATCGAACCATACAAAAGCTCCCACTTCCTACACGTAAGAGTACACTTTGGAGCATTTTGTCTTATTTTCTCCCCCATCACATCATTTTTGTCTGAGTACAACACAAACTCTACGCGACAAGGGAGGCACACTAAAGACAACAAGGAAGGACTTACAACCCCTAATTATTATTTTTAACACTGTGCCCTATTGAAATTTCAGCTTCAGCTGGTCTGAATTTATTTTTTTGAGTGTGTTCATACTGAACGTTACAAATTTTGAGTGAGTGGTCTTTTTCATGTCAAGTCAACAATAACGAAGCGGAATAAATTTGGTGGAAGTAGCCCCTTTGAATCCTGTACTCGTCAGTTACTAAAAATAGTGTGGTTGTGACCAACTCTTTTATGTAACCAAAAAACAAAATTATTAAACTAACCTATGTCTTTTTCTAAGGCTTCGTAAAAGTTAGTTTAATAAATTTATTTTTGGGTTACAAGTAGTAACTTAGAGTGTAGGGTTCAAAAACCAAATGGATTGCTTCCACCAAATCTATTCTGCTTGGTTATCGTTGACCTGGTGTGAAGGAGACCACCAGTCACTCAACATTCATACCATCATCATCGCTGTTGCGCACACTTAGAGGATTCAGGTCAGACTACTATTTTTGCAAACAAACTGCCCCAAAATTTGAACCTGAAAATCTTCTTAGTAAATGCCTAATCATATAAACACTTATCAATTCACTAACCCATATAAATCACCAAATATATATATATATATATATATAATGAATAGTCACATGTAAGAGCATGCTATGGTTATAGTTAAAATGATATAAATGCATTGGATGATTGCTATAATTTAGGTTTTACCTGATGTGTATTTAAAACTTTATGATCTCGAATTTAGGGCAACTAGACTTCTGCGACATATCTGAAGCCCAACAAATTATTGTTTAGAACCTAAAATATAGGTGGCTCACAAGCAAAAGATTCTAGGAATTATTTAAGCATAATTGCCTATCTTTCCTTTAAATAAATAGTTTAACCTTGGCCTTTTGCTATATTAGAATGTTTGCATGAGTACCTTGGGCTTTATTTATCTGTTTTTCATGTTAACGAACATGCATTAAAGGCAAATCATTAGAGGCGTGCTTGCCGAGAATATTTATTACTTATTAAAAACATTATTAAAAACATTACGTGGAGTATACTTCAAGTTTTAGTGTAAGTGAAATTGGTAGGACAAGTGTTTGCCTCTTGAGGGAGGGTAGAGTTTTTAGATTAAAAAGGTCAAGCACTGAGTGATTTTAAAGATATAAAAGATTTTTAGAGTTGGTTATGGGTTGGGGGTTTTGTTGATTGTGCTTAATTCAATGGATTTAGAGTTTATAAAGGTAATCCATTTATGGAGTTACCCATTTTTTTAATGAATGATAGAAGAAAAAATTATAAAAGATTCTTATAGATTTAAAAAAGATAAAGTGAGAGTGACTCAATGAAAATGATAAAAAAAAATCCTTATATAAAAAATAGTGATTTAAAGAATCTCTACCTATTTAGAAAAAAAAAATGAAGTGAGAGTGACCCAAAGGATCCTTATAGATTTAAAAAATTTTAAAAATGAAGCAACCCAGAACTAATTGGTAGGGCCAAGTGCTTGCCAATAAACTGCCTCAATTCAATTATTTTTTAGATCAAAATTTATAATTTTTAAGATCAATTAAATTACTTTAAATTATAATTTTAATACATTTAAATTAATAATATATTATTATTATTTTAAAAATATTAACCATTATAATTTAAATAATTATAATGAAATATCTCAAAATTTTAATTGATTTTATTAAATGCCCTTGTCTCATAATTAACATTTATTATATATTTTATTTTTTTACATACACTTAAATACACTTAAAAAAAATAGCTATTGAAGAATATGCGATAGTTGTATATTTCTAACCATAAATATATATTTTTTATTTTTTAGTTTTTAGTTTGTTAAACAATTTATAACATAAATGAATTTTTAATTTAATTTTTTTTTAATATTTTTATGCATTAAATAATGATATTTTCAATTAATTATATGGGATTGAAATTAATTTCATCCATATTATATTATCATTTTTTTATTTTTTATTGTAAACTTGGATATTACTTTTGTATCTTTTGGCAAGATTCAAACCTAGGTCTCCTTGAATGGTAAGGAGTCTAACTAGCATAGCTAATACCATTTTATAATATATGTTTATTTTATTTATTATATTTTAATTATTATTATTTTTTTTTTATAATTATGTGTTTGTATTTATAGCGGGTTTTAACAAGGATCCCAAAACCTGATTACATAAGCAATGGGCCTAGGGCATCAATCCCTTGAAACTGAACACCAAAATGGAAATCCCGCCCAGCGGTAACAGTAAGCATGAAACAATCCCTCTCGGCGGGAAACAAACAAATAAGAAAAAAAGTAGTTTTGGAGATCCCGCTCAGCGGGGAGTAGCCAAAAACCACCATCGAGAAGATCCCGCCTAGCAGGAAGCAAAGAAAAACCATTACAATAAAATCCTGCCTCGAGGGAAGCAGTCAAAACCACCACAAACAGTCCCGCCTAGCGGGAAGCAACAAGGAAATCCCGCCATCCGGGAAACCAGCAAAAAAGAAAGGATCCCGCCTCGCGGGAAAACCGACGGATTTGGCGGATCCCGCCTCGCGGGAAAACCGACGGATTTGGCGGATCCCGCCCTATGGAGAAACCATCCCGCCCACCGGGAAAACATTCAGTTCAGCGAGAGCCATCCTGTAGGAAGCCGACAACCGGCACGAGAGAGGATCCAGTCCATCGGGAAGTGACCGGAGAGTTGCACCACAAGGAACCCGCCCCGGGAAAACAAAAGAGGATCCCAACAACAGGGACCAAGAATCCCGTCCAAGCACAGAGCTTGTCGAGGATTCACAAGAAAAAAGGGGGAAGCTGTCCAAACCCTAAACCGTCACCTCCACCGCATCGAGAAACGCAGGGGACCAGATCCATGCGAATCACCTGCAAAAAACCCTAGGGGGAAGCCTGAGGGAAAAAGGGAAGGGATCCCCAACCAAACAGGGATCCCTGGGAAGCACCAGTCCAAAAAAACAACCAAGGAAACCCTAGCCGGTCGGGAGGGGCGCAGATAGTGGAGAAGGATCTCCCCTCAGGAGATCATCTGCAAACAACCACTCCCCGGGAGGGATGACCTGGGTTGAGCCAAGGACTGGGCAGAAACCAGGAGCCATGGGAGGGGGAGCAGGAGAGGGACCAGAGCCCTCCCCTATTTTAATTATTTTTTTTTTGCATGTATCAAATAATATTAATTCAACTCTTCGACTTTTAGGAGGAGACAAAAGGTTCTAATCTTATATGCATAATTGTCAAGTTGTTATAATACATTTTTTGAAATAATGATTATTTCTTTTATTTGTATATATACTTTAAAATTTAAAAAATTATTTATTATAGTTAACATAGGTCATATGAGATGATTGTCATAGAACATTCAACATATATGATGTAAGGTCTTCGTTAAAACACATTTAAGGATTATAATAAAGTTTAATTTTTTATTTCAAATATTAGGTAGAAATATTAAAATAATATTGATAAGTTTAGCTTTCGATCCTGTGAGAGATCAAGATAATTTTTTTCTTATTTTTTTATGTATTAAATAATGATTTTTTCAATTAATTATATGGGATTGAAATTAATCTCATCTATATTATATCATCATTTTTTTTTTTATTATAAAATTGGATATTATTTTAGGAGACCTAGGTTCCAATCCCACGGGCTTGCCCATGCACAAACAGTAGCCCAGATCCGATTCTTCTTAGTGGTGTGCCAGATTGATGACGACAGTGCAACCCCTGTGCGTCCGACGATCCCCATCTCACGTCGGATTACCATGTACCGAGACGGTGGAAGTCTTAGGAGCCTTCGTAGATAGTTTGAACCCTACCAGCTGTGCTGGTAGTTACTAAAAATCGTGATTGTAACCATTGCTTCTATATACCAAAAAAAAAAAAAAATTAGATATTATTTTTGTATCTTTTGGCAAGATTCAAACCTAGGTCTCCTTGAATGGTAAGGAGTCTAACGAGCAGAGCTAATACCATTTTATATTATATTTTAATGATTTGTTTTTGCATGTATCAAATAATATTAATTCAACTCTTCAACTTTTAAGGAGGAGACAAAGGTTCTAATCTTGCATACATAATTGTTAAGTTGTTATAATACATTTTATGAAATAATGATTATTTTCTTTGTTTGTATATATACTTTAAAATTAAAAAAATTATAAATTATAGTTTTTTTTTTTTTGATAATTATGTGTTTGTATTTATAGCGGGTTTTAACAAGGATCCCAAAACCTGATTACATAAGCAATGGGCCTAGGGCATCAATCCCTTGAAACTGAACACCAAAACAGAAATCCCGCCTGACGGTAACGATAAGCATGAAACAATCCCTCTCGGCGGGAAACAAACAAATAAGAAAAAAAGTAGTTTTGGAGATCCCGCTCAGCGGGGAGTAGCCAAAAACCACCATCGAGAAGATCCCGCCCAGAAGGAAGCAAAGAAAAACCGTTACAATAAAATCCCGCCTCGCGGGAAGCGAGTCAAAACCACCACAAACGAGTCCCGCCTAGCGAGAAGCAACGGGGAAATCCCGCCATCCGGAAACCGACGAGAAAGAAAGGATCCCGCCTCGTGAGAAAACCGACGGATTTGGAGGATCCCGCCCTATGGAGAAACCATCCCGCCCACCGGGAAAACATTCATTTCAACGAGATCCATCCTGTAGGAAGCCGACAGCCAGCACAGAGAGGATCCAGTCCATCGAGAAGTGACCAGAGAGTTGCACCACAAGGAACCCGCCCCGAGAAAACAAAAGAGGATCCCAACAACAGGGACCAAGAATCTCGTCCAAGCACAGAGCCTGTCGAGGATTCACAAGAAAAAGGGGGAAGCTGTCCAAACCCTAAACCGTCACCTCCACCGCACTGAGAAACGCAGGGGACCAGATCCACGCGAATCACCTGCAAAAAACCCCAGGGGGAAGCCTGAGGGAAAAAGGGAAGGGATCCCCAACCAAACAGGGATCCCTGGGAAGCACCAGTCCGAAAAAACAACCAAGGAAACCCTAGCCGGTCGGGAGGGGCGCAGATAGTGGAGAAGGATCTCCCCCCAGGAGATCATCTGCAAACAACCACTCCCCGAGAGGGATGACCTGGGTTGAGCCAAGGACTGGGCAGAAACCAGGAGCCATGGGAGGGGGAGCAGGGGAGGGACCAGAGCCCTCCCCTCTCAACCCTAACTTCATTACCTGAAACAAATTATAAATTATAGTTAGCATAGGTTATATGAGATGATTGCCATAGAACATTCAACATTCATAGAAGGTCAATTATTGTGTAAGATCTTTATCAAAACACATTTAAGGATTATAATTTTTTTTTTAGGTAGAAATATTAAAATAATATTGATAAGTTTAACTCTGGGTCCTATCATGGGAGGGGTGCTCAGCCCTACCCTAAGCGTCTGTCATAGAGGTTTCTCACACTAATCTAATAAAACTACATATATTATTGCAATATTTTTTTTAAATCTTGGTTAGTGTGAGAAACCCTTATGCCCGACGCTCAGGGCGAGGCATCCCCATCCCTAAAATGACCTCTCATAAGTGCGAGAGTTGATTTTTGTTTTTTTTTTATACATAGGGGAATTGACAACTACCTTTTCTTTTTGAACAACTAGTCACATGGTCAAATCACATTACTTCCAGTTGTAGCGTAAAATCATGGAGTTACCACTATAACCCCTACCTCGCCTCGGTAAACATGGCCCGGAGTGAGGAAGATCCCTGGTGGCTCGGGGTTGGTACCGTTGTCATCAAGCTGACGTACACTCAATGGATTTTAGTTAAACTATCAAAAGGGACCAAATACACAGTCATCACACACCACCCCTTTACACACTCGCCCATGTCATGGTTTGAACCTTGGACCTCCTCAAGAAGATTCAAATCTAGAACTGTTATTAAATCTCTTATATTAGTTGATAAGATTTAAATATGAATCTTGACTTTAAAACTTCTCAATTATATAAGATGGCTCTTATATAGATGTTATTTATATAGTATATGTTTAAAAGTACATGTGCTCGGTTAATTGACCTCATACCATTTGATAATAAAAGGTAAAATGATGCAAGATCAAAGAACAAATTATATGTACCTTACTCACAAGTGCCCTCAATCATCGGAAGAAGGTTCGGGGTTCAAGCCTGACGACCTACATCAGATTAAAAAAAAAACTAACTAATATGAGGGGTATACTCGTATGGGACAGGTCACGTGGAATGAAAAAATATGGTCCCAAAGGATATGGGGAACGGTTTTCCTTAACATAAAGTTTAGTCTTATAGGGACAACGCAACGATACGGACTTTGGCTCTTCTTCAAAAGGTTTAAAGTTCAAACCGCAACGTGGGTGAGTGTGTGAGGGGATGGGTGTGTGTTAAATTCCCTATTGATAAGCATAGCTCTTGGCTTAAAGAAGGGTCATGGTTGGGGGAGCCTACCCCACCTTGGACGTAAGGGTTTCTCACACTAACCAAATAAAAATATATATATATAAAATGAAGGGAGCCTACCTAACCTTGTTGGTCGTAAGGGTTTCTCACAGTAACCAAATATATATATTTATATATATAATTAATGAATCTTATATAAATGTTATTTTATTTGTTAAAAATAACTTAATCTTATTTTTTTAAAATTGAAACCGCCCATCCTTATTATAACATCTCCCTCCCAAGTCAATTATATAGGATATCTCTTATATAAATGTTATTTAGTTAGTATAACTCCATAGTTGTTTTAAATAATTAAGCTCATGCCATTTGATAGGTGCTTTTTCTTTTTAATTGAATCAGACACCATTTTTATTACAACATCATCGAGGTAAATTACATAATTTGTTTTGGTTACATAAGAGAGTTGGTCACAATTACACTATTTACATAAGATGATTCTTATATAGATGTTTTTTTGTTACATAGGAGAGTTGGTCACAAGCACATTATTTTTAGTAACTTACAAGCGCATGGTTCAAATCACAAGGGTTGTTTCCACCAAACCTATTCCACCTCGTTATTGTTGACCCGAAAGGGAACCACCGGTCACTAGGATTCGTACTATAATTGTCATTCTCGCGCGCCTCCACCAAACTTATTCCACCTCGTTATTATTGACTCGATGTGAAGGGAACCGTCGATCCCTCGAAATTCGACCACCAATCATTGGAGATTCGTATTATCATCGATCTTGCGCGCTCCCACAAAACCTATTCCACCTCATTATTGTTGACTCGATGTAAAGGGAACCATTGATTGCTCCAAATTCGTACCGTCATCGTTAGTCTTGTGCAGACTCAGAGGATTCAAATCAGACTACTATCTTTGTAAACAAGCGATCTGTTAGGACCCTATTCCTAACAATAATTATAATTAACCTTCACTATTTTATAATCACTAATAGAGATATGAATAGGTATGTCTTTACGTCGCACCCTATGTTGCGTATAAGTAGGCAATCCATTGGTAAGTTATAGACATCGAAGAATATAATTATTAATTAATTGTTGGGTTCCCCATACAATACAACAACGATTCCTTAATAAAAGTGATTCCTTTTTATTATTCTAGCATTATAATCAATCTTTCTCTATTGGGTTCACTACATCTGGTATCAGAGTTGTTCCTTTCTCTGGTTTCTCTCGCTTCCACACTAATCTAAAACCAAACCAGTGATATATCTTACAAATTTTTGAAATACTGAGCCTTCGGTTGTAAAACCCCAGCATACACAGACAAATCAATTGGTGAAACAATCTTCAGACGACGAGCAGCGTATTCCAAACCAGATATAGCGAGCTACGTATTTCAAATAATTTTGGACGGCATCTGAAACTTTCGACTGATATTACAAGAAACCGATGACATCAAGGATAATTTGACGAGCAAAAAAAAAAAAAATTATATTATAAAGTTTTTATAAGGTTTATAAATTTCGGCATCGGCGTATAGTTTCAGGTGACGGAAAGACAAAGTATTAAAAAAAAAAAAGAGATAATACGGTCAAAGTTTAGTTTCTCAGAGCCAAAACTTGAAGGAAATTATTTTTTCCTTTCTTTCCTCTCGTTCCCCGAATACAAGACCTACGGACAAAGAAGCAATCACTGCGATCACTGTCGAACGAAAGCATTCGCTGCCGACGCTGCCGAACGAAGCACCTTTCCTGCCATCGCCACCCGAGCTATGCTTCATCCACCGCCTCGGCCCCTCTCTACTCCACCATCGAGCCATTCGCCTTTTCGCTGCCCGAGCCTCTTCACCGGTGCTCCACCATCCTTGCTCCCCGCCCTGAGCTCTATCGTCACTGCACCTCCTGTTCTGCCACCGCTGCCTAGCCGTCGTCGCTCCAAAAAGCAAATTAATGACAACTTCCAAACAATGACTACGCAAATGACCGACGATGGAAGATCTCGTGACACCAACCTGCTTTCACCGATTAATATCATCAACCTTCGTCAAATCACTTCAGTGCGTGAGTATCAAACACGGTTTGAGGATATCACCAAACACAACACAAGGTTGGATGAATCAATTCTCATCAGTGGCTTCATTAGTGGATTGAAAGAGGAAATTCGAATGGAGGTGACAAGGTTCAATCCCTATACCATGATGCAGACCTATGGATTGGCCAAATTAGCTGAAGACAAATTCAATTATCAACATCGACTAGGAAAAACACCTATTGGGAAGGCACAAACTACTTACACCACCGCCAAACCTAATCAAATTTTACCAATTAAATGTCTCAGCTTTGAGGAAATGAAGGAACGACGAGCGAAAGGTCTTTGCGATAATTGTGATGAGCAATTTGGACCCCACCATAAATGTGCTACACTAACGTTGTATTTATTGAAGGAAGTTGATCCTTGTCTCTCCATAGAGCAAGCAGATGAGGTAATTGTGTCTGAAGCGGCCAGTGCACCTACTCACCACAATGAAGACAATAAGGTCGATGTACAAGAAGTGATCAGTGGACCAAGCAAGGTTGAGGTAAACATCCATACAGTGAACAATGAAGGTCAGAAATACACTCTAAATAGACTACCCTCAAGTTCCTCACAAATAGTGAGTTCTCATCAAATGGTAAAACCTATCCGAAAACAAAGCAAAAAGGTCACTACATGCTCATTTCCCATTGACTCTCCCAGGAAACAACAGGAAGATACAAAAGTAATACCACCACTTTTAAGGCATCATTTTGAAGTGTTTAAGGACCCCCACAGGTTCTCCTCCCATCGTCATCACAATTATCCTAAGGAAGATTCTCCTATTTCTCTTGGCAATCCACCACTAACAATTTCCCCTTCCCGATATCCTTGCTTACGAAAAAAAAACATTAAAGTTGTGCAAGAACATGAGCAAATGCGTCTTGGAAAACAAAGGACGAAGCTCCTCCCCTTGAGCTTTGAGGACAAAGCTCTTTTTAAGGAGGGTGGCATGTTAGGACCCTATTCCTAACAATAATTATAATTAACCTTCACTATTTTATAATCACTAATAGAGATATGAATAGGTATGTCTTTACGTCGCACCCTATGTTGCGTATAAGTAGGCAATCCATTGGTAAGTTATAGACATCGAAGAATATAATTATTAATTAATTGTTGGGTTCCCCATACAATACAACAACGATTCCTTAATAAAAGCGATTCCTTTTTATTATTCTAGCATTATAATCAATCTTTCTCTATTGGGTTCACTACATCTGGTATCAGAGTTGTTCCTTTCTCTGGTTTCTCTCACTTCCACACTAATCTAAAACCAAACCAGTGATATATCTTACAAATTTTTGAAAGACTGAGCCTTCGGTTGTAAAACCCCAGCATACACAGACAAATCAATTGGTGAAACAATCTTCAGACGGCGAGCAGCGTATTCCAAACCAGATATAGCGAGCTGCGTATTTCAAATAATTTTAGACAACATTTGAAACTTTCAACGGATATTACAAGAAATCGATGACAGCAAGGATAATTTGACGAGCAAAAAAAAATTTATATTATAAAGTTTTTATAAGGTTTATAAATTTCGGCATTGGCGTATAGTTTCAGGTGACGAAAAGACAAAGTATTAAAAAAAAAAAGAGATAATACGGTCAAAGTTTAGTTTCTCAGAGCCAAAACTTGAAGGAAATTATTTTTTCCTCTCGTTCCCCGAATACAAGACCTGCGGGCAAAGAAGCAATCACTGCGATCACTTTTGAATGAAAGCATTCGCTGCCGACGTTGTCGAACGAAGCACCTTTCCTGCCATCACCACCCGAGCTGTGCCATCCGCCACCTCGGCCCCTCTCTACTCCACCATTGAGCCATTCGCCTTTTCACTGCCCGAGCCTCTTCACCGGTGCTCCACCATCTTTGCTTCTCGCCCTGAGCTCTACCGTCACTGCACCTCCTGTTCTGCCACCGCTGCCTAGCCGTCGTCGCTCCAAAAAACAAATTAATGACAACTTCCAAACAACGACTACGCAAATGACCGACGATGGAAGATCTCATGACACCAACCTGCTTTCACCGATTAATATCATCAACCTTCGTCAAATCACTTCAGTGCGTGAGTATCAAACACGGTTTGAGGATATCACCAAACACAACACAAGGTTGGATGAATCAATTCTCATCAGTGGCTTCATTAGTGGATTGAAAGAGGAAATTTGAATGGAGGTGACAAGGTTCAATCCCTATACCATGATGCAGACCTATGGATTGGCCAAATTAGCCGAAGACAAATTCAATTATCAACATCGACTAGGAAAAACACCTATTGGGAAGGCACAAACTACTTACACCACCGCCAAACCTAATCAAATTTTACCAATTAAACGTCTCAGCTTTGAGGAAATGAAGGAACGACGAGCGAAAGGTCTTTGCGATAATTGTGATGAGCAATTTGGACCCCACCATAAATGTGCTACACTAACGTTGTATTTATTGAAGGAAGTTGATCCTTGTCTCTCCATAGAGCAAGCAGATGAGGTAATTGTGTCTGAAGCGGCCAGTGCACCTACTCACCACAATGAAGACATGTTGGCATTTTTGCCACATTGTTTTGATTGTTGATTATTCATGCATAAGATGTTGAAGTTCTCACTCCTTTACGAGTTTTGATGCAAAAAAAGTTAAGTTCGAAGACTGTCGCGATATCACGATAAAAAGCAGCATGGAGAGCACAGTTTCAAAACCATCGTGATATCACGACATGTCGCGTTATCACGGGTCTATTGAGGAGAGAGAAGTCAAAAGCAAAGTTGTCATAATTTCGCGACGTGTTTCAAAATCACGGTCAAAATGGTCAACGAAGGTAGCGCAGCAAAATTGTCATGAAATCGCGACATGTCACGTTTTCACAACTTACAATAGCCATGGAGCAGAGTAAGAGAAAAGGTCACGAAATCGCGACATAACTAAGCAAAGGATGATGCCAATGAATCTCGTAGCGATTTCGCAACAGAACAATGAATAAGGCACAAAAGGCAAAAAACGTCGCGAAATCGCGATGTGTTGCGTGGTCGTGGCAAAGTTGAAACAAAAAGCATAAGGCATAGAATACATCACGATTTCGCAACACTTGTGGAGATGAAGTCCAGCAACAAGGAAACGTCGCGATTTTGCGACATATTGGAGCGGAAGGACCAAGTGCAGAGAATTGTCGCGATTTCGCGACATGACGAATTTTTGCGGTCGATAAGCAGTAAAGTCCAAGGAGATAGAACCTGTCGCGATTTTGTGACATGTTGGAGATTAAAGAACCACTTGAGGCAAGAGTGTCATGTTTTCGCAGGTTGAGAGCTGGACCGTACAAGGCAAGAGAAAATTGTCACGAAATCGCAACATGTTGCAGTTTCGCGGGTATACAGAAGAGAAGGGCACAGAAGGTAGAAGAAGTCGTGATTTCGCGACATGGTGAAGTTTTCGTGACATGGTGAAGAGTGTTGCATTTTCGCGACGTACTAGGAAGACAACCAAAAGAGAGAAAGGTGTAGCGAAATCGCGCCTTGTCGCGTTTTCGCGGTTCGAAGCAGCCAAAGAACAACATGGATAAAGGATGTCACGATTTCGCGACAGGTCATAGTTTCACAAAAACAGAGCGAAGAAAGAACAGAATAGTACGAAACGTCACGATTTTGCGATGCATCGCGTTTTCGCGAGCTAAGGTGGCGAAGGAGACCAAGGAGCCAAATACGTTGCGATTTCGCAACATGATTGATTTTCGCGGTCCCAAAGTGATAAAGTGTACGAAGCAGAAATACGTCGTTAAATCGCGACATGTCGCGTTTTCGTGACCCGTTACAGTTTCGTGCCAGAAAGCAGTTCAAACGACCCGATGAAGCATTACGATTTTCAAGAATTAAAAGCACTTCAGAGTTAAATGTTTTGCTGCTTTCCAATGTATACAAGATAGAAGAATGTGCCCAAGCCTCTAGAATTGAAGATGCCTCCATTATCCAAAGCTTCTGTTCATGATTTTCTAACGGTTCAAGAATGTGTCGAGAACAACCATTTAATGAAGACGACCGGTTCCTTATTTCAGTTAATTTTTGGTTTCTCCGAGGCTGGTTTAAGGGGATCATTTCCTTGTTTCTGTTGCACATTTTGTAGATCTCGAGGAAGTCCGTTGCTTGTTTTTAATGTTGTAGAGAAGCAAGACTTCTATAAATATCAATGTACTTCTCCAGAACAATCATTGGGAGTTTGAGAGACAGGTTGCATGAAAGATTTCAAGTTCTTTGCATGAATGAAAGATATTTGGCCTCTGATTTTGCAAACGTCTTTTTGTGTGATTTCCTTCTATTTCATGTATTTCTCAGTTATGCTCGTCTTTCTAATCTGTTGTTAGATTTCAATTCTGTATCTGAGTTTGAATATTGCAAATGAGGAAGTGAGTTCTGGAATGCAATCCTAAAGGTTGTCTACGCAACGTCGTAAGTGGATTATGCTGTATTCTATTATTATATGTTGTTCATACGCTTGAGGTTAAATTCTTGCTGAGTTTCTTTCCCCGATCATATAAATTCGGCCTTAGCCATATTTCCCTTCTCTTTTCGTAATTTCCCGTTTCTTTCTGCACATTTATAATTTCTTTCCAGTAACTCTAGTCTTCATCAAGCTTAGATTTAGTAAGGGAACCAGCCCTCTCTGGAGATTGGTCTGGGAGACATTTTTTTCTCTTAGCCTTTCAATGTTGGCCGGGTCTAGGGCGCAATTAGCGTAAAATCCTTTCCTGTGGCAGATTCGTGACCAACAAGACAATAAGGTCGATGTACAAGAAGTGATCAGTGGACCAAGCAAGGTTGAGGTAAACATCCATATAGTGAACAATGAAGGTCAGAAATACACTCTAAATAGACTACCCTCAAGTTCCTCACAAATAGTGAGTTCTCATCAAATGGTAAAACCTATCCGAAAACAAAGCAAAAAGGTCACTACACGCTCATTTCCCGTTGACTCTCCCAGGAAACAACAGGAAGATACAAAAGTAATACCACCACTTTTAAGGCATCATTTTGAAGTGTTTAAGGACCCCCACAGGTTCTCCTCCCATCATCATCACAATTATCCTAAGGAAGATTCTCCTATTTCTCTTGGCAATCCACCACTAACAATTTCCCCTTCCCGATATCCTTGCTTACGAAAAAAAAACATTAAAGTTGTGCAAGAACATGAGCAAATGTGTCTTGGAAAACAAAGGACGAAGCTCCTCCCCTTGAGCTTTGAGGACAAAGCTCTTTTTAAGGAGGGTGGCATGTTAGGACCCTATTCCTAACAATAATTATAATTAACCTTCACTATTTTATAATCACTAATAGAGATATGAATAGGTATGTCTTTATGTCGCACCCTATGTTACGTATAAGTAGGCAATCCATTGGTAAGTTATAGACATCGAAGAATATAATTATTAATTAATTATTGGGTTCCCCATACAATACAACAACGATTCCTTAATAAAAGCGATTCCTTTTTATTATTCTAGCATTATAATCAATCTTTCTCTATTGGGTTCACTACACGATCGCTCGAGATTTGTACAGTCTTCGTTGGTCTTTGCACGAAATCAAAAGATTGAGATCAGATTACTACCTTTGCAAACAAACAATCGTTCGAAATTCGTAAAATCATCATCAGTATTGCACGCACTCAAAGAATTAAAATCAAACTACTACCTTTGCAAATAGGCTGCCCCAAGGTTTAAACTTGGATGTCTTTTTGGTAAGTGTCTGGCCAGACAAACACTCACCAATCCACCTAGCCCTCAGGGGCTTACACTTATATAGATGTTATTCAGGTAGTATGTTCAAAAGTCCATGTACCGTTTTAAATAATTGACCTTCTACCATTTGATCGTTGCAATTTTTTTTTTTGTCTTTATTAAACCAAGCCCCACCAGTATTACAACATCATCACATGCAACAAAGCTTGATAAAAATACAATTATATTAAAAATTTATTTGTTTGAAGTTGCTGATGGACAAACAATGTAGGAGTAGAGTTTTAAACTCTCCTTTGGAAGACCCAAGTTCAAACCACAACCAAGTATGTTCAAACGAGAGCCAAGTATGCATGTGCATATGTGTGTTAGTGAAATGTGTCACAATATATAAAATAAAAATTAACATTAATAGATTATATTGCATTATTAAAAATTAAACATCATAACTTAAAATATATACTCACTAAAGTTTAAACAAAAATATTTTTTAAAACATAATCTTTATATTAAATAACATAAGCTTGCCTTCTTAAATTTAGTAACTTTTAAAGAAAAGACCCATATACAAATTCTACAAATACATATGCAACCACTAACAAACATATGTCAATTCTATATATTTTTTTGATATATAGAAGCAATGGTTACAATCACGATTTTTAGTAACTACCAACACAACTGGTAGGGTTCAAACTATTTACGAAGGCTCCAGGACTTCCACCGTCTCGGTACATGGTAACTTGGCGTGAGATGGGGACCACCGGACGCACAGGGGTTGCACCGTCGTCATCAATCTGGCGCACCACTCAGAAGAATCGGATCTGGGCTACTGTCTGTGCATGGGCAAGCCCGTGGGATTGTAACCTAGGTCTCCTCTCGGTAAGCGCCCCAACTTACCAATCCACTAGACCCACGGACTATGTCAATTCTATATTACCTTCTTAATAACTTTTAAAGGAAAGACCCACATACAAATGTTACAAAGATATATGTAACCACTAAGTGGTTATAACAAACATTTGTCAATTATTTTTAAAAGTTATAAAACATTTGTCAAACTGCTTATTTTCAATAATATATTCTTGAAGTTTCCTCACTTTAATATCTCTTCTTCTAATACAATTCTTTTAACTTTTAAAGACACTTTAAACCATATAAGATCTTCAATCCACAACCGACTTTACAAAATAAACTTCTCTTACAAACAACTTCCATCACTTTATAAGTATTCATATACTCTCCTTTTCAAACCCATTAACCCTTTATTTTACTTTTCGAAGCTAGTTGCCGTTGGATCCAAAGATCTTTCTCCACACAAACCTAAACCCCACAGAATAAGGGGAAACCAAATATTAAACACATTTTCCGATATTTGCTTTACTCGGAATCCGCACGAAAATTTCGCCAACCTCAGAAATTCCGCCAATAAATAGCCCGACACCTCCTTACTCTTCTCGCAAGCTGCGTTTTACCCTTATAAGCATATTTCCGTTAAGTGCCAGAAATTTGAGCAAAATCCTGGTACTTGGCCGCCTGTAACAGAGAACCAAATCCCATACCCCTCACCTCCATAGTCATGGACATCACCAGAGCCTTCATCAAGGACGTTAAGCGCATAGTGATAAAGGTATTTATGCTAAGTTGATATTGCTGCCAAATTTAGGTAGAGGTGTTATTCCTGTCAAGATCGCTTTAGGTTGGATTTAAAGTCCTTAAGCTTTTGGAGAAAACCAGCTCCCTCGGTTAGCTGTATGTTATAACTTTTTATATTTATTTGGTACCTCGATGTTTAAGCTGGAGAACGCAATTCTGCTGACTAACATATTTGAGTAAATTTATTTTTGTATTTTTCTGTCTCTTGACGCGAATCTTCCAAATATGCAAATACTTTACAGTAGTTTAGCTTCTGAACTAGTTTTTTATTTTTGTATTTTTCTGTCTCTTGATGTGAATCTTTCAAATATGCAAATCCTTTACAGTAGTTTAGATTCTGAGCTAGGTACAGAGTTATTTTCCGAGGTGGAGCGAGCTTGGCCGGCTGATGTTTTTTGGTTTCTTTGTTTTTGTTTTTGTTCCCTTTTCAGTTTGTTCTTTAATGTTAGATTTAGGTAAAAGCTGGACGCCGTTCAATTTCTTGTTATTTAGTGTGAGATTTAGGTGAAAATTCGACGCCGTGTGCTGACGTGGCATTTTTAATTTCCTCCTTTGTTTTTTAATCCGGGATAGGGGCGGACCCCATGGTGGACCTCTCGAGCCGGCAGATTTCTGTTTCGGGTCTTGCGTTGGCTTTTTGTTAAAAACCGACGCTGTTTTAGAATGCCGTTATTTATTCATTTGACCGTGTTTATCGAGTCTGCATTTGGGGTTAGGTTAAAAATATCCAGCTGAAAAGAATGCCGTTATTTATTCATTTGACCGTGTTTATAGAGTCTGCAGTAGGGGTTAGGTTAAAAATATCCAGCTGAAAAAAAAAAAAAATATCCGCTGGCATATAGCTATTTGTTTGTTTGGTCTGGTTGATGACGTGTTCAATCTTGTGTCGCGGAAAAGTCTCAGCTCTAGATTTTTGTGAAACTGTTCTTTCTTTATGTCGGATCTGCCTTATTATTTTTGATCCAGTATGTCTCGTGTGATCCGTTTATTGCAGCACTCTTGCAGATGCAGGGTTTTGTATTGCTGGGTTGCCTGCTCTATGCGAATTGTCGAATTAAATTTTCGAATAAAATTAAAAGCTAGGTTCTCTGGATCTCTGGAATATGAGACTACGAAATTGTAAGTTTAATAGCGGCAAATTCTTTGGTGCTAAAATATCTGAAATTTTAGACGGAACTTAGGCTACCGTTTGAAAATAACTTATAAGCCTCCGGAATGCTCGGAGTTTCTTGGAGAAGATGTTAATGTTTGCGGCTTAAAAAGTAATAATGTTTTATAGACCCCTCGTGGAATAAAATTGGAGTGGGAGACATAATCCGAAAATTGTCTGTGGGATCTAGGATTTTCCTGCTCTTCAACAATAGTTAGTCTATAGCGAAATTATCTTAAAATTTGGAGTAGCTAGAGAATCGTTGATAATAAAGAACTTGAGCTTGTTCTGTAAATTTCTAGCCTTCTCTGTTTGGCCCCAATAGAATTTTCCTCTAATCAGCATCCCTATTGAGTTTTTTTTTCATAGATTTAGGCTTTTGCAGTTTTGAAGTGACTTCATTTCATAATGAGACCACCCAATGGCAGTAGCCATTATGTGTGGGTTCTGTCTTCCTTTTTAAATTAAAGTTTAACACGTTTAGCAGTCTCAGGCAACTCATTTTCTACAAGCAGAAAGCTAACGTTATTCATATAATGGGATTTTCCATGTTAAATCAATGAGATTGCTCTCTATAAGCATTCTATTTCCATATTACTTTTAACATATGTTCTGCAACTCTTTAGAATGTGTATTTCACCATATCTTTAATAAACTTGGGAAAATTGTTACTTGCACTGGAAATTTTAGCTTCACTATAATCTATCGGATTTATCTATAAATATTGAAAAAAGAAAGCTATCTGAAAATTTTAACATCAAACCAAACACAGATGTTATTTGACAATAAACCTTTTGAGCAAGACTTATAAGAGTTGAGCCTGACTCTTCAGAAGCAATTGAGATTCTTTCTCCCAAACAATAGTAATCCTAATTTTTGACAAAAAGATTCTTATTTTTTGAAATTTCTATACTGAGACTTTCATAATGAGAAGACTACTTGGGCAAAGGAATTGCACCTTTAGTCCCCTCCATGGGTCCTGCCTTCCTTCCTAACCTAAAGTTTTCCGTGTCTAATATTTATTCCTTTTAACGAGATTGTGCAATATTTCACAAGCTAATGTTTTCTGCAACTATTTAGAAAAAGAACTGTGTCTTTTTGTTGGCCATAACCACGAGTTAGTCTGAGATGGGCGTAAGCTCTTATCACTTTTAGTCTGGTTGGATCCATAATTTAGAAACAAGCTAAAAGAATGGATTTTATGGGGTGGGCTTGTCACTTGTGCATCCAAACCTATCTCTGTCCTATAAATGGATTTGTGAAATAGGGTAGGCCAGAAATGCTGAGGACTTCCCCTTTCTACAGAGGTTGCTTAGCATTATTTTCAATTGTTGGCTTACATTACTTAGGAATTTGGGTTATTTTCCCTGCTCTTTATGCACATTACTGTTTTGCTTGCCTTGCCTTTTCTAACAAAGGAGGGAAAAAATTAATAAGAAATGAAAATACTCAGAGCTCAGTGGCTTTGCAGGTTGGAACAGCTGTTGTCTCTCGAGGCGATGGAAGACTTGCACTGGGTCGGCTTGGTTCCTTATGTGAGCAGGTAAAATTACAGCACATAGTCTGATCATACATGTATAGAGTTGCATTGGAACAATTCTAGTTGTAGAGTAGTAATCGATTCAAGTTTGCGCAGGTAAAAGAAATGATCTCAGAGGGATATGAAGTTATTATTGTCACATCTGGTGCTGTTGGTGTGGGAAGGCAGAGGCTTCGTTATAGGCAATTGATTAATAGCAGGTCTTAATTTCATCAAGTTTTTCATTTCTGATGTTCCAATCTTCCTTATTGGCAATTTAACATAGTGAAATCATTCACATGGACAATGCTATGTAATGCTTATAAGACAAGTACATGTAGCATTTTTCCATCCTACTATCATGCCCAGAAGGTCTACTTCTGTTTATTGTAATTGTTTACAGTATCTTAGATCTCAAACATGGTCACCAGGTGATGTGGGTGCAGGGATGGGATGGGTATCTGCTACCCTTATTTTCTTGTTTTCTTCTCACATTCACCCACACAGCACATACCCTAATTTGAAAATGGCATCCCTGTCCGTGCTTCAGTACCTGTATCTTGTGCCTCTTCCGGAATATGTTTCAATGCATACTTTTTCAGTGTTGTTGTTTTTGGAAATGTTTAATACAGTTAGAGAAAAATTCAGGATAAACTTGATAGAAAAACAATTGTTCATAAGCTAATACAACTGTTCTCAATTGTTGTTTTTGTGACAGCTTTGCAGATCTCCAAAAGCCTCAGGATGAACTTGATGGAAAACCATGTGCTGCTGTTGGCCAGAGTGGTCTAATGGCACTCTACGATAGCCTGTTTAGCCAGGTAAACACCCCATTGCCCCTGTAACTGCCAGGAAATGCCATCATTCTATGCTGTAGATTAACAGTTATTGTAGCACATTACGCTTATAAAGCTAACAATTTTCTTCAGAATTTCGAGATGATATTGTATTGGATATCTGAGGATTTTAGTTTCCTTTTGTTTTTATGGTCAATTTGATTCACTTTGATGTTGCAGCTTGATGTGGCATCTTCACAACTGCTTGTAACTGATAATGACTTCAAAGACCCAGATCTAAGGAGGCAACTCAGTGAAACTGTTAATCAATTGCTAGGCCTTCATGTAGTTCCTATTTTCAATGAAAACGATGCAATCAGCACAAGGAAAGCTCCATATGAGGTATTATCAGCATTTCCTTTGAAGTCATGTAGACATATCTCTAAGACTTTTCATATGGTTATTGACTTCATAATGTCTTACAATAGCAGTAGGCTGCCATGAAGGAAGCCATTTAGACCTTTATGTTTAACTTCTTTTGAGAAGTAATGTCTATTTATTTTTTTACTATGGACTACAATTTTCTAGATTTTTCAAAATGATGTGAAAATTGTACGTACTTACTGACAACTGGGAAGTAGCAGATTTTTAATTTTCATTTTTATATATCTAGTTTTAGCTTGTGTGGTTTGTTTCTTGTTCTTCTTTCAGGTTTCTTTCTTTTATGCTCACTGTTGGCTTTATCACTGTTGTAATTTTGACTTTCATGAACTTCCTAAAACTTAAGAGAAATATCAAGGAGTAGAATGACATTAGAAGGCATCATTCAAAAGAGGAAGCAGTTTAGATGAAATTGGTAACCTTGACAATTCAACCAACACCTTATTGTTCAAATTGAAGAAGTGCCCTGGCAGGTTACTAATCTTTGAAGGACATTAAAGTTGTTATTCAGAGCTTACATCATGAAGGGATATTGCCACCGAGTTCTTAATCAAAATTTGAAGTCTTATAAATACATATTGCCAGTATCTCATGTAATTTTTTTGTTGCAAACATTGCATTTTACTAATTTTAAATGTTGTGTATATAGCTGACCTCCTTTTAAATCATTTTATTATTGTGTTCTTAGATGGACCTTTATTTACAACGAATCTTCAAACTTTTTGAACATTATATGTATAGTCCATAGTCTAGACTTTATTCCCAGGTCAGCCTTTTGCCAGAATTTGGGAACTGCTGTTTTTGTGTTTCTTTCCTTTGTGTCTATTTGAATATTATGTATTGTTTTGTTGGATGATCCCTTTTTTTCAACTATCTAACACAAAATGGAAAGCATTGAAAAGATTAATTTTCTTCAATAAAGTTCTGAACTATAGACATTACATCATTAATCATTATTCAATCCCATATAAATGTAGAGTCCTTTGTTTTGATTTTGTTTGTAATGTCCTTTGTACTTCTCTACTGGATTTATTTATTACAACACTGATCCAAGATAAAGGTTTTGTGATTTTGCCTGATGGTTTCTTATGTCCAAGATGTTTTCAGGATTCTTCTGGGATTTTCTGGGATAATGACAGTTTGGCTGGTCTCCTAGCCCTTGAGTTAAAGGCTGACCTTCTTATTCTTCTGAGCGATGTCGATGGGCTTTACAGTGGACCTCCAAGTGATCCTCGTTCAAAGCTTATTCATACATACATAAGAGATAAACACAATGAAGAGATAACCTTTGGAGAAAAGTCCAGAGTTGGACGAGGTGGTATGACAGCAAAGGTGAAAGCTGCTGATAGTGCAGCATGTGCTGGTGTCCCTGTTGTAATTACAAGGTATGTCTGTCTCAGCTGTTCTTGGTAAATATTTTGTGCCCCTGTTGTAATTACAAGGTATGTCTGCCTCAGCTGTTCTTGGTAAATATTTTTTCAAGACAATTCATCTATTTGTGCATTCTTTTGATTTTATTTTTTGTATGAATGACTGCTGCTACACCTGAGTGTTATATTTATTTATTCTTTTATGGGGTAAGAAACTATATGTAGATCTAACAAAGGTGGCCTATCCTTGATTGATCTGGCGTTAAGATGGAAGTAACAGAACCTGTGTGAAAATCTTCCTACGCAATGATTATTTGCTTTCAGACACAACATGAAGTTTCATTAAAAATCCTTGTCTAGTAACTTACAGAGTGCAAAACCAGTTTTCAAAGGCTAAAACATAATACACAAATAAATAGCTATTTTTTTTTTCAAAGAACCTGATTGCAATGGTTCTATAGAGAATTTCTTTTAGCCAGTGAAAGTTCATCTATGTACTTGAATACAATGACCCCCTTGGAAAATCTGATTTTGGTATAAGCTTGAGAACAATGCCATCATTCTCCAGTAGATTCTTTTTTGGCTTCAAAAGCTCTTAAGACTGATAATCAGACCATGATTCTTATTATTGGTTAATCTGTATCATGTATGCCTTTTTGACATTTGCTATAGATGAACACACTTTTCTAACCTAACCAAAAAGTCGGTCCTAAAGCTAGGCAACTGTCTTTTATAATTTTGAAGCAAATGACATTTTTGCCCATAGAAATCTTAAATAAATGCTATAATTTTTTTTCCTTTTTTTGTTATCACATCATTCATTTGAATACACTTCTAAAGACATACACTTTTGTATGTATGTAGCGGATACACCACCGATGGGATTTTAGGAGTTCTGCGAGGTGAACCCATAGGCACGCTTTTCCATAATGATGCTCATTTATGGTTGCCAGCGAAAGATACGAGTGCTCGCAAGATGGCAATTGCTGCAAGAGATGCAAGCCGACGTTTGCAGGTTATGCTTTACATAATATCTTTTTTAATTTTCTGATAATTTTTCATGAACAAAAGAATAAATTACATATGGCATTAAATTAATTCAGTATGGCATGCTTTGCTAAAGTTTTGCTCTTTGTTTTTAAACAATTTTTAATGATTATTACGTGTTCATTGCATTTAATATTTCTAGTTATTGCAGGCTCTTTCCTCTGTTGACCGGCAGAAGATTTTACAAGATGTAGCTGATGCTTTGGAAGCAAATGAAGATTTGATCAGAATAGAAAATGAAGCTGATATAGATGTGGCACAACAAGTTGGCATTGCAGAGTCCTTAATTTCTCGTTTAACTCTAAAGCCTGGAAAGGTAATTATACTCTACTAACTTGTGATAATTTTTCTTTTAACAGTATTTCACATGTTTCTGTGTGTCCTGATGATATTGGAATGGTTGAATGTCTATAATCTCCCCCTGCAGTCCCCATGGCATTTGGACATGTGGAGGCATTCATATTCCTTGGACTGGGGGACCTTGGGCCACAAATGCCATTTGGTCCCTGAATTCCATAGGGAGATACTTTGCTGCTCCTCATTGCAAAACCAAAAGATAATCAAGAAAAAATAGCATATTGCTTGTATTCTGTTAGCTTAAATCATGAAGCAAAAAGTGTAGAATCTTTTGCCTACACTTTAGTTATTGTGTCAATGGCTTCACTACTAATAATTAGCTACTATACTGATGATCAGATCACTAATACTCTTTGGAGTTGTCTATGTCTATACGGGTAGAATTCAGGGGGTCAAAAACTCTCAGTGTTGTGAAGAAAACCCATCAACAATATAAATAGCCACTTGAGAGTGTTTGGAAGCCACCTAAGTAAGAAAAAATAACCTATGCTAAAATAGGACTCAAAAAATGCAAAACATGAAGCAAAAATTATCACTTTGAATATAGTAATAAATTGTATTGTTGTTATTAATGATTTTTGATTTTCATTCATTTAATTATATTCGAAATGTGTATATGTATGTATTGATCCTTCTATATTGATGTTAGATGATGCGTTTTTGACTTCATGTTCTCTATGTTGTCCTCCGACATGGGGACTTACTTGAGTGGTGTTCGGTGTAAACTTGTTCTTTAACTATCCATGCCACTATTGTCCGCTAATTCAGTAAAAGAAATATTTATATTGCTTTCAATAATACGATTTGCGGGGAATTTGAATTTACTTAGCTTATTAAATAATATGTATTACCAGCCAGAGATTCTAATGTGTTGATTTCCAGCTTTCTTCTTTAGCAAATTCCATACGAGTTCTTGCAGATATGGCTGATCCAATTGGACAAGTTCAAAAAAGAACAGAGGTAAATTAAAAGATAGCATTTTTAGAATCCCATTCTTTTGCTTGAGATGCATTGCAGCTTTAGCAAGCTTTGAAAATTCTCCAAGAGTTTGACTGAATTGTTCTCTATTTTGTACCTCAGGTGTAAGGATAAGTATTGTTAACTAGTGTTTGCTTGGAATTTTCTTGGCTAGTTATGATCTATGAAAATTAATCTACTTTTCATTTTAATAATTCTCAGCATAATTTATTTTTTTTGTTTGTTTATATTTTCCATTGTTGGCAATTATGCATGTATCATGCATGGCGAGATTCGAATATGGGTCTCCTCCTTGAAATTTGAGGAATTTATCGATTGAGCTCATGCAAATTGATAGTTTAAATTTTTTTTGAAATCTATATTCACACTTTAATTTATGTTTTAATATAAGTTTGAAAACAGTTGGCAGATGGGCTTATTTTGGAGAAAACTACCTGTCCCTTGGGCGTGCTTCTTATTATTTTTGAGTCTCGACCTGATGCTTTAGTTCAGGTATCATCATTCTGAAACTTTTTGTATTTTCATGTATTGGAAAAAAGTTTTCAGAAATTTACCACTACCTTTCTGCCTGCGAATACTCGTTGGTTGTTGCTTCTTTGATCTCACCTGTGGTTATTGTTGTTATGCTCTTGTAGATAGCTTCATTGGCAATCCGAACTGGAAATGGCCTTCTTCTGAAGGGTGGGAAAGAAGCAGTTCGAACAAATGCAATATTGCATAAGGTATGTGTCAATTCAGTGAAGGTGATTCAGTTTTGCTAGCTGAAGGTGACACTCTTTAAATTCTGAATGCTCAAAAAACCATTTATTTGATTTTATCTCAAACAGGTTATTACCGACGCACTTCCTGATTCTGTCGGAAAGGACCTTATTGGTCTTGTAACTTCAAGAGATGAAATTCCAAATCTTCTCAAGGTGAATTTCCAAATCTTGTATTTTTAGTTGCAAAGTTTGTCTTACATTATAGATCCCTAGTGAAGACTTTGAACTGAGTTTGGACATTCACTTTTCTATTTTCAGCTGGATAATGTTATAGATCTTGTCATTCCAAGAGGCAGCAATAGGCTTGTTTCACAAATCAAGGAGGCAACAAAAATTCCTGTGCTTGGTCATGCAGGTAGTAGATCTCTTATGATAATCGTCAATTCCTATGCATCTGTCTTGCAGAAATTAGTTGAGATGGTATGCTTGCTGAAATTTTTTGGCTTTTATTTCTTCAGATGGTGTCTGCCACGTGTATGTTGATAAAGCAGCCAATTTGGATGAGGCAAAGAAAATAATTTTGGATGCAAAGACAGACTACCCTGCTGCTTGCAATGCCATGGTGAGAAGTTGTTTAAGTGATTTTTTTGATTTACTAAATGCAATCTCCTTGGCTTTAAGTAACATAATGCTATTACTACTATTTATTATTCATGTTGTGCTTTGAGCTATTTTCAGGAAACGCTTCTTGTACATGAAGAATTGATGAAAACTGGGGGGCTTGATGAGCTTATATTAGCCTTACAAACTGCAGGTATATTTGTGTCTGTTATTCCTTATCAATTAGTGGGCTTTCGGAAAAATAATATTTATCACAAAACTATGTTGGACATCTTAATTCAAAGGGGCTTATTATTTTTTAGGTTTAGCAGTGGAATGTCTAGCATCTTGTTTGTGGTTTCATTGTTTAAAGTAAAATTCTCTTTTCACGGTCTTTTTGGTGGTATAAATATTTATTCCCTAAAAAGGGGGGGGGGTACATACAGGGAGAAAGAAAGCATTCTATAGACTCTTCATTTGGGGCTTTGTTGGAATATGCAAGGTGTTTTGCAGCTTTGCCTGGTATTGGTGTGTTGCAAGCCATTTTTAATGGTCCAATGGTTCACATAATTATTTGTTGCCGTTAAGTGCAGAATAAAGAGGTTTTCAGATTCAGACAAGCAAATCAATGAAATCCTCCATGCACCTATTGACAAGCACAAAATGAGTTTGGGTTAGCATGACCAAAAACAAACCCATCCCAAGTATCCCTTTACAATAAGCTTGTAAGGCAAGATAAGCCTAATAGGGTACTTTGCAAGACCATCATCCTTTCTTTCATTGCTATGTTATAACCAAGTAAATTGGAAACATGGTTAAAGTTTTGGAATTGAGTCTCGAACAAACATATGAGGAAATTCCTATGATTGTGCGTTTCAGGATTTCTAAATTAAAGCCAAAGCTTTTTTCATAAGGGAAAGCAAGGCCAAGAAATTATACAAATCGTTTATGAGGTAGATGCTGTAATTCATTCCCATGGAGGCCTGTATTTATCTCCCCTGATTTCTTATCCAGTGTATGATTATGCTGTTGTTATTCTGCCACAAAAAAATAATTGAAGATAGGTGTTGTGGGGCCACCTTGGCTAATAGCAAAAGCCATACAATTCTGCAATAATGTGAATAACTCCTCCAATTGCTGTAAGTGAAAAATGGAGGCTGTGTTTGTTTATGGAAGGATAAGGTAGTAAAAATGAATAAAGGTAGGATTAATGACATTTTATAATCTTTTACCTCTAATCAGGTTTCCATCATGCATTATGTTTGAGAAAGATGAGACTATGCTGGAAACAAGTGATGTAAGCATAGTTGAAGGGTGGGTGGTTATATGTGGATATTATTACGATGATCTGGGTTCATTAGGGTATATAGGGTCAGGTCTGTATACAAGTTTATATTCGATTTCAAAGTTAAATAAATATAACAACTAACATTTATGCTATGCTGCACAAATGAAAAAGAATTGATGTCTAACAAACTGAAACAAGTGGAACAATGCCATATAATGTCTGTTACAGTATATTATAATCTGAGCTTTGCATTACATTTTACAATATTCTAAAGTTAAACTAATATACCTTATAAGACCATTTTGCATGCAAAAGACTTTCAATTTTGCAAAATTACTTTAAGATTAAAGCATGACCACCAAGTTTAGTATATGCCACTCATGCCATCAAGTTTATCACTCTTATCAATTTTGCATCTTTTGTGTCCTTTGCCTAGACGTTTTCCAAGTAATTGCTCTTTCAGTCTAGCTCTTCCATGGGCCATATAACTTAATGTTCAGACTCTTCCCAAGTCTGAGTACTTGCCAGTTGGTGAGCCGAGTAACCCCAGCTGCGTCATTTTGACAATTTTTTAGTCTCTTTCTATAAAATCTACTATATTGTATTTTATTTTTCTTATTTGCCAAGTCATTATAGAGTATTTTTTCCTCAGCTTTGCCCCAAACTTGTGTCCAGGTTAGCAAAATAGGCTTATAGAGTTCAAGTTTCAACACTATAATGTGACTAGAGACATACTAACAAGACTATCTTATCTCTTGAGGACCTCCCTTGAATCAACAAGACTATCTTATATCTTGAGGACCTCCCTTGAATCTGTACAAGACAAAAGCAACTGGTTGAGCTTGAAAGGTAATAATATTATTTTCCAGGAAAATTGTGAAATGATTTAATTATGGTGTATGCTTGTAGAATGTTTTTGTTAGAAGATTTAGATCTCCTATTGTAAGAAATTTCAAGGGTGGATGGAGCGTCAAGTGTTTGGAAAAATGGATGCATCCTTGTGCATATTTTTAGCTTTGTTCCATAATTGGATGAAAGTGGATGTTCCATTTTTCTTTGAGCCCTGTTTCTTTTCATGTTCAAATTTGGCAGCAAGCTAGATCCTAATAGATAGAAAGTAATCAGGATAAGAGGTGTCCAAGACAAGAAGGGGTACAAATTATATATTAGATTGATTTCATAAATATTTAGATAGAATTAGAAAGATGTATGAAAAAGGTAGAATCTACGGAGTAACTTAGCCTAAAGGAAGAGAGAAGAAAATTGTAAGGATGGATTTTCAATTTATGGATTGGCATTTATAAGGAGGTGTGTATTTTACATTCTCCATGTGACTGGAAGTCGCTATAGAATCACATTTATGGGAAGGAATGAGGTTAGATACTTTTCTCTCATGGACAATGGTTAACATGAAACATAAGTGTATGATACTTTTCTTTCTAGATTCCTTTTATATATTTATAATTTTTATACTCTGGCCAGGTGTAAAACTCTATGGTGGTCCAAAGGTTAGCAGTCTTCTGCGTATCCCAGGTGCTTCTTCCCTTCATCACGAATACAGTTCAATGGCATGTACTCTAGAAATAGTAAAGGATGTTCATGGAGCAATAGATCATATTAATGAGCATGGAAGGTATATTCCAGAACTTATAGTTTGGTTATATGTTATATATTCATATGATTACTTTTTTGTCAAAAAGGCTTCTAAATGAAGCAGGAATTGGTTAAGCAAATAATCCTCATTGACATATATATCTAAGGCTAATACAAACTAATAAACATCTTCATGGTTTTGTGTTTTCCAGTGCCCACACAGATTGCATTGTGACTGAAGACAATGTTATTGCAGAAGTTTTCCTGCATCAGCTAGATAGGTATGGCATATATATATATATATATATATTAGAAGCTGTTCATGCAAAATTTAATTGGAAAAGGAACTATGTAATGTGCAATATATCAATTCTGCTTCCCAAAAGCATATTTAGTACTCCTTTGCATACATGTGCTTAGCTTAAGGCCATAAAGCTTTGTATTGATGTATATTTGGAGGGTCACAAATTTTTTTTTTGGTAATTATTTTAATAGATTAACAGTGGGTTTTTATAGAGGATCCCAAAACCTTATGTACAAAATCAGCCTGGCTGGAATGTGCATCATGCCTTGTGGCTGGAGGAATAAACCTGATGACAGAAACCAAAAACTGCTAATTGCCCGAAGGCTACAAGTAGGGCCCTTATGCCTGAATATCCTGGAAACAAACCACATTTTACCAAGGAAAACAAAAATACTAGCTGGAGAAATTTGACCATCGAAAGCAAAAACAGCCAAACCAAACGAATGACCTTCTGAAGCGAGGAGAACATCATGAGAGGATATCCGCATTGGCCAAACTCGCCACCTCAGACGGGAAGCATGAGCGCCACACAACAGGACACGTGGTCGCAAGCCCTTTGTTGGCCATGTGGTCTGCCACGCGATTTCCTTCCCTGAAAATATGGCACGCCTTCCACCTGTCACGTTGAGAGAGGAGCATCCTAGCCTCAAGAATGATGTTGTAGACCCTCCAAGACGGGTCTTTAGAGCCTAGCAGATAGTTGACTATATTGAGCGAATCACCTTCGACTATCAAAGGCCGAGGATCCTCGGAGAGGATCTGGATACCTTTCAAAACACTTCTGGCTTCAGCATAGTGATTAGTCTGGGCACCCAAATCTTCACAATAAGCCAGCACGAGATTCCCGTTATGATCTCTAACCACACCACCAGAACCAGCAGGGCCAGGATTGCCTTTGGCCGCACCGTCAAAGTTTAATTTAATCCAGCCCACAGGGGGCTTGGTCCAAATAACATCCCCACGCTGAGACTTAGAAACACCATCATGAATAGGGAAGAGGCCCAAACTTTTGAAGATCGCTGCTTTGCCAGGAAGGCGGGGACGGGAACTAGGAACAACTTTAGAATTCTCAATGGCGAAGGATAAGGCTCTCTGAGCGACACAGGGAGGTACTCTAGGGACCTAGAGGGTCACAAATTTTGATTATCCTTTGTTTTTATATTTTTG
This sequence comes from Wollemia nobilis, assembly GCA_028583015.1. Taxonomy (NCBI): domain Eukaryota; kingdom Viridiplantae; phylum Streptophyta; class Pinopsida; order Araucariales; family Araucariaceae; genus Wollemia; species Wollemia nobilis. The sequence goes on from JAQPPZ010002050.1 coordinate 2,977,609, forward strand.
ATAAAGTAGTAATTGGTAAAATATTTGGTGAGAGGATGCACCTCAAGTTTTGCATGGGTTCCTGCAGCATTAATCCCGAAACATAGTTATCAAATCCAACTGGATCTGGACTTCCTATTGTCTGATTTTGATATTGTAGCAGGCTTTGATGTTGTATATGTTCAACACTTGAAAATTCATTTCAATTCAATCTAAGCCTTGAATCTTTGATGGATATTATTATATCTTTAATGTTATTGAAATTTGAAATTTGAAATACATGCATATATCATCCACTTATTGTCAAAATTTGAAACTCATGCATTCATCATTCACTCTATATTGAAATTTCCACTCATGCACTTTTTATAAAATTTTATATACTTTCATATATTTTATGTCTCTATTCTGTTGAATTAAAATCTCTCTCTCTCTCTCTCTCTCTCTCTCTGTTCCTTATTGAGCTTTTTTTTTTTAAATTTTTTCTGGAGATTATGAATTTTGAGAATTTTTAAACCCTCCTGAATGAATCAGATTTTTCAAATCTGATAACTATGTTTTTGAAACTTTTTTTTGGTGATTCTGAAATTTGAAATTTTTTAACCCTCTTGAATGAATCAGATTTTTCAAACCTGGTAACTATACCCTCAATACATAGCTTTCATAGAATGGAACTTCTATCCTTTTTAATCCTGATTGGATAATATCACAAACTACACTCTGCAGATGTTGATTAGTTCAATTTTAACCGGAATTTTAAAGACTACAGTAACTTTTTGAGACATGTTCTTCAAATAGGCAATACTTTCCTAAGGATCTCACTCAACCAAATGGTATGAAAAAATACATCCAGCTCCTCTGTTCCAGTTATGGTTAAAAATGCTATTTCTCACTGCATGGAGTAATTTGGCTGGAAAATCATAGCATATGTTTCAAAGACTTGAATCCAGTAGAATCCGTACTGAGTTAATTTTGTTTGAAGAAAATGCATAATTTTCCATTGGGTCTATATTTTCAAAGTTCATTAGTTTTTTGAATAGCTCAAAGACCAATTGGAATAGGTGTTGTAGTCTCAAATGCAACATCAATCTATGAAGTACAATCAATTTGCAAAGTTTAAAACTGTCAAAATTTGTTGAAAAATACCAAATGCAAAAGATGTCTGAAGGCAGATGCATCATCAATCTATAAGTACAATCAATTTGCAAATTTCAGAGCCACCAGAAAAAATTCATAGGCCAAATTTTGCATTCTGTATTGAAGCTTTCTAACTTGTATGCTCAATAACCTATTGACTTTTATTGTTTTAATGTCTTCTTTCTTTTTTTCTTCAATATTAGACATCTTAAACAAAATGAATTTAATTGGTAATTTTTTTGTAGCCTCTAATAGCATTGGTAATTACCCTGAAGACTCTAGAGGATATTACCCTGAAGACTCTAATTTAGTAATTTTTAATTCACTTTAGAGTCTTGGACATTAGTATTATTGGGAAAACTTGACTAGATGAAGTTTCTTTTTTAATCATGTTTGAGATGTTGTCATTATCACCTCTCATTGCCATCAACAGTGATTTGTATGTAATTACTGTCTCAGTTGCATGTGTTCATTCTATGATAATGTCATTTATGGTTTGTAATGAACTGTATAGGTTTGTTATTTTGTTTATCATAAGTTTTTTGGCTGCAATTTATCCTCCTTTACTCCTGGATCCCTCTTTGGTTTAGTGTTATTCCATACATTAATCTTCACATAGTTTTGTTTGACAAATAAACCTTTCTGAATGTAGAAAGCTGGAAAAATAATTCCACGAGGCTTTTTGCATAACCAGAGCATGTGATTTTTGGATTGTCTTGATAGTTGTACTGTAGTTCTTAAAATTAGGGATTTCCTTTTTCTATTGCTAATTTAATTTTGGTCCCATCTAAACACATTAAAGTTTCAATTTCATGTGGGAGATGATTAACTATCAGTCTGGCTCACTATCCTTGATTATTTTTGTGTTTAACAGTGCTGCTGTCTTTCATAATGCAAGTACAAGATTCTGTGATGGTTTTCGGTTCGGACTTGGTGCCGAGGTGAATTGCAAAACCATTTCCTTCTTACAGTAAAGAACAAATGCTTGTATAGTAAAGTTAATATTGCTTATAAACAAATTCCCATTCTCTGCATAACCATTGAGCAGGTTGGAATTAGTACCAGCCGAATCCATGCTCGAGGACCTGTTGGGGTGGAAGGGCTTCTAACAACACGATGGTAAGCAGTTGGCCTAAGACCAAAACATTATAATCTGGCCATTGTTACATAAGAGTAACGTGTTTGATTTTCTGAAGCACTGTTGGAATGCTTATAATTTGATTTAGTAATATCTTGTTGTGGACCCCCCTTTTTCAGGCTACTAAGAGGCCATGGACATGTTGTGGATGGCGATCATGGTGTAACCTTCATTCACAAGGAGCTTCCTTTGGAGGTTAAATTGCAGGACATAAATTGCAGAACTGCTAATGGCGGCGATTATGCACATTCACGCCGTTTATATCATAGTGTAGCCAATGGGTTTTGAAAAATTATGAATTCTAGTATAGAATAATTTTTTAATGTGTTAGTCTTTTCAGGCCATAGTAAATAGCTTACATGTGCAGAGTAAGCGCGAACATCCTCGAGGAATGTAATTGAGATATTTATTAATATACATAGAATATATCTAATGTTGTACAATATAAGTTTGTTGGTTAATGATTGTTCTGTGTAAATTCAGCTGAACTTCCTTATACATTATGACTATGGCTATGGTCTAAGGTTTTCTCTAGTTTGCCCTTGGAATGGCCATTGTTTGGACAATGAAAATGTCCAAACAATTTTATAAATCAATTTTGAATAAAGCTTTTATTCATGGGCTTTTGCTTTTGGATTGTTTTATTTTACAACTAATTTTCTTTGTATCATCTTATGTTCAGTAACATGTTTCTGTAATCATGTTTAGATGAGTTTATTTTTTTCTAATCAAGAATAGACAGCTATCAGCTATGTGAAATGGGTTGCAGTCATGAATTTGTCAATCCTTTATTTTTTTTATGAAGTGGATATTTATTATTAACAGTTGGTTGTATCTACAACTCACCTGTTAATTAAGAAATCACTTACAACTTTCCTCAATCTCCAAAATGGCATGAAGAGTATGAAAAGTGCAAGTGATCCTATTCTTCATTTAAAAACTTGTTAATGTAGATAGATTTACAGCCAGCTAGATAGTAATATTATTACATTTGTATTCTGATCCTTAGTGAGTCAAGGCTTTCAATATAAAGCTTGAGGTTTTAAAAAAATTCCTTTCTAGATTCATGAACGAACAATATCTTTCAACTCATGATAATTATAAAATGATATCCATTCTTCATCTACTATTATTACTTAAATTGCCTTTGGTCCAATTGCTGAATTGCTCCACTATGAATGTCGTATATTGATTACAACTTAAACTTGGTCACACATTTTGTGTTTGCTTGAAATCAAGTTTGTCAAGCTTTAAGTTATAAAGAAATGTGATTAGCGAAGTTTTTTTTTTTTTTAATTTTACTAAAAGTCTGATATGAGGTCCGAGGTGTAGACCAATTGGTTCATCTAAACCCCAGAAGGGGGCGGAGGTCCAAGGTTCAGATCTTGGGTCTCGTCGGATTGAACGCTTGTCCCTTTCTTGTACTTTCAGTGGCGTAAAAGGTTTAAAATGATTGTGGCATGGTGGTTATAGGGGCGGACTGCGTGAAGATCTGTGTGGTGGCTTCTAGGGCGGATAACGCAGAATACTGTGGTGGCCATAAAAGCTGGACAACCTGCTCGGATTTGTGGCGGCTACCGATTCCACCATGTAAATTAAAAAAAAATAAAAGTCTGATATGAAGTTCAAGATGTTGAAAATGTCTGAATATATATATATATATATATATATATATATATAATCAATAAAAACAAGTATAAAAATTAAAAATACCTTATAATGCATCTTGAAAATTAAACGAAAATGTATATAATTTACATCTACATAAATACATATATGTTGAAAATGTGTGAATATATCTATATAATCAATAAAAACAAATATAAAAATTAAAACTACCTTATAATGCATCTTGAAAATTAAACGAAAATGTATATAATTTACATCTACATAAATACATATACTGATATGATGCTAATTTTTTAGCAATTGACATTGTCTACATATGTTCCAAAAACCATTAAATTTCAATTTTTTTTTTTTTAAGCGAAAAACCCCTTGCAGGGCTGCCTTGGTCTGAGAGACCACGAACAGGGGTTCTACACCGTCAAAGTCACCCGGGAGTTGCACCCGACTTTGTCCGCACCAATATTATCAATTGGATTTTGGATACCCAATTCAGCTTTTTGGTAGGGTGGAGATTTGAACGTGGGACCTCTCTTGGAGGATTTCCCTCTCCTCTCCAACTCACCTACAACACCTGGTTAAATTTCAATCCTTAACTCATATTCTATTCACTTTGTTTTCAAAATTGGTAAACTTATTTTTTGTTTAAATTTGTCAAATCTTATTACAAAGGCCTTACCATACAATAGTGTATCAGATGATACAACATAAATTAAAGTACTTATCATGTTCAATCTCAAAAAATGGAAATGAAATAACTAAATAATAAGATTGTTTGAGAGTTCATCAAACCGTCCATAGAAGATCTTCATTGCCTACAATATTTTTGGTTCCATCCTATTTTGGCGTCTTCATTGCCTATAATATTTTTTGTTCCATCCTATTTTGGCGTGTTACTTGAATATTGCGTGTTCATATTTGTTGCATTTTTAACTTCATGTATGTAAACTATATTTTGGCGTGTTACTTGAATATTGCGTGTTCATATTTGTTGCGTTTTTAACTTCATGTATGTAAACTGTAGTTGATCCTTTAGTTTTATATGTCTATAGTTGTCACGTTTCTATGTCCATAGTTATTGGGCCTTCGTATTTATATATGTATATAATTAATGCATTTTTGGTTTTTTTATATATATTTGTAATGGTTTTATAATGCTTCAAATTATGCCTTCATAATTGTTACCTTTCATCATGACGCTAGTGTAGATATATAGCAAATTTAACATGTTCACGTCTATTTATATCTTATAATTTCTTTTTGCCTTTAGATTTATATGTATGTTTGTCATTGGATTCTTTTGTTGTGTTTTCTTTATGCTCTTCTTCTAATTCTTTTCCTCATTACCTTCTAAATTGTAGTATACATGTGTTTGGGTCTGCCTTCTTGCCTAGAACAAAACCATTAGTATCTGCAACATTTACATCCTGATGACTCTTTTAATCTGATAATTATTTGGAATTGGATGACTTCAAATCTCCCTCTAGTTGATTAGATTCTAGGGGAGGCTTTAACAAGATTGAATTGAGTGATGATAGGAGTTGGGAGTGATGCCCTTTTGTTGTCCAAATAAAAATTGAATTTTTAGATATATGTTGTAATAATTTGGGGATGTTTGATCAAATGTCATGAGCTCAATCGTTTAAGTTCTTCAACTTTTAGTTAGGAGATTCAAGTTCAAATATTGCCAAGTGATTGTCAAGCTATTATATTACCATTGTATGGTTACAATGTAATATGTGTGGGACGTGTATCAATCCCATATAATCAATTTAAATAGTTTTGGGGTGTTTGACTTTTTAAAAGGTTGCAAAGCTGGTTAGGACAATATTGGGTTCACTTGGACCATTGGTGGGGATTAAAAATTCAATTGTCTTATAGTTTTTCTCTCTTCTTGTTTCACTTCAGTTACCTTATATGGTTACAATGTAATATATGTGGGATTTGTTTCAATCTCATATAACCAGTTTAAAAAGTTTTGGGGTGTTTGACCCCATAAAAGGCTGGAAAGATGGTTAGGACAATAACTAGTTCACTTGGACCATAGGTGGGGATTAAAAATTCAGTTGTCTTATATATTTTCTCTCTCCTTGTTTCACTTTAGTTCCCTTTCCCAATAATGAAATGGATAAAAGTGGATTGATTGCTATGTTATCAAACCATCTTCCAATTCTAATCAATGTTGTGCTTGATCAAAAGAATCTCAACTAAATGCTAATTTTCCATTTAAATTAAATGTCTTACTTCTTGACCATCTTGATCTAATATTGTCCTCCTTGTCGTGGCCTATGGATTGGGTGGTTGATAGAAGTGGTGGTCCATGGCTCTAAGTAATTGCATGAAATGCTTTAGAAACTATGACAAGAAATTGATTATTGATAGAAGATGAAGAAAAAGATCTTTATATTTGATTTCAAGTAGTTTCTTTCTAAAATTTCTTTAGAAGCACTCCAATCTAAAGTTGCTTCTATTTAAAATAATATTTATGAATTGGAGACTTACGAAGGCATAGGAGCTGGAGTCAGCTTTTGTCTTCACTAGATATAATATAGGCATAGGAGTTGAAGTCAACTTTTGTCTTCACTAGATATAATATGGGAATAAAGGCTCTAAATTCTTATTGAGTTCATTAAAATTAAACCACTATAAAGAGTGAATCCTTAGATCAAGGATGCTTTTGTGTTATGCATGCAATCGATGATCAAATTAAAAAAAAATTATGAGCACTTTAGATCTATATCTTTGGGGAAGATAATGGTCATTTGCAAGAGGCTTTTATGTATGATCTGGAGGATCCTATTTCAAAAATATTGACGAAGAGGTTCAAGAATATATTGAACACTAATTGTATATTTGTGATCTCAAAAAGGCCTTGTTTAAATAGGATCCCCAAAAGGCATATGTATGGAGGCCTTCCAACTAAATTCTTCAAATTTTTTTTGCCCATTTTGAAGCATGATTTTTATATATTCTACAAAGAAGTTAAGCATTTAGGATCCCTTAGAAAATCAATAAATTGTTGTCTCATCAAACTCATCCCTAAAAATAAAAATAAGAATATTATTAATTATTGACACACCATATCATGCTTCTTAATATTTCTTATGAAATCATCATCAAAGCTTTGGCCAACATGATTAGTTCCATAATTTAGAACATTGGGAGATTGGAATAAGTTGGCTTACACCAAGGTTGATTCATTCTTGACAAATAGGTGCTTACTTGGGATTCACTTAAATGGGTTGTTGAATTAGGAGAAGACTTGGTCTTCGGTAAACTTGATTTTAACAAGGTATATGGCCGAGTTAGATGGTCTTTCACCCTCAAAATGTTATAACATTTTGGATTTTGACCTAGACGTGTTCAATACATTTCCATGTTATTTGTTGATGCCTTTACAATAGTGGATGTTAATGGAGTGTTCTTTAAATCATTTTCATAATGGTGATCTATTCGTTATGGGTGTCCTTTGGCTCCCTATCTTTATGTGCTCTTGACTGACAATGTTGGGCTACTTGATTGAGAAGACCCTCAACAATGTGAATTTTCAAGGTATCATCATCTTAAGGGGCATTAGGGTTTTCAAATCACGCTTTGTTGATGATTCAACTCTCTTCCTTTAAAGTTTCAAAGAACTAGCCAATGCTAAACCCCATTATGGACTTCTTATGTATTGTATGAGAATGTCACTCTTTCGGGTATCATCATCTTGAGGGGCATTAGGATTTCCAACTCATGCTTTATTGATGATTCAACTCTCTTCGTTTGAAGTTCCAAAGAACTAACCAATGCTAACCCCCATTGTGGAATTCTTCTATATTGAATGAGGGGTCAATTTTTTAGATCCCAAAACAAAGTTCTAGCTCCTATGCCTTTGTAAGTCTCCAATTCATAAATATTGTTTTAAATAGAAGCAACTTTAGATTGGAGTTTAGAAAGAAGATAGTTGAAATCAAATATAAAGATCTTTTTTTCATCTTTTATCAATAATCAATTTATTGTCATAGTTTCTAAAGCATTTCATGCAATTACTTAGAGCTATGGGCCACCACTTCTAGCCACTTGGGATTCACTTAAATGGGTTGTTGAATTAGGAGAAGACTTGGTCTTCGGTAAACTTGATTTTAACAAGGTATATGACTGAGTTAGATGGTATTTCATCCTCAAAATGTTATAACATTTTGGATTTTGACCTAGACGTGTTCAATACATTTCCATGTTATTTGTTGATGCCTTTACAATAGTGGATGTTAAGGGAGTGTTCTTTAAATCATTCTCATAGTGGTGATCTATTCGTTATAGGTGTCCTTTGGCTCCCTTTCTTTATGTGCTCTTGACTGACAATGTTGGGCTACTTGATTGAGAAGACCCTGAACAATGTGACTTTTCAAGGTATCATCATCTTGAGGGGCATTAGGGTTTTCAAATCACGCTTTGTTGATAATTCAACTCTCTTCCTTTAAAGTTTCAAAGAACTAGCCAATGCTAAACCCCATTATGGACTTCTTATGTATTGTATGAGAATGTCACTCTTTCGGGTATCATCATCTTGAGGATATGGAGTTTTATCACTTGGTCATGCAAAGTTATTTTTTTGGTGGGAGCCTCTATTCATCTGATCATAAGGAAAAGTTACTTTTCAATCCTTCAAAAGCATTTTTGACATAAATTTGAGTACCCCAATATTCAAGTTTTTTTTGTATAAGCTATGCGTGGCTTCTATTGCAGGGTCACTCCCACTACAAAAACAAAACATTGCATTGCTCTCATTACATTTATGTCAATTTAGTAATTATATCCAACTTGCATTTCTATCTAATATATTCTTCATTTGCCTTTCTATCAAAGACATTCACCATCTTCCTCAAAATGCTATGTTTCCACATGATCCAGATAGATGGATTATGAAATAAAATAAAACCCTAACTTGTACAAACTTAGATGGCTCGAACAGACTTGGACAAGCTCAAAAGACTTGGATAGGTTTAGATGGCTTGGAAGGCTCTAACAAGCTTAGAAGACTCAAACGAGTTTGGATGATTCAGACAGGCTTGGACAACACAGACAAAGGGATAAATGAGCATAAGAAAACCTGGGCTACAAAATGTCTAACGACAATAGTAGAATTTGTGCATCCCACAACCAACATCACAAGAGTCTAACCGTCACAACTTCCCCTTTTTCCAAATTTGTATATAAACTCATATTTTCTTTAAAAAAAAAAGGGATGGTTATAGTAGGAAAAATAATATTTTCATGCACATTGTTTTGGCAAACAACTCTTCTCAAATATTGCTTTATTTGTAATTTTATTCAAAATTAATGAAATTAGCTATTCAATCGATAATATTCTTTTTGTTTCTGGTTTTCAACTCTAAAAGAATCCATTATCTTTGGATGTGTGGATCAAAGTGGTATCAAAGCAGTCTATTTTACTGGTGTATGATTCCAAAGATAAGATTAGGCTATTAGAAGCTTAGGTGCCAGATGTGCAACCCCTCTAATTATCTACCCAATGGTCTCAAATGATCTCAAATGGTAGACAACATCGAGATAGTAAATCCTTTCAAACAACTAGTGGATGAAGCCCTTGAAAGACAAAAAAAATTAGATGTTATATACATTTACCTAAATCCTTGAGCAACTACCATCTTCCTGCACTATGGCACAACCATTCAGTGTGCCCTAACATCATTCAAAGTTCAGGTGAACTTTGATATTCTTGTCTTTGAAGGAAAAATTAGTGGAAAGTAGTGGAGAATTGGTTGGATAAGCTATTTGCTTATTTATTTGTCAATCAATTATTTGATAAAGAGAGGATCACTTTTACCTTTTTAAAAGCTTCAAAACTAGTCCAAAATTCGTAGGAGGTATATAATAATAATTGATAAGATTCAAATGACCCTACATGGGATGAGTTCGTGGAAGCAGTCAAGAATGCATATTACTCAATAGGTGCTTATGAATATTTGTACATGTGATGGCAACAATTATGTCAAGGTAAAGAATAAATTGTTCAAGACTATATTGATGCTTTTCATTCATTATTTCCAAAACTTGGTATCCAAGACACTGAGGTGCATCAAATTCTCTAGTACCTTATTGGGCTACATTGGTACATGAGGGAAGGCATGGAATTTTTTAAATGCAGTACTTGGGTGAAGCATACAAATTTTCCATCAAAATCAAACAAAAGCACAAGCATGAAAAAATAAAGGAGACAATTTGAATGACAAGAACCAAACTACCAAGGGCCAGCCCAAGAAAGGTAAAGTTGATAACCAAAAGCAAGCAAACAAAGAAGGTCAACAAAAAAATTAAAATTAGAAGCAAAAGAAAGAGTCACAAGATAAGAAGCCCCAAATGAACCAGACTGGGAAATGGTGTGACTACCACAAAAGAAACCAACATTCTAGAGAAGAATTTCGGGTAATCTAGTATCTATTTGCTAAGACAACCCTCTACATCCACTATACCAAGACATCCTCCACCTGAGGATAAAGGTAAATTGATCATGGAGGTTGAACCACATGTGACTATTGCTACCTATATCACAGAAATTAAAACAGAGGATCCACCTAAGGAGGAGCAATTATTCTACTCATAGTTTTGGGTAAATGGTAAACCCTTACATTTCATTGTTGATAATGAAATTCAAAAGAATTTGATTTCTATTGATATTGTGAAGAATCTAAATCTGCCTATGAAGCCTCACCCACAACCATATAACATTGGATGGCTAAATCAAGGGAGAGATATTTGTGTCACTCAACATCTTCTCTCTTATGCCATCAAACCATTCAAATATGAGGTTTTGTGTGATGTGGTTCCACTAGATGTTTGTGATGTGCTACTTGGCCAACCATTCATGTGGTAGAGACATTACATGTATGAGTTAAGACCCCATAAAGTCATCATCACCCTTGGGGACCAAAAATATAGGATATCAAAGGTAATTCCTTCCACTTGTATTTCTCTCATCAATGCTAAGCAATGCAAAAGGGTGATTGGAAAAATAAAGTAGTTTGTTCTCTTGATGATCAAGCCTCAATCTATAAAGAAGGTTGCTATTGCAGTGCTCACGACGATAAATGGACCAGGTCATTATAGAATATGATGACATCTTCAAGTCACTCACCAAATTGCTACTCCACTATGAAATAAACCATTTTAACAAATTAATTCTTGGTTCTCTTTTGTCTAAAACCCCTATTTTCATAGATCAATTCTTGAAAATGATGAGATCAGAAGAAAAATTTAAGAATTGATTAAAAAGGTCATATTAGACAAAGTTCTCCTTGTGGCAATCCAATTGTCTTGGCACCAAAGAAAGATGGCACTTGGAGACTTTGCATTGACTATTGGGACCTAAACAATATCACCATGAAGAATCAATATCCATTCCTTGGATCGATGATCTGCTAGATCAACTACGTGGTGCAAAGTTCTTGTTAGGTACCAAGATAGCTATTTAATATTGTATTGTATAATGGTATGAGCCATAAATTAATTATTGAGTAAGGAAGGCCACATGTCAAAATAGAAATAGGTATGTCATAGAATCATATTTGTAATCGTTGGGGGAATATTGTCATATGTAACCGTAAGGAATATTGTCATATTTTTATGCACTTTGTGACTCATCGAAGGTGAGTCTCCACATGTGTGATCTTGTAACTCATGGAAGGTGAACCATCACACTCTTGTATAAAGAGAGATGTACCCCCATTGTGAAAGGTATCTATGATGTATTCTTGGAGAAGTCTTGGCTCGTGGAGCTAGAGATCTTGTGGAGTGGCTTCCTTCTAAAAGGAGCATTGTATGATGTTGCCCTACCTCAAGGGTATAATCAATCTCTATTTTACTGTGAGCAATTTATTGTGCAATTAATTCAATTGTCGATGCATGTTGAGTATTTATGCATATTTTTGAATGATTTATGGTTATGAGAAGAGGGGTTCTCAACAATTTTTCACCAAGATTGATCTCAAATCTAGGTACCATAAAATTTCCATTGAGCCCACAAATGTGTGGAAAACAACATTCAAATCTAAAGAGGGTTTGTTCAAATGGCTGGTTATGCCTTTTGGCTTGACTAATGCATTGACAACTTTCATGAGAATGATGGATGATATTCTATGACCCTTCACCAACTCTTTTGTAATGAGATACTCTATGATACCCTAGGGTGAATTATTTTTAAGTAAGGAGATTTAAGGTAGTATATTATGAAATGATTTTTGAATAATAAAAGCTGGTTTGAAAAGGACAAAGAAATTCGTTTCGCTGAAATAAATAGGGTGAATTATTTTTAAGTAAGGAGATTTAAGGTAGTATATTATGAAATGATTTTTGAATAATAAAAGGGAAGATATTGTGATATGGGTATTATTTAAAATAAAGTGATTTTGACAAGGAGTCATAGAGAATCATTGTGGATATATAAAGCTGGTTTGAAAAGGACATAATTTCATTTCCCTGAATTAAAAAGGGTGAATTATTTTTAAGATTTAAGGTAGTATATTATGAAATGATTTTTGAATGATAAAATGGAAGATATTGTGATATGGGTATTATTTAAAAGGAAGTGAGTTTGACAAGGAGTCATAGAGAATAATTGTGGATATATATTTTAGAGGGATTTTCAATGTATGAAGAAGGGAATTACTAATCAAATGATAAAAGAAAGAAAAATGGTTTTGAGATAGGTTTAAAGGTAAATCTTCATCAAAAAGTAAACTATAAGGTAAGAGGATATGATTGAGTTCATGTGCATTGTTGGAAATATTTGAGATAGGGTTTGTGTTTCATTGTTGAATGAGATTGGATACACTTGAGCTAGGGTTTGTGAAACAAGTTGTGCTACATGGTTTGTGCTTCATTGTTGAAAGAAAGTGGAAGTACTTGTGCTAGGATTGAGACCAAGTTTGTACATCATTGTGAAACATTCTAGGCATTGGTTTGAGAAACATTGAAAGGAATTGTGAAAGTGTTTGAGATCAATCTTGTGAAGGAAATTTGTGCATGTGTTTGAGACAAATTTGAGTACATGTTAGAGCATATTTGTGCATGTGTTTGAGGTAGATTTGAGCATATGTTAGAGCAGAGTTGTGCATGTGATTGAGGTAGATTTGTGCTAGCCTTGTAATGAGGTTAGGTGCAGATTTGGACAGATATTGTGAGCAGGTTTGAGGTAGATTTGTGCTAGCCTTGTAACGAGGTTAGGTACAAATTTGGACAGAGATTTAAGCAAGCCTTGTGTGAAGGCTTGAGGTAGATTGGAGCAGATATTTGAGTAGTGTTGTGAGAAGGCTTTGGAGTTGACCAGAACAAAGAGGAGAGGAGTCTCTTGTAGATAAAGATACACAAACTAGAGAGAAGAAAAAGTTCTCTAGTGGACAGAGGCCCACGAATTAGCTGAGGGTATAGAGTTCTCTTGTGGATAGAGGTCCAAGAATCAGTTGAAGGGAAAATTATCTCCCATGGATAGGGTTCCACAAACTAGATCAGAAAGGGGATAGAGTTCTCCTATGGATAGAGATCCATGAACTTGAGCATAGGGGATTGAGATCTCCTTTGGACAAAGGTCCATAAATATTGTAATAGGGAATTGATTACCAAGATATTTGTTGAGAAAATTTAGAAAAAATATTTTCTCTGTGGACGTAACCCACATTGGGTGAACCACATTAAATCAGTGTCTCTCATGTGTGTGATAATTTATGCATTCTTTATTTTATTGCATTGATATTATTGCTATTATCATTTGCAAAGAAGAGTAAAAATTGGTCTTATATAGTTCACCCCCCCTCTTAGTATAATCTTGTGTTCTTCAAGAAGGCCACCTTATTGCAAACCATAATAAAAATTTCAATGAGATTGTATGATAAATAACTCTATACCATTCTTCAAGTCTACAAGCAATGAGAGAACTATATGTAGGGTAAAGAAATAATCATTCACATTGATAATAGATCTTTAGAATTCATATAGATATAAAGAAATATCAGGAATAAGAGGTATTAGAAATGGACTACATACTTGCAACAATTTCATTTGATCATCCAACATAATAAGGGAAGTGCTAACTCAGCTAAAGATTGCCAGAGCCAACCACCCATCACAACAATCACTACCATTCTTGATTCTTGTGGGTACAAGATGTCCTATTGGTCCACCTTGTATGGTGTTGACCCAAACTCTGCTAAAACATACCAAGCCCTTCAATCAGGTAAGCATATTTTTTATATTTATCTATAAGGACATCTACTCTATCACATGAGACACATCTATGTGCCCTTTTTTGAATGACCAAAGATGATAAGAGAAGTGCACTTTAGTAGGAGGGTAGGTCACTTTGGTGTGGAAAAAAACTTTAGCCATTCTTCAAAAACATTTATTTTGGTCAAAGAAGAGGAATGTTGTGGAGAAATATATTAAGTCTTACACACCTTGTATCACTGCAAAGACAACCAACAAGAAACAAGACCTATATACACCCTTGCCAATACTTGCCAAGACTTGGGAATTTGTCTTTATGGATTTCCTCTCAGGTTTGACTATTTTTAAGCATGGAAATGATTGTGTTTTTGTGGTGGTTTATCACTTTTCCAATTGCTTGTAAGGAGAATGTTATAGTTGGAGAAATTACAAAACTCTATTTTAGCCATGTATGGATTTATTTTGGATTGGCAAAATCTATTGTCTTAAATAGAGTCAACAGGTTTTTAAGTACCTTATGGAACAATATGAAAAATGATGGACACAAAGTTTACTTGGTCCATATCTTTTCATCCCTAAATTGATGGGCAAAAAAAATTCATCAACAAGTTGATCACGCATATGATTCTTATGTATAATCCAATGCATCCTTGAACATGGGAAAATAATTACCATACATTCAACATGGGTATAGTAGGGCTTTGCACAACTCCACCAAACACAACCACTTTCATGCATTTTGGTTTTCAACCTTTGATACCTATGGATGTGGCTTTTTTAATTTCACCACAAACTTCACAACACATAGAGAATGAAAAATATAAAAGATAATGAAGTTTGTGGAGCATATTCAAAATGGATAAATTAGGTTCATGACCTCCTGGACCAGATAAACACAAAGTACATGTAACACCATGGTCAACATTGCACTCCACACTTTCAAAGTGGGAGATCAGGTTTGACTGTGATTGTAAAAGAACACCTGGTAGGTCCATATAGAAAAATTAGACCTTTGTGCTATGAGCCTTATACCATCACCAAGAAAGTCAGAGAGAATAACTTTGAGCTAGATATACCATCTTATCTTGGTTTGCATCCCATTTTCAATGTTGAGCTTCTTAAGTCATATTACCTTCCTTTGCTAGATACTTCAATGGTAGCATAGAAGTTGGTGATTAAGAATCTCAATCCTGGAAGTCTTGCACCAGCAAAGGAGAATCATATAGTCAACACATGAAATAAAATTACTAGGAAATAATCCATATAGTTATACAGAGTAATTCGAGCATGTCAATTCAGTCATCAATCCAAGTGATTCACAAAGACTTAGATAAAAAAAGAGCTTTCACACTTGATGTCCAAGCTTGGTGCAATGAGGACCATTGCTTCTCAAGGAGCATCAACTGATTTAGATGGATGAATTACAAAATGGAATAAAACCTCAACTCAGACAGACTCGAACAGGCTCAAAAGACTCAAACGGGTTTGGATGGCTCAAACTAGCTTGGAAGACTCAGATGGATTCATATGGCTTAGACATACTTGGACAAAATTGGATAAACTCGGTTGACTCGGATAGAGGGGCGAATGAGCACAATGAAAATTGGACTACAAAATATCTAATGGTAGCAATGGAGTTTTTGCATCCCACAATCAATATCATAGAAGTCTAACCATCTTGACTCTTCCCCTTCTGCCAAACTTGTATATAAACCTGTAATTTCTTTCCAAAAAAGGGGGCAATTGTAGTGAATTTTTTTTTTCTTTTCAAGCACATTGTTTTGGTAGACATCTCTTCTTAGAGATTGCCTTCTCTATAATTCTATTCAAAATTAATAAAATTAGCTGTTCAGTCGCCAATATTATTTTTTGTTTTTGGTTTTCAACTCTAAAAGAATCCATTGTCTCCAGACCTTCGGATTACCACAGTCAACTCCTTTACATAATTTTTATTAAGAGATGAAATCTCACTTATACATATCCTTTTGAAATTTAAATTTTGCCAAGATGAAATTCAAAACCACAAATGGGTAAAATATTTGTTTCTCAGTTTTCATATCTATAAATATCTTGTCTATAATAATCTAATCATTTATTAATACATTTTTTAGGGTTCTTATTCATGCTTGTAATATTCTAGCATATAATTTTCATTGTTATTATTTGTGTTTAATCCCACTTCTTGTTAACACTTAAGATATTTGTTTTTTAAATCAATATCCCTTTGGGTTTCTTTTTCTCTTCGTTTTTGTCTTGGGTCTTCCTCTATTTTTTCATTCCCATCAATACTTTCATCTTCATCAATCTCTTAAATCGTCTCACACTACGCATAGTAAGACTTATCATCTTTAGTCTTGTCTTGTTCTGAAGGATCTAAAGTGCAACGAATAACGTCACAAACACATTCTTCTTTATGTTACCCTAGAAACCCTAAAGTATAAAGGTGCTCTTCCATAGCAATTACCTTCTTATTCTACCCTAAAAACCCTAAATTGTTACAAATTTCCTCCATCCTCATTTCTTTATTATGCTACTCTTGAAACTCTAAAGTGCAAGGGATAACATCTACACCACTTTCACTTTTATTACAAATAGAATATTCTATACTACTTGAGAAAAATGAAGATGATTTACCTGGAATAAACTTGACCTCTTTTGTTGTATTTGTTTTAAGATTTTCCTCCACATTTGCACCTTTAATTCCTTCTAAAATTCAACTTACACATTGCACTTTCTCATCCATTATATCCTTTTTTTTTTCTTCCAATTGTTGATTCAAGTGAGTTTTGGTGGCCTCTGCCATATGACGATGTCGATAGGATTTCTTTGCCTCTTATTTTTTATTGGATTATCCATGATATGATCTAAGATTCTATTAATATAATATTTCCATTCCTCTTGTTGAAGTTTATCTCATGACCAAAATTTAAATCTCTTTCTTCATAGTTTTTACTTTGCAAACTCTTGTCATGTGTCTAGTCTCATAACAATTATGACATCAAAATGCAATATTTTTATAATCCACTTGTTGATCCCATTCTATTGATTCATATTTAATTTTAATGGATTGTGGTAAAGGTTTTGAAATATTCATATTAACACATATTTGTGTATATATAGCATGCTTTCGCTCCTTAATAATTAGTCCTTCCTTGATGAATTCCCCTAGGGTATTTCCAATATTCCTTAAAACATCCTTATTGATAAGTTGATATGGAAGTCCAAAAATCCTTATAAAAATATTCTTAATAGTTTATCTCAAAAAAATAATTCCATGGTCTTAAATAAAGGGCATCTCTCCACCTAAACCGTGGGCCACCACCACCCACTATTTTATCCCTAATTTTTGAATTGGAAAAGATGTTGAGGAAAAAATCTTTAGAAAAAAAGTCAAATTAATTTGAATTCAATTCCCAATTCCACTTGATCTAATTTTAAATCTCCAGAAACCCTAGCCAGGATCTATGAAACTTACATATTAACCCTCTACTTTTAAAAACTTTTATATCATCTCATCCTTGATAGTCATTTCTAGTGTAACATCTGCTACCTAGATTGAACTTGTCATGTATTCGATATTTCGCTTATCTCCAATTTGGGCCTCCATACTTCCATCTAGAGCATCTTGATTTCTAGATAGGGTATCTTGAGTTCCCATAAAGGCTTTAAAACATGAATTTCCTTCCATACTAACTAGTGGGGCTCACTCCTAGCTTGCACTCACTTTTGAATAATACTCTCTTCCAAATCTTACTCACTTTTGGCTTGCAATCCCTTTCGAATCACACTTGCTTCCTTCTCTTCTTTCTCCCAACGTTCCTTCACTTCCATGATTTTTTTTGGAAAAAATGTTTGATGCATTCATGGTAAGGGTTTAAATAATTAATGCACTCTAGATGAACCCACTGCTCTTCCACCATAACTAAAGATCTTTGGCTTTAATATTAGTTCCCTCTAGTCTGCTCTGTGCCTCCTCCATTATATGATCTATGTGGGGTTTGGTGCTCCTCTACTCCAATATTCAAGTTTAGTTTATATAGAGGAAATCAATAATATTTATAATTACTTTTCTTGTGTTCAACATCATCTTGTTTGGATATATGGATAGGTTCATCAAATTTAACCAATGAGGAATTAACATCTTTTCACTTAGTAAATCAATGGATTATGGACATAGAGTTTTATTGTTGATCATGATCAACTCATGATATATTTATTTTTTTATTATAATAAGACAATAATATTTTCAAGAAGTTCTAAGGATCCTCACATCTACTCATATCTTGATGTGATAGCACATTGTTTTATCGATATTTTTTGTGTATGCTTGGAGTTTGATTTATGTTCAAGTAATTGTTTGGTGCCATTGTTCATATTAGCATGAGAAAGGTCTTATCTAAGGAAATTCCATGTTTAAGATGCATATTTTCTTGGTAAAATATTGGTTACAAATCATGTGCATATTTTCTTTATTTTTGGTTATTGGTTTGGACGTGACCCCCTCTGTTTTGTTTAATAATATTTTCTTGTTTTTGTGTGGGTGACTACAAAAATTCTACTTCAAGGAGAAATAACTTGACCATTCACCACAATAGAGGTCAATATATTAGCTAGGTGGAAGGCATGTGAATATATATTTTTAATAGGTGGTATGTTCAAATCACATACCTATTAATTTGTAAGGAAACTTGTGTTGTTTGAGTGCATGCAAGAGGTAAATTTTACTTCATGGAGAACACCCAATTTTCCTTACTAATGTATGGGATAACATGTTGGCTAGCTTGGTGGTACACAAGGTTTTATATTGGGATGTCTATGGTTAAAGCCATGGACTCTTCTTTTGGTTCATATTGATAGCATTGTGTTTGCCATGTAAAGACCCTCTATTCATTTAGTGGAGGATCTAATTTTGTTCTTAAAGACAATTCCTAGCTCAGGATGCTTAGTCAATGAAAGACCTAAGTCAAAATATGCTCCACTCATTCTTTGATTTACTTGTCCAACATGGTAGTTGACATGGTTGATATGGAAAACAACATGAAGTCTAAATAGGATTGAGTGTTTGTATAAGGACAAACATCCAATCAAACCAATTTAGAAAGAAAATAATGATTCACTAATTGTGCATAGTGACATACATGTGTTGACAATATGGAATGTCCCCTTCTATCACTCATGACACGATAATTTTGGTTGGCAATTTTTTCTTATCCTTAAATTTTACATATGTTTCTCTACATAAGTGTTTAGTTATTACATCAACAATTTATTCAAAATCTTGACAATAAGTTAAAAAAATTTCTTCATGCTCCACCAATTGTTAGATATAATAATGATGAACTTCATTATGTTTTATTCTCGCATGATATACTAGATTCTTGTTAGCTTTTGAGGATCTATATTTAAGGAAATGCAACCACAAGATATAAAATGAGCAAGCAATATTAACTATATGATAATGACAATATAATATGCAGGAAAAGTATATGAGAAACTTCTGCAATAACTCAAAAAATAGCCATTAATGAAAGCTCATGAAAATAGTACAATGTAATATAATGGAGGACTTGAACACTCCATGAATGATGCATGATCTACATTGTACCTACTAAAATCACTATACTTCCTAACTATCTAACTAGTAATCTCTCTCTCTTTACTTTACTCTCTCAAAGGCATATATATATATATATATATATATATATATATATATATATATATATATATATACCTACATATGAAGATATGTCCGTTGGCCTTCATCTACCTAACCTATGACTCATGTACATGTGGACTACATGCACATTTACATCATTGCACATTCTAACACTTGTGCATTTATTATATTGCATGAAGTAACTACTCAAACCTTAATCTAAGACAAACTCCTACTCTAGTTATGTACCCAAGGTGGTACATTGACATGTACCAAATAATGTAATATATTCCAACACCCCCATGTATTACATTATTTGGGTATTGAAGACTTTAGTCTTCAATATGATCTTCATTTTGGTTCTAGAATTCGAGCTCTTCTTTCTTGCTTCCTTCATTGTACTTCTTGTCTGTATCTTGATCAAGTAAATAGTTAGTATCTTCATAAAATGTAATCTTTTTTGAGAGAGCTTTAACTTCATGTTCATCTGTAGGTTCTTCCAGTTCTTGAATTTATTGAATCTCTTGAACTAAGTGTCCTTTTTGTTTCCCTTCTCTATATTGTAATTGAGGATAATTGTATTGATTTTGAGAAGTGTATGGATGTTGAAATTGTTGCTGATGTGGATTATATTGAATATGATATTGTCTTGGTTGGAATGGCCTATTTGGTTGGCTTCCATAATTTGTTTGATTTCCTTGATGTTGGTTTCTAGGATTGAATCTACAGTAATTGGTACTATGTCCTTTCTTCCTACATACTTGACAATATCTATTATTCCATGGTCTTCGTCCTTTTGGGGATGAGGCAAAATTTCCCTATGGATTATCTTTTGAAACTAATGCATTGTTAGTCATTTCATATTTAACTATATTTTCCACTTCATATTCTTGAAGAATATTGACTAACTCATCAAAAGATGTATCTTTACTTAGGATTTGTAAAGATGTAACTAAATGCTTGTAGCTATCTGGAAGTGCTCTCAGGGTTACTTGAACAAGAAACTTATCTTCTACCTATTCTCCTAAGGTTAATAATTTCCCTTTTATATCCGCTACTTTCCTTAGGAATAGTTCTATACTTTCACCACTATTCACTTTTAGAGAATGCAATTGAGTTTGAAGATTTAAGATAGTGGCTTTATTCTTTTCTTCAAATATTTTGGCTAAGGTTTTCCAAGCTTTTGTAGATGTTGTTGCTAAACTAATGTAAGGTTGTATTTCATCTGTAATAGAAAAAGTTATTATCATTAGTGCTTTTGCTTCATTTTCTTCAAATTTTTGAATCTCACTATCACCTGTAGTAGGTTTAATTTTTTCTCCTTTAACTATATCCCAAATATTTTCAACTATCAATATTGACCTCATTTTGTTTTTCCATGAAGAGTAATTAGGTCCTTTAAGAAGTTGGGATTATGTAAGAATGAATTTGTTTGTTGTCATGATGATATTTGTAGACTACCTTATATCTCCCTAGTTTAGAGTATGTGATCAAGTTTGATAAGAATTTTCTAATTCTCAAGTTTTGTAGAACCCCTTATATCTCCCAAGTATTTGAGTGTACTATAGTCTTGATAAAGTGCTTAGCTTCCTTTAGATATCCTTTTGAGTTGAATCCCTAATGTTTTGAAGATAATTTTAATATAATGTCCAACTCCTATTTCTCACCTTATTTCTCCCTATTGATATATGCACTTTCAATTTGATAATGTTCTCTATTTTTCAAGACTCTATAGTTGGATTCCTTTTGTCCCTTCAATTTGTATAAGAGACAAGTATAACTAATAATTTCCAACTTTTAAGCAATGCTATGAAAACTTCTTTTACCCTTTAATTCTCAATGGTTTAGTTTTCTAAATTTCAATGATCTAAATTTTGATGTAGTACTCCTTATATCTCCCTAATTTAGAAATTTAGAAAAACCATGTATTTGCAATTTCAATTTTACTTCAATTTGTAAAAACCTTATGTCTCCTTGTTTAATGATTTGCAAATATTTAATGCAATATGAGTAATAGTTTCAATACTTCTATTTTCTACTTCCTTCTAAGGCATTCAATATGCTTTTCAAGGTTATTCTTTATCACCTTATTACTCCTATTATTTAAATAACCCTAGAGCATAAAACTTGATTGATTGTAACTTTAATATATGCCTTATTTCTCCTTTGTGCTTTGCAAAGGTTATGAGAATAAATCTTACCTTCAAGGTGCTAAACTTTACGTGCAATACCATTGTACTCTGCGCTTGAATAAGCCTATAATAAACATGGTATCTTGCTCATTTAATGGTATTTGACTGCATTAATTTCTTCTCGATGCTCTATCCTCTGTCCTCTTTGTTCTATGTAGTGATCTTCATGAACTCTTAAGTTGGTCTTCTTCTACCTTCAATGCACTTTGACCTGTGTAAGCTTGATGTGCACACTATTTTTAGACAGGGCTATTAATACTCATATTTCTCCCTTTGGAATGCAAGACACATGGCACTTTACATTGCACTAGAATATAGGACTTATTGTTAGGTAGCATTGAGAGGTTACAACATTTTGAAGATGTTAATTTAGGTGGTGCAAGCCTTGTAATATGAGTTGATCATTGTAATAATGATTGTTATTCCTTCTTGACTAGAATGGGATATTACTCTAGACCTAGGCACTCTTTTTCCTTTGTTCCAAGTGGCACAAGATTCCTTTGGTTGGTGTGGCAAGTGGAGGCTTCTTCCCTTGCATACAACCAAACTCTTCAACGTTCCTTATCACCTATTCTTGCCAAATTTCTTTGCAAGTTACTTTGCTTCTCTTGTAACAATAAGCTTTCTTGATGTTCAACGTATGGTGGCTCCTCTCCAACAAAGGTGGCTCCTCCTATGGTGTTTGAATGCTTTCTTCAAGGTGGTCGTTCATCCAAGCTCTTCTCCACTTTCACTTGGGTAATGCTTTGTTGTTATTCCTTGTTATTTGCACCTTGTCTTACATTATTCACCTTGTGTTATTCTTCTTCTTGCTGCAAGTTATTTTTACACTATAAGCACTGCTTTCATGGGAATATGATGCTAAATTTCGTGTCTTTAGACACCTTGAATGGGATGATATTGAGCCCTTAGATGGATCTATCTCCTTTGCTTCGTACCTTGTGCTTTAACCTAGTTAATATTACCGCTTGATGACTATAATTTGCATGCTCCTTTGGTGTCTTAAGACACTTGAACTTTGTCTTCCTTTTGCTACTTTGTAGAAGATAAATATGAAGCTATTAAAACCTGAATTAAATCTACAATAAACTAAGATAGAATACCTTAGTTGCACTTGGATTTTTGAGACTTTTTTAGTCTCTTTATGTAGCTTTCTTTCTTGGCTATAGTATGGCGACACCTGGTCTAATCCTTTATGGCTTCTCTTCACCAATCTTGTTGCAGTTATTCTATGCTCAATGGTATCTTTTGACAATTCAAATCAACCTTGTTTTGTGCACTAATATTCCTTTATTGCTTAATACTTAATGCACTTTAATAGCTCTTAGAAAAAACTTGTATTATGCACTATCAATTTCTCCTTATTACTCCTTTTAGTCAACTTTCTAATACTAACTTGTGTTAATATGTTTTGCAGGTTTCAAGATAATATTACTACCTCCTTACTCAACTTGCAAAAATTTAAACTCAACCTCCTTATTTCTACTTATAATAACTTTGAAAATGGTGTTTTAAATGAACTTAAACAATACTAAATAAGAAAATTTAATAACACCAACTATCAAATCTTATTTTGACCTCCTTGTAGCAATCTTGCTTGGTGATTTGGTTCACTTGTTTGATGCCTTGGTTTGGTAATTTTTCGCAACTTCAACTCCTTGATATTTTCTGCTCTAAAATTTGTAAATGCTTGGATACTTCTCCTTTAGTTACTATTCTAGGACCCTAAAATTTGTAGCTATCAATGCTGCCTTCTTGTTGTATTTAGATCTAATATTTTTAGATTCTAGCACAACCTATTTCTCCTTTATATGTTGTCCAATAATCTCTTGGAATTATGCTATAAAAGTAGCAATCTCTTATTTCGTAGATCAGTCTTCAAGCCTTCAATGATAGTCTTAAAATCTCTCAGATTTGGTGGCTTCTTCTAGCTCATTTCTCCTTCAATCTCCTTGTCAAATTTTAACTTCAATATTGGGCCTATTTAGTGGCCTTCTTCTCAAGAATATGAATGTCTTGAGGTCTTTGGAAATACTTTCTAGAGTTTGGAAAAATTCTTGCCAAATATTTCTTTCTTTTGGGCTTGTTGTTGGATGGCAAAAATTGTCCCAAATCCTTCTGTTAGGAACTCTTCCTTACTAGCAATCTTCTCCCTTGATTCTCCTCAAGTCTTATCCAATGGAATTCTTCAAGTATCCTTCAATGAGTCTTTCCTATACTTCTCCATATTTCTCCTTTTAGCCTTTCTTGAGACCTCTTCGCTTGGATCTTATAATTTCTACAACTTTTCTAGTCTTCACAAAACTTCAATGACACCTTTCCTTGATCTCTCCAATATTCAACTATGGAATTTTTGCAATGAGATCTCTTTATTGGATCTCCTAAATCTTCTCTCTTGAAATCTTCAACTCTTGCAATAGGACCTTTTCCTTAAGACCTCCAAAATATTCAATATTCAACTTGTTGCTTCAAGTGTTGGATTGATTCCAAAGAAGATATCCTTCCTAGCTCTCTTGTAGGAAGCTTCCCAACTTTCTTTGAATCTCCTCTTTTTTGCAACAAAGTATTAGAAAAATGATAATAGTAATTTATTTAAATATAAAGATAATGAATCTTCACTAGTTGATTTGTCAATCTAGTGGAATCAATGTTGAGTCCTAGTCTTCACAAGTTTTTTGCAACTCTGTGGAAATACTCTAGCCAAATGCAATTTCAAAAATTTTGAAAATGAGATTTCCTATCTCCTATCAATATCTCTTGTGGTTATCTCTATTTCCTATCAATCTACCTTGTGCTATGATACCACTGTTAGATTTTGAGGATCTATATTTAAGGAAATGCAACCACAAGATGTAAAATAAGCAAACAATGTTAACTATATGATAATGGTAATATAATATGCAGGAAAAGTATATGAGAAACTTCTACAATAACTCAAAAAATAACCATTAATGAAAGCTCACAAAAATAGTACAATGTAATATAATGGAGGACTTAAACACTCCATGAATGATGCATGATCTACATTGTACCTACTAAACTCACTATACTTCCTAACTATCTAACAAGTAATCATTCTCTCTTTACTTTAATCTCTCAAAGGCATATATAGGGAGATATGTACCTTGGCATTTCATCTTGTTAGGATTCCTTAATCCTAACTATTATCACTAATTAACTATGCATAACCTTATATGGACCATTGTGTCCCTTCACTAATAGCTCTAGCATAGGTATATAGACTCATTCACTTGGGTGTAGATAAGCATCCAAGAAATTATAAGAATATATTTTTATTAAATCCATTGGCAGGTTTACCTCCAGTGAAATAGTAATTCAATTATAAAAGTGATTCAATACATTTTCATTATCTTTTGCATCCAATTCCATATATTTTCCATCCATCAAGGCTGCTAGGAACCAGGTTCCTACCATCTAGTATCAGAGCCATTGTTCACCATAAATTTTTTTCTTTGCTCTTATCACCCTCACTCATCTACAATCCATTTTGTGCCATCGTTGTTCATTATCCACTCTGTCATCACCAACTTGTTGCTTATCACAAAACAAGGGAAAACAATGTGGAATTCAATGTGCTATACAACCTACACTCTTGTTCGTATAAGCATCTCAAGCAACACACATTCATCCAAACTGTAAAGTAAAAACTTACTGTGTCATACCAATGACAAAACTATGAAAAACCACCATTAATACATAATCTCTGATGAAGATAATGAGTTTCAGATCTACAAAAATTCCCATTGGAATCACTACGAGGCTTAGTAATCAACCAAAAATCGAATAGCGAAAGCAAATCATGAGAAAAATCCATCATCTACTGCAATACATCATTTTTTGATGAGAGTTCTAGAAAATTTCTGACCTCTTAAGCATTATGGCAAGGAAAAATTAAAAGAAACTAAGGTTTAAAATTATTCTTGATATCATAATTTGGTTTGAAATGTTAGAGATTTAAGAAGTGCAAATAACGTTAAAAAGGATAAAATGGGATTAATCCCACATCTAAAAGGAGAGTGAGAAAATTGGTGTTTCATAACGAGTCATGTCTTCGGTCATTCCTATCCGCCTCTCATGCGATCTAAGTCACTGATCTTGCCCTCCACGTACGACACATCATTGCTAACTACTTTGGATCCTACCGCCCAACCACACCCTACCTTGTGTTCCTCGTGATCTGCACTCTTTGACTTGTTAAATCTACCCTTCTACCATCGCTTGTCACTAACTCCACCATCGTCACTTGTCCTCACTTCGTCTGCTTGTCGCTGACTTTGTTGTTGCTGCTTGTCCTCTCTTACCACCTCTGTTTCCCTCGTACTCTATTATTGCTGCTTGTACTCACTTTTTGCCTCGCTTCCCATCATGCTCTGCAACCTTGTGCTTCTCGCCCACACTATTGATGTCAATTTCTAACGTTGCCAAAATTCAAAAATTCAAATTTCAAAATTGCTCATTGTTAGGTCCAAAATAGTTGAAAACCAAATTTTGTCAAAAATTGTCAATTTTTTTTGTAAATTTTTTATAATTTTTTTGAGAAAACCTAGTTCCATTGACCTAAGAGGACTTAAATTTTACAAACCAAACCTACAATGGCCAATGGAAAGAGAATGTAGGACCCTGGCCTCAAAGAATTCATGCAAAAGGTTTGCTAGTGGAAGGAAGAACTTATAAATAAGACTATACAAAAGGATGAGTTCCACCAATGAAAGGGCAAAATTACAAACAATACTATACCAAGGGTGGAATATGAAAATAAAATATCAAAATTAGATTTAAAAATTGATGCCTACAACCACTCCGTCAATATGGTACAACAAAATAATGGTACTAATCCAAGCTAGCCAATCTATCGGGGGACCAACACACCAAGCACTACTTGGGGAGCCACAAACATCCATCCTACCTAGAACCACTAAATTGGATTTTCTAAAATTTGAAGGAGGCGACCCCACTAATTGGATCTATTGGGATGACCAATACTTATCCCTCTACTAGGTCCTTGAGGCATAAAATGTTTGCATTGTATCCTTCCACCTTGAAAGTACCACCACCCAATGGTACCAGTGGTACAAAAAGATGAATGGCACCCCTATGTGGATAGAATTTACAAAAAACCTAATGGTACGATTTGGTCCTAGTAAATTTGAAGATTTCACGAGATTCCTTACCAAACTTCGCCAAATCACTACAATGCAAGAATACCAAGCTCAATATGAAAAATTGATAAATATTACATCAGGGCTAAATACCTCATTCATCCAATGTTGTTTCATCAGTGTCTTAAAAGAAGACATTCGATTAGAAGTACAAATGCTCAATCCCACTGACATGATGCAGACTATTGCGTTAGCCCAAATGGCAAAAGAAAAATTCAATAACCAACGTCGAATGGGAAACCCATCTAAGGCAGAATCACAAAATACTTACACCACCCCAAAACTTAACCGAATCCTACCAATTAAATGTATCAACCTCAAGGAAATGAAAGAACAAAGAGAAAAAGACCTTTGTTTTCATTGTGATGAGAAATTTATACCCAATCATAAATGAATTACACCCAAATTACATATTTTAGATGTAGCTATTCCTTGTCAATAAACCAACGACGAAGATGAGATCAAGGTAGAAGTAGTGATGGATACACCCAATGATAGCACTCAAGGTCCACTAGAAATTTCTTTCAATGCCCTCACTGGTAATTCTTCTCCCCAAACTATGAAAGTCCCAAGATCCTTCAAATGACAAAACCTTATTATGCATCAACTCTGACAGTACCCATAATTTCATCAACCCATGTGTGGTAAAATAAGAAAATTGCTTTATACATTTGATGCAGGAGCATACAGTGGAAGTAGAGCAATATTGCATTAAAAAAAAAATTCTAAGTGTTTTGCCTTTGTGTTTGTCGACCGCCAGTTGGGCGGGAAAGTAGAATTTAAAATTTTGCATGGGCAGAAAATTTAAATTTAAATGTTTTTTGCATGGGCAGGAAACTTAAAAATCCTGTAAAATGGGGGGAAAACAGGATATTAAAAGGGATTTTGGATCTGAAAAAAGGGCTTGGTTTGGGCTCCAAGATTGTACGATCTGGCATTGTAATTTCTTCCCCTTTTGGCTGACATTAAAAAAAAATTCTTTTCTATTGTGATTTAACTCCTTGGATGGTTTTGTTCATGGTTGTTCAACCTCAACAAGTTTGACATTGTAATTTCTACCCCTTTGGCTGGAATTATTAAAATAATTCTTTTCTATTGTGATTTGGCTCCTTGGATGGTTTTGTTCGTGTTTGTTCATCCTCATCAAGTGGTATCAGAGCGAGAGTTCCTGAGTGTGTAAGCAGATCATCGAACGTGAGGTAGTTTACACCAGGATATGTGGTTTGGGTTTGGAGAAGCCGAAGCAAGATGCCCCCACGAAGGAATCGAGGTGTTTCCAGTAATTCCGTAGTGCCAGTAGAGGATTTCCAAGCTTTGAAGAGGCAAGTCTAGGCATTACAAGAAGAGTTGTGTAGAGGGTTTGACCCAAGAAGAGAGGAAAAGGGTGAAGATGAAAGTGAAGAAGAGGAAGACCAGTTTGAGGAAGAAGAAGAGGCAATAGATCCTGCACAAGCGAGGTTGTATAAAGCCATATCCTAGATTGGGAAGAGGTCGAAGATGGAGGTTTCCACATACTCAAGAAATATTAACCTGGAGGAGTTGATTGACTGGATCAATGACCTAGAAGAATATTTTAAATATGAAGAGGTGGAAGATCCTGACCGGGTCAAGTTTTCTAAGACCAAACTGAAGGGTCATGCTAGAATCTGGTGGAAAGGAGTACAACTTGACAAAAATAGAAGAAGAAAAAGAGGATCACCATATGGGAATGAATGGTGGAAAAGCTAAAGAGGCAGTTTATTTTGATAGATTATGAGTTGGATCTTCTGAAGAAGATGTAAAGTTTGAGATAGTCAGGAAAGTTTGTCAAATAATACACCGAGGATTTCTATAAGATCTTGATCTGAACCAACCATTCTAAGGCTAACAAGGAGAAGGTAGCCTGTTACATACATGGGTTGAGAACCAATATTCAAGAAGAGCTAAGTCTGGTTAGCATGAGCACCATTGAGGATGCTTACCAGTTTGATCAAAAAGTTGAAGAGAAGTTGAATAGAAGGTTTGAGGGTAAGCAAAAAGGAAGAGGTCATGGAGAAAGAACTGGTGGAAGAACATATGGAGGACGAGGTGAGAAGAAAGAAGAAGCTAGCAACAGTCAGGATCAAAATGGAGATAATGCTTAGAGATCCTATGGTCAAAACAATAACTACCCAAGAGGAAGATGTAGATCTGGCCGAGGAAATGGAGCAAGAGGATTTTATGGAACCTACTTCAACTATGGAGAATGACATCAAGCATATGAGTGTCCACAACACCAAGAGAAGCCAAATAGGAGGCAAACAGGTAATGCCAGAGCTACTATTGAAAATGAAGGAGCTGAATCAGAGCACTCTGAGGAGGCAGAGAGAGGAGAAGTTATGGTCACAAGGAGAACCTTATTGAATGAGGATAAGGAACCAGACTAGAGGAAGATCTTGTTACGCACAAGGTGCAAATGTTCAGGTAAGGTCTATAATGTTATTATAGATAATGATAATACTGATAACTTGGTCTCTGAAGAAATGGTTACTAAGTTACATCTATAGAGGAGGAGACACCCACATCCATACCGGATTGCGTGGTTGCAAAAGTATCATAGGGCACTGGTCAATGAACAATTCTTAGTTAAGTTTAATATTGGGAGATACAAGGATGAGGTCCTGTGTGATATCCTGCATATGGATGCTTGTAATATGCTGTTAAAAAAAACCATGGCATTTTGATCACCATGCAGTCCATGATGGACATGCCAACACTTACTCCCTAAAAAAGGAAGGAGTGCATCATAAATTGAATCCATTTAAGGAGATGGATGAAAAGGTATGTAATAGTTCCAAAATTTGTTTGGTTTATGGTAAGAAATTTCTAGATGATTTGAAGATTGAGCATGTGTGCTATACATTAATTACTAGAGTTATGGAAGAACCAAGAAAATATGTCCATGTAGAAGTCTCAAGTCTATTGGAATACTTCTTAGATATTATATCTGATAATGTGCTAGAGGGTTTGCCACCCATGAGAAATATTAGCCATCATATTGATTTGATACTAGGAGCTAGTTTTCCAAACAAGGCTGCCCATAGGATGACTCTTATCAACAGGAGTACTGGTAAATAACCATTCCAGATTGTATATGGGAGTAGTCCAAGAAATTCTTCTGAGTTGAGGAAGTTGGAAAGATGAGAAAAGAATAATGCTGAAGCTGAGAACTTTGTAGAGCATCTAAAGGATTTGCATGAAGAAGGAAAACAACACATCAATAAGATGAACACTCAGTACAAGATAAAGGCTGATCAAAAAAGAAGGTTTAAGGAGTTCCAGGTTGGTTATGAAGTCATGGTGCACCTGAGAAAGGAGAGGTTTCCTCCTAAAACATATAAAAAGCAAAAAATGAAGAATTTTGGACCATGCAAGATCATACAAAAAAGAGATTCAAGAAATACATATGAGGTGGAGTTGCCGAGTGGATTGAATATATCACCTATGTTCAATATTTATGATTTGGTAGAGTATCATGAAGGTGACCGTTCTAAGGAACCAGTTGCAGAGTTGTGGACTGTTTCGACATTGGCTCTAGTGATAGAAGAGATAGAGGAAATACTAGATACCCGCATTGGCAAAAGTACAAGAAAAAGGTAGTATGAAGAATATCTAGTGAAATAGAAGGGAAGGCCTATAGAAGATTCGACTTGGCTATCCAAGTTCGAGGTTGACCGCCTTGGTTTTCCTCCAACAACAAATAAGTGAGGTCACTTATCAAAATTACCCTAGGTGTCTGATGTAGGAGCATCCAGTGGTAGTAGAGCAATCTTGCATAAAAAAAAAAAAAATTCTAAGTGTTTTGCCTTTGTGTTTGTTGGTCACCCGTTGGGTAGGAAAGTAGAAATTAAAATTTTGCATAGGCGGGAAAGTTAAATTTAAATATTTTTTGCATGGGCGGGAAACTTAAAAATCATGTAAAGGGGGAAAAATAAGATTTAAAAAGGGATTTTGTGAAGAACACAAGCTTATACTGAGAGGGGGGGTGAATAGTATAAGACCTCTTTTTACTTTTTCCTTTATACTTCAAAACAGTAAAGCAATATACCCAAAGCAATATCAAAGCAATGCACAATATCATCCACAAAGTGACACCAATTTTAACGTGGTTCACCCGGAATGGTTGGGCTACGTCCACAAAACTTTTCTCTAAAAGTTATCTCAAAGTTCTTTGGGAATCCTTCCCAATTACAATGTTTATGAGCCTCGACCCAAAGGAGATACCTTCCCCCAATAAAAATTTATGAGCCTCTGCTCAAAGGAGATACCTTCCCCTCAATCTGAATTTATGAGCCTCTGCTCAAAGGAGATACCTTCCCCTCTATCAATTTATGAGCCTCTGTCAGGAGATACCTTCCCCATCTAAATTTATGAGCCTTGGCTCAAAGGAGATACCTTCCCCTCTGCTCTGGAAATGATCCCTCGGAAGATCAACTGCCTCTACCTCTTGCCAGCACGTGGAACTCCTTTCCACCGAAGACCTCCTGTCCTCAATGCTTAGCCTAAGAGACCTCCGCCTTCTATGATCACGTCCACAGCAGCTCAGCAACCTGTACCAAACACAGTCAGTCGGTCTAGTACAAGTCTTCCTCTGTCTGTCGAATCTGTCCAACACTTGAACAAATCAATCCTCTGCACACAAGCCTTCTCAAAGACTTGCCAAATCTGTCCTCAGGTTCTTCTCAAAGAACCAGTGCTCCTCTGTCCTCAAGTTCTCTGATAGAACTATCAAAACTCAGCTCACAAGTCCTCTGCTAGGACCTGTCCAAATCTGCTCACAAGTCCCCACCGAAACCTATCCAAAACTACTCACAAGTCCCCACTGAAACCTGTCCAAAACTACTCACAAGTCCCCACCGAAACCTATCCAAAACCTGCTCACAAGTCCCCACCAAACCTGTCCAAAACCTCAACAAGCTCACCAAGAAAAACTTTCTTAGTAGGAAATCACAAGGTGAATTGTTAGAGACCCAATGTGATTTGTCAAACTCATAGAAGCATAAAGAGAATTGTTAGAGACTCAATATGTTCTATACTCAACTCCCAATCTCAAAACTCAACTCAAATCAACTCACTCAACTCAATCTCAAATCTAAAACTCAACTCAAACTCAATCTCAAATCTGAAAACTCAACTCAATATCTGAAATGGATAGGATAGAATGCTTTCTTTCAAGAACATGAAACTCCAACAATTGCCAACTATGCAAAGAATCACATAACAATGATACTCATGTTCTTTTCACCATCAATTAGGGCTTCAACAACAATGCTCATCAAACAAGGTTCAATCAACACCATTCAGCTCAAAACACAACCTTGAAGCATTTCACAATCAACATTAGAAAAGGAAACAAGTAGAACTCCTTTTCTCTCCAATATTGTTTGAACAAAAGCATCCACCAACTCAACTCACAATAGCACACACAACTTTTCAAATCATCAACAAAGGAGTAAGCTCAACACTTTAACCAAGTAAAGAATAGCTTGATTATTACCAATTTAATGAAAGCAAATATCAATCTCAAAGCTGCCCACTTAAGGTTTCACAACTTCACACAAGAAGCAATTGACCTTAAAACATCATGCTTTCATTTCCATAAACAACCAAAAGCACTCTCAACATTACAAGAAATATTTAACCCTTATACACCTTATTTCTCCCTTATAGTCTTATCACAAATAAAATTTATCTCTCATAAGAATGCAATAAGAAATTTCAACAACATCTTCAAAAAGAATCTTTTATCAAAATACAAACAAGCTTTAAACTCCTTATAACTCCTAAGTTGTTTTTCCCTCTAACAAACTTCCTCCATCCGCAAAAACACTTAGCAAAAATTAATTTCGAAAATACCTTAGCCAACATCAAAAATCGCTATGGAGAAATTTGTGCACGAATTCTAACACCACCTGCTGCGTCCACTTCACGACGAAAAACCCTTTCGCGATATTCGAACGCGGAACCTCCCGTTCGGGTAGCGCGCCAACAACCTAGCCGCTACCGGTGCGCCAAAGGCACCCGGTGAGGTTTAAACCTCACGTTGTTAACCTTGATCCTTCTGCACCAGGGATAAAATGAAACCACAGTCCCTTCCTTTCCTCTGTCGTGACACGACGACAATAAAATTTACGACGGATTCGACAAACGGCGAGTGCAGACAAACGAACAGCGGATCCACGAAAATCAGCGAAGACACAGTCGAATTTACAGTGAGCAACTCCTTTCAAAATTCGGATGGGATCAATCTTTGTTTTCATCGAGGGAGATTTATATGCAATTTACCATAAGCTCTTTGACGTCGGCGAGGAGTTTAACACGTCGGCGGAGGTCTTGGCTAGCGCCCACAATGTTAAAACATTTGCGCCATGGATTAGGAGAACCCATTGCAAATAATAATTTATTTATTTAAAAATAATTAAATGGAACCTTAACAAGGTTTTTAATTATTTAAATAAATACTTCCTCCTGGACCCAAATGCATTAAACCAATGCATCCACCTGTAATCTCTAAACCTGCCAACTTGGGGTTTGCAAAAGACCTTTGAAGCTGTCATGTCAGTAACCTTCATCAAAACAAATTATTTGACATCAAATCAAATTCCTTCAAGAGCTTCTTGACATCAATGACAACTTATACACTTGAGCAAAGGCAATGTACCCAAAGTACCCAAAATTGCCAACAATCTCCCCCTTTGTCATTGATGGCAAACCTTTACTGAAAACACTTCTCAAGAGCCAAAACCGAAACCAAGCTGTGCTAACAAGCGAGAAGCTGTGCCCACTAGCGAGAATCTTCCTTTGAAGTTTTGCTCCCCCTGACTTGAAGCTTTCCTCTTCACTTTGAAGCTCTCCCCCTTACTCATATCTCTCCCCCTTTGTCATCAATGGCAAAGGGCCACCTTTGGGGCTCGGGACTAAGAATGAGCCTCTTAGCTTAGTCCCTCCCCCACCTCCTGATGAGGTGATTAATTCTGGGGTGGGAGTAAAACTCCCATTAGGCACTGATCATCATCAGCGTCTATAACTTCCTTGTCGGGCCTTCTCTTGAACTCTTTGTCCATATTCCTGTTCTTGTCACTATTCTTGTTCTTGTTCTCATCCCTGTTCTTGTCCATGCCTTGATCCTTGGACCTGATCATGCCACTGTTCCTGTTCCTGTATTCTAGAATTTTAGCTCTACACTGTCTGATTATGTGACCTTCATTGTTGCACTTGAAACACTTGACGATGTTGTTTCTCTGAGGTAAACCTGATCTTTGAATCCACCTATTCTGACCAAACCTATTTTGGCCAAACCTGTTCTGACCAAACCTGTTCTGACCAAACCTGTTTTGATCAAACCTGTTCCTGTTATTTACCTTGCAATAGACTGCCTTGTGCCCAAACTATTTACAAGAGTAGCAATACCCTTGAAAGAAACTAGCACTTCTAAAATTGTCATTTACCTTCTTCACTTGAGCCATGCAATGTGAAGCCATGTGACCAAACCTGTGACAAGCAAAACATCTGCCTTGAAACTTTCCTTTATTTGACCTCTTGGGTCCTGAAAACTTCTTCTTCTCATTCTGAATTCTGTTTTCTATTTCTGTGCATCTATCATTCAAGGACTCCTTTTCTGAAGTACTTTCCTCATCAGAACTCTCTTCCTTTTGGAGTCTCTTACTAGACTCTCCAACTTGTTCCTTGTGTGGCTTAACAAAACCAAGGCCTGTTTTATCTGTTGTCTTTCTTTGACCTTTGATGAGTGACTTAACCTTTTTGGAGCTATCTTGAAACCTCTAAAGCTTATCCTTGTACTCTTTAGTTTCCTCTTTCAAAGAAGCCATTTTCTGTTCTAACTCACTATACTCAAGAACCTTAGACTCTAACTCATCCTTGAGTTCTTGTGTCTTAGCTATAGAGAAGTCAAGACTTTCTATAAGATCATCTCTCTCCATACAACATTCATCTAACTTATCCTTGAGTCTAGCATTCTTCTTTCTTTCCTTTTTCAAAGCACTAAGAGCACTAATAAGTTCACTTTCAAGATTCTTCTTTCCTTTATTTGATTGCCTTTTGAATCATCAAAGCCTTTTTCAGATTTCTTATCACTAGAGGTGCTACCCTTTTCAAAAACCATACATGCATCTTCCTTATAGTTTTCTGAAGCATCCTCATACATACTAGAAACCAAATCATTATTTGTGCAATCATCCTCAAGGTGACCAAAATTTCCACATCTAAGACATTTCATGATAATGAATCTATGTTTCGGTTCTTCCTCTTTTTATGATATGAACAACATCTCATTTTCATTATCACTTGAAGAACTTTCACTATCACTACTAGAACACTTACTTGCTTTGTCTAGGTAGAAACTCTTCTTGTGCTTGTGAGAATACCTCTTTCCTTGATTGTTGTGCTCATCTTTGATCTTCCTGTGATGCTTGTGCTTTTCAGAATCCTTGCTCTTAGAATCCTGTTTATCTTCATCACTTTCATTCTTGGGAACAGATACGAGTTAGTAGCATAATGACCAAACTTTCCACAATTGAAACATCTTATATTTTTCATACTTTTGTGTTTTCTAGAGAACTTGCCTTTCTTGTCGTAATATGCCTCTTCATCACTAGAAGACTCATCACTATCTTGAAGTTGTTTACCCTTGGATTCCTTGGTAGCCTTGAAAGTTGCCTCTTTCTTGACATCAACCTTCACTTGAGTTCTCAACTCAAATGCTGCAAGTATACTATGGAGCTCATCCTTTTTCAACTTATCCAAATCTTTAGCTTCCTCAATAGCAGAAATATTTTCACTAAATCTATTAGGAAGAGATCTTAAAATCTTATCACAAACATCATTTTCAGCAAGCTCAAGACCTAAGTCTTTCATGGAGTTAACAACCTCATCCATACGAAGCATGTAGTCACTAATATTTTCATCATCATTCATCTTGAGTTGTTCAAACATACCTTTGAAGTGTCTCAACTTGGCTTTTCCGACATTTGTATCACCTATATGAACCACCTGCAGCTGTTTCCACATTTCACTAGTTGTCTTGCAGTGAATCACTTTGGTGAGATCTGCTTTTTGTAAGCCTTTTAGGATTGCATTCATTGCTTTTGAATTGTTGTGATGTAGGAGCCTTTCTTCTTTAGTATTAGGACCATGTACGGGAATAGTGTACTCATCTTCAATCACTTCCCATACCTCATTACCAAGTGCCATTAGATGAACCTTCATCCTTGCACTCCAAAGACCAAAATCTGACCCATCAAGAATAGGTGCTACATTACTACTTGAATGATCCATTGTGTTCTTTACTAGCTTTTCCTTCAAGTTGTTAAACTTTTCGAAGGCACCTGCTCTGATACCAATTGAAGAACACAAGCTTATACTGAGAGGGGGGTGAACAGTATAAGACCTCTTTTTACTTTTTCCTTTATACTTCAAAATAGTAAAGCAATATACCCAAAGCAATATCAAAGCAATGCATAATATCATCCACAAAGTGACACCAATTTTAACGTGGTTCACCCAGAATGGTTGGGCTACGTCCACAAAACTTTTCTCTAAAAGTTATCTCAAAGTTCTTTGGGAATCCTTCCCAATTACAATGTTTATGAGCCTCGGCCCAAAGGAGATACCTTCCCCCAATCAAAATTTATGAGCCTCTGCTCAAAGGAGATACCTTCCCCAATCAATTTATGAGCCTCTGCTCAAAGGAGATACCTTCCCCTCAATCTAAATTTATGAGCCTCTGCTCAAAGGAGATACCTTCCCCTCAATCTAAATTTATGAGCCTCTGCTCAAAGGAGATACCTTCCCCTCTACTCTAGAAATGATCCCTCAGAAGATCAACTGCCTCTACCTCTTGCCAGCACGTGGAACTCCTTTCCACCGAAGACCTCCTATCCTCAATGCTTAGCCTAAGAGACCTCTGCCTTCTATGATCACGTCCACAGTAGCTCAACAACCTGTACCAAACATAGTCAGTCGGTCTAGTACAAGTCTTCCTCTGTCTGTCAGATCTGTCCAACACTTGAACAAATCAATCCTCTACACACAAGCCTTCTCAAAGACTTGCCAAATCTATCCTCAGGTTCTTCTCAAAGAACCAGTGCTCCTCTATCCTCAAGTTCTCTGATAGAACTATCAAAACTCAGCTCACAAGTCCTCTGCTAGGACCTGTCCAAATCTGCTCACAAGTCCCCACCGAAACCTATCCAAAACTGCTCACAAGTCCCCATCGAAACCTATCCAAAACCTACTCACAAGTCCCCATCGAAACCTGTCCAAAACCTGCTCACAAGTCCCCACCGAAACCTATCCAAAACCTCAACAAGCTCACCAAGAAAAACTTTCTTAGTAGGAAATCACAAGGTGAATTGTTAGAGACCCAATGTGATTTGTCAAACTCATAGAAGCATAAAGAGAATTGTTAGAGACTCAATATGTTCTATACTCAACTCCCAATCTCAAAACTCAACTCAAATCAACTCTCAACCCCAACTCAACTCAAACTCAATCTCAAATCTGAAAACTCAACTCAATATCTGAAATGGATAGGATAGAATGCTTTCTTTCAAGAACATGAAACTCCAACAATTGCCAACTATGCAAAGAATCACATAACAATGATACTCATGTTCTTTTCACCATCAATTAGGGCTTCAACAACAATGCTCATCAAACAAGGTTCAATCAACACCATTCAGCTCAAAACACAACCTTGAAGCATTTCACAATCAACATTAGAAAAGGAAACAAGTAGAACTCCTTTTCTCTCCAATATTGTTTGAACAAAAGCATCCACCAACTCAACTCACAATAGCACACACAACTTTTCAAATCATCAACAAAGGAGTAAGCTCAACACTTTAACCAAGTAAAGAATAGCTTGATTATTACCAATTTAATGAAAGCAAATATCAATCTCAAAGCTGCCCACTTAAGGTTTCACAACTTCACACAAGAAGCAATTGACCTTAAAACATCATGCTTTCATTTCCATAAACAACCAAAAGCACTCTCAACATTACAAGAAATATTTAACCCTTATACACCTTATTTCTCCCTTATAGTCTTATCACAAATAAAATTTATCTCTCATAAGAATGCAATAAGATATTTCAACAACATCTTCAAAAAGAATCTTTTATCAAAATACAAACAAGCTTTAAACTCCTTATAACTCCTAAGCTGTTTTTCCCTCTAACAAACTTCCTCCATCCGCAAAAACACTTAGCAAAAATTAATTTCGAAAATACCTTAGCCAACATCAAAAATCGCTATGGAGAAATTTGTGCATGAATTCTAACACCACCTGCTGCGTCCACTTCACGACGAAAAACCCTTTCGCGATATTCGAACGCGGAACCTCCCGTTCGGGTAGCGCGCCAACAGCCTAGCCGCTACCGGTGCGCCAAAGGCACCCGGTGAGGTTTAAACCTCACGTTGTTAACCTTGATCCTTCTGCACCAGGGATAAAATGAAACCACAGTCCCTTCCTTTCCTCTGCCGTGACACGACGACAATAAACTTTACGACGGATTCGACAAACGGCGAGTGCAGACAAACGAACAACAGATCCACGAAAATCGGCGAATACACAGATCGAATTTACAGCGAGCAACTCCTTTCAAAATTCGGATGGGATCAATCTTTGTTTTCATCGAGGGAGATTTATATGCAATTTACCATAAGCTCTTTGACGTCGGCGAGGAGTTTAACACGTCGGCGGAGGTCTTGGCTAGCGCCCACAATGTTAAAACATTTGCGCCATGGATTAGGAGAACCCATTGCAAATAATAATTTATTTATTTAAAAATAATTAAATGGAACCTTAACAAGGTTTTTAATTATTTAAATAAATACTTCCTCCTGGACCCAAATGCATTAAACCAATGCATCCACCTGTAATCTCTAAACCTGCCAACTTGGGGTTTGCAAAAGACCTTTGAAACTGTCATGCCGTAACCTTCATCAAAACAAATTATTTGACATCAAATCAAATTCCTTCAAGAGCTTCTTGACATCAATGACAACTTATACACTTGAGCAAAGGCAATGTACCCAAAGTACCCAAAATTGCCAACAATCTCCCCCTTTGTCATTGATGGCAAACCTTTACTGAAAACACTTCTCAAGAGCCAAAACTGAAACCAACCTGTGCTAACAAGCGAGAAACTGTGCCCACAAGCGAGAATCTTCCTTTGAAGTTTTGCTCCCCCGAACTTGAAGCTTTCCTCTTCACTTTGAAGCTCTCCCCCTTACTCATATCTCTCCCCCTTTGTCATCAATGGCAAAGGGCCACCTTTGGGGCTCGGGACTAAGAATGAGCCTCTTAGCTTAGTCCCTCCCCCACCTCCTGATGAGGTGATTAATTCTGGGGTGGGAGTAAAACTCCCATTAGGCACCGATCATCATCAGCGTCTATAACTTCCTTGTCGGGCCTTCTCTTGAACTCTTTGTCCATATTCCTGTTCTTGTCACTGTTCTTGTTCTTGTTCTCATCCCTGTTCTTGTCCATGCCTTGATCCTTGGACCTGATCATGCCACTGTTCCTGTTCTTGTATTCTAGAATTTCAGCTCTACACTGTCCGATTATGTGACCTTCATTGTTGCACTTGAAACACTTGACGATGTTGTTTCTCTGAGGTAAACCTGATCTTTGAATCCACCTATTATGACCAAACCTGTTCTGGCCAAACCTGTTCTGACCAAACCTGTTTTGACCAAACCTGTTTTGATCAAACCTGTTCCTGTTATTTACCTTGCAATAGACTGCCTTGTGCCCAAACTATTTACAAGAGTAGCAATACCCTTGAAAGAAACTAGCACTTCTGAAATTGTCATTTACCTTCTTCACTTGAGCCATGCAATGTGAAGCCATGTGACCAAACCTGTGACAAGCAAAACATCTACCTTGAAACTTTCCTTTATTTGACCTCTTGGGTCCTGAAAACTTCTTCTTCTCATTCTGAATTCTATTTTCTATTTTTGTGCATCTATCATTCAAGGACTCCTTTTCTGAAGTACTTTCCTCATCAGAACTCTCTTCCTTTTGGAGTCTCTTACTAGACTCTCCAACTTGTTCCTTGTGTGGCTTAACAAAACCAAGGCCTGTTTTATCTGTTGTCTTTCTTTGACCTTTGATGAGTGACTTAACCTTTTTGGAGCTATCTTGAAACATGTAAAGCTTATCCTTGTACTCTTTAGTTTCCTCTTTCAAAGAAGCCATTTTCTGTTCTAACTCACTATACTCAAGAACCTTAGACTCTAACTCATCCTTGAGTTCTTGTGTCTTAGCTATAGAGAAGTCAAGACTTTCTATAAGATCATCTCTCTCCATACAACATTCATCTAACTTATCCTTGAGTCTAGCATTCTTCTTTCTTTCCTTTTTCAAAGCACTAAGAGCACTAATAAGTTCACTTTCAAGACTCCTTTATTTGATTGCCTTTTGAATCATCAAAGCCTTTTTCAGATTTCTTATCACTAGAGGTGCTACCCTTTTCAAA
The DNA here is from genome assembly GCA_028583015.1 of Wollemia nobilis. Classification (NCBI taxonomy): domain Eukaryota; kingdom Viridiplantae; phylum Streptophyta; class Pinopsida; order Araucariales; family Araucariaceae; genus Wollemia; species Wollemia nobilis. Next base: position 3,018,261 of record JAQPPZ010002050.1, read on the forward strand.
AACCATACATGCATCTTCCTTATAGTTTTTTGAAGCATCCTCATACATACTAGAAACCAAATCATTATTTGTGCAATCATCCTCAAGGTGACCAAAATTTCCACATCTAAGACATTTCATGATAATGAATCTATGTTTCGGTTCTTCCTCTTTTTCTGATATGAACAACATCTCATTTTCATTATCACTTGAAGAACTTTCACTATCACTACTAGAACACTTACTTGCTTTGTCTAGGTAGAAACTCTTCTTGTGCTTGTGAGAATACCTCTTTCCTTGATTGTTGTGCTCATCTTTGATCTTCCTGTGATGCTTGTGCTTTTCAGAATCCTTGCTCTTAGAATCCTGTTTATCTTCATCACTTTCATTCTTGGGAACAGTACGGTTAGTAGCATAATGACCAAACTTTCCACAATTGAAACATCTTATATTTTTCATACTTTTGTGTTTTCTAGAGAACTTGCCTTTCTTGTTGTAATATGCCTCTTCATCACTAGAAGACTCATCACTATCTTGAAGTTGTTTACCCTTGGATTCCTTGGTAGCCTTGAAAGTCTGCCTCTTTCTTGACATCAACCTTCACTTGAGTTCTCAACTCAAATGCTTGCAAGTATACTATGGAGCTCATCCTTTTTCAACTTATCCAAATCTTTAGCTTCCTCAATAGCAGAAATATTTTCACTAAATCTATTAGGAAGAGATCTTAAAATCTTATCACAAACATCATTTTCAGCAAGCTCAAGACCTAAGTCTTTCATGGAGTTAACAACCTCATCCATACGAAGCATGTAGTCACTAATATTTTCATCATCATTCATCTTGAGTTGTTCAAACATACCTTTGAAGTGTCTCAACTTGGCTTTTTTGACATTTGTATCACCTGTATGAACCACCTTCAACTGTTTCCACATTTCACTAGTTGTCTTGCAGTGAATCACTTTGGTGAGATCTGCTTTCTGTAAGCCTTTTAGGATTGCATTCATTGCTTTTGAATTGTTGTGATGTAGGAGCCTTTCTTCTTTAGTATTAGGACCATGTACTGGAATAGTGTACTCATCTTCAATCACTTCCCATACCTCATTACCAAGTGCCATTAGATGAACCTTCATCCTTGCACTCCAAAGACCAAAATCTGACCCATCAAGAATAGGTGCTGCATTACTACTTGAATGATCCATTGTGTTCTTTACTAGCTTTTCCTTCAAGCTGTTAAACTTTTCGAAGGCACCTGCTCGATACCAATTGAATAACACAAGCTTATACTTGAGAGGGGGGTGAACAGTATAAGACCTCTTTTTACTTTTTCCTTTATACTTCAAAATAGTAAAGCAATATACCCAAAGCAATATCAAAGCAATGCACAATATCATCCACAAAGTGACACCAATTTTAACGTGGTTCACCCAGAATGGGTCGGGCTACGTCCACAAAACTTTTCTCTAAAAGTTATCTCAAAGTTCTTTGGGAATCCTTCCCAATTACAATGTTTATGAGCCTCGGCCCAAAGGAGATACCTTCCCCCAATCAGAATTTATGAGCCTCTGCTCAAAGGAGATACCTTCCCCAATTAAACCTCTCAAAGGATAACTCCCCCAATCTAAATTTATGAGCCTCTGCTCAAAGGAGATACCTTCCCCTCAATCTAAATTTATGAGCCTCTACTCAAAGGAGATACCTTCCCCTCTGCTCTAGAAATGATCCCTCAGAAGATCAACTACCTCTACCTCTTGCCAGCACGTGGAACTCCTTTCCACCGAAGACCTCCTATCCTCAATGCTTAGCCTAAGAGACCTCTGCCTTCTATGATCACGTCCACAGAAGCTCAACAACCTGTACCAAACATAGTCAGTCGGTCTAGTACAAGTCTTCCTCTATCTGTCAGATCTGTCCAACACTTGAACAAATCAATCCTCTACACACAAGCCTTCTCAAAGACTTGCCAAATCTATCCTCAGGTTCTTCTCAAAGAACCAGTGCTCCTCTATCCTCAAGTTCTCTGATAGAACTATCAAAACTCAGCTCACAAGTCCTCTGCTAGGACCTATCCAAATCTGCTCACAAGTCCCCACCGAAACCTGTCCAAAACTGCTCACAAGTCCCCACCGAAACCTATCCAAAACCTGCTCACAAGTCCCCACCAGAACCTGTCCAAAACCTGCTCACAAGTCCCCACCGAAACCTATCCAAAACCTCAACAAGCTCACCAAGAAAAACTTTCTTAGTAGGAAATCACAAGGTGAATTGTTAGAGACCCAATGTGATTTGTCAAACTCATAGAAGCATAAAGAGAATTGTTAGAGACTCAATATGTTCTATACTCAACTCCCAATCTCAAAACTCAACTCAAATCAACTCAAACTCATCTCAATCTAAAACTCAACTCAAACTCAATCTCAAATCTAAAACTCAACTCAAACTCAATCTCAAATCTGAAAACTCAACTCAATATCTGAAATGGATAGGATAGAATGCTTTCTTTCAAGAACATGAAACTCCAACAATTGCCAACTATGCAAAGAATCACATAACAATGATACTCATGTTCTTTTCACCATCAATTAGGGCTTCAACAACAATGCTCATCAAACAAGGTTCAATCAACACCATTCAGCTCAAAACACAACCTTGAAGCATTTCACAATCAACATTAGAAAAGGAAACAAGTAGAACTCCTTTTCTCTCCAATATTGTTTGAACAAAAGCATCCACCAACTCAACTCACAATAGCACACACAACTTTTCAAATCATCAACAAAGGAGTAAGCTCAACACTTTAACCAAGTAAAGAATAGCTTGATTATTACCAATTTAATGAAAGCAAATATCAATCTCAAAGCTGCCCACTTAAGGTTTCACAACTTCACACAAGAAGCAATTGACCTTAAAACATCATGCTTTCATTTCCATAAACAACCAAAAGCACTCTCAACATTACAAGAAATATTTAACCCTTATACACCTTATTTCTCCCTTATAGTCTTATCACAAATAAAATTTATCTCTCATAAGAATGCAATAAGATATTTCAACAACATCTTCAAAAAGAATCTTTTATCAAAATACAAACAAGCTTTAAACTCCTTATAACTCCTAAGCTGTTTTTCCCTCTAACAAACTTCCTCCATCCGCAAAAACACTTAGCAAAAATTAATTTCGAAAATACCTTAGCCAACATCAAAAATCGCTATGGAGAAATTTGTGCATGAATTCTAACACCACCTGCTGCGTCCACTTCACGACAAAAAACCCTTTCGCGATATTCGAACGCGGAACCTCCCGTTCGGGTAGCGCGCCAACAACCTAGCCGCTACCGGTGTGCCAAAGGCACCCGGTGAGGTTTAAACCTCATGTTGTTAACCTTGATCCTTCTGCACTAGGGATAAAATGAAACCACAGTCCCTTCCTTTCCTCTGTCGTGACACGACGACAATAAAATTTACGACGGATTCGACAAACGGCGAGTGCAGACAAACGAACAACGGATCCACGAAAATCAGCGAAGACAGTCGAATTTATAGCGAGCAACTCCTTTCAAAATTCGGATGGGATGAATCTTTGTTTTCATCGAGGGAGATTTATATGCAATTTACCATAAGCTCTTTGACGTCGGCGAGGAGTTTAACACGTCGACGGAGGTCTTGGCTAGCGCCCACAATGTTAAAACATTTGCGCCATGGATTAGGAGAACCCATTGCAAATAATAATTTATTTATTTAAAAATAATTAAATGGAACCTTAACAAGGTTTTTAATTATTTAAATAAATACTTCCTCCTGGACCCAAATGCATTAAACCAATGCATCCACCTGTAATCTCTAAACCTGCCAACTTGGGGTTTGCAAAAGACCTTTGAAAGTTGTCATGCTAGTAACCTTCATCAAAACAAATTATTTGACATCAAATCAAATTCCTTCAAGAGCTTCTTGACATCAATGACAACTTATACACTTGAGCAAAGGCAATGTACCCAAAGTACCCAAAATTGCCAACATTTTGGATCTGAAAATAGGGTTTGGTTTGGGATCCAAGATTGTACGATATGGCATTGTAATTTTTGCCCCTTTTGGCTGACATTAATAAAATAATTCTTTTCTATTGTGATTTAACTCCTTGGACGGTTTTGTTTGTGTTTGTTCAGCCTCAACAAGTCTGGCATTGTAATTTTTACCTCTTTGACTGGCATTATTAAAATAATTATTTTCTATTGTGATTTGGCTCCTTGGATGGTTTTGTTCATGTTTGTTCATCCTCATCAACATCCTTGCAATAATTTTGAAGCCATGATTGGTAATGGGGGATGGATCACCTGTAAAGGGAAATGCCAAAATATTAATCTCACCTTGGGTGATTACACCATGAAACATGACATGTATGCAATTCCCTTAGGAGGATGTGATATTGTCTTAGGAGTGCAATGGTTACGAAAACTCGGGATAATCCAATGGGATTTTGAGGAATTATGGATGAAATTCACAATAAATAATCAAACATATACTCTTAAAGGATTAAAATAAGGCCCTTCTCCACTATTAATCTCTCATCGAATGGAGAAAATTATTCACAAAGGAGGTAAGGAAATGGTTGCCCACTTATTTTCTCTCCAAGCCACCAAGAAGGCACAAAAAGGGTTCCCCCTATCATTGTTCTCATCCTCCTATTATTCCTACCTATCCCCCACCAACACTTCAACCTTCACAATATCCCTGCTTACGAAACAATGACATTAAAATGGTGCAAGAACATGAGCAAATACTACTTGGAAAACAAGGGATGAAGCTTCTCACTTTGAGCTTTGAGGATAAAGCTCTTTTTAAGGAGGGTGGCATGTTAGGATTCCTTAATCCTAACTATTATCACTAATTAATTATGCATAAACTTATATGGACCATTGTGTCCCTTCACTAATAGCTCTAGCGTAGGTATATAGACTCATTCACTTGGGTGTAGATAAGCATCCAGGAAATTATAAGAATATATATTTATTAAATCCATTGGTAGGTTTACCTCTAGTGAAATAGTGATTCAATTATAAAAGTGATTCAATACATTTTCATTATCTTTTGCATCCAATTCAATCCGTTTTCCATCCATCAAGGCTTCTAGAAACCAGGTTCCTACCACATCTACCCATGAATCTTCATATACCTAACATATGACTCATGTACATGTGGACTACATGCACATTTACATCATTGCACATTCTAACATTTGTACATTTATTACATTGCGTGAAGTAACTATTCAAACCTTAATCTAAGACAAACTCCTATTATAGTTGTGTACCCAAGGTGGTACATTGACATGTACCAAATAATGTAATTTATTCCAAAAATTCTTCACTAACTTGAGTACACTTTGATTTTCATAATGAAGCAGTGATGATGCTATTTGATGTATATAAAGATCATACAATATGCACTACAACCAAATGACTTCACAACCTATATTGCACATTTGCTTATATTCCACTTTAGTTGATGACAAAGTAACTATACACTAAAGTTTGCTCTAATAAGAAATAACCCTTGATCCAAGAGCAAAGATATAACCATAAGTAGATTTTTGATCATCAATTGATCCTTCCTAGTCTACATAAATGCATCCAACTAACTGAAAATCATTAGAGTGCTAGTATATCATACCAAAGTCAAAGGTACTTTGATATATCTTAGAATACATTTTTAACCTTATCAATGCTCTCCTTGGGGATTTGAAATGAAATGAAATAAATAAACCTCATTTTGAAACATAATTTAATTAAGTGGTTGTAAGATAATCAAGCTACCCATCAATTGACAACATACTGACTCATTGATCAAAGATGAATTAGAGTAGGTTTGACAATTTCATCCCAACTTCCATAGGTGTAGATATTATATTACAATCCCTACCTAAAAAATATCTATTTTTTTTTTGATATACTTGATTTGTGATATAAGTATAGTATGGTCAAGTTTCCAACATTCTCCACCTAGGTATAATTTTATATAAATCAAATTTTACTTGTTGAATCAAGTAGACTCCACTACTAGTAATAACAAGGTTTTCTATGTACACAATGAGAATTCCAATGTCATTACTTGCCATTTTGATATAGAGAAAAGGATTAGAAAATCTCTAACCGAATCCTATATCTTTAGGATATTGATCAATTTTGAAATACCAAGCTTGGGGAGCTTGCTTAAGGGACTTAATCGATATGTAAACCAAATTTTTTTATAGTACCTAAAATCCTTGTGGTTATACCATACATACATCCTCTTCTAAATATCCACTCAAAATACATTCTTAACATCCATTTGATATAGGTTCAAGATGTAGACCAACTAGTTTGGTGAAACCCCATAAGGGGGATGAACGTTCAAGGTTCAAATCTTGAGCCTTGTTGGAATGAGCGTTTGTTCATATTCCAATGTGTTCCCAACAATGTAAAAGGTTCAACATGAATGCGACTTAGTGGTTATAGGGATGAACTGCATGGATTACTGTGGCGATTATCGATTCCACTAAGTAAATAAAAAAAACATCCATTTGATATACTTAGAAATAAAACAATGCTACAATGGAGAGAACTAATAAAAAAATCACCATATTTATAGTTGGAACAAATATCTATCCATAGTCTATACCTTCATGTTGTGCATAACCTTTAGCAACAAGACAAAAATTTGAATTTCTTAATTGAACCATCTGATTTATATTTTACCTTATAAACCCATTTACACTCGATGGGTTTCTTTCCATGGGGTAATTCACACAATTTTCATGTTTTATTCTTCATCAAAGAGTCAAATTTTGCCTTCATGATAACTTCCCAATCTGGTTTATCTTTGGCCTCTTAATATCTACTAGGTTCATAAAATTTTGAGACTAAAGTAAAATTTTCCTACTCATTCACTTATTTGCGATTTTTTCTAGCTTTCCTAGATCACTAAACTAAAACTTTCTCATCCTTCTTGACATATTTAATTATATATGTATACCAATTTGGTTGTTGGCATGGCTCTTGTTGTTGGAAAACTTCACTTGGATATACATTTTCAATATCTATCCTCCAAGGCCACCTCAAAGTGGATTGTCAACACACCAATGTGGTTGAGTCTTCACATATTTCTTTTTATCATCAATCTCTGATGTATCTTAATCCAAGTGAATTTCACTACCAATTGCAGTACTATTAGAAGTTCTTAAACATATATAAATCTCAATAGGTTTACCATAATATAATGATAAAGGAGTCTTCTCATATATAATGACATATTCGCTTGTTATAATCTATTAGTAGACACATCAAGCAATTTGCATGCCTTAGATTATTTGCTATATTCAACAACCATAAACTTCTTGTATTTTGCATCTAGCTTACGTCTTTTCTCCTTACGATTTATTATAAAATTAGCACAACCAAAAATATATAATTGACTAATTGAAGGTTTTATAGACCACACTTTTTTTGGAGTAACATTTTGTAGAGCTTTACATAAATACCTATTGAGAGTGAAAACTATAGTATTTACTGCTTTTGTCTAATAACAATATGGTACATCTTGGCTATGGACCATGCATTTTTCCATATCCATGATTTTAATGTTCGTCCTTCTACTATTTTGTTATGGAGTGTAAGGAGTTGTATACTACCTATATACATCCTCATGCCTATAAAAATCCTAAAACTATTTTGAGGTAAAATCACCTCCATTATATGACCTCAAGGTATTGACTTGCTTTCTAGATTGTTTATTTATAAGGGCCTTAAAAGTTTGGAAGTATTAAAAATATTTAAAATTAAACTTGAGGTGTTAAAATATGTGTAATATTATCTTATTGAAGCCAAGGCCAAATGTGTGAAGTACTTATGAGCACTATTGATGTATCCTATGTGCATGTGAATATGTAAACCTATGGGCATTCATAATTTATGTAATCCTACAAGCATGTTCATGTAAGCCTATGGGCCCCTTTCATATTTCACCCTTAGTAGTATTGGTAAATACATATTTATGGATAACCTTGCTTAAAAGGATAATTTATTATTATTTTATTTTAAGCTTATCCTCAAGGCTAGGTTTATGTCGGCCTAAGGTTAACCATTGGGTATTTGGTATCAATATAAATACCCCTCAACAAAAATCCATTTGTATTATAAGTATGAATAAAGATGTGATATATTGGATGTCCATGGGCACCCATATTATACTTTTTCTTGTCATGTCCCTATGTTTCTTAGCTTCATTTACTATTGCTATCTTTTAATTGATTTTTTTTCTTTTTGGCATATGATTGTGGTGAATGCATGTTTTGGAATGTTTTTCAAAAATATTGCAAATTCAAACATGACATTAGAGTAAGATTCAAAGAACCATTACTCATCAGTAGAAGAATTAATTTATCAACAATTACGAGTTGCTTTTAGGATACATCTTTATGTTATTTTTAATTTAAAATTTTAGATTTTAAATCCAGTTCACACCATTGTTTTGGTGCTATTCGTACATATTTTACATGTTATTCCTGTGAATGGTTGTCACACATCCATGTATCCTAATGCATAAGTGATGCACCAATGTGGATGAAGTAGTAATTAGGGCATACATATTATATATAGAAGATATGTTTAAGCCCTAATTATTTTAGTATTCATCAACCTTTATTTTTATATAGGATTCCTTTATCTTTCACTTGTCAACTAAGGAGTGGCATGTCGATAGAGGCAATGCATAGTTGGGAGATCATCATGGGGTCAAATAGTTGAAATGTGAAATAATTGCAAGCCTTTTTTGAATGAAGTGAAGCACAAATGCCAAAGAAGGGATCCTACAACTCTGCTCCTAACATTAGGTGGTGGCATAATGGCTTGAACTCTCTTTTGCATGGACAACATCACCAATTTAAATCCTAACAATTGTTTTCTCTTACAACTCCTCGAAAGCATTTTTTAAAAACATTTTCCTCTATTCCTACTATCATATTCAATAATTTAGTGTAGTTGGATGATTTTATTGTAGCTTGGAGGTTAGCATTTCGAATCTTACAAGCTAAATTTGTGAATATTTTTCCTAAGAGATGGTTGGTGTATGCCCCATGAGAAAAGAAGTTTTTAAGAGTATCAACCCATTGTGTGAAATATTGGTTGGGTAGTTGACTTATACAAGGGATATGTCAAGTTTAAAGCTCATCATTGGTAATTTTTTTCTTGTTCTAGGCAAAATAAATCTCTATATATCAGTTAAATAAAAATTTCTCCTATGCTCTCAACTACGTGAATGGCATAGCGATATACTATCTTGCTTCAAAGAGGGTCATCTATGGTTTGAGCTCCATGACCTCCAAAACCCATTTAAAACCTTTCAAGAGACACACACATATATATTTGCATATGGTGAGAATTCCAACCTATCATATCAAATCACTTGTCAAACTCAGATTCACTGGTTGATAACACAATATCCAATCTAGTGGTGACAAGCGATAGTTGTTGACTCAACAATTTTTTTCTAAGATTTGACATATAATTTTCTATAATTTGAGTGTTAATATACCAAATCTTTAGATACCTTAAATTTTACAAACATAAGACTTTGTAACTCATTTTTTTAGATTGCATGAATTTTTGAGCTCTATGCAATGGTGATATTAGCTTATGGACATGTTATAGATTTGTTTTGGTTTTTTTGCAAAATGTTCTCCTTAGGATATGTTACTTATCTCAATGGATAAAATTATAGCACTTGGTTATTTCAAATAGTATGATTAATTAGAAACAAGAATCTATGGTTCCACCTTAGCTATATTCTATAGCTATTTTATAGGGATAAAATGTTGTAAAATCAGCTACAAAATGGACTCCAATCACATAACACAAATGTAATATAATGCAAGAAACTTGCAAATCGATATTCTTCTCATTCCTGAATTCACACCCCTTCTCCAAAATAATACAATCCGTCATATAGCCACTGAAAACCAAAGAAACCCTAAAAAATATTTTTTTTTCCTAAAAACTGCTAAAAATAAAAATGAGTCAGATTGCGCCCAAATTCACACATCCCTCTTACAATAATGAACCTTACTTTAAAATATTAGGTCTCAAATTAAGGTATAACAAAAAATAATAAACTTCTAACATTCAAAAAAATCCAAAAAACCTAAGAACCTATTCTAAAAGTTAATTTTGGGACACTAGATGGAGGAGTTAGGTCCCGAAAGTATGTTTTTTGGAGGATCAGGAAAACGTGTGTACGGTTCACAAGTTAAATTTCAAGGCAAACGGGTGTACGGTTCACAAGTTATGGCTCCGACAAGGTGCATCATAAAAGGTCATTTTAGCAATCCCCTTCTCCTCCCCGGGAAGCCTCCAGACAAGGGCCGGAAAGCCGCCAAACAAGGGGAGGGGTGGTATACCACCACCATGATCTTATTCACTGCCCCCCCCCTGAGATACATATTGATCAATCAATACGGTGCTGCAAATTTGCCAGTTCGCTAAGTATGCTCGCTGTTGCCGAAGGGCAACAAGGAGCTCTCTACCCCTGCTTGCCTACTGCTTGTGCTAAAAGCTAGCAGGTAATGGTTAGATAGTCTCAATTAAACTCCTTTACCTGTCTTTCCGAACTCTTCATTGAGTGAAACAAAGCGGGCATCGTAGCACTTCGAACTGCTATTCGATAATCAAATTCATTTCTTCTCAAACAGGAGAAGGTTCTTGGTCCTTTCATCTCTCTACCTGCTCCATGCCGTACAGCCTCCGGATCATGGGCTGGTTGATAGGATACGTGGGATCTTATCCGATCTGCCCGGTAATTTTGGTAGATGAAGTAGTATAAAATGGCAAAGTGAGGGGAATTAATCTCATATCAGCGGTCGTATCTTCAACCGAAAGACAACCCCTATTTTTTTTCTTTCCTTTTTCAAAGATTTAAATTAATAGTAATCCTTTTTGTAATATTTCTCTCTCTATATCAGTTCCATGTAAATGAATTGATGAAATCAATGAATCATCTTGGACTAGATCTTGGAACCAGACCATAATGATTAGAATCGAATCACAAACCTATTAATAAAGCAAATTCGATGAAACAACTAGTACCATAAAGGAGTGGCCATAAACTAGAGAGTCTAGCCCAATTTGACAGATCATTTAGGGTAGTTAAAATCATTGAATTTGAAGTTGTTTGATAAAACTATATAGGAGTTATAGTTGAATTTATGGAATTTTCTACTTCTCTTCCACTGTCCAAAAATTTGGAAGCTAGGACCATTCCAATGCTCCTTTTTATCACGTATAAATTAAACCAACAATTAAGATAAGCACAAAAATAAAAACTTCTATCAATGTAGATAGACCTAAAATATCAAAACTCATAGCCCACAGATAGAGAAAGGCCGTTTCAACATCAAAAACAACAAAAACTAGAGCGAACATATAATAACGAATCCTAAATTAGATCCAAGTATCTCCCATTGGTTCTATGCCTGATTCATAATCACCCATGAATTAGAAGGTCTTAGTGATCATAAACTCGATAAGAGAATGCATCTATTGGACACTTCTTCATGTTAGTTGAATTAGACGTACTTTTCCACATTAGAGAGAAAACTAATCCTATGAAGCTATGGTCTACTTAAAAATATCTCTATGGAAAAGTGAATGCTAGTAAAGTTAATAGATAGAGAGATCTCTCCAATCTCAATATTTCATATTTCAGTAATATTTAATACTATATATCTCACTTCAAAGATCTAAAAATTGATCTAACTATGTCAAGAGGTAAGTTAAAGAATGATGAATAATATGTCAAATCTATTACTTCCAATATTTCTTCTCCTTTTTATATAGTTGGCTTGGTTCTTTATGTGAATGCTATGACTATCAAATAGCCACAACCCATCTCTTTTGAGGAACTTTTCAAGATTCTAATCCACTATGAAGTGGCAATAAATAATTGTAGATATATTTCTCATACACAAGCTCAATAAAATAAATAAATGGAATCTAAGACTCAATTGCTTAAGGGCAAGTCTAATATTTCAAAGAAATAAAATGTTTACGAGTATTGCAAAAAGGAAGGACACTCCATCAAGTAGTACATACAAGGCTACAAAAGATTGGGATAGAATTTTTGAGGTTGGAAACAACCTTGATGATGATAAAGTATTAGGAGAGGCACACTAGAGCAACATTGTAGGGGGAGGTGTTACCTCTAATGCCTTCTCTCCATGGCCCTCTTAGCTCAAATTATGGAGGGTGTTGAAATATGTATAATTTGATCTTATTTAGGCCAAGGTCAAAAATGTCACTATTAATGTAGCTTATGGGCATGTCCATTTAATCCCACAAGGCCCTTTTATATTTCATCCTCAATAGTATTGGTTAATCCACCTTTATGGATAACCTTTCTTAAAAGGGTAATTTATTATTATTTTATTGGAAGGTTAACCTCTCATTGGGGATTTGGTATCACTATAAATACTCCTTAGTGAGGATCCATTTATATCATAAGCGTAAATAAAAATGTGATATATTGGGGTGCCCATGGGCACCCACCTTATACTTCTTATCATCTCCCTTCATTTCTTTACTCTGTTTACTCTTTCTATATTTTAATAGTCTTTTCATATTTTTGGCATATGATCATGGTGAATGCATGTTTTGGAATGTTGATGGAAAAAATTGTAAATTTGAACAAGAGGAAATATACCCACATCTTCCTTGAATAATCATCAACCATAAAAAAAAAATATTTTGCACCAAAAAGTGAAGGTGTATTTGTTGGAGCATACAAATCAATATGAACTAAATTTAAAATACTTTGTGCATTCCAAGACTTATCCATTTGACATATTTCACCTAAATGTTGCTACTCCTAAATGTATGGCAATCCATGAACCGTGTTATCAACACTTGGTAAATTATTATAAACAAGGTGATCAAACCTCTAATGCCAATTAACATAATTATTATCTTTAACTTCCAAGGTAAATAAATTAGAATACTTGGTATCAACTAACTTGTATAGCCCCTTCTCACCTATACTAAGAGCAATGAACTTGTTTTACCCACATGCACTACCTCACATTAATTTTCATAAAAATGCATAACAAATTGAGAATTTTTGGTGATTTGACTAACAAATAGAAGATTTTTATTTATACTAGGAACATATCAAACATTCTTGAAGGTGTATGTAACATTGTTGTTCAATGTCCTAGCAACATCACCACACCCTTCACTAAAGTATGATCTACCCTAACAAAGTGAAACAAATTCTTAATTAGATCTATAATGTAATTAACATACTCATATTTTCAACATGTATAATATTTGGATGCTCTAGAGTCAAAGTACCACCCAATTGATTGACCAGATGAAGTTTGAGTTATTACAAAAGTAAACTTTACTTTCTACTTTTCTATCTCAACAAATTTTACTTATTTTTTCTCTTAAATGAATTTGTTTATTCTTCAACTTACTACAATATTGTTTGAAGTGACTAAGTTTCCCATAATAAAATAAATGAATTAGGTCTACTCTACATTAGAAGGTTTATATTACTTGTGATCAGATGATAAGGGTTTGGTACTTTGATTCCTTTGTGTATGGATTTAGTAGTAAATGCACTCTCTAGACTTCCTAAGGTAAATACTTCCACTTTGTAGAATACTCTTTTTTTGTAGAGGTAAAAGAGACATTTTTTTTAGAATCAAGAGTTTTTATTGTCTTCTCTCTTTTGTAAAAGTAAAAAAGCCAGTTTTCAAAATAAAGAGCTTGAGTTTCAACAAGCAACTTCAAAATACTCAACTAAATACTCATAAGTTTAAAGTAAAATTTACAAAACAATGCCAACCATGTCCTCATCATCAACTATCTTCTAATTACCAGTCAACTAATCTCATAAATATTTAAGATGATGAGGTACTTAGAAATATGCCCTCCTTCCTACAACTAAGAAGAGTAAAAAATATTCTTTAAAAAAGCATGTCCTACTTTAGATGCTCTAGCTTCATTCTCATTATGAACATCATAAATTAAATCATATACATAAAATAGATCGAGAAGCATCACAATTTTCCTATGTCACTTATCAAAGTCATCAACATCCTCTTCCAGTTTTGTTTCTTTCTTGAGAACTATATTTTCCAAATCTTAATACTCACAACTTATAAGTATCTTATGGATCCACACATAATTTCTTCTCGTTAATTTCTATGAATAAGAAATAATTAGAGTCGAAATATTATCGTTCTTCTACTAATTCCAACCTCAAAAAAAATATAAAAATTCTAATGACAAACAAGCCTTGAACACCAAACTCAAAACAATAAATGCAAAACACTACATATGTTCCACCCAAGCTCAAAACTTGGACAAACTGCAAGTTACAATTTTACCAAGTTGGAAATATGATCAAACCTTCAAACAACACTTTTTCCAAGCTATAAATGCAGGTAAACTCCAAGTTGCTCTTTATCATATCCTAGTCGAACTCCCAATGTCACAATTGATAAATTTATCAAGTGAGGAGAAAACCATAAAATTCCAAATATCATAATATAAAATGTCATTCATCAAATCCAACAAATTTAAATAAAATATAGGAGAAATCCATCATTGATAACATAGCAATACCAAAACCAACTAAAAAGTAACAATCTTCAAAGGAATTGACTATCAAAGACAAAAAAATGACTTCACTAAAATAAACTGTGAGACAAATTACTTTCTCCCTTTCATGGATTTGATACCATAATAGAATGCAATAATGACTACTCTATTTATATTTTGAAGATCCATTTATAATGATGTAGAATTTGGTAAATAGTTTTTCTTGATAAAACCAAATTGTAAAAATCCTAACAAGTTATATCCCTAAAAATCCTACCAAGTTATCCCTAAAAATCCATTGTAACAAACCATATAATAAAATATCCTCATATCTATTAATAAACTCTATTCTAACAGGTCTATTGAATTTACTTATTCTTATATACTGAGGATTAATAGAGCAAACCTTCTGGAGGCCATAACTCCATATATAGGAGTGTTTGGTGCTTGTGTTTTCTAATTGTATAATGTTTTGAGCTCTTTACATTGGTGGTGTTTGTTTAAGGGATTGCTATAGGTGAAATATTGTATCATTGTGTGATGGTTTTTATGACATACAACTCCCATTTTAAGGGGTAAAATTACAAATTATGTAGATTATTATAAAATGAGTATCTTTGGCCTATCTTCAATGAAGATACAACTAGACTTAAAAGAATTAAAATATGTATAGGATTTTCTAGAGGTGCAAAGGATGATTCTAAATATTTTCTTGTTTTTCCATCCTCTTCATATACAAAGGAACATGTTCTTGAAACCGTAAATGCTTTATTTTCTATTATTTACTTCTATATTGATGTGAGGAGTTATATGTTCCTTCTTAAGTATAGGTTAAAGCAGAGAATTTGAAATCAACGAGGACTAAGGCTCAAGAGCCCAAGGGCAAGTCTATGTATTTAAAGAATTTGAAAGCCACTTGATAATAGTGTTATAGGGAAGGTCATCCTACAAAGATTTGGTTGGTGAGGATACAAAAGGTTGAGGTAGAGTTTAGGAAGACATGAGATAGTATTCCATATGAAAAGGGAGATTTGAATGGCCCGACCCATTAAAGCTTCTAAGGAGAATATGTTATAGTCATTAATTTTATTTCTTATTGTCCCCCAGTTTAGATTAGGGGGTGTTAACATTGTATAATGTAATCATGTATAAGCCATGGGTAATAATTATGCAAAGTATTATTATTAGTTATTGTAATTAGCCAATGGGGCCACGGTTTAACCTTGTCATAATTAACATTTACTAACCATTTTTGCCTAATGTAAAGTTATCAAGGGTTAAGTAAGTTGTATTTAAATACCAATGATTTGGTATAAACACCCCTCAACCACTTGATCCATATTATAGGTGTGATATTATCTTGATCATTTGTATGGGTTCGTAAGGGAATTATTTATCTTTGTGTCTCAACCAATTTTTTATTTTCTTGTCTAATTTTTGTTAGCAATCCATCAATATTTCCACAGGATGTCAATAACAAATATTCACAATAATTCAATTAAACAATGGACAATAACTCATTGAATATTTTATTGATAAATCTAATTTAAGCAATGCATAAATGCAATGCTTTTTCTTCGATTATCTATTACAAATATTTATCTTCAGTATACACATACATGAGACTCTTCATATTCACATGAATCTTTACCTTTACACTTACATAAACCTTTCATCTCTTCATACTCACAAGATATCAAACTCTTCATATTTATCACATATTTACATAAATACAAATACTTTTATGATGGCACATAACTCATAACTCTTCACTTATAAACATTACATATCACATATATAAATCCACACTTATTCACAAGGTATATAACTCACACTTTAATAACATGACACCTACTATAGACTCAAATATTAAACACACCCTAGACTAAACTATTTACATGGTCCTTGCATTAATATTGCAAGGTACCAAATAATGTAATACCTCCAACACCCCCCATATTACATTATTTGGTATGAAGGTCCTTTGCTTGCATTTTGGCTTGTTCTGATTCTATTTCTTTTAGATCAATTGTTGAAGAATTTTATTCCCTTTTTTGGTCATATTTGGAATTGATTTTTTTGAAGAAAACCATTTATTCTTATGATCATTTCTTTCATCTTGTTCCATTTGTGCATGCTTATTCATTCATAATTCATATTCATATTATTATTTTTGTTGTACCAACAATATTTTCGAGAGTGATTATTACCTCCACAAATTTCACAACAATGAAGATCCCAACATATTTCTATATTCTATCCATGCTTTCCACAATGTTCACATTTGTTATCTGATTGTTTGAGGTCTTCATTTTTTCTTTATAATTTATCTTGCCAAAAATTTCAGAATTTGTGCCACTATATCCTAACAAAAACTCTATACCAATCTCTTTATCACTATTATTGATATCATTACAATGTATATTGTCACATATACCTTTTGCACATTCCTTGTCTTCACAAACAATGTTCAAATCCCTAATGTCACATGCAATGTCTATTTTTGGAAAAAATTCTTCTGTATTTGTTGTTGTCGGTCCCAAATCATAAGTATATGCCTTTATGGACTTCAAATCACAATTCTAATTTTCCTTTTGATGAAGATAAATAGTATCACAAGATGCATATATCATCATGGGTCTTAAATCTATAGTATCACAACTTACATCTATCTTTTGAAGTAGATAACTAGTATCGCAACAAATACTTGTTATCATGTGCCTCAAATAATTTGTGTTACAACATACATCTTTCATCGTAGGCTTGTTATTAAAATTTTTAATTATCTCTTTTTGTCTTTTATTCTTGTTTTCCAAAGAGACTAATGTTATTTACATTATATTTTCTATGTCAGTAGGTAATGTGATAATAGAGTGATCATTAGCTTCATCAAGAACAACATTGAAGTAATATTTAAGTGTTAAAAAAATTTCATCTTTAGCTTCTTCGAGAATTGTTTGTGAGTGCAATATTAATTAATATATAATCTTCATCTTGATCATCTTAGATTTTTTCACTTCTTGAAAATATAAATTTTTAGCTTGTTTCTCTTTGCCATTTGTTTTCGATAAATATTGTTCTTGTATATCCATACTAATTTCTATTGAAGTATATTTTTTATTATTTGTTTACCTTTTCGTTTGCTTTCTTATTTTAATTGCCATGCTAGAAATATCTATAACCACAGATATAATTTCCTTTATAATTGACAATCTTATAACTCCAAAATTAATGTTTCTTCTTCAATATTCTTCAATCTTCAATTTCTTTATTCTTTATTCAATAATTGTATTATTTTTCAATTCAATTCTTTTCTTCAATCATTAATTTCTTTCTTCAACTTGAATATTCTTCTTCATTTTTATTTTTTAATCTTCAACTTCTTCAATTTTTTTCTTTAATTTTACTTCAATTTAATATTTTTTCTTCTTCAAATTCTTTATTCCTTTAATCTTTCATTCTTTTAAGTTTTTTCAAACTTTTATTCTTCTTCAATTTTCAATCTTTAGCATTCTTATTTTCTTCAATATTTGAATTAATTCAATTTTCTTTCTTCAATTTCAATTCAATCTTCAAATTCAACTTTTTCTTCTTTCTTCAATTTATTTTTCTTCAAATAAATTTTCTCTTCTTCAATTTCAACTTCCAATTTTATTCTTCAAATTTCAAAATTTTCCTTCAATTAATTCTTTTATCAGTTATATTCTTCTTCAAATTTTCATTATTTAATCAATTATCTTCTTATAAATCCCTTCAATTATCTACTTTTATCAAATATTAATCTCCAAAAACAAATTGTTTTCTTAATCAATACTTTCAAATATTCTCCAACATATAAATCAATTTAGGTATATGGATTACCTTAACTATTTCACTCTCTCCTCTGTAATTACATTCCAAATCATGTGTTATCTCTAGCAAAATTTTCTACTTTCACTCCGAACTTAATGTAGTTGTCGTGTTTTCAACCTTTCATGTGTTACAACTGTTATGTTGTTCCAACCTGCAAATGTTTTAACTACCTCACTTTTGTATAATCTTCACAAGTTATCTCTGCAGACTGTGGCTTATGCAATGACTCCTTGTAATATTGAATCTTCCAGTGAATGTTCCTTGAATGTTTCATTTGTCTATCTCCTTTAGAATGCTCACACTCCTCTTGATTTTAGTTTGCTTGCTTGGATGTCATTTTCTTTTGAAGATGTCTACTTTGCTTAACTTATGCTTTATCTTCAATGTTTATTGCTAGGTGCTCACAACATGACTTTTCAACATGGCTCTCTCTAGGATCACACAAGGTGGATTTCTCTAGTCTCATGCAAAGTTCCTTCTCTAGTCTTATGCAAAGTTGCCTTCAATACAATGTGGCTCTCAAGAAGCTCACATAAAAATGGCTCTCAACAGGTTCTTAATATTGGTCTCACCATCCAAAAATATCTCCTCACCTCCTCACTAAATCTCACCTCCAATAACATGGTTCTCTTCTTTTCTTAAACTTTGGGTACAACTTATCAACCCGAATTTACTCAAAGGTTGCTTTGATACCACTGTTAGAAATCCAAAAATATTTCCATAGGATCTCAATATCAAATATTCATAATAATTCAATCAAAAAATAAAAAAAAATCACTAAATATTTTATTGATAAATTTACTTTAAGTAATGCATAAATGTGTAGGCTAAAAATTTCGCACCCCTTTCCCTCAGGCTAATAAATCTGTGCCTAGAAGGGGGATGGGAAGTAAGAAGCCTACACCTCAAAGTGAGGGGCACATGATGTCGTACCTCCTTTGGTGATGGTTAATAGATTGAGGGTTCACCAAGAAATGTTTAAAGACCGTTTCTACATCTAGCCAAGGTGTATGTTTGAATGAGTTCTTTTAGATAACAAGCACCTAGATTTTAGGATAAAATGAAACTAAAAATAAGCTATATGCAATTTATATTTCCTTGCAAATAATACGTAAAAAGCAATTGTTCTAAACTAAATGCATTACACTTTTATTTTTTGGTATTTCTTTATATTTTCAAAATGATCTACAGGCAAAACAAATATGGAAATGATAAAAAATAGAAATATGAAGTGAAACAGATCAAACATAAGGCCTACCTAAACTGGATGACCAAGCAAAGAAAATTCATGATTGGTATGGTGAATTTATGGTCTGTGAGTGAAATTACAACCTATCCGAAGATCTGTGGGCTAAGAGTGAATCATTATTCTAAGCACAAATTCATGAGGAACCTGCAGTTAATCATACAAAATACTAAAAATTGTAATTAGCAATTGGGAATATGCTTAGGCCACTATAAATTTGGTCTTAGTGATGTGACAGTAAAATCCCCTTGGTCTCTTTAACAAACCATGCATAAAAAATGAAATTGTAGATCTACTTACAAATAGACAAAGAACTAAAATAAAATATCAAAATGGTATAGAAATCAGTGTTGTGAATTGTAAAGTGATCAAGATGCAATATGAAAATACAGTGATAGATCTGAAAGCAAATATTTACCTCCAAGTTTATTTCAGTGCAAATTCATGACTTGTGAGCGAATTCGTGACCTATGAGTGAAGTTGCGATTGACCCAGGAATTCACTAATTATGTAAAAATATGGAATGCCAAAGCAAAAAATGCAATTAAATGTTAGGATAAACACACAGTAAATTGCTCACAGTGGGAGTATAGCAGATTCGATCATCTGACATTGTAAAAGTGGTGGTAACAAGAAAAATCTAACCCGTAGTAAGACAAACTCTAAAAGTGATCTCCAAGCAACAAAGGACCTATTTTTGTCACTTAACCTGCAAAAAAATTGTTAGTACTTAGCCTCTATCAATCAGAATGTAATTGCTCTCAATTTATAAATAAGTTTTCTCAATTCACCATTGATTTGTTCAAATGACCATTAGCTTCAATTGGGAGGCAAAATGCATATTTTAACAGTTTGATCCATGCAGGATAATCAACAATTGCAATATTTGGGGTGGTAGTTTGGGTTGGTTAGCCAGATTGGGTAAATTACCAATTTGGATGAATTCATGGACCAAGATTAGGATCCATGAATTCACAAAATATGAAAAATAGGTTTTGTTAGAATGAAATCTGGCGGTTGTTTGGGTAGCGGGTGGGTTGCTGGATTTCACAAATTCATGGCCTAAGATTTCGGGCCATGAATTTATGGAAAATAAGCAGTTGGCTAGATTTAGACTGGGTCAAAATGATCGTTCGGGTGGATAGGAAGGTGATATATTTTCACAAATTAATGACCTAAAATTGTGGGCTGTGAAATCGTATAAATATAGGAAAACGTGCAATGGGGTTGGCATGTGCGAAAAAGGTGGGATTGATGAGGGGTGAGACTATGTGTGTTAGAGGGGTTAGGGAATTATGACAAGGGTCAAAATTTATTGTCTACATTTTACCCCCTCTTTGACACATTTATGAGCAATAAATGCATCAAAGAAAGATGTAGATGCTTGAGCAAAAATGATGAAAGGTGAAGATGGGTGAAAAAGGTTGTACGATTTTGGACAGAGAGTTAGCGTGAAAAAGTCATTAGAAAAAGAATGGGTGGGTTTAAATGGAGGGTGGTTGTAAAAACCAATTCATTTTGACTATATATATTTTTGGTTTGGGTCTCTAGAGAGAAAGGCACTTCCTACCCACAGATTGGAAGTTTGTGTGCAGAGATAATGATGGAGCAGTTGGGAGGATCTAGGTAAGTGGAAAATTGCTTTGTGTGTACCATTTTTTTACTTTTTATTTTTGTTGATGTATGTTGTGAATGATCTAAATGCATACAATCATATTGGTTTTGATGCATAATTGCCATGCTAGTCCAATATACGATTTGCAAAAAGAGATGAAGTGTGATGGTAGATGATGATGGATAAGAAGTAGGAAGTAGTATGAGAAAAGGGGTGATCAAAAATATGTTCAGTTTGTCCTTACAACTATAGTTTTTAGATAGTATCCAGCGAGGATGTATGCTTGTATATGAACAAGATGGAGGTTACCCCTCACGTGTGGCCATGAAGCGAATCCTGTATGCAGAATATTGTCATGCTAGAGTTGCAAGTATATGACCCAGTAGGTATGTGGTGCGAATGACAGATGGTCAAAATGAAATGATCAAAAGTGATTGGTATGTGACATTTGCTATGAACACATATTCATAATAGCAGTTTGTAGACAATAACCCACAAGGATGTAAGCTTGTGTATGATCTAAATGGAGGCTGCTCCTCACATGTGGTCATGAAGTAGATCTTGTATGAGACATGTTGTTATACTAACATTGAAGGTGTTTGAACTAAAAAGTGATTGAACTGGATGATCAAGATGGTATTGTGGATGATGAAAAATTCATACTCTTAAAATTAATTTGGATTTAAAATTAAGGGTATGAATAATGGTGTGAATGACTAGTCATGAGGGATGCAATTTATCCTATGTAGGGGACTTGCACTAGGTATGAGATTCCTAGCATGAAATAAAGTGTATATGAGAAAAACCTAACTAGGTATTATCCTATGCCATCATCACAAAGTCCTTATGCAACTGTGTGATCAAATAATATTTTATGAGCATGCAAAGTATGCAAAATGTGTAAACCCTAACAAGCTATTATGCAATGTAACTAAGCAAACATAGGAATACTTATATGTGTTAATAAATTTTGAGCCTCCCACTCTAATTTATTAATGGGTGCACAATGGTACGTGGTGGATAAGTTCATGTTTGCAGCTGGAAGAGTTGATTGGTACGTGCATATGGTGCCTATATCACAGTTTTAGGTGGTTTGAGGTGTCTATCTTCCAGTTTCAGGCACCTATCTTCCAATTGTAGGTGCCTATCTTCTAGTTATTGGTGCATGTCTTCCAATTTCAGACACATGTCTTCCATTTGTAGGTACCTATCCTCCAGTTTCAGGTGCCTATATTCCAGTTACCCAGTTTGATTGTGTATACTTCCCAGTTTGACTGTGCCTATCTTCCTAATCAAAGAACACAATTTTTAACTAAAGACCTCCATAGTTTTCAATGGAAAATAATATTTTAATATATATTTTTATTTCCCATGTCATTTATTTAAATATTATTTAGTTTTCTCTTTTTGTGAGTTGTCCATATTTCTATGCTTGTAAAATATTACATATTTGCATAGACAATCAAGAAGATTTGTATAAGTTGTCAAGTAGGTAAGAAAATAAGTTTTCAGTCTTGTTATAATAAAATTGCATGGAAAAATATAAGATGTAGGTGATAGAGAAAGTTCTGACAGCATGGTAGTATCAGTAAGTTGGTGTAGCACCAATTGTCTTAAAGGGTTTTAAAGGGTAAAGTGTAGTGCCGACTGTACGAAGACTTTAAGACTACTGGCATTGAGGAAAACAATATTTTGTTTATGTGGTTGGATGGTAAAATACTGGCAGATCTTGCAGACAGTTTTAAATGTTTCCATTTGCCACTTTTAAAAATAAAAATGTAAGTCGTGTGCTCTATATAATAGCACTGTGTACACATTAAAAATTTGGCTTTTGGTCCTCAAGATTTTTTGGCTTAGGCTTTTGGCCCTGGCTAGCTGTTTCACTGCCATTTTGTGCCAACATTGTAACACCACAAATTTAATACAAAAATGGTTGTATTTTGTGTATATTTAGTTTGGGAGAATGTCATGAGTTCAAACCAGCCTTACCTCCTACTTTTTTTGTGGCATCTATGTTCTTTTCATGTGTTGTGTACTGCATGGGCGGATTTAATATAGAGATGGCTGCATTTGTGTATATTTAGCTTTGGAGGGATTTTCATAGATTTTGACCAACCTTACCTCCTGTAGTTTGTCATGGAATCTATGTTACATTCCCCATATTGTTTCTCATGCGGTTGTGGTGAATCACTCGCCATTTATAATTTTGGCACAATCGCCTCTTTTTATTTTTATTTTTGTGTTTGTTTGTGTTGCAGTTGTGAGTTTAAGATTCAGTTAACCTTAGATTATAGTTAGGCCAAAGGTAAAACAAATGACACGAATAATTAAAGCCAAAAATATATTAAAATAACCAGTCAAAACATACATTAACTTAAACCTTATATAGGCTTAGAACAGGCACTAAAGTAGGGAAGGGAAGGTGGAGGAAGATCGAGGAGTTTAGAGAGAACGGAGGAGTAGGAAGTGGAGTGGGAGGTGGCAGCGAGCGTGGGGAGAGGAAGGGAGTGGAGTGATAAGGGAAAATGGACGGTAGGAAAGGAGGAAGCTGAATGGAGGGATAAGGAGAAAATGAAGGAAAGGGAGAAGGAAAAATCATGCCGACCATCCGATAAAATTAGCCGACAAAAGGTAAGTGTGTTCACACTGGGCTTAGAAAAATTAGATTTTTCTAAGCCTGTTTCAAGCTAAGTCTTGTTCACACTTGCAACATTCTCCCCCTTAAAGTTGAGAGAACTGACTATAGAGTCTCTCAACTTTACAAATTGAGCTTTAGCCAGTGCCTTGGTGAAGATGTCAACGACGTTCTCCAAAGTGTGGCAATAGTGAAGCTCAACAATATCAGTTTCCACCATATCTCGAATGAAGTGGTACTTCATATCAAAATGCTTTGATCTACTATGGTGGACAGGATTGTATGCCAACTGAATGGCACTGATGTTGTCACAGAATATTCGAGTTGGACCACTTTGCTGCTCTCCAATCTCTTCTAATACCTTTCGGAGCCATAGAGCTTGAGTACTAGCATGAGTCACCGCTATATACTCAACTTCTATTGAAGATAGTGCTACTACTGTCTGCTTCTTGGAACTCCAAGTTATTAGGCCTGAACCAAGACTAAAACAGTTACTCGATGTGGATTTTCTATCATCAATATTGCTGCCCCAATCACTATCACTAAAGCCTTCAAGCTTGATAGTATCACTTTTGTAGTACTGGATTCCAAAATCCAATGTACCCTTCACATATCTCAAAATCCTTTTAGTTGCCTGCAAATGCAGCTCAGATGGATTAGACATAAATCTAGAAACAAGAGATACAACATATTGAATGTCTGGTCTGGTGTTGGCGAGAAACATCAAACTCCCAACAATGCTTCTAAAAGTGGTCACATCAACTTTCGGTGCTCCATCATCCTTGCTTAATTGGATCCCATGTCCAATTGGAGTTGCAACTGATTTGCATTGCTCCATAGAAAACTTCTGAATCATATCTTGAGCATACTTAAGTTGACAGATGAAGATCCCTAAATCTGTCTGATGTACTTCCATTCCAAGAAAATATTTCATCAAGCCAAGATCCTTCATCTCAAATTCCTACATCATGGAGTGCTTGAACTCCATGTTAACTTTTTCATTACTACCCATAAAAATGAGATCATCCACATACAAACAAACTATGAGGATGTCATTTCCTTGATTCAGGTAGTAGAGCGTGGGTTCATTTTTGCTTCGATGAACCCATAATATTTAAAGTACCCATCAATGCGTGAGTACCAAGCTCTCGATGCCTGCTTGAGGCCATAAAGAGCCTTCTTCAGTTTGTAAACAAGATGTTCCTTGTCTTTCTCTTCAAATCCCTGTGGTTGCTCAACATACACTTCTTCTTTCAAGTAACCATTTAGAAATGCACTCTTTACATCCATGTGTTGGATTGTCCATCCCTTGTGGGCAGCTAAGGCAAGAAATGTTCTGATAGTCTCCTATCTGGCTACAGGAACAAAAGTCTCTTCATAATCAATTCCATATTTTTGAGTAAATCCCTTTGCAACTAATCTCGCCTTGTGCCTCTCAATGCTACCATCAACATTAAACTTGGTCTTGTAGACCCACTTACATCCAACATGTTTCTTTCCTTTAGGAAGCTTCACCTAGCTCCCAAGTGTCATGGTTTTTTATAGAGGTGATCTCCTCTTTCATGGCATCTTGCCAAATATTTTGAGTACAAGCCTTCTCATAACTAGAAGGTTCAAGTTCTGTATTAGTTAACAAAGCATAGTTAACTAAATCTCCCCTAGGTTCTTGCTGGGAAACATCATCACCATACAAGTGCATATTTTCTAATCTTTGTAGAACATAATTCATTTCACTAGCTTGACTCCTAGTGTATCTTTTTGAAAAATTCTTATCCAACATCCGATATGATGGATGATTCACGTAGAGTTCTCTTACCTCTGGATGGAGAATCGATGTCCATTGGTGAGGAACTTACTGATCTCTGTGGAGAAGGACTTGGTGAAGAAGTTGAATCAGAAGATGAACCTGGATCTCTGGGAGGAGACTGCTTACTTTTTTGTGGTGTCTGCTATTGCACCTGCTTAGAACCTACATCACTAGATTCATCATCACTAAAAATTGGGGCTTACCCCATTCTCCCCCTTCATCAAAAATCACATCCTTGGAAAGCACAAACTTTCTTGTCCTGGGATTGTAGAGTCTGTAAGCTTTTGTATTCTCACAATATCCTACAAAGATGCATGCTTGACTCTTTGGATCGAGCTTCTTTCTTAGCTCATTAGGAATGTGAGAATATGCCAGTGAGCCAAACACTCTAAAATACTTAACATTTGGATTTTTACCATACCAAGCTTGGTAAGGTGTCTGTCCTTCCAAACTTGCAATAGGACTTCTGTTCAAGATATGTATGCTGGTCCTGGATGCATCTGCCCAATATGAATTAGTCAAATGCTTTGTCTTAAGCATAGACCTTGCCATCTCCACAATGGTGCGATTCTTCCTCTCTGCGACACCATTCTGCTATGGAGTGTAGGCAACTGTGAACTGCCTCTTAATGCCATGTTGCTTACAGAAATTCAAGAACTCATTAGAGGAGTATTCTCCTCCCCTATCTGATCTAAGACATTTTACAAAATATCTACTCTCACTTTCAACTCTTGTTTTGAAATCGACAAAGCATTCAAATGCTTCATCCTTATATTTCAAAAAATATATCCAGCACATTCTAGTAAAATCATCAATGAAGAGTAGGAAGTAAGAGTTGTTACCAAGACTCTTGGTCTGCATCGGACCACAGATGTCTGTATGCACTAGATGGAGTGGATAGATGGCCCACCATGCTTGTCCATGAGGAAATTTTGATCTGGCATGCTTCCCAAGAGCACACCCTTCATAGACTTCCTTACTATCCTGAACTTTAGGAAGTTCGGTTACCATCGCTTGTGAAGTTAGCATTTTCAAACTAGTTGAATTCAAATGACCATATCTCAAGTGCCATAGGACACTTGGATTGGAAATAGCAACATTTGCTAACTTATCTCCCCCTGGTTGGCCAAAATTTAAAGGAAACAATCTATTCTTTGACATTGGCACTTGTGTAATGATTCTATTACTGTTATTTTTATCAAAAATAGTGCATTTACCCTCATCAAAAAGCAACTTGTAGTTCTTTTCTAACATTTGACCAACACTTAAAAGATTGTGTTGAAGATGGGGTGTGTAATAGATATCACTTACATGTTTGACGCCTTCTTTAGTTGGAGCCTGCCATTGCTCCAATGCCTTCAACCGCCAATGATTTATCATCTCCCAATTTGATGTTGGATTTGTATGAGGAGTTTAGAGTAGCAAAGAGCCCTTCTTTGCCACTCATATGGTTTGAACACCCGGTGTCCAAGATCCATGTATCATTCATATTCCGATCTTCCCGACCATAAGAGAGAAAGAGATTTGTGGCCTCTTCCTCTTCTCCAAAATTTCCAAACCGATCGCTTTGGCTGCTACTAGTTCCTTGTGAAGTCTTTGTCCAACAATCACGAGCATAATGGCCAAGTTTGCCACAATTGTAGCAAGATTGTTTTGACTTATCTCCTCCTTTGCCTCTACCTGATTTTTTCCCTCTATTTTGCTGTCCTCCTCTATTCTGTTGTTCACCTCTGTTTGAGAATCCTCCTCTGTTCTGATTTCCTCCTCTGTTAGGAGTTCCACCTCTCTGATTATTTCTGCCTCTACCTCTATTCTATCCTCTGCCATGACCTCTACCTCTGCCTTCTTGTGAAGCAAAGGCTTTATCATCTCCTCCGTAACTTGTGGAAGGAGTTTGCTGTAACCTCTCTTCATGTGAGAGAAGTGAGCCAATTAGGGATTCAAAAGACAGAGAAGTTAGGTCTTTGGATTCTTCTATAATGATGGCTACTGAATTCCACTTAGGAAGAAGTGTCCTCAACACTTTCTTCACTATAACTTCAGGCTTTACATCTTCTCCTAAAGTGACCATCTTATCTACTATGGCTTTCACACGCATGCAGTAATCACCAACCTTTTCACTCTCTTGCATTTTAAGAGTCTCAAACTCTCGTTTCAAGGTTTGTAGTTTAACTTGTTTGACTTGGTCACTACCCCTATAACTTTATTTTAAAGCATTCCAAGCAGATTCAACAGTTATAAAAGAAGCTATTCTAGGGAAAATACTTCTATCAAGGGCGGCTTGGATATGATAAAGGGTGGAAGAATTATTCTTTTGTGCTTCCTTTCTAGCCCTTTTATCAGCCACATTCAAAGCTGCCCATTCAGCAGCAGTAGGTTCAGTATATCCCTCTTCAATCACATCCCAAAGACCTTTGCCTATCAAAAGAGTTTTCATTTTAATTGACCAATACTCGTAATCACCACCATTGAACTCAGGGATTGGTAGACTAGTATTGGAAGCCATATTAGAAAGCAAACTTTATTGCAACTTCAAACAAGTAGTACAAAGAAGTACAAAATAGATCACTGATTTACTAGATTTAAATCAAATCTAGCTTTCTTAATATGCTCACCGATTTGGCATTCTTCTTCTCGAGGATCACCCAAAACCGGAAAGGTGAAATTGTCCGCTTCGTCGTCACTAATTATAATGACTTCAGGTGCTGCTACTGGTTCATAACTTCTTTTAAGAACATTTCGTTCTTCAGTTGCATGTTTCACCTCCACTGGTTCTTCTTCCTCTTTCTTCTTCTTCTTCTTCTTCTTCTTCTTCTTCTTCTTCTTCTTCTTCTTGTTCTGAATCAGGAGAGCGTGGTGTATAGCTCTCACTTGTTTCTACTTCAAGCCTTTGAGGTGTATAATCTGTCACTTGATTGTCCTTAAGGTACTATTTCAACTGTCTCGGATTCAACTATCCTTTGCCCAAAGATATTATCTTTAGAATCTGCCTCGTAGCCAGAATCTGGTTTCCTCAGATGAGCAATCACTTGATTCTCTAATTGGAAAAACACTTTATGAAGTCCATACCGCTGGACTTTCCAGTCAAAGGAATCAGGAGTCTCTCTTCTCAAAAGAGAGAGTAATGCATTATAGCATCCGGTTGACCGGATCATCTACCCAGAATCACACCGTATGAACTAGGTTACAACTTAGTATGATGCCAAAAAAAACTTTTTATATCAAATGATCTTTGCACCCTTTTATTTTTTTAAATTTTTTTTCTAAAATTTGTTTTAATAAAGACTTAAAAAAAAAAAATAACAATTTCCTATATATATTTTTAATTATTATTTTTAAATGAAATGGATATTTAAAAAACAATAATCAAAAACTATATATAGAAATTATAATTTTAAAAAAAAAAACTTAAAAAAAAAAATAATAAAAATTTAATAAAAAAAATTTAACCTTTTTTTAAACCCCCGCTGGGATTCGAACTGGTAACCTCCGCTGTCTTACCCGACAGACTTAGCCGCTGCACCACGCGGCTGCTGGTGATGTACAGAGTAAACAACTCAAACTTAAACCTTGCGATAGGCAGAGAACACAAAAAAAAATAATTTTTTTTTATACCCCGGCGGGATTCGACCCCGGGTCTCTTCTCTGCAAGGCGGGGAAGTTTACCGCTAGGCCACGCTAGACGGACGAGATAGGAGAGGAAGAGGGTTTTACTTAAAATGGCGGCGAAATACACTTTTGAAAAAAAAATTTTCCAAATTTTTTTAATCCCACATGCAGCGGGCAAAGAAAATGTCTAGGCTTTATCAAAGCTTGCGGACACACAAGAGGTTGATTGCCTTCGGGCAATCGATCTCGCCAACCTTTTGCCTGAAAAACGACCAATCAAACGCCGCCACGTGGCACACACCAGAGCTCTCGTCCACATCAGCCAATCACGTCAACCGTCGTCCACGTCAGCCAACCACGTCAACGTCTAGTCAGCACCACCACATCAGCCTTGATGCACGTGCTACCAGCTTCGCCACCATGTTAGCCTTGATCCACATGCTACCAGCTCCACTGCCATGTCAGCCTACTGTCAGTGTTACCGCCACGTCAGTCTACTGTCAGATCCTCGGGATCCGTCACTCCTCGGGATCCATGCACTCGAGATCCGTGCGATAGCCACTCCATCGCTCCTCGAGATCCGTGCGATAGCCACTCCATCGCTCCTCGAGATCCATGTGCTTCGACTTTCGTGCCTTACCTTGGCCCTCGGGATCCGTGCCCCCTTTGCTCTGATACCAGTGTGAGTCTAAGATTCAGTTAACATTAGATTATAGTTAGGCCAAAGGTAAAACAAATGACACGAATAATTAAAGCCAAAAATATATTAAAATAACCAGATGAAACATACATTAACTTAAACCTTATATAGGCTTAGAACAGGCACTAAAGTAGGGAAGGGAAGGTGGAGGAAGATCGGGGAGTTTAGAGAGAACGGAGGAGTAGGAAGTGGAGTGGGAGGTGGCAGCGAGCGTGGGGAGAGGAAGGGAGTGGAGTGATAAGGGAAAATGGACGGCAGGAAAGGAGGAAGCTGAATGGAGGGATAAGGAGAAAATGAAGGAAAGGGAGAAGGAAAAATCATGCCGACCATCCGATAAAATTAGCCGACAAAAGGTAAGTGTGTTCACACTGGGCTTAGAAAAACTGGATTTTTCTAAGCCTGTTTCAAGCTAAGTCCTGTTCACACTTGCAACAACAGTTTTTTTTTTCCTTTTCCCTTTTCCTCGATGAGTTTAATAGTTTAGTTTTATAGTTTTTGTCTTTTTTTAGGCTATTCGTGACTTTTTAATTTTTGTTTATATTAGTTTTTATTTCTTTTTTCATGTGAGTTTTTTTAAAATGTTTTATTTTTGTTTTTTATTTTTTATTTTAGTTTAATAGTTTATGTTTTTTTTAGCAGTTTTAATTTAATAGTTTTAATTTTTATTTTAGTGTAGGTTCGGTTTAAGTTTTTTTTTATTTTTTGGCAAGTAAGTTTAATAGTTTAGTTTTAGTTTTATTTTATTTACAGTTTGTTTTCCCCGTAAGTAAGTTTTTTATTTTTATTTTTGTTTTCGAGAGTCGGCTCTCTCCAGATATATTTTCCTCTTGAGCAGTACCACACGAGAGGAAGATTCCCATGTTGATGTTGTGCACGGGTGTAGATGTCAACGCACATTTTCAGCCATCAATAATATGCAATAGAGATAGGTATGAAATGCAAGAATTAATGATTTATTTGGCGTCCATTGCTTATGACAATGGTTATACATGCCCATGTGTGTATTATGATATTATCTGGTCAAGGCTCATCGAAAATCCTAGATGTTCTTGAAGTGAGGTCAAGTCTTATCAATAATCAGTGTGTAATTTGTGAGTTCTTTTCCTATATTGAACTTGAGTATGATGCAAATATATCAAGAACCAATGTGTGTGCTTGTGAAGTTCATTTACCAATTTCAAGTAAGGTAATGATGCAAGCCAATTAAGAACCATTGTGTGTGCAAATGAATTCATTGACCAATCTTGAGTAAGGTAAATATTAAGCTAGTCATAGAGAGAACCAAGAAGCTAGCTTGTCCTTATGTGCGGTCAAAAGTATTTTCAAGAGAGATGTGTCACCATGCATGAGCATAGTCCAATAGTGGGGTCTCCAAGATTTTGGGAATTAGATTCTCAACCATTCAAATAAAGTCATGATGAGAATTTGTACCCTCTCCTTACTACTTGGAGGCCCATATTATTATTATGTGTTTGTAAAGAGAGTTAGAATTTTGGGGAATCAAATTCTCAACTACTTGAATCGAGTCCTGATGAGAATTTTACTCTATCCTTACTACCCACTCTATTATTATATTTTTGTGAAAAAATTTAGAGCTTTGGGGAATCAAATTCTCAACCACTCGAATCGAGTCCTGATGAGAATTTGTACCCTATCCTTACTACCCACTTTTTTTGCTCATGTTATGTTTGTATAATTTTGCAAATAGTATGTTTATTTCATTGTTGGACTATGTGCATAATGGGACAAGCAAGAAAATATTTTTTCTCCAAGATTCAATCCAATCATGGCATCATCCTTCCCTGACACAAAATTTTATTAATAAAAGTGATATGTGCTTGGTTCAAAAGTGGCATGGTCAAGTCCCAAAACTCAAAATTTTCTTAGTGAAAAATATGCTTTGGTTCAAGAGATATTTTTAATCAATATCAAGGATCAAGATTTTATTAAAATGTGAATCATGTGATTGGTTCAAAAAATATTCTTAATCGCTTGAGAAGATCAAGATGAACTATGAATGTGATAGCATGTGCCTTAGAAAAAGGATGATGGATAAGTATGACCATATGCCATAGGAAATTGGGCTAATCAAAGTGCAATATGACAAATATAAAATGTATGATTATGATAATGTGATGCAAAATATATGAAAATTTCAATTGTGCACGATGTATTATGTACAAACTTAAGTGAAATGTATAAGTGAATGAAAGCAAAAACTCAAAAAGGCTCAATAAAATTATGAGAGTGTCAAACCCGTTGTGGGTGTAGTGTTCTCTAATGGTCGGAGAAAAGAAGAGATATATCCACTGGGATGTATGCTCACAAATGGTCGAATGGAGGATGCCCTTCACTCATGATAATGAAGCTATCTACTATGGGATGCTGGGAATGATATTGCCAAAGTGAATAGTACTCAATAGGGGTGCACCATAGTGTATGAAAAATCAAATGGAGCAAAGCAGGAACTACATCCTTTTCCTTGGGGAGATGTAAGCAATAAAAATAAATTTTCAAGGTCAAGGAATGTAAAATAGCATGAATGAATAAAAATACAATGATGGAAATGCAAACTAGATGAAAATGCAACACCATGCACAACTTTTGTTTTATTTATTTATTTATTTTTTGTTTTTAATTTACATGGTGGAATTGGTGATATATACAAGATGATCTATATACATTGTACAAGGTGATTTATACATGATATTCCCTAAGGTGGCTTCAAAATAAAAAGAGTTTTCGAACAAAGAAGTTCCTTTATAACTTTTCTTTAGTAGCCTTTGCACAAAAATTTATACACTCTCAAACAAAACCATTTTGCTTAACAAAAGGAGGGGTGATCCCTAATTTTACAAGATATCTATAAGATAGCAAAGAAGGGTCCTCTCGAGAAGCAAAATATTTACCATCAAAATGTGTAAAATTTATCATATTAAAAAATAAAATATCAAAGGGATAAGGAGGTCCCTCATCTTCTTTAGTATTCTCCAAGCCTTGATGGTCCATAGGAGAATGAGGTGTGGATGATAATGAGTCGATTGTGGAAGATGAATTAAGTGGATTTGAATGGATATTACATGGTGAAGAAGGATGATTAGGTGTAGATGAAGATGGGTGATGAACATAAGATGATGATGATAACAAATAAGGACAGGATGAAGAACTTAATAGTCCAATCATTTCACAATATTTGAATGGCCTAGGGTCACCATGTATGGTGACAAGTTGATTTACAAATTCAAAATTCAGGTATTTATGAAGAGTGAAAGGGACAACCCTCATCGTATGAATCCAAGGGTGTCCAAGAAGAAAATAATAATATGCAGGGTAAGATGCCACATAAAATAAGATATCTAAAACCTTGGGTCCAACCTTAAGGGGAAGGACTATAGTGTTGCAAGCTTCTTGGGATTCATTATTGAAAGCTTTTATGATGACATCATATTCGGTGATATATTCCTCCTTCAATCCAAGTTCTTGAAAAAATTGATAAGTGCATAGATTAAGTGAGGAACCATTATCTATCAAGATACTTTTGATAAATGTTTCTCCAATAAATATTATGATGTAAAGGGATGAATCTTCTTGCAAGTTTGAGGAAGAAATCTCATCATCATAGAATGAAATATGATTAATCCCAAGATAACTTACAACACTAATGATATCTCTAGGGAGAATATCTTGAGGAATAAATTGTTGGCTTAGAATCTCCAACAAGGCTTCCCTATGAGTAGGAGAAGTTTGCAAAAGTTCTAAAAGAAATATCTTGGTTGGAGTACTAGCTAATTGATATTGATGATTGGGTAGGGGATTTTGGAATATTCCCATGTCTTGATCAGTTGTAGGTGTAGGATATTGATTTTTTATTAGAGGATTATGATCAAGAATAGATTGAAAGTCCTCTACAACAAGACAACCTTCATCAATCAAATACTAAACCAGATGTTTCAACTTCTTACATGATTTTGTCATGTGCCCATACACTCTATGGTATTCACAATGTTGTTTGGGCTTATACCAATCATCCATGCTACCTGGTTGCCTTACGGGAGGTAACTCAATCTTGATTTTATGTAGCATTTGCTTGAGAATTATAGATAATGGTTGATCAAGCTTTGTAAACTTAGTGGTGAAGGTTTTTGAGGAACCTTGAACACCAATTTCCTTAAGGTATTAGTAATAGTAGGGTTTAACAATTGATTATCTATTTTTTCATAATTGTGAGTGGAATGATAATGATATATTATGAAGTATGATGTGAGTGCATGGTAGAATTGGAAAAAGAGGGAGTGTCTTGTTGATATGGATATGTCATGTTATGAGGAGAATATGGAAGTGGTTGTGACTACAATAATGATGGAAAAGAATGTGGAAAGGAGAATTGTGGATGGATTGGTTGAGAGGGAAAATATGGAATAAGATGAGGTTGTGACAAGGGTAATGTTGAATATGGAAGAAATTGTGAATGGGATTGGTCGTAATCCATCAACGTAGTTGGTGGAATACCCTCGATATTGCCTATCGGGGAAGTGACATAGGTAAGTTTGTATTGAATTGAGTTATCTACAAGACCCATAATATTATCACCATTTTTGAAAGTAGTATTCATGTTTTTGGAAAGAATGAACAAAAATCACTCAGAGAAAATACCACACAAAATATTTTCTTCACTTCACCAACTAGTTTTTCTTTAATGTGATCTTGACTTAGTTGAAAAGAAATATAGGTGGTGAAAAGAAATATGTCCCTTATAACCAACATACTCTCTCTAAATTATCCTGAAGTGGTCTAATATTAGTCATCTAGATTTCTCAGAACTAGGAAGGGTACACCACTTAATACCCAACTTACCTAGTTGGGGGGTTTGCCCTCAAATCCGCACCAAAACCTGACACCACCTAGTGCCAAGGGTGGTATGGAACTAGATCAATGTCAGTACATGCCACCAATGAGAAAAAAAGAGGAGGTAAAGTGAAAAGAAAAGAAGTGTGATAAATTTAAACCCTTAATACATGATCTTTCATGTCAAGTTCACCAAAGAATGTAGGATAAAAATTTTGCACCCCTTTCCCTCAAGCTAATGGATCCATGCCTAGAAGGGGATGGGAAGTCAAAAGCCTACACCTCAATGTGAGGTTTACCTGATGTCGTATCTCATTTGGTGATGGTTAATAGATTGGGGTTTCACTAAGAAATGTTTAAAGACCATTTCTACGTTTGGCCAAGGTGTATGTTTGAATGAGTTCTTTTGGATAACAAGCACCTAGATTTTGGGATAGAATGCAACTAAAACTAAGCTATATGCAATTTAGATTTCCTTGCAAACAACACACAACAAGAAATTGGTCTAAACTAAATGCATTGCAATTTTTTTTTTTATATTTTCTTATGTTTTCAAAATGATCTACGGGTAAAATAGATATGGAAATGATAGAAAATAGAAATATGAAGTGAAATAGATTATACAAAAGATCTACCTAAATTTAATGAATGAGTAGAGTGAATTCATGATTGGTCTGGAAAATTTATGACTTATGAGCAAATTTGTGGCCTATCTAAAGATTCACGAGCTGAGAGCAAATTCACTATTCAAGTGTGAAATCATGAGGAACTTGCAGTTAATTACACATAACACTAAAAATTACAATTAGTGATTGGGAATCTGCTTAGGCCACTATAAATTTGGTCTTAGTAACGTGGAAGTCAAATACCCTTGGCATCTTTAACAAATCATGCATGAAAAATGAAATTGTAGATCTACTTGCAAATAGACAAAGACCTGAAATGAAATATCGAAATGGTATAGAAATTAGAGTGTTGTAAAATGTAAAATGATCAAGATACAATATGAAAATACAATGATAGATCTAAAAGCAGAGATTTACCCCAAGGTTTGTGCCAGTGCAAATTCATGGATTGTGAGCAAATTCTTAGCCTATGAGTGAAGTCGCGACTAACCCATGAATTCATTAAATATGTAAAAAATGTGAAATACCAAAGCAAAAAATGTAGCGAAATGTCAGGATAAACATAAAATAAATTTATCACAGTGGGAGTATAGCAGATCCGATCATCTGACATTGTAAAAGCGATGGTAACAAGATGGATTTTTCTCATACTAAGACAAGCTTCAAAAGTGATCTCCAAGCAACAAAGGACCTGTTTGTATCACTCAACCTACAACAAATTTGTTAGTCCTTAGCCTCTCTTAATAAGAATGTAATTGATCTCAGTTTACCAATAAGTTTTCTCAATTCACCATTGATTTGTTCAAATGACCATTAGCCTCAATTAGATGGTAGAATGCTTGTTTTAACAATTTGATCAGCACAAGATAACCACCAGTTGTAATATTTGGGGTGGTAGTTCAGGTTGGTTAGCCAAATTGGATAAATTACTAATATAGGTGAATTTGTGGGTCAAGATTAGGACTCATGAATTTGCGAAATATGCAAAAATAGGTTTCGTTAGAATGAATTTTTATGACCATTCGGGTAGTAGGTGGGTTACCGAATTTTATAAATTCATGGTCTAATATTCCAGGCCATGAATTCATGAAAAAATTATGGTTGGTCAGATTTATGCTTGGTCGAAATAGTCATTCGGGATGATAGGCAGGTGATCTATTTTTGCAAATTCGCAATCTAAAATTATGAGCCATGAAATAGCAAAAATATAGGAAAAAATGCAATGGAGGTTGGCACATGCAAAAAATAAGGTGGGGTTGATGAGGGGTGAGACTACGTGTGTTAGAGGGTTTAGGAAATTATGATAAGGGTTAAAATACATTGTCTACAAAATTCAGTGCCTATTCTTC
Source organism: Wollemia nobilis (assembly GCA_028583015.1). NCBI lineage: Eukaryota > Viridiplantae > Streptophyta > Pinopsida > Araucariales > Araucariaceae > Wollemia > Wollemia nobilis. Next base: position 3,055,147 of record JAQPPZ010002050.1, read on the forward strand.
AATTACCTATTACAAAGCTTTATCTTCAATATATACATACATGAGACTCTTCATATTCACATGACTCTTGACCTTTATACTTACATAAACTTTTCATCTCCTCATACTCACAAAAGATCTAACTCTTCATATTTGTCATATATTTACATAAATACAAAGACTTTCATGATCACACATAACTAATATGTTGGAAATATTAAGTACATTGGTTGTCATTGATGTCAATGATAGCTTGGCATGATAAAAAGTAAAGGTTATAATATTTACTTTAAATATTATAAGCCAAAGAGGTTTGGGATAAAGTTCTAAGTGTTTGGTTAAAAGGTTGAAGGCCCAAGTTTTAAGACCATGGTTCAAAAATAAAGCAAGTGACTAAGGCTTAAAAGAGATAATATTATAATATTTTAATAATATAATATTGGGGAAAAAGTTTGAAAAAGAAAGGACTTAAAATACCACCATGGGCTTAGAGGATAAAGGTTATAATATTTAATATTTTAAAGATTTAAATATTTCAATAAAGTTTGGGTGCCAAAATTTAAAGACGCTGATGTCATGACAAGGAAGGACATGACTTGCATATAAATAAAGGTTCAAAACCTTGGAAAATTGATCGGACATGCATGTAAATCGAATAATCTGCTCGTGCATTTTAGTCGACGAATAGAAGAAGATGAAGGGCATGTTTTTCGATGAAGAAGTCAGAATGGTCAAAAATGTTGTGTTGGTCAAGAGGACACATCTGGTAGGCTAGCACAGTTGGTCATAGGGGCAACACTAAGGTACTGGTTCAGAATCGATCGTGGGTTCGAATCCCTTGGAGAGATTTTTTGCAAAGCAGTTGAAGAAGCACAACTTCTAAGGCAAAGACAACGAAGTAAAAGAGAATTACACATGTTTGGTTCTAGCTAGGTGGCTAGTCCAGGTGGCTGGCGGGTCTTGCATAGATCACTTGCAGTAGATAAGTCTCATGGTTGAAACCCAATGGCATTCATTTTGATTTTTGATAGGATAAAAGAAAGATAAAATAGTTTTGGTGCACCTTTGTCCCCAGCGGGTGGGCCAGCCCAGTTGGCACTCTAGCTTGTGCTAGAGCATGGGCTTCGTGAGGACACGAGTTCAACTCGTAGTGGTGGCAGTGATAGACATGGTAAGGAATAATAATAATTTTTTAATTATTATTAAAGTGTGGTATTGCTTGGCACTCAATCTAGGGAAACAATGTTTAATTTTTAATTTGAAGAATTGCATAGTATTGACTTAGGAAGATATAAGGATGATGTTTGAAAATCCAAAATTGTATGCAATTCAAAATTTTTGTGTGGTTCTATAAAGTTAATATAACTTTAAAATTGGAGATAAAAGGTGGATGAAAGTGATTTGAACTTTGTTATGTGACTTAGGGTTTTGGCATGTGGTTTTTACAAGTAGGAGTTATAAGGTGTGTTGTTGATTTTTGTGTGTAATTTTTGCATGGTGGAAAAAGGGTTTGAAGGAGTTGTAAATCAATATTATTTTACACAAAAGGTTTTTATGTGGATGGTTGAAAAAGTGTTATGCTAACTAACCTATGAAGTGTTATAATATTGAAATAACATTGTGAGATAGGTATTGAAGGATCTTTGTCATCAAAGAAAATCAAGAGGTATGTTGATATTATTCCTTCTCTAAGATGTCTGGTTAAGCACGTATTTATGAATCATAAAGGTGGAGATAAAATGTTTTATTAATGTGGATTGTTGGAAATACTTGAGCTAGGGTTTGTGAAACAAAATGTGCATTCATTGTTTGAATGAGTTTGTAATTTTTGAAGCATTGGTTTGAATGTATTGAATGTGGATGAGCAAGTTTTGTAAAAGCAATTTGTGTATTGGGTTTGAGTAAATTTGGAAAGGACATATGGTGGAATTATATTGCATATCATTTCCTATGTTTTTTGAACTATGATTGAGCATATGTTATGAGCAGTTTTGAGCATGTGTTATGAGCAGTTTTGAGCATGTATTATGAGTAGTTTTGAGCATGTGTTAGAGCATATTTGAGCAGATAAAATAAGTAGACTTGAGCAATATTGTGAGCTATTTGAACAAGCATTTTTGGAAAAGGTCTTGTGAGAAGTTCTAGGCAAGTTTGAAGCAATCTTATGAGAAAGTTTAATGTAAAATTATGAGCAAGTATAAGAAATATCAGTATAGGAAATTGATCAGTGTTGTGAGTAGATTTGATCAAATTTTTGAGTAGATTTTATTAGGGTTGTGAGAAAATTTTATCAGGGTTGTGAGTAGATTTGATCAAAGTTATGAGTAGAATTGATCAGAGTTGAGCAGATTTAAGAACAGGATTTGGAAGTCAATTGATGCGTTGTCATTATGCACATCATTAATTCTCAATGAATTTGTCAATCTAGGGCAGTGTACAAGGCTATTTGCGGAAGGAGGAGTGAACAGGGCTATAACTTAGGTCATTTGGAAGCAATAGGTCTTATTAGTGAAACCGATTATGTGGGGGATTTAGAACATTTTTATCTTTAAATTGCATAAATTTAACTTTAATCTAATTGCAAAAATGGAAACTAATTACTAACTATAGAAATGAAATCCTAGTTACAATTACAGAATGAAATCTAATTATGTTGCAGAAATAACTCCCTAGTTACAATTGCAAAATTAGAAATCTAATTATGATTGCAGAAAGGAAGTCTATTTAATTTTGCAGTAATGGAAACCTAATTATAACATGGAAATTAAGTCCTTTCAATGCTCTATAATAGAAGTTTGTCAATATTCTGTGCAGGGGTTGACAGCAAAACACAAAATGTAGTAAATTGCAAAAAACAGTAAATTTTGGAAATGACAATCTACAGTAATTTGAAAGCTTGCTGAAAATGGAGATTACAAAAAAACCTATCATTAATCACAAGATCATCCTAATAATAAAATAAACTAAGATTGCAAATACTGTTAGCTGTTTACAAGGAAATAAAATGACAAGTTTTGCAACTTATTCTGTTGCAACAAAATCAGAATAAAAACCTGTTGTTAGTCCTCCTCCTAGGTCTGGAAGTGGCCATCCTCCTTGTCCAGAAGAATGTATGAGTATTTCTCTCTCTAGATCTTACTCACACTCATTCACAACAACATGAATAAAAATAGTGCACTTTATTGATTCAAGAACATAATTACAGTGTTGCTGCTAAAAACCCTGTTACAGGACTGTAACAATTACTTTTATTATTATTATACTACTTGCTTACTTTTGCTCTACCATTCTTAGATCAACCTAGACGGGATCTATCTATTTATAGATATCCTAAAATCTAATTACAAACTGAGAATATCTCATTCCTATCTTACAGATCTATTCCTATTATGCTGCAGCAATTCTTGGGTTTATCCTAGAAGAGGACCAAAATTGATCTTTTCCATGAATGGTGGCTTTGGACGACAAGGATGACAAAGTCAGATGGGAGATATTTTCCCTTAACCTTTTCAACCTTATTTACTTTTTTCCATCGTCATAAATTAGTCAACAACTCAAAAAGCGCTTTCTGTTCTCATTCCGAAGATAAGTGGCTCATTCCAAAGAGACTATATTTCTCATTCCGAAGATGTCCGCTCATTTCGAAGAGACTGTATTTCTCATTCCGAAGATGTCTGCTCATTTTGAAGATCTTTGAAATGAACAACTATGTGCTCTTCAAGTGATTTCATATACATTTCTTAAATGGGTTAGCTCTCAGGATCAATTTGTAATAGCCTTCATCTCTCTCCATGTGTGAATTCCATGCCTTGCCATTCATTGGCAGTTGGCTGGAATTTACATTGGAAAACTAGTTTTTGCTGCACAATAACAGTTTGCTTGCACTATTTACTAGATTTAGATTAAAAAATGCTTGAAACATATAAAAAAAAACTAGTGAAGTGCTGCTATCAACCTAAGCATACTTCTCATTTAGCAAGTCATGATAAAGTAACATAAAACTATGCAAAAACTGTAAAAAATCAGAATATAGTATTTCTAACACATTGATCATGCAAACAGTTAATACATAGCATATTAAATCAACTTAACTAGCATATCATATTAAACACAAGAGTTTTTAGGCGTTTCAATGTTCAAAACATGCTATGATTGAGGCATTTCCATGCCTCATCATTTCCCCCAACTTATATTAATGCATGTCCTCATGCATTCGGTTGGGCTATAGAATCACATATATCCATATTCAAATTCCATGATCTGTAGAACAATTTGGTGCCTATATAATATCCCCTGTTCTCCTGAAGGTTTATGAGCCATTCTTCAAACTGATCATCAGGTTGAGGATCTTATTCAAAATAGAAAGGAACTGGAGAAATGATGGTTGGAGGCCTAAATTTGAGACCTATCCAGTGATGTTGCATGATTTCAATCAGCTGTATCACTCATTCTGCCATTCTTCTGGACCATTCTAGGTTAATGGAGGAGATAGTTTCCCTTTTCTGTAAAGACATTGAAAGTTTTGCCTATCTATTTATGTAAAATGATAATGCTGGAACAAAACTGTTATTACAAAAATTCTGGAATTTGGTCACACAGTCCCTTAAATTGCTCAAGTACATCCTTTTTACATCTTCCTTGTTCATCATGGTGAAATGTTGTCTGGTGATAATTGGATGATTTGGCTGAACTGCTCTGACTAACAATTTAGCTCTTAATTCAATTTCTTTATTTTACCTTTTCTCCTGATCCCAGTAAAATTGATTTTGTAAAGTGGACATGAATGCTCTCAGTTGAATATCTCCTATGTAAATTTGAGGGTGAAACTCTACCTCTTATGGAAAAAATAAGTTGTGTAAAAATAATTCACATAAGAGGTTTTTTTGTTCTACAACGCTGTTAAAATAGGCTTCTAACAAATCTGTAGTTGTGTCCAATTTGTATGGGAGACCTGAGCTAATCCTCATGACCTGCCATCTGAGATATTTATCCTTCAGAATGAGATTGTAAAATCTGTCCGACTATCTGAATTGGACCAAAAACTCAGCAATCTGAAATAAATCAGTCACTTTTTCATTCAATGCCTTGATTTCTGTTTCTTTTGCCTCTAACTGTTTACCTTCCAATTTAAAATTTTTAACTTTAGTGGCAATTTTTTCATATCTGATCACCCAAATAGCTATGTCTGTATTATATTGCTCTAGGGATACAGTATTAGGTGGTCTAACTACAGGTGGAAATCTGGATAGTAGGTATACCTGAACTCCTTTTTCTACTACTTCCACTGGTTGGTCATCTGATAATAATTCTACTTGTATCCATTTTTCTACTATTTCTACTGGTTGGTCATCAGACAACAATTCTACTTGTACCCTTTTTTCTGCTATCTCCACTCGTTGGTCATCAGAAAAAAATTCTACTTGTACCCCCTTATCCTCTACTTTTATTGAAGGCATAACAATTTTAAATAAAGAAATCTCATTTGAAGGAGTACTTGAACAATTTCATGTTGCTGTTTAGACTGCTCATGTACTGGTGTTTCATGCTGTGACTCATCTTCAATATTCCTTTCTATCAATTCTGGAGCATCTTCAGAATGAGAAGGCAATGCTTCAGAATGGAAGGACACTTCTTCAAAATGAAAGGGCACTACTTCAGAATGAACACCTATGTCTTTAGTCATAGTTTTAGATGCCTCAATCAAAGTAAAAGAGTCATCTGCCCTAGATAATTCCATAATTAACTGAGCCAAATTATCCTCATCAATTGATATAGTTGGCTGTTCTTCAGACTGTGACAACCTTTTCCTCAATTCTGCCACTTCCTATTGTAATTCTGTAATATGCTTTTCCTGTATTTCAATGATATTTTCTTTTTCTTCAATCCATTTAGTTTGTGTTTTGATAACACTTTTTTCTGCTCTTAACTGTTATGTGATGTCCACCTCCTTTGTTTCTTATTTAGAATCTGATGCAGATAAATAATTTGTAGTTGGTTGCTCAGTAGCTATCTCATATTTTGCTTTAGCTGTCTGCTCTTGTTCAGGAGGTTCCATGAAATTATCTATGATTACATCCACATCTTATGTGGCTTGTTGAACTGTAGAAACTTCAAAACTGTCTTGCCCAGTCTCTTCCTCAATCATTTGTTTAGGGAATTCTAAAAAATCTTCAAGGGATGGTTGCACTTTTGTAAAATTCGGACTGCCTTCCACCTTCTTCTTCTATCACTTGTTCTTCTATTTCTCTCAAGTGGAGTCTTGTAGACCTCCTAGTTCCTGTTGTAAATTTTTTCTTCCTGCCCTACTTTTTGGTGACAGCAGGGGCTGTGGAGACAGTTTCAGATTCTAGTGGGAGTGCTTTTGTTTCCCTTGTTGTTGCCTCCCCTATTTTTCTAGGCACTTCACTCCCCTGTTTTGACAGATCAACAACATCTTCAAAAAAATGAACTTTCTTCTGTTTTTCTTTTCGACTGTCGATTCCAGACCCTCTCTTCTTTTGTTTCTTAGCTTGTAAGGTTGAAGGTTCTAGAGAAAGGTGTTATGTTGATTTTTCTAGGTGTGTTTCCTCCTCTACAACAATATCTATGGCAGCATATTTTTCTTCTTCCTCTGCAACAATAGCTATGGCAGCATCTGTTTCTTCCTCCTCCTCATCCTCTCTTCCAAAAACTACATCATTCAGAGTAGAATAAAACCTATCAAAGCTTCTAGGGTTTCCTCTAAAATGATGTTGGTAGACTAATTTATTAAGACCATGGTGGTGAGGGCTACCTTTTTCTTCCTGATATCGTTTTGCCATATTTTTCAACTCCTAGTGTAGATACAGGGGAAGATTTACCCTAACTTCTGGCTGTTGCCTACCATGTCTTAGGTGGTTCAAAATTTTGAAATGATTCCTTGATAAAAGTACATACTGCCCTTCACAGGTTAAAAAATTTATCACCCATGTGGCCACTTCATTCCAGGGTTCTTGTAGGCTGGCCCTTTTTACCCCCTTGCATGTGTTGTTATGCATTAAGTATTCTGGCTCCCTGTCATTTTCTTCCAAAAATTGATTAACTACAATTGCCAGTGTATTTTTTTTAGTTCTGGAAATTTGAAGACCTTCTAATGGAAGCTCAGTAATTTCACTTAAAAATTTAGGGGTTACCTTAATCGTCATGTCGTTAATGTGTGCCTGGTTATTTCTGAATGTGTGAGTGAACATGCCGGCCAAATCTTCAGAGGACCCATAAAATTTTTCCAAAAATGGCATAAGCCATCCATATTCAAAAATTTGCAGCACTTCTAGATTTTCTCGAAGGTGGGTGGTCTCTGTTGGTTCCATCTTTGTTTTTCATCCCATTTTCATGTTTCGGTATGTTAAAAATTGCTCACATTTACTGCTACTCTTCCACTGGATCACCTGTTTCAATTGCTTTGTTTAACTTCTTCGAAATGAACTGTAATATCTGCACTGTACCTTGTAATCACTTTGCATTAACAATAATGTCTTCAAAAGGAAGGGTGGCACACATCTCTATTTTTGCTTTGAACACCTATTCGTTAATGATTGCACATATGTCCTTGCCGTCAGATCCATATTACTTATTTTTAGCTCCTCTATTTTGCTCGCAGATTTCTCACGTGCATGGTTATCAACATCGAACAATGGTGGCATGTTGTTGGTCAATTCCTCATGATTCTGGTACTTCCTTAATGGGTGCAATATAAGACAAATCACATATCAAATGACATGTGTCATTTATCATATGCAGTTAAAAATAATTCTATTGATCATATATTTTCCCCCTTCTTGGATGCCACGTGGAAATATCCTGTTGAATGCTCATTTCGAAGATTATGTTTTATTGCGAAAACAATTGCTCATTCCAAAGATAAAGTTTCATTTCGAAGACAAGTCCTCATTTTGAATATCATGCTTTATTGCGAAGACAATTCCTCATTTCGAAGATAAAGCTTCATTCTAAAGACAATTCCTCATTCCGAAGACAAAGCTTCATTCCGAAGACAAAGTGCAACATTCATTCTGTTGTCATTCCAAAGACAATTTCATTCCGAAGACAAAGTGCAACATTCATTCTGTTGTCATTCCGAAGACAATTTCATTTCGAAGACAAAGTGCAACAGTCATTCCGAAGACAATTTCATTTCGAAGACAAAGTGCAACAGTCATTCCTAAGAAGATAAAAGACACTATTTTTGGTATTCTCATTCTGAATATTAGGCAGAAACCAATATTCTCCTTCTCAAAACATGTTTTAAGTATGCCAACTCTTATGGATACCTTTTATGCTAATGGTTAATTGTTATATACTACATACCAATCATTTTTCTCTCTCTTTTTTTTTCTTGTTTTCTCTTTTTTTTTTCTCTCCTTTTCTCTCTGTTTTTTTTTTATTCTGATTATGCCCGTGAAGGAATTTATGATTTCCTTGAAATCATGCCCATGAAGGAATTCACAATCAAAATTTATTCATCTTTTTTTTTTATGCTTTTTCTGATTTTTTAAATTTTTTTTTGCTTTTCTTGAAATCCATGATCATGCTGATTTTATTGAAGTGGAAGAGGGAATCTCTTCCACCTGTTGTGCATCCAAACTATCAAGTTATTGCAAGAATTCCTCTTTAGTCAGAGGTGTATGGTACACCCTGAGGCGATGTCCATTCACTACCAACTTTCTTCGTGACCCATCAATAGGAGATAGATGAGCTGCTCCATTGTCAAATACCTCTTCAATCTGGTAAGGTCCAAGCCATCTAGTTCTCAGCTTTCCAGGGAAGTCTTCATAGTGAGAATCAAACAACAAAGCCCAATATCCTTACTAAAATTTCCTCTGTTGAATGTGATTGTCATGCCACATCTTCCTCTGCTCCTAAATCACTTCAATTTGGTGTAGAGCATCCAATCAAAGTTCATCCAATGCATTCAGATGCAGAATCCTATCCGTCTGTGCCTGTGACAATTCAATCCCAATTTCCAATGTTGTGCGCAATGTTAGTAGATCAAATTCAATAGGTAGGAGGGGATTTTTACCAAAACTAGTTCATAAGGTGTGAATCTAGTAGTGGATTTTCAAGTAGTATTGTAAGCCCAAACTGCTTCAGGTAATTTATCTAGCCAGTTTCTCCTATGAAAAGCTACTATTTTTGTCAAGATTCATTCTAGTTCCCTATTTGTTACTTAAACCTGGCCATTTGCTTGTGGGTGGTAAGGTGATGATTTCCTATGTTTGATTTCATATAATTATGTAAAAGCCTTAATAACTTTAGATGCAAATTGGGGTCCTTGGTCTGTGGTGATAGACCGTGGAGCTCCAAATCTTTGAAAAATCTGAGTATACAAGAAATCGGTGACCTTATATTCACGAGCATGTTTGAAAGTACACACCTCTACCCACTTTGTCAGGTAATCAATGCATACTAGAATATGCACCTTTCCTTGAGAAGGTGGATCAATAGGTCCTAAAAAATCAAGCACCCACATCTCAAATGGCTCTAAAACCAATTGAGGTTGTAGTGGAATTTCATTTGTATGAGTGGGTTTCCCCATTATTTGACATGCATCACAATGTCTGATGTACTTTTTCACATCCTTATGAAGAGATGGCCAATAATATCCTGTCCCTAAAATTTTTCTAATTGTGCTTTTTACATAATAGTGTCCACCTGAGGGTTCATCATGACAAGCCCTAAGGATATCATATACCTCATCCTTTTGGATACACCTGCGTAACACATGGTTAGGACTGCACTTAAAAAGTATACCCTTAATCCACTCAAAGGAAAAACTCTGTTTGATCAATTGTTTTTTCTGTTTTGAAGTGAAATGTGGAGGAAATTTCCCTATGACCAAATAATTGGCTATATACGCAAACCAAGGTGATTGGACAGATATAGAAAATAAGTTTTCATCAAGAAAAGTGTCCTCAACTAATTCCCCTTCCTCTGTGTTCTGCAACCTGGATAAGAAATCTGCCACAACATTAGCTTTTCCTAGTTTTTTGATTATTGTGATATCAAATTCTTGCAACAACAGTAACCAACGAATAATTCTTGCACTTACCATAGGCTTATTCATCAAATACTTAATGGTTGTGTGATCTGTGTGAACAAATATTTGATAACCTATGATGTAATGCTTGAATTTGTTGATGGCATAAATTACTGCCAAGAATTCCTTCTTAGTTGTGGTATAATTTTTCTCAGCTCCTATCAAATTCTTTCTAATGTAGTAGATGGCATAGTGTTCACCATTGTCAATTTGTCCTAATGCTGCTCCAATTGTAGTATTGGAAGCATCAACCTGTATGTGAAATGGTAATGTCCAATTAGGTCCTCTTAACACACGTGGATTTACTAATTTCTCTTTCAGAGCTTCAAATGATTCCTGACACCTTGCAGTCCAGGAGAATTTAGAATCTTTAGTCAATAGGGCAAACATGGGATTGGCTATTGTGTTAAAGTGAGGAATAAACCTACGATAAAAACCAATGTGTCCTAGGAAGCTTCTGACATCAGTATGAGTTTTAGGAGGAAGAATATTCTTGATAATTTCCACCTTATTTGGATCAACTTGGATCCCTTGAAGAGAGATGTTATGACCAAGAACTATTCCTTCCTCCATGATCATAAAACATTTGTCTGGATTCAAGGATAACTGGTATGTTTCACAACGAGTTAAAACTCTGTCAAGGTTTTCTAATGTAAAGTCAAAAGTCTATCCACATACTATGAAATCATCTATGTATATCTCAACACTGTTGGTAGTCAGATTAGAAAAAATTGCTAAGACCGTTCGCTGAAATTTTGCTGGGGCATTACACAAACCAAAAGATAAAACCCTATAGGAAAATGTTCCCCATGGACAGGTAAAGGTTGTTTTCTCTTGATCTTTAGGTGCAACCTGAATTTGATTATACCCATTAAATCCATCAAGAAAACAAAAGTATTTCTTTCCAGCAAGGGTATCTAACACTTGATCTATGAAAGGTAATGGAAAATGGTCTTTGTATGTCACTTTGTTCAGTCTACACATACTATCATTTTTCTATTTTTCTTAGGAACTATAACCAATGGAGAAACCCACTGGCTATCAAAAATTGGGTAAATGAATCCTACCTCCAGAAGTTTTTCATTTTCTTCCTTTACAATATTCCTCAAGGCAGGATTTAGTCTTCTCTGGGGTTGTCTTACTAGCTTGAATTCTTCAGTATAAATCCTATGGGTGCATATATCAGGGTGAATTCCTGACATATCCTTGTAGTCCCAAGAAAAGCATGAACATGCTTTTGCAAAATAGTTATCAATTTTTCTTCCTCTTCCCTAGTAAGCCAGCTGTTAATGTTCAGTAATTTGCCTGGCTGGAATTCTATTTGTTTTGTATTTGGAAGGACTGAATTCACTTCTTTATACTTGGTGATTAGGGAGTTAAGAGGGCAATGATGAGATAGGAGGAAATAAGAAGTTTATGTTTCATTGATTTCTAATGGAAGCATATCCTGTATGGAACAGTGAGAAGGGAAAATCAGGTGATGGTGCCACCCATGTGGTAGTGAAACTAATGTTTCCTGTGATAGTACAGATGGATCACCTTCAAAAATTTGGTTCTCCTCATTCTCTAAAAACTGATGGATATTTACTGCTTCTTCTTCTAACCCTTGTTCATGCAGAACATTCATTAGGATAGTTTCATTCTCTAAAGTTTCTATGTCATGGAGGTCTTCTGTGTGTTTCCTTACTACTAAGGTGGCTAGTGTGGAAATAACCTCTTCTGGTTCTTCATCTGAGTCAGGAAACCATAACTGACATGAAAAATTGTTGGAGGGTCTTGCAGGAGAGATCTGTTTTAGATCAATACCATTTGAAATAGTCATTTTTCCAAATCTGCATTCTATGAAGGCTACTATAGTTGCAAGCCAAGGTCTTCCCAGAATGATGGGATATCCATGTGCTTAATTTCTTGGCTGTAAAACCAAAAAATCTGTAGGGAATTCCAAAGAAAAGACTTCTATAGGGACATATTCGATGATACCTTCAGGTTTTACAACTGACCTATTAACCCTTTCTAAAACTGTAAATGTGGGACTGAGATGTTTGAGCTGTAATTGTTCCATTATATCCTTGGTCATGACATTTATTGCAGCTCATAGATCTACTAAGACATTTGATATTGGTACTGAGCCTATAGTAACTGCGATAACTGCACTCCCTGGGTCACTATACTTTGGAGGTACAAGTTTTTTTGGATAAGAGATCAACTATCTTTCCTTCAACCTGAACAGTCTTGGGAAATACTTTCTTTTTTCTTCCTGCTCTTCTAATGCACAAATCTCGGACATTACTTTTAATCACTGGTATATCCTTAATGGCTTGCAATAAGGGCAATGATATAGTTAAATTTCTAAGTTCCTTGACCAGGTCTGACTCAGAATTTTTTGCTGTGGTATTGAATCTTTCAAGATATGGAATTATCCTTGATGAAGGTAATTGTTCTGCCTGTGGTTCTATTTTTCTTCTTATTTCTCTGTTGTTGGTTTAACTCTAACTAGTTCAAAAGGTTCTTGTTTTTAATTTTCCTTGATTTTAGTTGAAATAGGTTCAGGTACAACTTTTCCTAAACAAAGTTGGATGTTACTACAATCAAGAACATTTATTTCAGCATTTTCTTCAGCTTCAGCCACATAGACATGGGATGCCTGTCTCATGTTGTTTGGATTAGTGACTGGTTGAGCTAGAAGTTGAGGTTGTTTCACCTGTTGTGTTTGCTATGGTTGGTTCTATTTTTCTTGAAATTTTTTATTAGGTGCAGGCAGCAAATGCTGAGTTTGACCTTGATTTCTTTGCTGCCTTGGATAGGACTGGTATTGCTGACTCCACTGTGGTTGATTTTGCATCCAATGTGGATTAGTCTAATTCTGACTCCAGGGTGTGTTGTTTTGATTCCATGATGGGTTATTCTAATTCTGATTCCAGGTTGGATTACTCCAACTTGTTTATGGCCTTTCTTGGGAATTTGTCCATTAAGAATAATTCCAAGGATGTTGGGGTGGTTTTGATTGTCCCCAAGGCATAGTCCAAGGATTATACCCCCAATTTGTAGAAAAACGAGGGGGATTTTGGTTCTGAGAGAAATTTACCCCTGTTTTGGTCCAACATAGTTGAGTTCCTCAGTCTGACTCTCTAACATAGTTTTGAGTTATGGTAGAAGGTAGCACTTATCAGTCAAATGCTTCTTCGAATAGATACTACAAATGGTTGAGATAGAAATTTTATTCAAAGGAAATTCCTGCAAAGCATGTTTATTTCTACATCTTGGGCAATAAATTGCCAAAGGTTCTATGGTTTTTGCTTTTGCAGACATTTCTCCCAAAGTTGTGTTCAATTGCACCAGAATATCAGTTTTAAAATTTGCAAGTTCCTCTATTAGGTCCTTCACATAAGTGCCATTTGTACTCTTCTTTTTTATTCCCTGCTTAGTGCAAGAGTAATTCTTACAGAGACCCACAATTTCCTCATTACTGAGAGTATTTACATCCCCTTTTCCCATCAAATCCAATACTTCTTTGGATTCATCTTGTAATCCTCTCAAAAATATGGTTTTGCATAACTCAAGTTCTACAAGTCCACATCTCCTTTGAACAAAGGAGAACCTATCAAGATAGTCTTCTAATGTTTCATCATCTTCCCTGCTTAATCTCGAATAACTCATATTTCCTATTCCTTACACGGCAATACTCCTGATATTTGTCTAAAAACATAGTTTCCATTTGATCCCAGGTTCGGATGGAATTTGGCTCTAAGCTCATGAACTAGCGTAATGTTGAGTCTTTGAGTGTTGAGGGAAAAACCTTAAGTTTATGATTGTCATTTACATAGTCATAGGTTTGACACACTACTTTGAACTCAAACAAAAATTGATCAGGATATTCAGATACAACACCTCGAAAGGTTGGAAGTACTGAAGGTGAAATGGTTTTCATGGGGGAGTTTTGTGTTGGATTCAAATGGATAGGATATTCAAATGTTTTGGAAGGTTGGGGCATATCCTAATCATTTCTTTCATCATGGACATAGCCATATTGGCCATCCCCATATAGATTGCCTCTTCCTACCATAGTTTCCAGTTCCTTGGGAACAGTTAAACCTATCCAAATTTCACTCTTAAGAGGTCTAGAATCCTCTGTTGATGATGATTTTGATGATTTTTCTTACTTAAGATGTTCTAATGATGATGAAGCTAGTGATTTTTGTTTCAATTTTTTTGGTAGTTCATACACAAGTAATTCACCCCTTAGGCGTGAAGATCTTCTTATTGGAACAATCCAGGGATCCTTTTGAGTAATTCTACCTATTTCATCCCTAGGCTTACTCATTCATGTTTACTCTTTAATGACATAAATTATAGGTCAATAGTTGTTACTTTAACCAACTGTTATATTCAGATTTTATCCTAAATTTTCACAACTCAGTCTAATTAATAGCTATTGGACTATTGTCACCTTCTAGAAACACTATTCCTCAACAACGATGCCAAAATGATGCATTGTCGTTATGCACATAATTAATTCTCAATGAATTTGTCAATCCAGGGCAGTGTACAAGGCTATTTGTGAAAGGAGTGAACAAGGCTATAACTTAGGTCATTTGGGAGCAACATGTCTTATTAGTGAAACCGATTTTGTGGGGGATTTAGGATATTTTAATCTCTAAATTACATAAATTGAACTTTAATATAATTGTAGAAATGGAAACTAATTACTAACTGCAAAAATGAAATCCTAGTTATAATTACAGAATGAAATCTAATTATGTTGTAGAAATAACTCCCTAGTTACAGTTGCAGAATTAAAAATCTAATTATGATTGCAGAAAGGAAGTCTATTTACTTTTTCAGTAATGGAAACAAGATTATAACATGGAAATTAAGTCCTCTCAATGCTCTGTAATAGAAGGTTGTCAATCTTCTATGCAGGGGTTGACAGCAAAATACAAAATGTAGTAAATTGTAGAAAATAGTAAATTCTAGAAATGACAATCTGCAGTAATTTGAAAGCTTGCTGAAAATGGAGATTACAAAAAAACCTACAATTAATCACAAGATCATCCTAATAATAAAATAAACTAGGATTTCAAAGACTGTTAGCTGTTTACAAGGAAATAAAATGACAAGTTTTGTAACTTATTATGCTACAGCAAAATCAGAATAAAAACCTCCTGTTAGTCCTCCTCCTAGGTCTGGAAGTGGCTAGCCTCCTTGTCCAGAAGAAGGTATGAGTATTTCTCTCTCTAGATATTACTCACACTCATTCACAACAACATGAATAAAAATAGTGCACTTTATTGATTCAAGAACATAACTACAGTGTTGCTGCTAAAAACCCTATTACAGGACTGTAACAATCACTTTTCTTATTATTATACTACTTGCTTAATTTTTCTCTACCCTTCTTAGCTCAACCTGGATGGGAGCTATCTATTTATAGATATCCTAAAACCTAATTACAAATTGAGAATATCTCATTCCTATCTTACAGATCTATTCCTATTATGGTGCAGCAATTCCTGGGTTTATCCTAAAAGACGACCAAAATTGATCTTTTCCATGAATGGTGGCTTTGGGTGGCAAGGACGACAAAGTCAGATGGGAGATATTTTCCCTTAACCTTTTCAACCTTATTTCCCTTTTTCCATCATCAAAAATTAGTCAACAACTCAAAAAGTGCTTTCTGTTCTCATTCCAAAGATAAGTGGCTCATTTCGAAGAGACTGTATTTCTCATTTCGAAGATGTCCGCTCATTTTGAAGAGACTGTATTTCTCATTTCGAAGATGTCTTCTCATTCCGAAGATCTTCGGAATGAACAAATGTGTGCTCTTCAAGTGATTTCATCTACATTTCTTAGGTGGATTAGCTCTCAGGATCAGTTTGTAATAGCCTTCATCTCTCTCCATGTGTGAATTCCATGCCTTGCCATTCATTGGCAGCTGGCTAGAATTTACATTGGAAAACCAGTTTCTGCTGCACAGTAACAGTTTGCTTGCACTATTTGCTATATTTAGATTAAAAAATGCTTGAAACATATCAAAACAAAACTAGTGAAGTGTTGCTATCAACCTAAGCATACTTCCCATTTAGCAAGTCATGACAAAGTAACATAAAACTATGCAAAATTGTAAAAAATCAGAATATAGTATTTCTAACACATTGATCATGCAAACCGTTAATCCAAAACATATTAAATCAACTTAACTAGCATATCATATTAAACACAAGAGTTTTTAGGCAGTTTCAATGTTCAAAATATGCTATGATTGAGGCATTTCCAGGCCTCATCATCAATCAGTGCAAAGGGGATAGAGTTATCCTGTGGAAAGAGATCCACAAATCAGAGAAGTGGGGAGAAAGTTCTCCTATGGATAGATATCCATGAACTTGAGCATAGGTGATTGGTATCTCCTTTAGACAGAGGTCCATAAATGTTGTAATAGAGATTTGGATCCCAAGAGATTCTTTGAGAAAATTTATAAGAAATATTTTCTCTATGGACATAACCCACAATGGGTGAACCACTTTAAATCATGTCTCTCATGTGTGTGATGATGTATACATTATTTACTACTTTGATATTATTATTTTTATTGAAAAGTAAAATTTTTTATCTTATACTATTCACCCCCCTCTCGGTATAATCTTATGTTATTCAATTGGTATCAGAGTGGGGTCCTTCGTGAAAATCCTAAAATCTTGAAGGAAGATCCCATAAGAACATACATGACCACAAAGAATCCATGATCAACATGAAAGAGGAACTTGTTGTTGCTCTTAGAAACTTAAAAAGGGTTAGAAAGAAGAACTCAAATTTGAAATCTCAAATTCAAGAGGATGAGGAAGCAAAGACAAAAATTCTACAAAATCTCACAGAGCTAAAGGTAAAAATTGAAGAGGCAAAGAAAATTGAAAAATATATGGTAGAACAGTTAAAGGCAAAAGAGTTAGAATGTGAAAGGTTGGAACTTGAAATTATCTCTCCAAGAAAGGGAGTTGAAAAGTTTAAAGAAAGAGGATTCAAGCTCTAAAGGAACAAAGATATCAAAGAAAGAAGAGCCCATGACCTATGGTAATATATTGAAAGGTAAAAGCAAGGAAGAAAATAAAGAAGCATCATGGAAAAAAGTCAATTACTGAAATGACAAAGGAAGAATCGCGCGACCATATCATTCTAGGCAATCTAACAGGTTACAAAATTTCTTCCATGGTTATTGTTTTTCATGTAACAAATATGGTCATAGAGTTGTACATTGCATGGTCCATGTGAGAAATAATATTGATAGAAATTTTAATTTATTTGCACCTCTCATGGATAATAATATCATATGTTACAAATGTAATAACTTTGGGTACAAGGCCAAATGGTGTAAAATAGTATTTCCTGAATCAAGCAAAAAAGAGGATCAAAAGGTTCAAAAGAATACAACCTTAAAAGTTTGGAAAGAGAGAAAAGAACAATAAAAGGATAAGTCAATTTTTGTACAAACAACTCTTCATGCAGAAGATAAGAAAAATTAGTGGTTTGTTAATAGTGGTTGTTCGAGTCATATGACAGGTGACAAAATTAAATTTCTTACACTTAAAGAAATCAATTGAGGATCGGTAAAATTTGGTAACAATGGTTCAAAAACATTGAAGTTAGATAATGGAAAATCAAATACAAAATGTATTTTATGTTAAGGGATTGAAGCATAATTTACTAAGTATAAGTCAACTTTGTGATCAAGGGCACACAGTCACCTTTCATCCAAATGAATGCGAGGTCAGAAAATCCAAGACATGAAAATGTATTGTAGATGCCAGTAGAACTACAAACAATCTCTACATGTTGAGTGAAATTAAGGGAGAAAAATATTTCTTATCACAAAAGAATGAGAGTTGTTTATGGCATAGAAGGATGGGTCATATGAAATTTGATAACATTGTGAAAATAAGCAACAAACAAGGTGTCAGAGATTTACCTAGGATAAAAAGTCCTCAAAGAAAAATCTATGCATAATGTCAACATGGAAAGAAAACAAGAACCAATTTCAAATCAAAATAATTTACTTCATCTGAACCATTAAAACTAGTTCACACTGATTTATGTGGTCCTACAAGGACAAAGATTTTACAAGGTGAAAGTTACTTCATGTTATTTATAGATGATTTCTCCAAAATAACTTGGGTAGCTTTCTTAAAAGAAAATTAAGAAGCCTTTGAGAAGTTTTAGGTATTCAAAGTGTTAGTAGAAAATGAAACAGGTAAAAAGATAAAATGTCTAAGATCATATAGAGGAGAAGAATTCACTTCAGGTGAATTCATAGATTTCTGTGAACAACATGAAATCAAATGAGAATATTCAACAAGAACTCCATAATAAAATGTACCAGTTGAAAGAAAAATAGAACTATCAATAATATGGCCAGAGCTATGCTAAGTGAGTCTAATATTTTATACGGTTTTGGAGAGAGGCAGTTCATACAGTTGTATATATCATCAATAGAGCTCAAGTAAGAGTAAATCATCACAAAAACCCATATGAGCTTTGGAAAGGAATATCAACTATTATGAATTATTTCAAAGTTTTTGGAAGCAAATGTTACATTAGATGAGAAGAGAAAAATTTGGGTAAGTTTGATTCAAGATGCGATGAGGGTATCTTCCTTGTCTATTCCACTAAGAGCAAAGCCTATAAATGCTACAAAAAAAGGACACATACAATTATGAAAAGTACAAATGTGACAGTTGATGAACAAATAGGATCAAAATAATCAGCTCAAGAAATTGTATATCAAGAAGAAAAAAGTTGCCAAGAAGTATGTGAAGAATCAGAAGAAGATGAAGCACACAGAACACCACCTAAGACTCCATACAGGTATGTGCAAAAGAATCATCCAAAAGATCTGATTATTGGAAATCCAGATGAAAGAAAAACAAGGATGAAGATAATAAGAACAAGTGAACATGTAAATATGTTCTTGCTATCTAAAATTAAGCCCAATATTTTAATGAGGCAAGAGAAGATAAATTTTAGGTCAAGGTAATAGATGAGGAGTTGGATCAAATAGAAAAAAGTGAGACTTGGGAACTTTTCCCATGACTAAAAGACTAGAATATAATTGGGACTAAATGGATTTACAAAAATAAGTTAAATGAAGATGGTCAAGTAGTCAGAAATAAAGCAAGATTGGTATGCAAAGGCTATGCACATGTTGAAGGGATTGATTTTGATGAAAAATTTGCTCCTGTTGCACGAATTGAGGTCATAAGGATATTTTTAGATTTCTCAAGTTTTAAAAACATCAAAGTATATCAAATAGATGTAAAATCAACTTTTCTCAATGGCATCCTGGAAGAAGAGGGCTACATTGAGCAACCTGAGGGGTTCATCCTAACTGATAAACCAGGTTATGTATGCAAATTAAAGAAGGCTCTTTATGGACTAAAATAGGCTCCTAGAGCTTGGTATTCAAGGTTGGATAAGTATCTTCAAGAATAGGTTTTCAAAAAGGAATAGTTGACAACAATTTATACATCAAAAATGAGGGAAATGACTTATTAATTGTGGTGGTCTATGTGGATGATATCATTTTTGGAGGTAGTAATGATAAGATGTGTCAAAAATTTTCAAAGAGTATGCAAAATGAATTTGAAATTTCAATGCTTGGTGAGTTGTCCTTCTTACTTAGACTATAGATTTCACAATTAGAAAAGGGTGTATTTCTCTCACAAACCAAGTATATAAAAGAAATGTTGAAGAAATTCAAATTGGAGGATTGAAAACCAGTGAGTACCCCCATGGTTATAGGATGCAAGTTGAGTAAAGATGATGAATCTCCTAAGGCAAATCAAACATTGTATAGATCTATGATTGGTAGCTTACTATATGTCATAGCTACAAGACCATATATAATGTAGGTAGTGGGACTAGTGGCAAGATTTCAAGCAGCACCAAAGGAAACACATGTACTAGAAGTAAAGAGAATTCTTAGGTATTTAAAAGGAACTATGGATTTTGGACTTTGGTATCCTAGAAGTAACAACTTCACTCTCACAACATACATAGATGCATATTGGACATATAGTATTGATGATAGAAAAAGCACAAGTGGAGGAGCATTCTATATTGGATATTGTTCAGTCTCTTGGCTAAGCAATAAATAAGCATCGATATCCTTATCCACGATAGAGGTAGATTATATTGCAACAGTTGCTTGTTGTACACAAGTGTTATGGATGAAGTAAACATTAAAATATTTTAAAATAGAGCATGATCATCCCATCTCCATACTATGTGATAATACGAGTGCCATAAACATTTCAAAGAATCTAGTGATGCATTTAAGGACCAAGACATTCCAATAAAGTATCATTTTTTGAGAGAACATATGACATATAAGCTAGTCAAATTGGAATTTACTACTGCAAAGGAACATATTGCAGACATATTTACTAAGCCACTTCCAAAGGAAACTTTTGAGTATCTTAGAGAAAATTTGGGAGTAGTCTTACTCCCATACCAAACTTAATCACCTCAAGGAGATGAGGTAGGGAGGGGGCTGAACTAAGAATATTATCTTTAGCCCCAAAGAAGTTCCTTTACCATTGATGTCAAAGGGGGGGATATTTGAGTAAGTGTAAGAGCATTCATTTAGGGAAAGTAGCTTCTCAGGGGGAGCGGTTTTGGAATCTAGTGGTTGTAAAAGGATTTGTTTTAGAAGGGTTGCCATCAATGACAAAGGGGAATATTGTTGGAAATATTAAGTACATTGGTTGTCATTGATGTCAATGATAGCTTGGCATGATAAAAAGTAAAGGTTATAATATTTACTTTAAATATTATAAGCCAAAGAGGTTTGGGACAAAGTTCTAAGTGTTTGGTTAAAAGGTTGAAGGCCCAAGTGTTAAGACCATGGTTTAAAAAGAAAGCAAGTTACTAAGTCTTAAAAGAGATAATATTATAATATTGGAGAAAAATTTTGAAAAATAAAGGACTTAAAATACCACCATGGGCTTAGAGGACAAAGGTTATAATATTTAATATTTTTAAAGATTTAAATATTTCATAAAAGTTTGGGCACAAAAAATTAAAGGAAAGCAATTAAAATTATTCTCAATTGGAGGCATCAATGTCATGGCAAGGAAGGATAGGACTTGCATATAAATAACTGTTCAAAACCTTGGAAAATTGATCGGACGTGCATGTGAATCGAATAATCCACTCGTGCATTTCAGTTGATGAATAGAAGACGAAGGGTATATTTTTTAGCAAAGAAGTCAAATTGGTCAAAAACATTGTGTTGTTCAAGAGGACACAACTAGTAGGATAGTGCAACTGGTTATAGGGTCAGTGCTAAGGTGTTGGTGCAAAATCAGTCATGGGTGTGAATCCCTTGGAGGGTGTTTTTGCAAAGCGGTTGAAGAAGCATGACTTCCAAGGCAAAGACAACAAAGTAAAAGGTAATTATGCACGTTTAATTCTAGCCAAGCAACTAGCCCAGGTGGTAGGCAGGTCCTACATAGGGCACTTGCAGAAGACAGGTATTGTGGTCAAAACCTAGTGGTAGTCATTTTGATTTTCAACAGGGCAAAAGAAAGATAAAATAGTTTTGGTGCACCTTTATTTCGAGTGGGTGGGCCAGCCCAGCTGGCACTCTAGCTTGCACTAGGGTGTGGGCTCTGTGAGATCACGTGTTCGACTCACGATGGTGGTAGCAACAGACTTGGTAAGGTAAAATAATAAATTTTTAATTATTATTAAAATGTGGTATTTCTTGGTGCTCGATCTAGGGAAACAAGGTTTAATTTTTAATTTGAAAAATTGCATAGTATTGACCTAGGGAGATATAATGATGATGTTTTAAAATCCAACATTGTATGCAATTCATATTTTTTGTGTAGTTCTATAAAGTTAATATAACTTTAAAATTGGAGATAAAAGGTCGATGAAAGTTGTTTGAACTTTGTTATGTGACTTAGGGTTTTGATTGATAAAATTGAATTTGCATGTGGTTTTTACAAGTAGGAGTTATAAGGTGTGTTGTGGTTGATTTTTGTGTGTAATTTTTGCATGGTGGAAAAAGGGTTTGAAGGAGTTGTAAATCAATATTATTTTAAACAAAAAAAATTTATGTGGATGGTTGAAAAATGTTATGCTAACTAACCTGTGAAGTGGCATAAAATTGAAAGAACATTGTGAGACAGGTTTTGAAGGATCTTTGTCATCAAAGAAAATCAAAAGGTATGTTGACATTATTCCTTCTCTAAGATGTATGGTTAAGCAAGTATTTTTGAATCATAAAGGTGGAGATAAAAGGTTTGATTAATGTGGATTGTTGGAAATACTTGAGCAAGAGTTGGTGAAACAAAATGTGCATTCAATGTTTGAATGAGTTTGTAATTTTGGAACCATTGGTTTGAATGTATTGAACGTGGATGAGCAAGTTTTGTAAAAGAAATTTGTGTATTGAGTTTGAGTAAATTTGGAAAGGACATATGGTGGAATTATATTGCATATAATTTCCTATGTGTTTTAAAAAAGAATTCTTGGTAGAATATGTTTGAAGTATTATGATTGAGCATATGTTATGAGCAGTTTTGATCATGTGTTATGAGCAGTTTTGAGCATGTGTTATGAGAAGTTTTGAGCATGTGTTAGAGTATATTTGATAAAATAAAATAAGTAGACTTGAGCAGGATTATGAGCTGTTTGAGTAGGCCTTTTTGGGAAAGGGCTTGTGAGCAATTCTAGGCAAGTTTGATGCAGTCTTATGAGCAAGTTTGAGGTAGAATTATGAGCAGGTATAAGACAAATTAGTATAGGTAGTTGATCAGAGTTGTAAGCATATTTGATCATATTTGTGAGTATATTTGATCAGGGTTGTGAGCAAATTTGTTCAGAGTTGTGAGCAGAATTTATCAGAGTTGAGCAGAGTTGAGAACAGGCTTTGGAATTCAATCAGTGCAAGGGGATAGAGTTCTTCTATGGGTAGTGGTCCATAAATTAGAGCAGTTGGGATAGAGGTCTCTTGTGGATAGATATCCATGAACTTGAGCATAGGGTATTGGTGTCTCATTTGGATAGAGGTCCATAGACATTGTAATAGGGATTTGGATCCCAAGAGATTCTTTGAGAAAATTTATAAAAAAATATTTTCTTCATGGACGTAAACCACATTGGGTGAACCACGTTAAATCATGTCTCTCATGTGTGTGATGATGTATGCATTATTTATTGCTTTGATATTATTATTGTTATCATTTGGATTGAAAAGTAAAAAGTTGTATCTTATATTGTTCACCCCCCTCTCAATATAAGCTTATGTTCTTCATGATAACTCTTCACTTATAAACATGACACCTCACCTACATAACTCCACACTTGACACATGATATATAACTCATACTTTAATAACATGACACTACTATAGACTCAAATATTAAACACACCCTAGACTAAAATATTTACATGGTCCTTGCATTAATATTGCAAGGTACCAAATAATGTGATAATCCAACAAATTTATATTTTATGATTTGATTTGATGTGCTACTTTGGTTCATTTTTGCAAAGTATTAGAAGAGCCTATTGTAGTAGAGTGGTGGTATTTCAAAGTTGTAGAAACAATTATGAATGATAGGGTAGGTTAACAAAAGAAATTATTAGCATACAATTAGATGATATATAACACAATATATTTGATGGCCCTACACAATACAAATGTTAGATGACCTAGTTTGTAGTCCAAATGACCTTGGTGAAGATACAAAAAAATTGAGATAGAGCTTAGAAAGACATGAGATAGTCTTCCAAATGATAAGGGATATTAAAATGGCTATAGTGAACTAATCCATTATAACTTTCAAAGGGAAGATGTTATAATCATTAATTTTATTTCTCAGTGTCCCTCTATTTAGGTTATGAAGGTATTTTTGAGGTATTTTACATTATTTTGTACATCATGGTACGGTACAATTATAAATATGTAATAGATTAGGATTGAGTCAATATTTTAAGGTGTGAGTTATATTTCCCTTTTATATAAGTGTGAATGTCTAGGAAATGCACAAATGTCATGTAAGAGTGTAATGTGTAGGAAATGCACAAGGGTCATGTAAGTTAGAGTGCAAGTGTAGGTTGAGTAAATGTGTACAAGTGTCTTGTATGTAAGATAACAAATATGTAATGTAAATATGTGCACAAGTATCTTAGATTAGGTGTGCATGTAGAAGTGCAAGAGTCATGTGTGCAAGTGTCTAGAGTCAAGTGTTCATCAAGTATGCAAGTGGCAAGTAGATAAGCCAAGAGTCATGAGACTTGGTATATGGAGAACAATAGTCAAGTACTTGAAGAGTCACATTACTATTGCTATATTATGGAGATAATGCTCCATAGGAATGAAAAGGAAAATTACATTTGATACAATTCATATATCTTAAGAAGATGAGGAGTAATAAAGCTTGTATACATTTTGAGCAATTAATATTGTAAGTTGTTCTTCATGCATAGTACATGAATGATTCAGGATATTTGCAATCATATTTTAGTATATAAATGAATGTTATTTTTTATTAGATAAGCCTTGATATACATATTAATTTGCTCATGGTACTCTACTTGTATTATCTTTACATCGACCTTTATTATTGTGGCTATTTTATATTAGATCTTGTGATATAACTTGTGATATTTTGTGGTAGTATAAGGCTTACAAAGACCACCTGTGGTATCAGAGCTACCACCAAATTTTTTTGGGTTTGATAGAGTTTATTTTATTAGCCACCATTAATTAGATTTTTCCATTTCGATAAATTTAATTAAGAGTCTATCCAATTTGAAGGTAGTGAGACTCAAACTCTATTTTTAAAGATCTTATTGAATAGAGAAGGCTAGGGTATTTCCAAAGTTGAAGGAAAACCAGTGAAGACTAGGACTCAGCTAGACTGAAGGTGTATCGACTCCAGATTAGTTGGTCATTCAAGGATAGAGCCAACCCTTGACATTGATTTGAAAATTTTAAAGTTTTTGTAGATTAAATATTGAAGGCAAATTAACTTTGAAGATAGTTGATCATTCAAGGATAAAGCCAACCCTTAACATTAAAGTTTTAAAAATTTAAGGATTTATAGATGTGAATATTGAGGTAAAATCAACTCAAAATATAGTTGATCATTTAGGGATATTCAGTGCCACCCTGACATTGATATTGGGTTCTCTAGTAAGGAGGAGAATCATATTGAGTTCTTAGGTGAGACCTAAGATATTGAAGATTTTAGAATAATAACAAAGAAAAAAAGTTGCAACATATTGAGAAGTATTCAAAGCTTCCTAATATTATAGAATAGAAGAAGAAAAAACTAATATAGAAAGAGAAAAGAATAAGGTCACATTGACCTTGAAATATTTGAAATTTTTTAGAAGTGTATAGAATATAAAAGAGGAAGTATCTTCCTAGGATACATTGAAGAACTAGGCTAACTGAATATATCTACATACCATTTTAGTCTTGGCCATGGATCTTTTTTTAAGCAAATTCTTCAAGGTAGAAACCATCTACAGTACAAAATATATAATAAAGGGAGGCTTAAGAAACTCATATAGAACAAAGAGATGCTTAAGAAGCCCATATAAGAGAAAGAGAGGGACAAGAGGCTCATATAGATAAAGAGATATCTAAGAGATTCATATAGAAGAGAAAGAAATATATCTAAGAGGTTCATACATAAATAAAGAGATGTTAGGTCCATATAGAGAAAAAATAAAACGTTGAGAAGCCCATATGGAATAAATAATAGAAGATAACAACAACAAGAAGTTATACGATCGAGTCTAAGTGATATAACAGAGAGCAGTAGTGTAAAGAGAAGATAGTATATTTTGGCCAGCTCATTGAATAGCAAGCCATCATAAAGAAAAGGTCATAAGTTATTTAGCTAGTGCATAGACAACAAAGAGAGAGTGATTAGGCCAACATAAGGAAACCTAAGGTTATTCGTCCAACATAGAAAAAGAGAAGGCCATTAAGGCAACATATGAAATCAAAGACCATTTGGCTAGCATAGAAGAGTCATAGAGCCAGTAAATTGAAGGTGAGCCATTTGGCTAGAATAGAACAGAGATAAGTTGATATATGATAGGCAATTAGGTCTGCATATGAAGGCATTTGAATATCATTAGAATAGCAATAGAATAATCTATCTAAATAGCAATATGTATATCTAGACAATGAACTATGTTAAAATAAAATATTAAGCGTTAAACAATGAAAGCATAAGTGGACAATATTGGAAAAATATTTGCAACAATGCATAAGTACTAAACATTCTATATAGCACAGGTCAATAAAAAAATAGGTTTCACAGTCCAAAAAGCTATAGATTGGTGAAGTTAGTGGACTGAAACCAGTAGAGCAAGGTGACCCATAGGTGATCAACCATCTACTATTTCCACTATTAAGACAAAATAATTCTAGATGAGACCGAACCAGCTAGAAGAAAATCCAAGCAAAGCTATCTCTAACCAAGATGTGAGGAATCTGAAGCATCAACATAGCACTAAAGTACTCAGGGTGTAAGCAGGTGATAAGAGAATCATTTGGAGAAGAAAACAACTATTCAAAATGCCAAGACATTCAAAATGCTCAAGGTGCATGTAAAAAACAAATGTTGAGGCATTACTTTATGAGAGATTTCATAGCCAATGTCACATGTATCTTCATTACTTTAGGTTTTGAAAAATAATTCTTAAGCACTAAAGTGGGAGATATAAGGTTACTTAATTTGTTGCACTTTATTCAAAAATGGTAAAATAATAATTAGGAGAGATAAGAAGATAATATTTTGGATTGAAGTATTTTTTAAGTTTAAATTTTTTTAAGTATTTAAAAGTTCTTTATATAAATTGAAAAACTTTAAAAATTGAGTTTTTTTAGTTTATTGAAGTTTGAAATTTTGGAAATCAATTTAGGGAGTCAAAATATTTTCAATGTTAAAGGTTTAGAATAATTAAAATTTGCAAAATCTATTTTTTAATTTGGGAGTTATAAGGTTTCTATATCAATAGAAATAAATCATTGAATTGATTTATATCATGAATAAATTATTAGAAATACATTCAATGAGGATAGTGAAGAAATAGTGAACAAGTTAAATATTTGTTTTCAAAATTTGATAGATGATCTTGATAAAAAGAAGAAAATAACAAGATCACTAAATACTCTTGAGAACTCAAAATTAGATCTTATTACTACTAAATCTCACTCTAGTAGTTTATCCAAAATAGATTCTATCATAGAATCTATAACTACTCATAATGTCATAGATTATCAAATTTTGCAACTTA
Organism: Wollemia nobilis; assembly: GCA_028583015.1. Classification (NCBI taxonomy): domain Eukaryota; kingdom Viridiplantae; phylum Streptophyta; class Pinopsida; order Araucariales; family Araucariaceae; genus Wollemia; species Wollemia nobilis. The sequence goes on from JAQPPZ010002050.1 coordinate 3,082,499, forward strand.
TTTATAAGGAAAATAAAGAAAGAGTAGCCTTGGTTGTGCATAAATGGTTATGTTGCTTTATCAAGAAGATAAAATAACTTGAAATGCTAACAACGAAGGATAAAATGAAGAAAATATATTTGGGGTATGTATATTGTAATAGAATTGGTCATGAAAAATCTAATTGCTGAAATCTTTATCAATGTAAATATTGTGGAAAAAATCCCATTCTCCAACATTATGTTGGTACAAAGAAAAGTATTGTAGAAGATTTGAAAGAACACTATTGTTCAGATTAGGCAACATTTTTCAAACACTTATTTTTTAAGCATCTTCTAAAAATAGAGCAAAGTGTTCAATTTATGAAATACATGAAGAGAAAAGATTTTATGATAAAATGTTCAGAAAACAAGGAAAATAAAATGGATAAATTATGGTCTAAATTCATCTTAGAGTAATCAGGAATGAGTCATATATATCAAGGATTGAAAAAGCAACTCATAACAATGAACCTGAGGTCAAAGACAAAGGAAATATTCTTATGCATGAACCTGATGAAAATGAAAGAATTAAAATAGTTTGTGATCTAGAAGATACAAAGTTTGAAGAACCAAAGAATCTAAAGAATGAAGAAAAAGAAGAACATGAAGTTGAATTTAAAGGAACTAAATATGAATCTCAAGTGGAGGTTCAATAACACTTAAAGACTAAATATTGAAGATCAATATTGAATACTAAAGTATTCAATAACCAAATAATGTAATACGAGGGGGTGTTGAGGTATATTACATTATTTGGTACATGCTAATGTACCCACATGGTACCTTCATGATATAATTGTAAATATGTAATAGATTAGGGTGTGAGTTATATTTTCCTCTTATGTAAGTGTGAATGTGTAGGAAATGTACAAGTGTCATGTCAGTAAGAGTGCAAATGTAGGATGGATAAATGTGCACAAGTGCCTTGTATGTAAGAGAACAAATATGTAATATAAATATTCACACAAGTGTCTTAGATTAAGTATGCATGTAGAAGTGTAAGATTCATGTGTGTAATTGGCAATTAGATAAGCCAAGAGTCATGAGACTTGGCATATGGAGAGAAATAGTGAAGTACTTGAAGAGTCACATTACTAACCCTTTATACCTAATGTTAACTTATCAAGGATTGATCCGTTGGGGTAGCCTAGATGGTTTCCTAGCTTGTGTGGAAGCACTGTTGTGTAGGAGGTTAAGGGATAGAATCCCTTTGAAACTGTTTGGAAATTTTGAGGGTAGATGCCTGAAAAACCCTAGAACGTCTCCACCAATTTTCATATCATTTGGAGCAACACAGATCCTAGCGCATCCCTATGTGTGAACGAGATATTTGGCAAGCGGCTATGCGAGGGTTTCATCTGGGGTTGAGTGCAAGCAGCTCCAGAGGTTGGTTTTTAGGGCCTTCGGGCCCTAGCGGCCAATATTTTTGTGGTTTATGCTCAATATTTTAGCAGGAAATGTTGCAGGGGATCCAAGATGGGTTAGAAATTTGTCTTTCAACAGATCATACCATGAACTTGAGTGACAACGGCTTCCAATTTGCTGCACAAAAGAAAAGTGAAAACCATACCTTTCCACGACGTCTAGGGCAAGGATTAAAGAGATCACGAAACAAGTTTCAAGCAGTTGATCAAAAAATGGCTCATATCTCAAGTGAATCTGGTGCTAAGGTGCACCCACAAAATAATTCTACTATGAAAACCCCTGTCAAGGGTAAGAATTTTGAAGACTCAGCCCCAAAAATGAATTTTAGGGATGCCCTCCATGGTGGACAGCCTCAGCCCAATGCTAATATCAATCTTAGGGCTTCCCATAAACCTCTAAGAATGCCTAAGATTGATCCCAGGAAAACGGAGTCAGGATGTCTTAAAGCAGCTGATGGAACTCCTATTGTTAAGCTTGATATGGGTAACATTCAGATCGGCATTGAAGATTTGGAAAAAAGAGGACTAATTTGTCGGTTCATGGGTTTTCATCCGAGTCTATCTGCTTTCAAAGTCTGGGCTGCAAAAAGTTGGAAAACTAAAGGTGAGTTACAAATCTCTATTTATCCAAATGGTTATTTTCTTGTTTTATTTGCTAATAATGAAGATAGAGAGAAAAATTTTCAAGGGGGTCCTTGGTTTTTTGGAAGGGCAGGGCTTTTCATGAAGCCCTGGCATACTAAATTTAAATCCGAAGAAGAGATGCCTTCTATAGCTCCCGTGTGGGTTAGACTCTTTGGCCTCCCTATTGAATTTTGGAATCCTACTATTTTTTCTTCAATTGGAAACTCTTTAGGAACTTTTATGATGACTAGTTGATTGTACTCAAAATTTTGAACATATTATTTATGCTCGAATTTGTGTTTTAATGGATTTTGACAAACCCCTACCTAAAAAGATCACATTTAAATTTGGGGAAGACACTTGGGAGCAAGTAGTGGACTATGAGAACATTCCTTTTCGTTGTAGAATTTGCCATGAATATGGTCATTTGGCCAATGCTTGCCCAAATAAAATTCCTGATCAAAAGAAAGAAGATATAAACTCAGCAGGTTTCCAAATACCTAAGAAGAAGAACACTCAAAAAAAACCAGTTATGAAGGATCAATCAAAGTCATCTCGCTAATATGTTTGAAATCCTTTCCACAAATGATGTCCCAAGTGAGGAAGAGGAAATAATGGAAACTAAAATCTTAGAAACACAATTTAAATATGAAGGGAAGAACTCAGAGACAAACCAACAAATCAAAGGTTTTCAACAGAAAAAAAGGGAGAAAATTTACACAAGAAAAACAATTTTTCAAATGTCAAAACTTTAAATAATGCAGGTCCCAATATAGACTCCATTGAACCATCTAGTAAAATTTTGGTTGTGTACGAGCATTCTTCAAGGTTAGAAGCCATCTCAGATTCAATTGGAATAAGTCAAGAAATAGGGAAAAAAAATTGAAGATGGATTCTAATAAAAAAGGAGGTCGCAAGACCAATCAATATCATATGGTAAAAGAAGGTGAAAAGCTTGTAGAGGAAGGTAAGATTAATGCCCTTCCCAAATTTTTTAGCCCTGGTATTAATGAAGATCATCACTTGGAATATTAGAGGACTCAAAGGGAGTCTTTCAAAACAAAATGAAATTAGAAGAATGATTCAGATAAATCATCCACATCTTGTTTTCCTTCAAGAAACAAAGATGTCAATGGAGGATATGGACTCAATTGCCGATAGAAATTTGGCCAGCTGGAAAAGTGGTTTCCCTCAGTTCCCAAGGGACTTCTGGTGGCATTGCTTGTCTTTGGGACCCAAAAGAGGTAGTTATTCACCATATGGTTGGCAGTTGGGGTTTGTTGGCTATAGCTATTCAAAGTAGACATTCCAACCAAATTATGCTCTGCATTATTGTTTATGCTTTGACTTCTTTGGAGGAAAAAAGAAGATAGTGGAAGGATATTACTCATATTATCTCTCATTTTCCTGAAGCTTGGATCTTGATCGGAGGAGATTTCAATACCATCCTCTCTCTGGATGAGAAAATGGGGGGAAATAGAAATTTGGACAAAAGCACTGACCTCATGAGCGAATATATTGCAAACCTCCATCTTGTGGATATCCAACTAGATAATGGCCTTATGACTTGGTCTAACAGAAGGCAAGGCTTAGCTTGTATAATGGAGAGATTGGATAGGTTTTTGCTCTCTAAAAATTTCTTAATCCATGGTCACATTCCTAAAGTGAAGACTCTTAATAATGTTGGTTCGGATCATTGGCTAGTCATGGTGGAAATGTGGAAAACCAATGTGAGTTTCTCTCCTTTTCGTTTTCAATTAATGTGGCTTAGAGACATTTCCTTCAGACCTCATGTGCAACAATGGTGGAAGGAAGGTAAACCTAGGCATGGGACTAAGATGTTCTGTTTTGCCAAAATACTGCAATACATTAAATCCAAAATCAAGACTTGGAACTGGAAAGAGTTTGGGGATGTTCATAAAAAAAACATGAAGTTATTGCTCATCTTGAAAATTTGAATAAGAAAATCCATTTAGATGGCCTCACAGAGAAGAGAAGTGCAGATGAAATTAAACTCACAACTCAGCTTGAGGAATGGGAAAAAAGAGAAGAAATCTTATGGAAGCAAAAATCTAGAATTCAATGGCTCAAAGAAGGAGATCGAAACACAAATTTCTTCCACAAATCTCTTCTAGCTCGAAGATCTCACAACTTTATTTCTTCCTTAAAATCAGATTCTGGAGATGTTGTTTATACTTGGGATGGCATGAACTCTATTGTTGTTGATTACTTTTCCAATATTTTTGCTGCTACTCCTCTTGACTCAGCTTCACAACAAAATGTTCTTCAAGCAATCCCTTCTCTTATCACTTTTGAGGAGAACTCTATTTTGACTGCTCCTGTTACTATCAATGAGCTTCAACAAGTAGTTTTTAAAATGCAAAAAGGGAAAACCCCAGGTCCTGATGGTTTTCCCATTGAGTTCTACCAAGAGTTCTGGGATATCCTTCATGTTGATTTATTAGAGGTGGTGGAAGAAGCTAGGAAAGCCAAAGAAATTTTGAAGGTTATCAATAAAACTTATATTACTCTTGTTCCAAAAGCTCAAGAGGTTGATCATATCTCAGCTTTTAGACCTATTGCTTTATGTAATGTTCTTCTCAAAATCATTACTAAAATCATGGCAGAAAGGTTGAAGCCTCTTTTGCATAAGATTATTTCCCAGAGCAAGGGGGTTATGTGGAAGGACGTCAAATAGTAGATGAGATAGTTCTTGCTCAAGAAGCCATCCATTCCATGGATATGCAAAAATCTCCTTCCATGTTCATTCGGTTAGACTTATCCAAAGCTTATGACAGAGTGGATTGGCACTTCCTTATCAAAGTTTTGAGGCAATTTGGTTTCTCTAAGGATTGGATGGATTGGATTATGGGATGTATCTCTTCAGTTTCCTACTTAGTTCTTATCAATGGCAGGCCTTCTCAGTCATTCCCAGCTTCTAGAGGTATTAGGCAAGGTGACCCGCTATCCCCTTATTTATTCATCATTCTTGCTGAATGCTTGGGTAGGACTATAACCAAAAAGAGGGAAAACAAAACCCTTGAGGGAGTTACCATTGCTCATGGAGCTAGACCTATCTCTCATCTTCAATTTGTGGATGACTCTACTCTTTTAGGTAAAGCTACAGTTAAGGAAGCTTCTAATATTAAGCAAATCATTAGCTGTTTTTCTAAGGCTATTGGGCAGTTGATCAATGAAGACAAATCTAAAGTTATTTTCTTTCATTGCTTCTGCTAGATAGGAATCCATGGTCTTGGATAAATTAAGATATAAGAAGACCTCCCTTCCAATCACTTATTTAGGTATTCCCATAAATATTCAAAGGCAGAAAAATAAATATTGGAATTGGTTGTTGGACAAAGTCAAGAAGAAAATTGGAAAGTGGACCAACAAGTGGCTTTCTTCTGGGGGTAGAATCACCTTGGTAAAATCAGTCCTTCAAGCTATTCCTATTTATGTTTCTTCCATTTTGAATATCCCAAAGGTTGTTCTTCGAGAATTGGATCAAATCAGTCATCGTTTCCTTTGGAGTGGTACTAAGGAGAAAAGAAAATGGGCCTTGGTGAAATGGGATACTTTATGTCTTCCTAAGAATGAAGGGGGTTAGGATTCTGGTCTTCTATTAATAACAACAAAGCTTTAGCTGCTAAATTATATTGGAGGATGTTGCATAACCCCAATGCTCTTTGGGCCAATAATCTTCGTGCTAAATATGTTGAGAACAAAAGTCCTGAAGACCTTGTTCGCTATCAACTTCCTACCAAAGGTTCTCCCATTTTAGCAGTTCTTAAGACTGGTGAGGATTTGATAAAGAAAAATTTATTTTGGATCATTCATAATGGTCAACAGGCAAATTTTTGGATAGATTCTTGGGATGGTCACAAGCCTTTGATAACTCAATTTCTCGATTGGAGGCCTTGGATGGAGGAGCTTCACCGAGCTAATTGGATAAAGGTGGCTAATTATTATCGATACCATACTGGTAATTCAAAGGTTGGTAGATATTGGATCCCTATTGAGGACTGGCCTATTCAAATCCTGGAAAGGCAAAGACAAGATATCCAAGGCATCCTTCATATGAGATCCCTCTCTTGGTCCCATGAAAAAGATTGTTTTGGATGGAACAACACTACTAAGGGTGAGTATTCAGTTGCTCAAGGTTATTTGACCTTATGCCATAATAATCCCAACCATTCTTCTGACATATTTTCTCGATTGTGGGCTCAAAAGCTCTAGCCTAAGGTGAGGTTCTTTAATTGGCTTTTATTGCATCGTAGGGTGCTTACTAGTGAGCAACTTATGAAGCGTGGTTTTCATGGCCCTTTTAGATGTGAAATGTGTGAAGAGAATGTAGAAACTCTCAACCATATTTTTATTGAGTGTACTTTAGCCTCTGAGCTATGGAGGAGAATGGCCACTTTACTTGGCTTACAATGGTCCAATTTTTTTACTTTTGAACAACTTTGGAGGGATTGGCCTAATCAAGAGGGTGTTGATCATTTTATTAGGCAGTTAGTTTGGATGGGTTCTACCATTCTTCTTTGGAATATTTGGAATGAAAGGAACAACCAAATTTTTAATCAAGATAGGAAGGATATTCACTATATTTGGCAAAATACCATAGCCAACTTAGTTGAATCAGTCCATCAACTCCTTAATCACCCCCAAAACTCCCACCAAAGATGGGATCAAGTGATGCAAATATTGAAGATTAAATCTTCTAAGGGCAACCAACTTAAAGGGAATGTGAGTATTAGTAAGATGGATAGGACAAGAAATTGGCAACCTCCTCCTAAGGATTTTGGAAAATTCAATACTGATGGAGCCTCTAGAGGGAACCCTGGAAAAGCCAGTGTGGGAGGAATTGGTAGACTTTCAGATGGCTCCCTAGTTTTTACTTTTGTTGAGAATTTGGGTATTCTTTCCAATAACCTTGCTGAGGGGTATGGTATCCTCAGAGGCCTTCAGGAGGCTACTAAGGTTGGATGGGAAAAGGTGTTAGTTGAGTTTGACTCTCAACTTATGATTAATCTCTTGAAGACTCCTTCTAAGAATCATAAGGTGGATTGGAGAATAAAAAGAATTATTGAGAAGATTCAATTAATCCAGATGGGATTTTTGAAAGTTGATTACAATCATGTGGTCAGAGATCAAAACAAGAGTGTTGATGCTTTAGCTAATTGGGCTTTGGACAAAGGTGATCTTACTTGTTATGGCCACCCTCCTAGATGGTGGGCTTCTCAAATTAGGGAAGCTCTTCTTTCTATCATTTCTTTGGATGGCTCCACCCTCCTAGTTTCTTCTTGCTTTTTTTTTTTGCTTCTCTTTGGTTCATTCAGTTTTTTTTAGTTCCCTAGCTCATTCTATTCTTTCTTTTGTTTCCTCTGTTGATTCTTGCCTTAATAGTCTTCTGGTCTAGATAGGTCATTGTTATGTTCAATTTTTTTTTCTTTTTTCTTTTTTCTTTTTTTTTGTTTAGTTTTTTAAGGTGGGTGGGTTCTTTTGTTTTGTTTTGTTTTTGTGTTCTTTGTGTTGTTTTTTGTTGTTCTTGTGTTTTTGTTGTTTTGTGTTTTTTTTTTATGTTTTTTGTTATTGTTCTTGTGTTTTTTTCATTCTTGTTCTTGGGTTTCTCTTTGTTTGTGTTAATTCGTGTTTTTATGTGTGAGTGTTTTCTATGTTTTTTGTTTTTGTTTATTGTATGTTGTTGGTTGTTTTTTATTTTTATTTTTATTTTATTTTTTTAATTTTTTAGGTTTTGGTTGTGTTTATTTTTCATGTTTTTTTTGGGTTATGTCTTTGTAGTGTTCTGTTGTTTTTGTCTTGTTTGTGTTTTGTTATGTGGTTCTTGTGTTTTTCTATGTGGTTCGTGTTGTGGTTTCTTTTATCTTATTGTGCGTGTTTGGTTGTGCTTTTGTTTTTGACACACTCAAGGAGCATGTTTTTTATTTTATTTTATTATTTTTGTTGTTATTTACTTAGTTTTTACTTATTTTTAAATTGGTTTTGTGTGTTTGTTTGCTCCTTGAGTATGTCAAAGGTGGTAGGCCAGGTCCGAGTCCTGGGCATTTTTGGCGGAATGGATACCCCTGCCTCCTTGGGTCTTACCCGAAAGTGGCATCCCTTTTGGGATGTTTTCCACAAATAAAAAAAAAAAACTTATCAACGATTAAGTAACTTGTAATTAAATCTTGAGGATTTGGTATAAATACCACTCAACCATTTGATCTATTTTATAGACGTAATATTATCTTGACCATTTGTATGGGTTCCTAAGGACATCCTTCATATTTGTGTCTCAACCACTCTTTCCTTTTCTTGTCTAATTTTTATTTTATGATTTGATTTGATGTGCTAATTTGGTTTATTTTTGCAAAGTATTGTAAAAATATACTATAGCATAGTGGTGGCATTCTATATTTGGATGAAAAATTATGAATTATGGAAAAGGTTGGTAAAAAAAAATCATCAATTTACAATAATACAACCTATAACACAATATCTCTAATGGCCCTACACAACACAGTCATCAAATGACCTAGTCTACAGTCCATATAGCCTTGAACAATAGTTAAACAACTTGCCCCCTAGGTCAAATGGCCCAGCCTTGCATGGGATGGATTGGATTCAAACCCAAATGGCCTTGTAAATATTTACTATAACAATTAATAACTAAATGGAAACAATTTGTAGTCTCTATCTATAGCAATAACCCTTAAATACAACACATGCAATAAACATACACAATATCAAAGATTGAACGGTGTTATTGATAATGATAAAGATACATTTGTGTATTACACTTATGCATGTATGGATGCATTCTCTAGAATCTCCTTTGCATATAATATACACCCTATGTAAACAATGTATATCCTATGTACAACAGACCCGCTCAAATAAATGAGAGGGTCTATTTAAACTCATGGGAAGGTAGTTATTCCCAACCACCTACCTAACACCTAACCAACTTATATTATACTTTTCATGCGTTACATTTACATTTCATTTCATTTCCATCTTCATGAAAATTTGTATGATAATTAAACAACTTGTGATTCATTCGTATATAATAAACACTCCACTTAACATTACACATTATTGCATGAAACTATTACATCACAACTTTATAATATCAAAACTATTACAAATATTTATAAAAATTTTATTGTGTGCATACTTGAATTCCAATGCACTTATTTCTACTTTTGGACTTGAGGTGGTAATTTAGAACTAGTGTCTATATTTTTCCTCCCCTCTAGATTGGTTGATATCCTTATCGATGAGTGTTATTGCTCCTGAGGGCTCTCACTACATTGAGGATGAGGCATTAGAACATGTACTCCTAGCTTCTAAATTTTTAGCTTCAAGGATCCAATCTCTCCCTTTAATCACTTTTCATAGGCTTGGTAATAATCCCACTTGAATATAATGATGTGACTTTTGCTATAATTTAGCTAGCCTAGTCTTCAATTCAACCTCTCTTCTTGTCGCTTTAGTTTCCTTGCAACTATTGCTAGTTGCTCATTATATTAAGCAATTAGTTGATCCTAGTGAGAAATATCTTGCATCTTTTCCTCAAGAGTTTGTTCCATAACTAAACACTATGATTTCAACTAACCAATAAATTTATCTTGTTATTATTACACTTAATTCATTCTCTCCATAACAGTTTTTAATATTGCTATTTTTTCTTTAACATCATGTTGCACTTGCTAAAGTTATACCTCCACAATATTTAGTTGGTTAGCTTGTTCTTCCTCCTTTACCTTCAAGCTATAAACCATCTGCTATTCTAATCCCACTACTAACCACTGAATAATATATACCAATAAGTTCATTCTATCATATGACTTCACCAACTTAGGTGCTAGCTTCATTGTCTTGACACCTAGAAAATTAAGACAGCGCCATATTTCCCTCATTAACACAGGCACATGGCGGATGCCACTACAGGATCATAGTTTCTTTTACTATTTTCCTCACTTGTAGCATTGAATGGATACTACTACTTCTAGCACCTACCTCCCATGGTTGAATTTGATGGATCTTTACAATTTTCTCTTTATATCAAGCCCAACTCACTAGTTTTCCCAACTCTTCTTCCATATTTAATTGATACAATTTCTAGTTCCCAACACAACACACTTAGAATTGCTTTGTACTCTATCAAACAATCCACTCACCTTATCAAAATATGTGTCAACTTGTTCATTAATTATTTTACCATGAACTGGAGGTTGCTTAAAATTGGGCATTTATATCATTAGATGCTCACTTAATCCTCCATGATCTAGCTCATTGTTTGTGTCATCCTTCATAGTTGTTTTCCCAATGTCTTCCTCACCATGACCCTTCGGGTTGATCTTCTATTTTGTGGTCTTGCCCTCATTTTGGTACTCTATATTCTTTTGTATTAGTGTGATTTTTTTCCATATCTAGTGTCTCCTTGCCTTTATCAAGTTTATCCTTAGGCAATTGACTACTTTGGTCCTTCTACCGTAAACTATGATTTAATGCAAGTTACATTTCTTTCTATTCTCTTCCTTTACTAGCATAGGTTAAGTTGGTGTTGTAGCCTACATTGTTGTATATGGTAGCTTGACTAGTGGTCTCTTGTCTAGGGTCTCCACCTTATATGCAAACTACCTCAATGGTGTTGTGTCATAGCTCTATGCCATATCCACATTCATTGGTATCAAAACATCACCAATGGATTCTTCTCCTTTAGGTACTTCATCTAAATATGGTAATATATCCACCATATCAATTATAGTTTTTATCTTGTAATCCAATTCTATAATGATAGGTGTATCCTATGCTTTTTGTTGTGTAGTTATTCTCTTAGGTTGTTGACCTAATCCTCCTACACATCCAACTCTCTACATAATAGGTTATATTCTTGGTTGTTTTCCTCTAGTATCCTCGTTCGAAGCAACTTCATTGGTACTCATAATGTCACTTGTAGTTCCTCCTTGCATAGTATGGATTCCCAATTATGTTGGAGTCCCTAATGGGCCTACATGATTGAGACTAACTCACCATTACTCTTTGTGTGTCTTTATTAACCATTGTCCATTCTATGGTGTGTTTTGGATGTCCCAAAGAAAACACTCGAGTGCCTTGACCCATTGGCTAATGTTGTGGTTATTGCTACATTTGTGTTCCCATTTATTGCCACTTATACTTTATCTTTACCTCTTCTCTTTCCTCATTGGATCCTTGGTACTAAGTAGCTACTCTGCTCCATTAGAGTCTTCATTTTTTCAAACAAAGCATCTATATCATATTTTTCTTCCTCCAATGTCTCTTGTGTTTTCCTTTTCTTTAATATCTTCTTCTTCCTCAAAGCTACATTTCCTACTAGTCCCACTTTCATCAATGGGACAACATGTACCTAATAAAAAATGGTAAGTGTACCTTCTATAATGACATGTGGTGGTTTTAGTCTTGGAAATTGAAACTTTTTGTGTGATACCACATACATAAGCAATGCAATGGAAAGGAAATCCATCAAAAATTTCTAATAGTGGTATGATAGAAAACTTGCCCAAGCATATTGTTCTTCGTCCATAACTCTTTCCATATATGGTATGAGCCAAGTGGGCATATATGAGTCTCTATATTTATCTAATAATATAGACATTGATCACATTCATAATGCATTACAATTTATCTAACTTTAGATGTTGCATATTTGGTATGTATCTTCCATGCTTTATTAGCTTTATCACTTCTTACAAACTAAGATTGATGACTTTTTCCATAAAAATTTACAACCAATAAGGTTCCACTCCCTCCTTATTCATAAATTTTATGGAAGTAGATAATTTAAATACTCTCTAAAATCTATTTGAGGGGAATAATACCCATACTTCTTTGTCACCAAACATTTATTTGCTCTTTTTCCTTTCATTATCATAAGTCTATAACATTTCCAATAGATATGACTTGAAAATTACTTATCAAATAAAGGAACCTACAAGGTAAATTGCACTCCTATACTTTGAAATATGGTCTTCAATTTATGATCCTTTGGGTGTTCCAACCACCATGTTCTATAAAATTTACTTGTAGATATTTTCCATGTGATTTCTTCCAAGGGGATTTGTATTTGCTTCTTCCCCTTACTCTTTTCTTGTGGTAAAACTGCTAGTTATTTTTCTCTTACTTTTCTTCCATTTGGTGTGTCAGTTCTTAATATTGAATTTTCTCCATGTTGTCAACTTCATTCAGCATCCATATTGTACTTCCTTTCTCTATCATGTACATACTATTTTTGGCCTCTCCTGATGCCAACTTTGATGCTTCCTTTATATGTACGATGTCCTACACACAACACAATTTTAGGTAGAAAAAATCTCTACAACTCCACTCATTGATCTTATCAAAAATCCATGGCCTCACATGCACTCCTCTTTCATCCAACTTCTTCAACTTTAGATTTAAATATTTCTTGGAAATAGCTAGTTTCAACTACAACTATTTTTTAGATGACCTTGTTTCATTTTGTATCTCCACATGGCACACTCATGCTTCTCATTTTTTCCTCTACCTGCAATCAATTGTATAGCCTTGATTGTCTATACACTCCTCATTTGGACGACCTCATACGAAATGAACCAACTTTAAATAGTTTGGTCTCAGATAAATTTATCTTTGATGATTTTATTCTAGATGGTTTAATCTTTGCAACTTTATATTGTTCATATAATAATATCTCCCACACCACAAACAACCCATACACCTCCTTTTATTCATAATTTCTTTCCTTAGATTATAGTTCAATATTTTGTATGGTCTATATAACTTCATAAATAAATTGCAAGCCTTTCACTCTTTTCCCTGCACACGTTGTCCCTCGCTTGTTATTTTTTGTTTTGCAACTTTGGATTTTTGCTACAACCCTTGTATTTACAAAAGAAAAACAATTTCTATCAACAATGGGGATTAATTTCAAAAAGACCCTCTTTGACAAAATATATTCTTCTTAATGATAGCTTTGGATTTTATTAACATGGTTATATCCTCCCACAATATAGTTTTCTTCCTCTTTATGGCAATATCATTCTATACTATACCTCTAGTTTACTTCTAGATAATAGCTATCATCCAAAATACCTTTATCTATATGACCTACATTATGCTCTTCCTACACCACTACTATTTCTCCTCCTTCTCTCCAACACTAAGCATTTGAATTCATAATGGTCATTTCTTGGCATCTATATATAAGATGAAAGTAGTAGGGGAATATTTTTCTTACATGTGATAAGTGCCCCTTAACTACCATCTTACCTACCATATTTATTTTCTTATTCATTCTACTTCTTCCACCTTCGGTATTTTATACTTTTTTGTACATCCAAATATTTAATATTTTTTAATTTTCTTAACCTAGATGGACCAGGTGGCTAGATGACATACTTGACTATCTTGATGATCTTTTCTCTTGTTTTTTTAGGTAACTTTCTCTCCTATACAACCTTCTTTATTGGCCCAAATTTTTTTGTCTAACTCATTGTCATCTTGTTATTCTGGATGGCCTTGGTGGTCAAACTACCCACCTTCCCATCCTAATTGACTTATCTGTCATTCATTCCTTTTCAATGGTCTTCCGAAATTTAGTTTAGTTCCTTTAGTCTCCCTCTTTTCCAGTAACTAAAATTTTTCTTCTTTGGATGGACTGACTTATTTCTCTTAAGTTCCTCTTCTATCGATGACCTTGCCATCACTACTAGTTAGATTGATTCTTTAGACAATTTAGTTGTAGTATGTATCCATTTTGTTTCTCTTGGACAACCTCTAGTATTTCCAAAATATCTAGCCCTCAAATTAACAATCTAAGGTTCATTTAGGTTTCTTAATAGATAGCTAGGGAGTTGTCCAAATGATCCATCCTCTTGGCTATATATCCTATGGGTAGTATGAGAAAAAACAATTTCCCTTAGATGGTTGGGAAGGATGCTATAAAACCTCCCTCCTTGGCCCAACTGATCTAGATAAGGGTCCCTAAAAATCCTTCTAGACTTCTTGAATTGCTTAAATAAAAAGCATATCTTGGGTCATCAAGCAATCTTTGTAATCCACTTTGAATTCCCAAGGAATTATTCAAATTTTTTGGACCTCTACTTCTTCAATTTATCCACCTTCTAACTTAAAGGTATTTTGGTTTTGAGGTACTTGCTATATCATCATGTTCGATAATAAATTTATATTATCTACTAGTTGAGTAAATTTTTGCCTTGGTATTCCTCTTCTCACTCTTCTTTTGAGTTCCAAGTTTGAACTGACACTACTTTAGTCTTCCTCATACTACTTGAATTCATGGGCACATTTTTGGATTCTTTTCTAAAGTTTATCACTTCTTCCACTTCACTTGGAAATGTTTATTGAGGTATTTCATGGATATCATGCCATTCTACTCCACTTGCTTTAGGTTTATTCACTAAATTAGTTGTTCATTTCCAATTACTAAACTTCCTATGCACAATCATCAAAAAATCTAAATATTTTCTTGTCTATTATGAACCTCTAGGAGTCTCCTCTTGACTTATCCCTTCTACAAAAAAATTGCTTCTACCAAATGCTTGAATATCCTAACACATTCTCAGTAATTCTTATGCATGTTGTTTCTATAACTTTACTATCTGGTTACTCATTTTCTCACTTGGTTCATGCAACTACTACATTTCCTCATGCATTATTTTTCACATTCAATAGTTTCTAGAAAACCCATCCTCTCATACTCACTACCTTCAATTCAAGGTTCTTGTTCTAATGGTTCTTCTTATCTAACATAAATCATCACCATTTTTTGTATGTTCTCTACATTTAGTGATCTCAGTCTCTATTCTTCTTCATTATCTTATAATATAACATACACAAAATTTTCTATAATTTGTTGATCAAGGCTACAATTTTTCTTGTTCTATGACTAGTTGGATATCCACTTTCTACTTGTGTTCTTCTCATGCAACCATGCTAGCTTTTCTACAACTTCGTTATCATCTAAGTCATTATGAGTCACTATACCATCATATTCCTTATTAAAACTTGATTCTTCAACTTTTTAAAGTGATATTCCTTGGAAGGGTATCAAAGATTGACTTATTGTAACTATAAACCTACCCATACATGTTCTTTCATCCATAAATTTAAAATTCATCATGGTTACTTATGCTCTCACTTTATACACCTTCAGCTTCAAATGATTAATTTCTCCAAAACACAATATCTCACCCAACCTCTTAAACCTTACTATGTTGTTAATCATTATATCCTTTACTTGGAAGGGTCCAATCCATAAAGTCAACTTTCATGGCTTGATATATCTCTTGCCATTAAACTTCAACACTAATTCACCTAACTCAAAAGTTATTTTATCTAGGTGCTTATTATGCCACAACTTTTAATTCATAGGGAAATCTCCATCGCCCATTATGCTATTTGTAGTGAAATTTTAATACATCAAACAAATCCATCTTGAAGGAGGAATTTTGAGAAATATTTTTGTCTAGATCCAAGTAGGATGAAAGGACTAAAAGTTTATTCTATCTATCAAGTAATTGATGTTGGAAAGATGTAGAAGATGCCAATGAGGGAGAGCCCACATCAAAAGCTGCTAGAAATTTTAAATCTCCTCACATCACAAGATAAGATTAACCACCTAGACTAAATAGGTAAAATGATTCAACCTTTCTAGTGGTCACTAATCCAATTCCCACCATAAAAAAGGATCTTGGAACCTATTTGGTGGTAACTAAAAGGGCTCCATTATTGGTAGGATTTCTATCTACTCAATAGCCCCAAATTCATCCCTCAATCAAAGGTAGGTGTTCGAGAATTGAACAACCCCAATTTTCAAAGCAACATGTATCATGGGATTGTTTCCAAATGATACTAGCATCATACCCACAAAATGGAATCCAGGGACCAGAGAGGAAGAAAATAAGGGGCAATGTTTAGAGGGTTGAGGTTGGTAAGCTTTTCAAAGCTTACTAGGCCATATGAAGGTTCCCAAAAATTTCATGGCAAAAGGTATAGGGGAATAGATTGGCTAAACCAGACAAAGATAATAGTTTAAGGCACACGTACCAAATGAAAATTCTAGCAACCCCTATGAATGAGCGACGCTAAAGTATCAACAATAAAGCAAGGAGTATAATGACAACAAAAGAAGCATCAACCAAATAAGGAAACTATCTAGGAGGTAGTAACTAGGACCTTGGTTTAATGGATTGGTCTTGAGGCTTTGATGTGCAAAGGAGCACCACCAGAGCAACTAGGTACCCAGAGGTAATTCTAGGTAAAGGGATGCTCCTAAAATTTGGTGATCTATACCTAAAGAAAGAAATATGGTAGGATAGAATAAAACCAAGAAAATTATAATATCATAAGGCTACATCATACATGGATACCCAATCACCAGGAACTCGATAAGGGATAAGTTGACACGAATGTCAATTGGATTTGGTTGGAGGTCAAGCAGAGAAATGACTTGACAACCAAGGCAAACATGAGGGTGGAGCCCTCACCATATCAATATTAGTGATGAGGCTTCCTTGATAAGCAGAGATCAACATCACTCAAGCTCAAATTCCCATGAAGAGGAGATGCCACTTATGACATAACCATGGGGCACCATTATGCTTGCAAAACATTTATGCAATTAGACTTCATATCAAATGTGGACCTACCAAGAATAAATGTAATACAAAACCTTAGGCTTGACAACCAAAGTAGACAGACTATCCCACTTAGGGTATTTTATGAGAATTTTAAATTTTGAATTTTGATAAAGTTTGTATAAATAGCCAATTTTGTATCATAATTAGGGGAGGAAAATAATGATGTTTTCTCATGCTTAGTATCTATCCCAAACAGATTTCTCTCACTTTTCTTATGTATTGATCTAGACTCGAGACCCAAGACAATTTATGTACAAGACCTTTGAAGCCCTTTCATTATGGCATATGCATTTCACTGGTTTTAACATATATAGAAGAGATGTGACTATTTACTCTTTGTCCTATTATTTATGTATGTGTAAATTTGTCTGGGAAACTTGTGACTAGTAAATATCCCTTGTGAAAATTTCATAAGAAGAAATATGTGTTGTAATAGAACCATATTCACTTCCCTGGTATGGCTAACTCATGTGTTCATTCATCCCATAAATTCATAGATAGCACTTATATTTCTTGGCACATCACCACCCTTAGTCTAGGATAGTTTTTTTTAGTTTTCTCTCATCCCTTTTCCTAGATAAGACCTGATAGACTAGGCTAGATTAGGAAGAAGTGTGCCATGATCACACCCAAACAAGGAGCCAATATTAATAAAAAATCCTATAGGTTGTCCTCAAATCCACATTCCAAATTTCTCAAACTCCCCAAAATGTATGCTCCATGTGAGGTGCAGGCATCATACACATCCAACAATCATAGTGGGTGGTCACTATGCTAGAACATAAATTGGATACAATCTAGTTTCCAATATTTATACTAGCACATCTAGTGAGACTAAACAACATCAAAAGGAACTTAATCCAATATTTTTATGAAGTTCTTAGTTTACAGTTTATTGAAGCATCATAAATATTCACTTGGTGACTCCTCTCAAGACAAGTATCCAGAAGAAGCCATTTTGAAGGATATTAGATTAGGATTTTTGTGAAGATCCTAACCTATTAGATTTTGAATCATATGCAAAATTCACCTGGTGACTCCACTATTAGGACTCACCAAGCAACAACTTCTCCATTTTAAAATTAAACCCAATAATTTATGAGCTTTGGGCCTATCATAAGGTCTAATATAAAGGAAAAATCCCAATTGTTATTTCCACTACTAAATCATAGGTCTAGAAGGAGAGGTAGTGGTAGAACATGGCTACAATATTGAAGGCTCCTAGCATGAAATTATAGAGGCCCCTTGCAACCACCAACAGTACCTACTACATGGGACAAAATTCTAGTGTTAGTGCTAAAATTATTATCACTCTTCATCAAGGAAGATGCCACAACTCCAACCAAACACCTCCAAAACATGGTCTTTCTTTGTGCACTATACAAAATTGATTGCTAGAATGTGGTGCTCAAGTAACTAGAAATTTCCTTTAGAAGAAATGAAAGATAATGGTATATATCTCTCCCCCCACACTCCATTATTGACTGGGATTTGCTCACCAACTTGTTCGTGGATAGATTCAAGAAAAAAGTGGATGGGATTTTCTTCCTAGATAAATTAACAACCATCAAAAGAGCTCCTATGGAAGCTATGGATGACTTCAGTGCAAATTTCCATAAGACTTGGTATAGGATCTATGATGAAATTAGGCCACCTCCAGGTATGGCTTTCATTTATGTCTAAAGGTTGTACATCAGGTATATCTATGATGGTGAATCTAGAGGAAACACCCTACTAGAAGCCTATCATATGGTCTCTCAAGTTGAAATATACCTAATCCAAATTGAAATTTTAGCTCGTAGACCCCCAATACCCTTCTTCCCCAACATCCAACCACCCTACCATCATCCACCCATAATGTAGCCCATGTTTTAGCCATTCCCTCCCATAAACCTAATCTCAATACAGACTCCCTCTCTTCCCTTAAGTCAACATTGTAATGAATCTTAGGTTGTATAAATAGAGGAGTTATAGAACAAGGTCAAGGCATTGAATAATGAAATTATAATGCTTAAGAATTAGCAAAATACCTTTATGTTTCTGTCCAAGGGTACCCACCATCCCCCCTTCCAACTAAGTAGTCAAAGTCACTAGCATCCACCAAATGGTTATCAAAGGTATCCACCTTAGCCTTCCCTTGGAATATGATCAACCCATATCCCCAAAGTAGCAAATCATATATGTCCCATCTCCTTTGTCAATTGTCATCACACAAACTAGTCTAGGATGTCATACCCACTCCAAAAAATTAAATGGAGGATTTGTATGCCTACCAGTACTCATTTCTAGATCCTTATTTTTATATCTATAATGACTCCTAATAGGTCACATACCCTACAACCTAGTCTACCTATAACCAACCTACCTTTGAAATCCTAGATCCGACTACTCAAAGCCCTACCTTAGACACTACCCTAGGTATCAGTACCAAACTACCAAAAAAATGTTGATGATGTGAGATGGAGAAAAGTCTATATCATTTTTATGGTACTAATGCTTTGGTGAGTAAGATAGAATGCAAGCTTGGCAATCTGATATCCCCACCAAAAATCCAAAAAAGGAAGTCAAGAAAAAATATCAAGGGAGGATAGAGGTTTTGGTCCATAAGGAGGAGAGGGTAGCAAAGCCCACCGTATTAAGCATTACCAAAGAACTCAATGAGACTTTATCTAGATTCAACATACATGATGCTTTGCTAACCTTAGACATACCTCAAAGAGGGCATTTTTAGTAGATCCATATGTCTAGTATGGGGTATAGCTCAAATCCAACAGGTTCCTAAAATGGATGGGACCCTAGTCCATGTTGTAGGAGCGAAGAAGGATATTATAGTGGTGTTGCACAGGCTTTTATATATCTCAATAATAGAAAGAGTGATAGTGGTAGATCTTCCTCTATCATTTGGGTTGCACCTACCAAAGGATTTCATGGGAGAACTCAGGGGGCACATATCCCTAGACCATACTCACATGGAGATTCCTTACTAGGGAAGAAATTTTTCACTAGACATGGAGGGGCCCAACACCTATCATGTGAAGAATATGGAAAAGCAAGGTGTCCACCCAACTAAAAATGGTCTTGTATGCTTCCATATGATGATCAAATATTATCCTAAACATTGGAAGGAGTTGATAGGTGAACCATTAGTGATGGCGTTTTCCTTGTGCTTAAAATAAGCACAATAGTCTACACATAACTAGGAACTCATTGCTTACCAAAGATATATACTCATCCACTTTTGACTACAAAAAGTCACATGTTCAAGGAAACAAACAAGAGGGAGTAGAAGTTAGGATCACTTTGGTCCAAACATTGTAGGTTCCAATGAAGGGATCCCATATGAAACCTAGCATGTAAAAGACACCAAAATAATGTACTATATTGTAAATATGTAGTATTTAAAATAAGGCACATGAAATCCAAGTGTTATAAATCCATTGGCTAAGGTAGGTAGCAACATGTAAGAAGGGGAATGTAATTCAAGGTTCCCACATGAAGCAAATTATGCAAAATGTATTAGGACGTTCACATGTGTGATTGAATGAAGGTTGCAAGAGTTAAGAGGTCTAGAATTAAGAGGATGACCCAAAAAAATATAGCTACCATGATTAAATATGAGGTAAAATGGTAGAGAATCGTGTCTCCATTGATTCGGCTATAACAAGGGAATCACTTCCCATCAACTTACCAGGAAATAACCAATGCGGAAAAGGAGTTCATGTGACTTTCCTTCAGCAAAAGAAGTCTATAAAAGGGGGATATTTCTTTGATGCATGTCATAGGCTCTCAATATCCTATTGGTTCTCCTTAAAAAAAATTACCTCCTATACCCTAAGCTCAAAATTCCCTATATTTACCTCCATAGAATTGACATACAATAGATAAGGCTATAAATTCTAGGTTCTTTAATTCCTATAAATAGAATCCCCCTATGAGTTGCCAAACTATAGTGAAATTTTTCTACATTAGGCAAATCCATCCTGAAGGAGGAATTTTGATTAGGATTACTATCTAGAGCCAAGTAATATGAGAGGATCAAAAGCTTTTTTATCTATCAAGTAGTTGATTCTAGAAATATGTTGAAGATGCCAATGAGGGAGAGCCTACATCAAAATCTTCTAGTAAGTTTAAATCTTCCTACATCACAAGGTAAGGTTAACCACCCAGACTATATAGTTAAAACTCTTTAGCCTTTCTAATGGTAACTAAGCCAAACCCCATCACAAACAAGAACTCCAAAGTCTTTTCGATAATAACTAAAAGGTATTTGTTGTCTATAGGGTTTCTATCTACTTGACAACTCTGAATTTTCCCCTCAACCATAGGGATGGGTCCAAGAATCAAAGCACTGTCTTTTTGGTAATTGGGTTTCAAAATGATATATATCCTAGGACTATTTCTTAATGATACCATCATGTTCATAAAACAAAACCCAATGACTATAGAGAAATAAAATCAGATGGATGATGTTTATAGGGTTGAGGTTGATAATCTTGTTAAATCTTGCTAGGTCATATGAAGTTCCCCCTAAAGTTTGTGGTAAAATACATAGGGTAAAAAAGTGGATAAACCAAACAAAGAGAATAGATCAAGGTACACTCACCAAATGAAAATTCTAGTAGCCCCTATGAAGGATCAACTCTAAAGCATTGGCAATCAAGGAAGGAGCAGAATAACAACACAAGCAACATCAACTGAATAGGGAAACCATCTATGATGCAATAACCAGAACCTTGGTTGAAGGGATTGGTATTAAGGATCCAATGTGCAAAGTATATCCACTAGAGAAACTAGGTCTCCAAAGGTAGTTGCAGGCCACGGACTACTCCCAAAATTTAATGATCTAGCTCTAAAGAAAGAAATATGATAGGGTAGGACAAAATCGAGAAAATGATGATATCCCAAATACTACATCACACATGGATGCCCAATCACCAAGAACTTGAGCAAGGATAAAATGACATAGACACCAACTAGGTCTGGTATGAGGCCAAGTGAAACAATGACTCTATTCCCAAGGTGAACACAAGGGTGAATCCCCCACCATCTCAAGATTAGCAGTGAGGCTTCCCCAACAAGAAAAGACCAACATTACCTGAACTTGAACTCCCACAAAGAGGAGAGGTTATTAATGACATACCTAAGGTGTGTTATTTTGTCTACAAGGAATTTAAGGTGATTAGAACCCAAATCAACTCTAGACCTACCAAGAATGAATGTAGCATTGAACCTCAAGCTCAATAACCAAAGTAGACAATCTACCCTGCTTATGGTATTTTAAAATAAAATTTTAAATTTTGGTAAAGGTTGTATAAATAGTCGATTTTGTATCATAGTTGGGGGAGAAAATAATGATATTTCCTCATGCCTAGTAATTGGCCCAAATAGAGTTCTTCTCTCACTTCTCTTTGTATTTATCTAGACTCAAACCTTGAGTCAATCTATGTACAAGACCCTTTGAACCCTTTCGTTATGGAATATGTATTTCACTAGTTTTAACATATATATAGAATATTTGTGACTATATACTCTCTATCACATTCTTTATGTATGTGTATATTTATATGGAAAACTCATGACTAGTATCATTTCCTTATGCAAATTTCACAAGAAGAAATATATATGTTATAATGGAACCATGTTCACTTCCCTGGAATGGGTGACTCCTATATTCATTCATCCCATCAATGCATAGATAACATTTATACTTCTTGTCACATCGCCACCCTTACTCTAGGCTAGTAATTTTTTATTTCTTTCTCTCATCCCTTTTCCTAGATAAGACATGATAGAATATGCTAGATTAGGAATAAGTGCATCAAGATCGGATTTAAACAAGGATCTAGCCTTGGTAAAAATATCCTAGAGGTTATCCTTATAGCCTTTTCCCATGCTCCTTGGACTCCCCAAATTGTACAATTCATGTAAGGCACAAGCATCAAACGCATCCAACAACTAAAACAGGTGGTCATTATGTTGGAGCGTGAAGTGGATACAATCAAGATTGCTTTGTAGTGCCACTCTCATACTAGGTATTATAAACTCTAGTGGCACAATTTCTTCCTATCCATATATCAATTGGAATATAATATTTGTAATTTTCCCTCCTAATCAACATCTTCAATCATGCATATCTTATACATTATGGAAAATAAGATCTTATTTATTGATTTTGCTTGCCTGTTTTCTCTAATATGATACAAACTACACAATTAATGTAATATATTGAACTCTATGGTCACCTTCTAAATGATTTCATTGACAAAGTGCCCTCCATAATCACTTGCCATCTGAATAGGTACATCGAATCTCATGATAAATTTCTCATATGAGAATTGCACAATGCTCTTTGTGGAATTATCAAGTAATTCTCTTGCCTCTACCCACTTTATAAAATATTTAGAGGCTACCACAATGCATATATCTTCTTCTTCTATTCTTCAACGGTCAAACAAAATTGAGACCCCACCTCTCAAACAACTCCTATGGATATGATGGGTGTAATGGCATGAAGTCCCTCCTTAGTGGCTTCCTAGATCTCTAGCACATATTACACGTAGTCATGAACTCCTTCAGATTGCAATGGAGGGTGGGCCATCACAACCCATCCATAAGAAACTTCCTTGTGATTGGATCTAGACCTATATGCCCTCCTTCCATCCCTTCATGAACTTTATTCAATGTTTAATTCACCTCCTCATCTATTACACACCTTTGCAAAACTTCATCAAGTTTGATTTTGTACAATAAACCAACTATCAACTACAATTATGTTGATTTGATAATGATATTTTTCTTCTTTGTTCTTATCAACTCTATTGGTAGCTCTATTATTGCCAAGTAATAACCCACGTACTTATACCACAATATTAGCATAATGATTGATAATAAATGAGCATTTAAAAATTCATCTAGTATTCCTCCCTCTATAGGCTCTCTTGAGAAAATCCTTGATAATTGATATATTGGTATGTGCTTCTTTCTTCATCTCACTACTACTTGAAATAAAAACCCCTATAATGTTATGAGCCATTTTTCAACTCATCCATGAGTAGTCGACTTATTGATCAGGTACAATGCTACATTAAGATCCATATAGAAAGTAAAATGGTTAGAAAATAGATAACTTCTAAACTTGTGGACTACATTCATCATCCCCAAGGATTCTTGATTTATAGTGGTATAATTTTTCTCTATGTGAGAACAATCAACTAGAAAAATATATGGGTTGACCCAACCCATACTACCCCTCCTAGGCTAACTGGCATCCAATTACAAAATTGGACACATCCACATGGATATGAAACTCCATATCCTAATCTAGAAATGCTAGAATGGATACATAATCCAACTTTTACTTTAGCTCCTCAAAGGTCTTCTTATGATCCTTTTTCCACCTAAAAGGAACACCCTTGTGCATCAACACATCTAGAGGGTATGAAACTTGTGCAAAGTTTTTGATGAAAATCTATAGTACCCAACATGCCCTAAAAAAAAATTCAATGAACTCAAGTTGTATGGCTCCTCCATGCTCATTATACTTATATTTTTTTGGGATCAATCTTCAAATCCTTTTTTCACATCACATGCCCTAGCAAATTTTTATATGGCATTGACAACTTACACTTATTTAGATTCAAGGATAGTTGAGCATTCATACATTGTTTCATACATTCATCAATTCTTTTAGATGCTTGTCCTTCCTTCCATACAATAACCAATCATCCAAGAACATTTTAAATTTACCTATCGATATATGTTCAAATATGTTTAGAATTATCCTTTGAAATATGGTTGAGGTATTGCATGTAGGAAGGAGAGTGATTTCTACATAATTAGTGAATGGATTTTATCAATTTGTTTGTAGTTCATATGCAAAGTGTTTGACAATATGTACATACGTATAATTAATAATGTTATAAATTCATAATATAATATCTTATATGATAATGTATAATGTTAATTTATGTACGAGCAAGTCATAAAGTGAATCATGAAATGAAATTAAATGTGAGTTGAATGCATGTCAAATATAATTTAGGAAAATGATGAGGTGTCAAGTAGTTAAAGGATACAGGAACTTTTTAGTTGTACAAATAAGACCCTTTCCTCATTCAATTAGGTGATATAAGGGCCAAAGTGTGTGGCTATCGAAGAATGTGGATGTTTTTGGATGGCTAGCCAAAGTTTGGTGTGGTTGTGGTTGACATGGAAGAAGAGGCTAACCACGCACATTGGGTACTATGTATGTAAGGTGAATGCCATATGTATTTTACTGTATAGGCTATTATTAATAGAAGATTTACTTATATTCATTTATCATTTGCTATTGCTATTTTATGTTTCCTATATGTATTGTCATTGCTAATTTTTACAAAAGGTAGATATGTGGTATTATTAAAGTGGAAATGGAATTGTGTTTAAGTATTTTAAATTTTATTTCTACATTGTACAAACCAAAATGCATCTATTTATATGCATAAATCATATTTTAATGATAAAAATAGTCTTTATTTTATCTTCCTTGACTATATTAATTTGATCATAGCCCAAGAATCCATCCAAAAATGAGTAGATCTTGTAGCTTGCTACTTCTTCCAAAACCAAATCAGTAAATGGTATTGGAAAGGGATCCTTTTTTTTAGTAATACTTCTTATACACATCCACCATGGGGATTGAACCCAGGTCACATCATCGATAATGCAAGTGACATCCTTGCCGGTAGACCACACTCACGGGGATCCTTTATGATCACTACATTCAAACTTTGGAAATCCACACAACTATGTATCTGGTTGCTCTCTTTCTTTAAACTTATGATGATAGGTGACACCCATTTGCTCACCCTCATCTTAAATATTAGTCCATCATCCAACATCTTCTCAATATCTATATTGACCAAGGTTGTATACTTTGGATTCATTCTATACGGCCTTCTCCTCATAGGTTTTGTGCTAGGATCCAATAGAATCTGATGTATGTATAACTTAGGTGGAATACCTTGCAAATCCTTATACGTCCATGTGAAGACTTCTTTATATTGCATAAATATTTTAAAAGTTATAGCTTATAGAATTGGGTCCCACTTGTCCCTACAACAGATCATCTTCTCCTCTTATCCTTCTCCAAAGTTCACCTACACCATGTTTGGTCCTTCATAATTTATGATTTCAAGTTTAATTGTAACTTTTGCCACATCAAAAGTGTGCATTGGATTTTCATCAATATGTGCATCATCGACGCTATACTCTACAAAGTTATATAGGAAGGTATATTTTTCTTCTACTTTTATTGTTATCTTAGCATTATGACTTCTTTCATCAACCTCACACACTATGTGATGGTCCTTCCTAGATATCTTCTTTTGCATTAATACACAGGTAGGTTGGCTAGAAAATTTTATAGTTTTCCATCTACCAATGTAGAAGTCTACTATCTTAGTGCCCCTCATCTTCCATGCATTACTCCAAATCTAACACTCCTTTATCATTTGGCTAACATTCATTTTCATGATCTTATTCCTCTAACAATGAACTTTCTAGTTTTTTAAAAAAATTCAACTCCTTTCTCACATACTCATTCTTCATGTTAATTACATATTTGTGCTAGTCTTTCCTGAAATTTAGGTTGTCCTTCTCCCAATTGTAGTTCATTTTTTTTATGTGTAGCCACCCATGTCCCAATAATTCATCATAGGTTGGTTTCTACATAGAAATCACCACAAAATCCATGATAAACATATGATTGATGATCTTCAGCTTTTGTGCAGTCAATAATCCTTTCATCTCCATGCCATATTGATATGTTCCATACAGTCAAAATTTGGAAGAGCATAAGAATGGTGCCCCCAAATCATTCCATGTTTTCTTAGGTGACATTTACTCTTAAACCTCCATTAATGATTACTTGTGTCAACTTATTGTTTACCAACTCTATATGGATCAATGTTGGTTTGTTCCTGGCATCAACCATCAAGATTGTCAGGTTAATATATTGATATATTGTTATTCTTCTCATATCTAGTTGGCATCATGACTCCTCCACTCCTCTTATCCACACCATTTCTCCTATATTTGGGTATAACTATGATATTTTTCATAGTAAACTTGATAACTTCACTTTCACACTCATATTCAACACTTGTGCTACCAACTATTGCATTTTCATCTCATCATCTTTATCATGATGGGTTCCTTCAACTTCTTATCTTAGCTCAACCTTTCCTAATTGGTCTTTTGCATTTCTTCTTTGATTTGCACACTTGCTTCCTACTATTTCTCCTTCTCCTTCGCAAGATTCTAGTATGACTATATTCTCCTTATATGTGATTGAGTTACTCCTAGCACATGCTTCTCCTTTTATCGTTGGCCCTACTAAGGCTTCTTAATGTTAATTAAATTGACATTATGAAATTTACTCATATTCGCCTCCTTTGGATAATTTTCCTCCTCATGGTTTCTAGGTTTGCACCATATACACATCATTATATTATTATTCCCATTGCCCCCTCCTATTGGATCATTTGTTTAATTACATGTAAAGTGTACCCACTCCAAATAAATTTTGTACTATATTATTGGCTTTCCATCTGATTCATATAGTATTAAACTCTTTCCTCTTGTGCATTGATTCTCTTATTGTGGTTGTCTTCTTCCTTGGTGGCTATTTTGATACTCAATGTTTGTTTCTCCTTGTTTGCTTTTCAAAGTACTTGATTTTTTTATCTTTGATCTCCTTTTGTACCATCAATGTTTGGTGTCTCATACTTAATTTAAATGGGTAATCTATAATAGCATGTCCCACAACTTTGAAAATATTACAAAATACCTTCTTTGAACAGTTGACATTGGTGTGTCCTAATTTATAACCTAAACACTATATGTCCTCATTTTTTTCTCTACCTTCACATCATTTATAATGTTCTACAAGTCCTTTTGCATGACCTAGATTATTGTGATCAATTTATTATTATAACAGTCTAAATAATCATTCTATCCATGACTTGGACTTCCTCCTCTAGTTGTTGTTGTCTTCAATTTACCTTCCAAATATAATGCTCTACCAAAAGCATCCCAATATATGGTTGGAAGAACCATATTTATATTCTTATAATTTGGGAGCAATATATCTAGGAACCATCAATTTTTTAGCCCATTTGTTAGGTTGGCCTCCATATTTTTGATAAGTTATTTCAAATAATAATTATATGACTCGATATTCTCATATTTCTTCTGCTTCATCGAGTAGATCTCACCAATGACCTCTATATCATCATGTAGTAGTCCAAATTCCTTATTTAATTTAGTATTCAAATCTATCTAATCCATGAAGGGTTCTCTTTTCAAGTGTCAATCAATACCAACTCCATAGAATGTTGTTGGGAATAATCTTAGTCATGTATCTTTCTCTCATACCATTTGCATTTCATATCATTTCACATGTTTTGATATAGTTTTTAAGATCTTCTCTTCCATATTCTATAAAATTCAAGTAATTTTTCTTACCCAATATTGGAGCAATATTCTCCATCGATGGTCATTCATATCCACTTAATAAACCTTTGTTTGATGACTGGTCTTTTATAAATAATCTTTGGCTACTTCCTTATGTACCTACACTCCATGATCTCCTTCATGAATACATGAGCCTTGATTTTGATATTTTGAGCACACTCTCCTATTATTTCCCTTGTGCTTGACTCTTTCCCTCTTAATATTTAGCCACTCTCTTCTACACGGATGCTAGAATTATCAACTATTTTATCTCATCTTATGCATGATCTATGTTGGTATTTCACCATTTGCACAAATATTCTCGAATTGATCCTTGTTTGTACACTATGCTTTTACTTGCATGTTATCATCCATTATTAAAAATAATATTTTTCACCTTCCACATTCTAGCACTTGTACCTCCTTGCTAAAAATATTTGTTAGTACACCATAATGCAAGTCTTATTTGCCAATATTGAATTCATCCTCATACTTGGTATGTTAATAAGGATTTAAATCCCACTTAATTCTTTATTCATGAACATCAAATATATAGGCACTAAGGTGCCAAAAATACATTAACCACTTCCACCAAATTATCAACGAATGGTGAAAATGATGACAAAAGATAACAACTAATCCTATCCTAAAAACTAGCTAACTTAAGCTAATGCCTAATTTAGGATGCCAACTAGGACTAGCTAGAAACATATGTGAGAATAACAACTCATGTGGATTATTAACAAGCTAGATAAACCTAGGAATAAAATAATAAACTAATCCTAGGTATTAATAAGATGATATGTGATGCCTTCATCATATCTCCCCACTCAAGAAGCATTGCACTCTAATGATTTTACAATCAAAGTGGAAGGGTCAATCACCAAATACTTAAGATATATCTTGAGAATACATCTCATAGTAAAGCAAAATAAGGTCAATTATGCCTCAAAATATTGGTGTGTAGAAATAATATTTGGCACAACTCGCTCACCAAATGGTGAATGATATCAATGAGGAGCAATTGCATGTTGTGGAAGTTGCAGAGTCTTTTGAACAATTGGAACATGTAAAGGTGACAAGGAAGGAGGCCACTCAAATGCAAGAGGAACAACAAGAGGAGCAACATGAGCAGTAGGAGGTATAATTGAATAAGGAGCAATGACCTCCTAACGAGTCGATGGAGCAATAGAAGCACAAATATCCTTGGGCCAAAAGACTAATGTAATATTTTGTGAAGACACAAAAATTTTATATTGTGGAATATTACGAATGAGAAAGATCTTATTCTAATGATGCATGGTGTATTTTTTGTGAAAAGTGTCATATTGAGCCTATTTATCATATTGATAGGATTTTCCTAAAATTAATCCATAATATTCCATGGGAGTCACATCACAAGTGAATCAATCCATATAATATAGACCCAAGGCAAAGGACATCGTACAATGTTATGTGATTATAGAGACATAATACATATTCTTCCATCCAAGGGAATAAGGGTAAGGATGAGGCTCTATAGCTAGTTTGAGCCGATCAACTACAAATTTCTTAATTAGATTTATTTGTGATCCATTTTCAAAAATGTAATTGATAAAATAGTTGTGATAGAGGTGTGTTTTAGTGACAAATAAACTATCACAAATACTTTTATAGTGTAGAAGTATCAGATTGTCCAATTGATGCTTAATTTCTTCATACTCCTTATCCTCATTTACAACCTCAAGTGGCCTATGTTGTTACACTCCAAATATAATACGTCGGCTTTGACGTCCAAGCATATTACATTTACTATATATGCATTCACAAAATAGTTAAATGAGATCAACTTGTATATTTTTATTATTATTCATCTGCGTTTACGCAAGGGTGTGCCCACCTTAAGTGGCCAGTGATTCGTTTTATCCTTCTGCTATTAATTCCTCTCGGTTTATTAAATTCGTATCTCTGTGCATGTTTCTCTGTGAAAATATTTAAATTTACCGAAGGATAAGTTGTATCCTTCCACGTGGTATCAGATTCAGTTCCGTCCTGAGAGACCCGCTTCGTCGCTCGCTTCGTTCTACATTCCTACCTGTTTGTTTCATCTGTTTCGTGCGTCTCGTCCGCTCGTTTTGATCTCTTCGTTCGTTGTTTAACTGTTCATGCTATCTACCTTCCGTCCATTTCGTTCTTTTCCAATCGCCGTCATCCGCGTCCAGATTCAATTCACAGTCAGCAATTGGTTCACATCACAACGTTCCGCGTCCAGCTTCAAATTCCAGTCATCGCGCAGGGACATCCATCGCAGAACTAGCGCCTGTAACACCAAGTCGTATTGGCCAATCACAGCGCGCGTTTTATAGCTTAATTAAAACGTCCGCCTAAGGTATAAAACATTTTTAATTTTGTTTCAGGTTTTTTATCCCACATCGGTGGTGGAAAAGAAATTTTGGTCTTTATAATCGGGAAGTCGCACATGTACGTTTGTGACTTCGGTCACATGCTCCGTTCCTCCCATGCGTGTGTCGTGCTAGGTTCTCCGTACGGTCGTTGTGTCGTTTAAACGTGTCATCGTTAATTTTTCGCATCGTGTCATCGTTCAGTTTTTGCGTCAGTGTCATCCGTGCCATCATTGGTCTTCGTGTCGTCCATGTCGCCATTTGGTTCGCATCATCCTTGTCATCATTTAGTCATTCGTGTCGTTGTTCGGTCTAGCGTCTGTCTCGGGGTCATTGGTCTTCGCGTCGTCCGTGTCGCCGTTTGGTTCGCATCGTCCGTGTCGTCGTTTGGTTTCGCTAGTCGCGTTGGTTCACGTCGTCCATGTCGTCGTTTGGTTCCGCTAGTCACGTCCGTGTCGTTGTTCGGTTCGGCTAGTCATGTCCGTGTCGTTGTTCGGTCTAGCATCTGTCTCGGGGGTCATTGGTCTTCGCGTCGTCCGTGTCACCGTTTGGTTCTACTAGTCGCGTCGTGTAGCATCTGTTTCAGAGTTTGTGCATCAAAAGTTGCCTCGCTTCATCAAAAATTGATAAGGTGGTCAATCATAGTCGCTGAAAGCCGTCAACATCGTTGAAAATCCTCAAAGGAAGGAGCCAGCAAATACAATTCCGCGCCACAGTTGGAGTGGCAGTAAAGCGGACAACAAATTTTGTTCTTTCTGCCATAGCTCAATTTTGCAAAAATTGACACTCAAGGACACTACTCAGCAAGAAATTTTGAAGTTCAAGAACTACTAAGCAGACAGTTTTGAGCGGTGCATGAGTAAAATTTGGATCAAAGGTCCCGACGGTCGATTATCAAGCTCGAAACGACCAATACCAACATAAGAAGAGCTAACCGCAGCCCGGGTACTAAAAATTCTCTTTCTCCTTTTAAAATTGGTAGTTATAATCCACATCATCCCCTAGTAGATCCTATGGCTACTAATCCTTCCCCAACTCACGAAAACATCACGCAAGGAAACTCAAGTAATTCAGCCATGTCTGATAGGGAGTCTCTTCAAGGCATACTAGAGAGTATAAACGAAATGAGTATCATCCTAAAAAACTTTGTGAAAGCACAAACACCACCTAATCCCAATACTAATCCCCAAAATCACTCCCATGCCCAACGGAATGAAGAAACTGTTGATCCTAATGATGATTGGAAACAAAAACAGGGTGATTGGGATAATTACAAGGATCCCTATCAAAGACAGTGGTATAACCAAAATCAAGAAAGGGACACGGGTTATCACCAACCAAGAGGCCCTAATATTAATTTTCCACGAATTGATATGCCCACTTTTGAAGGTCATGATCCTCGTGGTTGGTTAGCCAAAATGGAAGGTATCCTTGACTTATATCAAATTAAGGAAATTGATAGAGTTCCTTTCACTGCATCAAAATTAGGCACTGAGGCCTACCAATGGTTTGTATGGTTTAAACAAGAGAATGCAGCTATTGTTACTTGGAAAAAATTCACTACCTCTTTTTTAGAAAGATTTGACGATGGAGCTACATCATCCTACACAGTAAGATTGTTATCTCTTAAACAAAAAGGGTCAGTTAGTGAATTCGTGTCGGAGTTTACCAGTTTACTACCATACACTACAGACCTCAGTCCCGACACAATGATAGGTGCCTTTCGCAATGGTTTGAAAGAAAGTATTCGAGTGGAGGTAGACATGCACGATCCAACCTTGTTGAACAGTTGTATAAGGATAGCCAAGTTGGCAGAGAAGAGACATCAGTTGTCTGCACAGCGGGAAACATATAATCGTCCTTCATATCGCAACAATTCCTTTCGTAGAAACGATCAACCATCAAGATATTTTTGCTATAAATGTCGCACTCATCACCCCAGGGAACAAGCTTGTGCCCAAAAACAAAACTTTCATATTGAAGGTGATCCTTGTGAAGGAGAAGAAGATGAACCTTACCAATCCGAAGAACCTATGCCAGAAGATCTACCATGTACTATAGACGAAAAAGAAGAGGATACAATGGCAATTTCAGTGCATGCTCTCATGGGTTTAACCGCCCACCATACCATCAAGGTACCAGGCTTTCTTCGCCAGAAAAAGGTGAATGTGCTAATTGATTCTGGTAGCACCCACAATTTTATCGACATCAAAACAGCAAAAGCTTTGAATTTATTCATTAACTCTTCCAACAAAGACAAATTCCAGGTTCTAGTGGCCAATGGGGTGAACGCACAATGTGTTGGTCGCACATCTCAAGTTTCCATAAATATGGGAACTTATACCTGGTTAGGATCCCTTTTTGTCATGAATTTAGGGAACTCGAATGTCATTTTGGGTGTTGAATGGTTGGAAACATTAGACACAGCTTAGTTTCAACTTCAAAAAATTATTTGTGGAATGGAAGGAAAATGGACGAGTCATTCGCTTACAAGGAATTACTACTCCTCCATCACAAATGGTGAGCTCTCATAGTATGGAAAGGGGGGATATGGTTTTATAGCTCAAATTAATTGTTTGGAAAAAAAATCTTCAGCAACTTCGGATACTATTGCACCTGAGTTACAAGATATTATAACACATTACGAAGAGGTTTTTCAAGAACCTCAAGGATTACCACCTAAACGATCTCATGATCATGCCATCCATTTGATACCAGGGAGTGTCCCACCTAACAGTCGTCCTTATCGCTATCCTCAACCACAAAAAATAGAAATCGAACAGATCGTTCAGGATTTGTTGGATCATGGAGTCATTCGTCACAGAGCACTAGTCCTTATTCCTCACCTGTAGTCCTGGCTAGACGAAAAGATAATTCTTGGCGTATGTGTCCTGACTTTCGTTCTCTCAATAAACTCACTATCAAGGACAAATTTCCTATCCCCGTCATAGATGACCTATTAGATGAGTTGCATGGGGCAAATTTTTTTACAAAATTAGACCTTCGCTCTGGCTTTCACCAAATCCATGTTAGAGAAGAAGATATTCCCAAAACGGCCTTTCGTACTCATGAAGGTCATTACGAATTTTTGGTCATGCCTTTTGGTCTCACTAATGCACCATCCACATTCCAAAGTCTCATGAACCAAGTGTTTCGTCCACTCCTCCATAAGTTTGTGTTAGTTTTTTTTGATGATATTCTCATATACAGCAAAACATGGATGGACCATTTACATCATGTGAATAAAGCCCTTCACATCCTACACAAAGAAAAATTATTTGTTAAACGCTCCAAATGCTCATTTGGTGTTCAAGAAGTCGAGTATCTTGGTCATATAGTTTCACATGAGGGTGTCAAAGTCGATCCCAATAAGATTAAGGCAATTCAAGAGTGGCCTTTACCTAAAACCATCAAGAAACTTCGTGGTTTTTTGGGTCTCACGGGCTACTATCGCAAGTTTGTACAGAATTATGGTAAGATTGCAGCACCTCTCACGGCACTCACAAAAAAGGATGCTTTTCATTGGTCGGAAGAGGCTACTCTAGCTTTTGAAGCTCTTAAGACAGCCATGTGTACAACTCCAGTATTAGCAACTCCCAATTTTCACCAACCATTTATTATCGAATGTGATGCATCAGGAACAGGAATTGGGGCTATCCTAATGCAAGAAGGTCATCCTTTGGCATTTGAAAGTAAACAGCTTTCTGGGAAAAATTTAGGAAGATCAACATATGAAAAAGAAATGTTGGCTATTCTTCATGCAGTAGAAAAATGGAGACATTACCTAATCAGTAGTCGCTTCATTATAAAAATAGATCATAGTAGTCTCAAGCATTTTTTGGAGCAAAGGTTTTCTTATCCGGAACAAAATAAGTGGTTAACCAAACTGCTGGGCTATGATTTCGTTATCGAATACAAGAAAGGGAAGGAAAATATAGCCGCCGATGCGCTGTCCAGAAAATATGAAGATGAAGTAGTCATTAATGCTATTTCAGGTCCTTGCTCCCAATGGGTAACTCAATTACAAGTTGAATGGTTGTCCAATAGTGAAACTTCCCAGATAATTCATGAACTATCTATAGGGTCCTCCAAACACCCTTTGTTCTCTTATGAAGATAAAATCCTCCGGAAGAAGAACCGTATTTACATTCCACATAATTCAGAACTCAAATCAAAGATCCTCGACGAATCACACGCTTCTCCATCAGCAGGACATTCAGGATTTTTGAAGACATATTTAAGGGTCAAACAATCATTTTGTTGGAAAGGATTAAAAGCGGAAGTCAAACAATGGGTAGCAGAATGTGAAGTTTGCCAGCGCAATAAAGGAGAAACAGTCAAATCACCAGGATTATTACAACCATTACCCATCCCTGAACGACAGTGGGAACATATATCCATGGATTTCATTGAAGGTCTTCCAAAATCAGAAGGCAAGACAGTAATCTTCGTCGTCATCGATCGGTTATCCAAATACGCTCACTTTCAGGCTTTACAACATCCATTTTCCGCAAGCAAAGTGGCAAAGGTATTTATGGATTCAATTTTCAAATTACATGGTATGCCAAAAAATATTGTAAGTGATAGAGATCCCATTTTTACTAGTAACTTTTGGAGGGAGTTATTTCGCCTTAGTGGTACCAAATTGAACATGTCTTCGACTTACCATCCACAGCATGGATGGTCAAACGAAGTAGTTAACAAATGTTTGGGTACATACTTAAGATGTTTTGCTCAAGATAAACAATACCAATGGAGCCATTGGTTAGCATTGGCAGAATGGTGGTACAACACTTCTTACCATTACTCAATTAAGATGTCTCCATTTGAAGCTTTGTATGGCACCAAACCTCCAGCAATCGCAGATTACGTACAAGGATCCGCCAAAGTAGCCAAAGTGGATGATTGGTTCCAACAAAGGCAGTCTACACTCACCATCCTCAAAGAGAATTTAGTCCAAGCACATAATCGTATGAAACAACAACAAGACTTGCACCGATCAGAGAGAACTTTTAATATAGGTGATTGGGTGTTCCTAAAGTTGCAACCCTACAAACAAACCTCGTTAAGGATAAAGTCAAGCCAAAAGTTGGCTCCATGATTTTATGGTCCCTACAAAGTTGTGCGCCGCATTGGCGAAGTAGCTTATCAATTGGAGCTACCTACATCATCACGAATACACCCGGTATTTCATGTTTCATGTCTTAAGAAAGTAATTGGTCAGAAAGTACAAAGTCAATCGGACTTACCAGTGCTTGATGAGGAAGGACGCATACATCTCCAACCTGAAGATATACTACAACATAGAACCCGAAGACTGAGATCACGTCAGATTCAAGAATTTCTCATTAAATGGCAGGATTTACCAGAGGAAGACGCCACATGGGAACCTGAAAGTATTCTCCAGACATTTCCAGCTTTGAGGACAAAGCTTTCCGAGGAAGGGAGTCATGTTACACTCCAAATATAATACGTCGGCTTTGACGTCCAAGCATATTACATTTACTATATATGCATTCACAAAATAGTTAAATGAAAAAAACTTGTATATTTTTATTATTATTCATCTGCGTTTACGCAAGGGTGTGCCCACCTTAAGTGGCCAGTGATTCATTTTATCCTTCTGCTATTAATTCCTCTCGGTTTATTAAATTCGTATCTCTGTGCATGTTTCTCTGTGAAAATATTTAAATTTACCGAAGGATAAGTTGTATCCTTCCATATGTTGTGGTGCCTTTTCTTGAGGTTTTACAATTAAATTATTCTTTCCAAAACACTCAAATTCACTATACCCTCTTTGGTTACAATGATTACATAATTTTCTACCATTATAAGAAGAATAAGGAGAAGAATAATATGTAGAAGGAGAGGTGGAAAAGAAGAATTCTACATTGGTTAAATAGCCTTCTTTTGATAAGAACTTGTCCCCTATGATGAACCTCCAAATATTAAGAAGGAGGAAGAAACCCCTTCGATTGTGCCAAAAACTTATATTTTGCAAGTTGCACATGGTTGAAAGCAAGGTCCAATGTTGTCAAAGGAACATACATGATCTCTCTATACAGGTGCTCCAAAATCCCACTCTAAAATTTGAGAATAAGAGCTTCTACTTCATCATCCACATCAAGAAGGATGCAATACCTATTGAATTGAAAGATGTAGTCTTGAACGGACATGTTAGTTCCCTACCAAAAATAAAACCACTTAATAATCAAATATTTTATATAATTTGAGGGATGAAAATTTTTCTTAAGTGCTTTCATAAGTGGTTAATGCATCTTGACCTGCTTTTCTTTCCACTAACACTTTGGCTAATCCTGAAAGCTTAAGCTTTGCAAATGGTGAAGAGCAAAATACCCCAATAAACTAAATCTATAAAAATAGTAAATACAAAATCAAAGAAAAAAATAAGATAACAGATACACATATAACACAGTATTTCACCTGGGAAACCCTTATAGGAAAATATCCAGTACACTAATATCTCCTTATTAAACCCATTAAGAAACCCTAAAACTTTTATCGAGTGCTACCACCTCCAAACCCCAAAAAGGATACATGGAGAGTGTCCAATACCGTTTAGATTTAAACCTATCAGAATAACATGGAAAATATTCAACATATTTCCAACATTCTCCTACTTGCTGAATACTTTCTATAGAGGCCAAAAACTGCCATTATCAACTATCAAGGGCAACCATACCCATATATATTCTACACCAAGAAAATTTTTGAGCAGGTACAATATTTTTTAATGAATCAACTTCATTATATTTGTATCAATTTTCTCTGGCATCACTTGATTCTCTTCAACCATATCTCTCACAAAATGGTACTTGATATCAATATGTTTTGATTGATCATGAAAACTAGGATTATTGGCCAAAAATATTACATTTTGACTATCACTATAAATTCTCATAGCCTTTTTCTTAAGACCAAATGTTGAACACAACCTTTGTAGTTACACTGCTTCTTTACAAGCATGAGTCATTGTAATGTACTCTACCTTTGTTGTGGATAAAGCAACCACTGATTACTTTTTACTCATCCAACTTACTGCCCCTCCAAATAGTCTAAACGTATAAGCACTCATGGATCTTCTATTATCTAGATCTCCAGCCCAATTGGCATCCATAAAACCTTATAGATTTACAATATTACTATCTCCAAATTTTCTTTGGTAACAGATAGCATAGTCTGAAGGTCCACACAAATATTTAAAGATTCTCTTCATAGCAGTCCAATGTTCCTTTCCTATACTGGATATATATCTGGTAACTAATCTCACTGCATGTGAAATATCAGGTCTAGTATAGACCATTGCATACATCAGACTATCAAAAATGCTAACATAAGGAACATGATGTATTTCTTCAATTTAATCATCTATTTAAGGACATTGTTCAGCAAATAACTTTTTACCAACAAGATATGGAGTACATATTGGTTTACAATAATGAATCCTAAACCTTTGTAGTATCAAATAAACACATTTTATTTTATTTAACCATAATTTTCTATTTGCATGATCCCTTATTATTCCATACCTAAAATACATTTTGCAGCACCCAATTCCTTCATTTCAAATTCAGAAGATAATTGATATTTTAGTAACTTTATCATCTCCTTATTGTTACCAATTAACAGCATGTCTTCCATATACAAAACAATGATAACAAAATTTTCATCTTCTTATTTTAAATACACACATGGATCTGCTTTGCTTTTTCCAAGCCCAAGTGTCAAAACAAACCTACTAAATTTTTGGTTCCACATTCTTGGAGATAGCTTCAATTTCTAAAGAGACTTTTTCAACTTGTATACCAAGTCCTCCTTACCTTTTTTAATTTGCATATCAATTCATGTGACATA
Organism: Wollemia nobilis; assembly: GCA_028583015.1. Lineage (NCBI taxonomy): Eukaryota > Viridiplantae > Streptophyta > Pinopsida > Araucariales > Araucariaceae > Wollemia > Wollemia nobilis. The sequence goes on from JAQPPZ010002050.1 coordinate 3,121,003, forward strand.
TATATGTCTTCATCAAGTTCACCATGTATAAATGATGTCTTTACATCCATATTTTATATTTCAATATCAAAAGCAACAAAAATAGCCAACAAAAATCAAATTGAATTTAGTTTATCCATAGGAGAAAAAATCTCACAAAATTTAATTTCTTCAAATTGATAAAATCTTTTTGCTACCAGGCGAGCCTTGTATTCTCCAATTTTCCTTCTATATTGCACTTCTTGAATACCCACTTACAACCAATCTGTTTTCTTTTAGGGGTAATTTCACCAAGTCCCACATATTATTTTTATCTAGAGACTTCATTTCTTCCTTCATAGCCCTTTTCCAAGACTTATTCTCACTTGATTGAAGTGCCTCCTTTATAGTCTTGGGTTCTTCATTAGTAGCTAATATTAAATGTAGAACAAATATTTGAAAGGCTATACCTTTCTGGGAGTCTTATCACTTGATATTATCTCTTAATTGGAGTTCCAGGTTCTACATCTTCAGCTTCCTCCTCACCTTCTTCCTCTAAATTTTCCTCTTCAGACTCTTTTTGTAGTTCATTTTATTTTGTAGTACTAGGTTCTACCACAGGTTCTTCCTCCTATTCCAATTTTACTTGAACTATTTTAGGTTCTTTGCTTGGTTGCATTTCTTGTTTCAAAACCCCTTTTGTTTCTCTAAAGATCACATTACGACTATAAAAAATCTTCTATGTTTTTGGGTTCCACAACTTATATCCTTTAACACCAATACTATAACCCACAAATATGTATTTTTCATATTTATAGTCTAGCTTAGTCTTTTTTCTCTTTTGGTACATACATATAAGCATCACAACCAAAAACCCTTATATGACTGGGAGAGGGTTTCTTAACAATCCACACTTCCTATTGAGTCTTGTCCACCAAAGGTGAGATAGGAGATCTATTGATGAGGTAACAAGTAGTTAACGTGGCTTCTACCTAGAATTTCCTTTCTAACCCTACACCACTTAGCATACTTATATCCTTATACATCAATGTTTTATTCATCCATTCTGCAACTCCATTATATTGTGGAGTATACGGAGTTGTTTTTGCCCTCTTATTCCATAGTCCTTGTAAAATTTCTCAAATTCATTAGAGCAATATTCACCACCATTATCACTTCTCAAAACCTTTATCTTTTTCTCTATATATTTTTCTACAAGAGCCATAAACTCTTTGAATTTATCAAAAATATTAGATTTGTTCCATAAAAATATACCCAAGTCTTTCTTAAAAAGTCATCTATAAATGTAACAAAATATATAGATTTACCTAACGATGGTAATTTTGCAGGTCTAAACACCTCATTGTGAACTAGATATAAAATTCCTTCAGATCTTGTATCACTACTAGGAAAATTGACTTAGGTTTGCTTTCCAAAAATACAGTGCTCACAAAATTCAAAATTTAATGGGCATTTAGAAATTCCTCCAACCATACCTTTAATTTTTAATATTTTAAGGTCTTTCTCACCAATATGCACCATGCGTTGATGCCACAACATTGTCTTCATTGCAAGAATACTCAAAGCTACTTCTACCATATTATTCTCCTCTAAATTTGAATAGTTATTGCAATCAATACTTATAGTGCTAGCCTCAAGTCTAAATAGAGTTATTGTACAAATTCCCCTTGCCAACACCAAGACTCCATGAACCATCTTGCATCTATCCTTATTGAATACCATAGTCACACCCGTATCATTCATTTTACTCATGAATATATGATTTCTTACCAAACTTGGAATATGCAACACAATAGGAAGGGTTTTAATTCTTCCATATTTTAACCTCAACTTGACGCTTCCTCGACGTATGATTTTAAATGTTAAATTATCTCACAATAAGACTTCACCTTCGTTTATCTTTTTATATTTCTAAAACCCTTCCCTATTAGGAGTCATATGAAAGGAAGCACCTGAGTCAATCAGCCATGAGTCATGGCATTCACTTGAGCATGTTGTAGCTAATAATAAATCCCTTGAATCTTCATTTGTGATCTTCATTTATGTAGAAGTTCCTTCATAAGATGATCGACTATTATCAGCATTTTTAGATCTATAGTCTCTTTTATAATGCTTTGTTTTACCACACTTCTAGCATTTCCTCTTTTTTAGAGCAACATATTTACCCCTCGATCTCAATTTTCTTTCTCCTAATTTATTTTTGCTTCTTTCTTGAGAATAGCCTCTCATAACCAAGGCATCTTTCTAATGATAATTCTCAGAAGTTTTTCATCTCATTTCCTTAGATAGAAATGTTCTTACTATATCCTCTACTTTCAATATAGAAGTAGTACTAGTGATAGCCATAACTAGGTTATCCCACGAATTAGGTCATGAACAAAGTAATACATTTTTCCTCTTCATCCATTTTTACTTCAATAGAGTTTAATTAGCTTACCATAGTGTTAAAAGCATTCATATGTTTAGCAATAGAGTCACCATCATTCATCCGAAGCAAATAACTTATTTCAAAGAAAGAGTTTATTTACCAGTGACTTTGTTTGATACAAAGTTCCTAGCTTATCCCATAATGACTTTTTTGTGGTCTTTGTTGATACATTCAACAATACCAAATTAGATAAGCATAATCTATTAGAATGCCTTACCTTATTATTGATCGTTAGCAAATTCTCATATGTTTTTTATGTTGGTTTTATTCTCAAGCCTGCAATCCACTGATCTCTATCAACCAATAGATCATCTTGAGTTTCCATAACTCAAAATTTTATCCCTTAAATTTTTCAATCTCTACCCATGTGTTTCTTGTCATTTTCCTTCAACCAGATTCTTTTGCGTATGGCTCTCACTCAAGAATTAATTTATCATAGGGTTGAAACCCATCCTCAAACAAAGCTAAAAAACCTATCTCTGATACCAAATGAAGAGAAAAAGGCCCTAATAAACTAAATATAGAATCAAATGAAAAAAATATAACAAATACACACATGACACAGTATTTCACCCAAGAAACCCTTATGCACGTGCAATTAAATAACCACACAAGAATGAATTTTACAATAGCTTGGGTGAAAAACCATGGGTTCAAATATTTTAACCCTAAATAGCCCATATGGGTCTAAAACAGCTTAAGAAACCCTAAAAATTTCATCAAGGGTTGTCACCCCTGAACCCTAGCAAGGATACATGGAGAGTGTCCAGTACCTTTTAGAGTTAACCTCAACAGAATAACATGGAAGATATTCAATATATTTCCAATAAATGGAACTTTATCATCATCTGGAGTTTGAACGTAGGAAAACCAATTTTCCATGTCTAGGATCTAGCTATTCAAGATGTTTGGATTCCTTGACTCATAATATAATGGGACCTCACACCAGGCCTTCAAGCGTGGATCGTTATTATAAATCTTGACATCAGTGGCATTTTGTATACTGATGTCATTAACCTTGTCAGCAAGGCTATTGACAACTTGGGTCAAATCAGTTTCATTAACTTTATCTGCAAGTGCATTTGTAATTTGGACCAATTCTACCATTTGGGCAGCCAAATCCAAGGTGATTTGAAAATGGGTGTAAGCCAAGAGTAAGGGAAAAAAAAGGCACACAAAACAAGGTAATTTTAAAAACTTACAATTTATTTCCCTTAAAATGAAATAAATCTGAGCTAAATACAAGCAACAAAACTGATGTCAATCTAATGGAGGGCAGATTAAAAAAGTTTCTTCATAATTTTAGAGGTTTTTTGGTGTGAATGAAAAACTTTAAAGTCTTAAAAATTGCTTGTAATTGAAGAGATTAATTCTAATAATAAGGTTAGATTTGCTTTTAAATTAAAAAATTTTAAAATAACTAATTAATAAAAATAATTATTAATTAATCAATATGATTAATTAAAATTAATAAATAAAAGAAAAATACCCATGTGTTGTAGGTGAGTTGGAGAGGGTAGGGAAATCCTCCAAGGGAGGTCCCTGGTTAGAATATCCATCCTACCAAACCCACATTGGGTGCCCAAAATCCAGTTGATTATGTTAGTGTGGTCAGGACTGGGCGTGACTCTTGGGTAATTTTGAAGATGTAGAACCCCCTGGTCGTGGTTTCTCAAACCAAGGAAATCTCGCAAAGAGTTTTTCGCTAAATTTAAAAAAAAAAATTAAAAGCAAAACCTTAATATAGAACATAATCTAAAATTATACCCTAGTTTTACCCTTTTTGATACATGTAATCTCAACATCCAATCAATTTTTTCCTACTTTGTCGACATGCCACCTGAGGAACTTCAAAAATAGGTGATCAAGTGATGGTTTGTAGTTGCTCACTTTGGGGTCGATCGTGCGCTCCTTGAGGTACAATTAGATGGTACCAAATATTAGGTAAACTTTCACTGCCTGAGGTGTTATATCCAAATGCACCTAAGTTAGGCACAAACATGCCTGCTACCGGTTGGCAAAGGCTTTACAAGATGTCAAGTGTTGATGTTCCTGCTATAGGCCAAGCATAGGCTTGACAAGATGTCAATTACTGACAAACCTACTACAGGTTGGGTGCAAGCCTAACAAGATGTTAGGTATTGACGCACCTACTACAAGTTGGGTGCAGAGTCAACACCAAGCGCCAAGCCTAGGCCTGACAAGATGTCAAGTATTGTTGTGCTTGATTCAAGTGTTGTGTTGGTACAGGCACAAAAGTGCCTGACATCATCGATGAAATTAAAGCAACCTTAGCTTTTATAATATATAAAATAATATATTATTTATTTTTACCCACTAATGCTAATTTAAAGTTCCACTTAGAAAAAAAAATTAAACTTTCCCAATACAAGAGTTTAAGATAATATGAACTTAGCTTTACTTCAAATTTACCAAAATTAACATGGAGATAAGCTTATCAAAATTTCAAAAAGCTTATATTTACCAATTTGAATACCTCTAAATAGAGCAAAACCCAAGATTTAGTTGACACATGATCGGCTTTTGGAAGGCAACACCAAATCTAATTGACACACGATCGGTGTTGGTAAGCAAACCCAAATTTATAAGCTCCTAGTTGGCCACTTCACTCAAGCATAAATTCAAGATATAGTTGAACAAAGTCTTAGTCCATGAAACACTAAATAGAGTGGAGATGGTATAACCCATATCTCCAAAACCAATCTGCTTTGATACCAATAATAAGGATTTAAATCCCACTTATTTCTTTATTTATAAACATAAAATACATAGGCACTAAGGTGCCAAAAATATATTAACCACTTTCACCAAATCATCAACGAATGGTGAAAGTGATGTAAAATGATAACAACCAATCCTATCCTAACAACTAGCTAACTTAAGCTAATAACTAACTTAGGATGTCAACTAGAACTAGCTAGAAACATATGTGAGAATAACAACTCACATGGATTATTAGCAAGATAGATAAACCTAAGAATAAAATAAAAAAATAATTATAGGTACTAATAAGATGATACATGATGCCCTCATCACATGTCCACACTCTCCTCTCTCTTTTTGTTGTGTGTTTTATAAACTATCTTATTGGTTGTTCTATTTTCTATCTATGTTCACGTCTCTCATGTCCTTGCGACAGGTATCTGTCATCCATGTCTTCCATCTCCAAGCTCCATCCGATCACTAGTTCAAACTTTAAATGTAAATAACACTAAATAGAGTATGATGGTGATATTCCATAATTAGAGTAATAATTATGAATGAAAAAGTAGGTTGACCCAATAAATCATCAGTATATAGTTAAATAAATTGCAACATAATATCTTTGATGTTCCTACACAACACAATAGTTAGACAACTCAGTTTGTAGTCTAGATGGCCTAGCACAATAGTCATATGGCTTTCCCTTCAAAATAGATGGCTCAAGGTTGCATGGGACGATCTGGATTTAGATCCAAACGATACTATATAGATTTTTTGTAGTAACTAATAATTGAATGGAAATAGTTCAAAATCTCTATCTACAACAATAACCTTTAAATACAACACATGCAATAAATATACTTAATAATTGATTGGTGTTATTGATATTAACAAAGATACATCTATATATTACACTTATGCTTATATGGATGCACTTTCCAATATTTCCTCATGTACAGTACCTACCTTATGCAAATAATGTCTATCTTGTGTACAATGTACCCATACAAATGAACGAGGGGTCTATTTAAACTTATAAGAAGGTGGTTATTCCCAACTACCCACTCGGAACCTCACCAGCTTACATTTCATTTTATTTCCAACTACATAACAAATTGTATGATAAGTAAATAACTTATGACTCGTCCTTACATAACTAGCACTTCACTCAACATTACATATTATTGCATGAAAATATTACCTCACAAATTTATAATATCAAAACTATTGCAAAAAAATTACAATACAATATTATTTTAGTTATGTATTTAATTAGTTTTTTATTATTACAATACAATCATAGATTGAATACATAAAAATCTTAAGCAAGAATCAAATGTCATTCGCTCAACTGGTTAAATTCATTGACTTTCAAGGAGGATATCCAAGTTCTAATCTTGCCATGGGATATATGCATAATAGCCAGCTTGTTGTAATACCACTATGTGGTCATGGTTTAATGCGGGTGGGGCTCGTTTTAATACCATATAACTAATAAAATTCCTAAGCAAGCCATAGCATACAAGGACATCAAATGGAAATAAAAAGGGGTATGGAGTCAATTATATCATTATAAAAAGAAGCATACAAAAAACTGATAAAAAATAAAGAGTAATCACCAAAAGGGTTATAATATATGAGTTGAAAAGGGATTAACTATGACTCATCACTTGAGAAGAATGAGTCTTGCCATTGTCATTGCAAGATATGTAAATGTTAAAAGTTGGTAAAATACCTTTTATGTTCACTACACTAAATTCATTTTTATTAAATTCGTGTGTCATATTTACGCAAAACTTTTCAACTGTTATACATGGAAAATGGAATTTTAAAAATGACTTACAAATAAATTGCAAATAAAGATAAGAGATATGGGGTGAATAAATTTTACGAAGTGGCAAAAATAATAAGGCATATACTAAATCTAGATTCTGTTAGCTCAACAAATTAGAATCCTCAACTTTCAAGGAGAAGACCAATATTCAAAACCCGTCAAGTGATACAACATAATTACCAAGCTTGTTGTAATACCACCATATGATCATGACATAATGGTGTGGGGCCCATATTAATCCCATGTAACCAATTCAAAAAATAATGCATATACTAAAATAAGGTATAATAATTAATAATTATATTATAATTAGATTTTTTAATAAAATAAGTTATTTAATGTTATTATAGATATTATAGAATTTTGTAGGGAAATCATGTTGATGTTATGATGATGATACCACTCGAAAACAACCAAACACTATTGATGCAATGTATTGTTGAAAATATAATATGATTTAAGGCTGATATTATATGATGTGATCTTGTATAGGCCTATGGGCAATTTGTACAATATATTTGATTATTATTTATTTATGTAATCCCTATGGGCCATGATTAACCTTGTTATGGTTAAGTCTAACTTAAAACTTGAATTAGCCTAAGTCTTTGTTATGTCAGCTTAGGTTAACTTGATTATGTGATTGGGGTTTTGGTATTAGTACAAATATCCCTTGGCCACTCCATCTATTATATTAGTGTTGTGATTCTCATCCATATATAATACAATGATTCTTTATGGTTCTCAAGGACACCCACAAATTTATGTGTCTTTTATTTTCTCTTTCATGCTTTTATGCTTTTTGTAGAAGATTTAAGTGAATGGATTATTTTATTATTTATTGGAAATAGATGTGAAACCTAACATGGTATAAAATCAAGTATGGAGTAACATTGCTTCATCATGTAGAAGGTTTTTTTGGAGCCTCTAATCCCTCTTCCAATCACAAGGATGAATTATCCTCTAAATATTCATAAGTAAAGTATGACACAATAAGCAATGGAAGAATAAAATTATGTTTATCTCCATTTTGCTATCATTTTTTAGATGATTCTATGGAGGGATTTTTTTATTTTTGAAAAGGGCATCACTTCCATTTTGCTCTCCTTTATACTAGAGAATATTACATTATTTGGTACATGACAATGTACCACATTGGTACGTCATTATAAATATTAGATTAAGGTTGTCTTAGATTAGAGTGTGAGTTAATATTTTATGTAATGTAATAATGTGTAGGAAATTCTCAAGTATCATGTAAATATGTGTGCAACTATTATAAGTGTAAATGTGCAAAAGTGTCTAATATGTAAGAGTGCATGTATCAGAATAGGAAAATGAAGAGTTGTAAAGAAGATTGAAGGTCAAGAGTGCAGCATATGAAGAGTCACATACAATTATACATTTATGACAGCATTGTAATTAAAATCGAACATGCAAAGCTTTATGCTTGCATTAGTAGTTATTTATTCAATAGTATTTTCAATATTTTCAAGTACAATATTGTGAGCATATTAATATGATTATTCTATGAGTATTATTGTATATGAATTATTATTTGATTAATTATATTACAACTTCATTATATTAGATCCTGTGATTATTTTCCTGTGGTGATTTACATTAAGTATTAAATCTTCAGAAGCTAAAAATGGTATCAGAGCCACAGCAAGGTTGCTTGCACAAGATTTGTTAAGTTGCAAAAATCAGATAAGCTAGGGTCTTTCCATAGGGTTGAAGAATAACCTATGAAGACTAAGACTCAATTAGAGTCTTTCCACCAGGTTTAAGATTAACCAGTAAATATCAAGGAGTCTTTCCACTAGGTTGAAGAACAACTAGTCCAGACTAGGAAATCAACTTGAATATAGTTGATTATTTAAGGAATATATAACCTTGACATTGAAGGGACAAGAATCCCTTGATATTGGCATTCCTCTAAAGGAAAGAGAATAATTATTTATTAAATTTTTTTGTAAATTAAATATTGCAAGAAGAACCAACTAAGGACAAAGTTGGTCATTCATAAGATTGTCATCCTAACTCAGATATTGGATTCTTAGGTAATGCTAGAGAAATTTATAGAATATAGCGATGTAGTAAAAATTTATCTTCAAAATTTGAGAAGCTTCCTACAGAAGATAGAGAAGACTTTCATCTTCATGTGCTAGAAGGTTGAAGGCTTTCCTTAAGCAGGGATTGATTCGAGTTGCAGACTATCAAAAATTTTATGTCTCAAAGATAGACCTTGATAAAATTTTAGGTCATTAAGATATTGACCTTGATAAGATAGATTGAGTTTACCTATTCCAAGAAACCATTCAGAATAGAAGGTATTGTTGGATGTGTCTCATCCTTTGCAGAGGAAGTATTGTACACGAGGCCCCTGCTTTGGTGATATTTTTGAAGATATTTTTTAAGGCATTGGTAGGATTCCCATGTTTTTTATGGGTGGTTTAGCCCATGGTATTGTGCCCACAATATTCTAATACCACGTTGTGGTTTAGGGTTGTAAGATTTTCCTTTATATTGATTGTAATGTCCCATTTCGGGATGAGGGTGAACAATAATAGAAAAGGAGGTGTGGCTCTTGTTTGCTAGAAGTAACCCATATTGGGTGAACCAGGATAAATCTCTTGTGTTCTATGTGCATGTATTTTGTGAGTTGTTATTTTCTTCTAAATTATTTAATTCTGCATTATTATTTTGGAATAAGTCTAGGTATAACTCTTCAATAGATATTCTATAATATTGATCCAGGTCTTGAAGACAGACCTTGATATTGATATAGTGAATTCAGGTCTTAAGGAAAATATCTTGATAAAATTTTCAATGAATCAGGTCTTATAGACCTTGACAAATGTGTCTAAGAGAAGAGATTAATATTAAAAGGTAGATTTTAAAAGAACCAACAAAGTTTGAAGTTGTTTTAGGAAGAAATAGAGAATAACATAGACCTGTGAGGTCATTATTAAGGAAATTATTATAAGGAAAAGTTTTGTGAAAGATAAGTTTTTTTTGACATAAGAGAGAAGATTCAAGAACAAGCTTGAAGGAAAGAAGTCTGAGATCTAAAGCAAGGTAGACAGAGGAAAAATATTAAGGAGACCCATTATAAGATCTCCAACAAGAGTACTTACACTATATTTGGCACAATTGTTGCCATTCGACAAGCCCATTGAAAAAGAAAAAGAAAACTCATTGAAAGAGGTTCCGTTTAAGATAGAGAATGGAATGAGACCCATAGAAATATGGTAGGAACCTCATTCCTAGTAATGATGAAAGGTGAAAAATAATGGAATTGGATGCAAAAAACAAGAAGAAATGTATTTAATCGCCTTTGAATTAATTGTTGTTTCACTGGAGGAAATCCTGCCAATGCTCTCAATGAGATATGTTTTCTTATATTCCATGAATGTCTAATTTCACCCAATCAAATGAATATAAATATCTACCTATGGTTATGAGGTGAAGGGACACAATGGTCCATAAACATAGTAAGTAAATTAATAATGATTAATGTTAGGATTAGGATCCTAACATGCCACCCTCCTTAAAAAGAGCTTTGTCCTCAAAGCTCAAAGGGATAAACTTCGTTCCATGTTTTCCAAGTAGTATTTGCTCATGTTCTTGTACTATTTTAATGTCATCTTCCCGTAAATAGGGATATTTTGAAGGTGGAAGTGTTGGTGGGGTATAGGTAGGAAGAATAGTAGAATCAAAATCTCGATAGGGAGGCAACTCTTTTCGTGCCTTCTTGGTGGTTTGGACAAAAAATAAGTGGGCAACCATTTCCTTGCTTTCGTTGCAAATAATTTTCTCCATGCGATGAGAGATTGCTAGTGGATAAGGGCCTGATTTTAATCCCTTAAGAGTATACGTTTAATTCTTTATTGTGAATTTCATCTATAATTTCACAAAATCCCATTGGATTATCTCGAGTATTCATAACCATTGTACTCCTAAGACAATATCACATCCTCCTAAGTGAATTGCATACATGTCATGTTTCATGGTGTAATCGCCCAAGGTGAGCTTAATATTATGGTATTTCCCCTTACAAGTGATCCTTCCCCCATTACCAATCATGAATTCAAAATTATTGCAAGGATAAAATAAAGCAGTCAGCTTGTTTCACCACACATGGGTCAATGAAATTATGGGTATTGTCGGAGTCAATAAACACAATAATATTTTGTCATTTGAAGGATTAGAGGACTTTCATAGTTTGGGGAGAAGAATTACGGGTGAGGGCATTGAAATAAATTTCTAGTGGACCTTGAGTGCTATCATTGGGTGTATCCGTCATGACTTCTACCTCGATCTCCTCTTCGTCGTTGGTTGATTGACAAGGAATAGCTGCATCCAAAATATATAATTTGTGTGTAATACATTTATTATTGGGTATAAATTTCTCATCACAATGGAAACAAAGGTCTTTTTCTCTTTGTTCTTTCATTTCCTCGGGGCTAATACATTTAATTGGTAGGATTCGGTTAAGTTTTGGGGTGGTGTAAGTATTTTGTGATTCTACCTTAGATGGGTTTCCCAGTCGATGTTGGTTATTAAATTTATCTTTCGCCATTTGGGCTAGCATGATAGTCTACATCATGTCAGTGGGATTGAGAATTTGTACTTCTAATCGAATGTCTTCTTTAAGCAACTAATGAAACAACGTTGGAGAATGAGGCATTTAGCCCTGATGTAATATTTTCCAATTTTTCAAATTGAGCTTGGTATTCTCACATTGTAGTGGTTTGGCAGAGTTTGGTAAGGGCTCCTATGAAATATTTGAATTTAGTAGGGCCAAATCATACCATTAGTTTTTTTGTAAATTCTAGCCATGTAGGTGGGCCATTAGTCTTCTCGTACCACTGGTACCATTGAGTGGCGATATTTTCCAGGTGGAAGGATATGATGTGAACCTTTTGTGCCTTAGGGACCTGGTAGAGAGATAAGTATTGGTTAGCCCGATATATCCAATTTGTGGTATCACCTCCTCAAAATTTTGGAAAATCCAATATAGTAGTTCTAGGTAGGATGGACATCTTTGGTCGCCCAAGTAGTGCTTGGTGTGTTGGTCCCCCAGTAGATTGGCCAACTTGGATTAGTGCCATATTTTGTTGTACCATATTGACGGAGTGGTTATAGGCATCAATATTTAAATCCATTTCTGCTATTTTGGTTTCATAATCCATCTTTGGTATAGTATTGTTTGTAATTTCATCCTTCCATTGGTGGAACTCCTCCTTTGTTAGAGTCTTATTTGTAAGGTCTTCCCTCCACTGACGAATCTCCTGCATGAAATATTTGATAGGGTCCTATGATCTCCTACCATCGGCCATTGTAGGGCTAGTTTGAAATTTGTAAACCTTCTTGGGTAGGTGAAATTAAGTTTTTTGAAGAATAAATTTGAAAAAAATTAGGTTTTATTTAAATTTTTGCAAAAATTCATGTAAATTTTGGGCAAAATTTGGGTTTATCAACTATTTATACCTAACGATCAATTTTTGAATTTAAATCTTTTAAAATTTTGTGGGAAGCAAAAACTAGAAGGCAAATTTCGATGAGCGGGCTAGGGATGAAATCGATGTCAATAAGCAACCGGTGGCCTAGGGCAGAGTTGATGTCAGCAAGCGACAGCAGGATAGGGGCAGAACGCTAGCAAGTTACGATAGCTAATGCGGGTCACATCAAGTCATAGGGGGAAATTAATGATGGTGGAAGCAATCGATAATGGACAAGTGGTGGTAAGGGACGAGGTAGGTTCAGTGGCTTCGGTCACGCGAGAGGTGAATAGAAAGTGTGACCAAATTCATGACTAGTTATGCATGCTGAATTCATTTTAAACACCAATGCTCTTGATCCCCTCTTAGATGTGGGATTATTATCTTAATGTAAATTTAATCTTATAATTCTTCGATGTCACTAATAACTTTTCGGTATCAAAAACTAAATTAAAACCTTGGTTAATTTCAATTTTTCCCTATTGGAATGTTTAACAGTCGCCAGATTCTTGGAACTTTCACTGGAAACGACACGTTGCAGCAAATCGATGAATTTTTTTGCATTTTTTGCAATGATCCTAGGTTGATTGATGTTTGATAGGGTCCAGATGACGTCATCGTGTATCTACCCTGTGATGAAGACATACTGCCCCTTCGATGTGGCTGAAATTATACTGATTTACTACGTGTAATCGGAGGTCATTTTTGTGTTATTTGTTTCTTATAGGTGATTGGAATATTTGATGTTTTGATAATATGTAGTGTTTACACTCTACACAAATTAATACAACCGTTTATTTTAAAACTGACTGTGAGGATTATTTTCTTCTGCGTTGTTATCGGTCTTCGATGTTCATAGATGGTAATAATTTGTGTTATTTTGTTTGGCATAATGAAAAAAAATGGGTGTGAATGTGGATGATTTTGTATATCTGGTACATTGATCTTCAAGGTTTGAGTGGTAATGAAGTGCAGGAGTGGTATGGATCTAATACCAGATGGTACGAACCTCATTCCTCGTAATGATGAAAGGTGAAAACAATGGAATTGGATGCAATAAACAAGAAAAAATGTATTTAATCACCTTTGAATGAATCGTTGTTTCACTGGAGGAAATCCTACCAATGCTCTCAATGAGATATGTTTTCTTATATTCCATGAATGTCTAATTTCACCCAATCAAATGAATATAAATATCTACCTATGGTTATGAGGTGAAGGGACACAATGGTCCATAAACATAGTAAGTAAATTAATAATGATTAATGTTAGGATTAGGATCCTAACAAAAGAGGTCCATCATAAGTAGATAATATTGGTCCTTAGTAAGAAAAAATACCATTGTTCTAGAGGATAAAGCAAACATTAAGGTTGAGGCAGAAGACAAGCATAGACAGAGATTGAAGAGTAACTTCAATCAAGGATATAGCTATGAATCTAGAACAGATTTGTAAGGCAATAAGTTTAAAACTTGAAGGAGAAAGTGGTATTAAATAAGATAGATTTAAATAAATAAAAGGAGAATTGACTATCACATAAAGCAGACATCATTGAATTACCAAGGTTGAAAGCAAATCAACCTTAGTTCAAGCATTACAAAGAATGTCTAATGGTAGCAAATAAAATATGTGAAATTAGTGATCTCAATGTTATTAGAGCACAACCATTGCAAAGGAGATAAAGGAGTTATCAAGGGTTTAAATATTTTGCACCATAGTGAGAGAGATAGACACCTACACCTGCAATAATAAGAAGGAAAAGAAGATTAGAACAACATGCAAGTCATGTAAGAAATTCATGGAAGAACATAACATTAATTGAAGTGAAAAAGAGTCATCCTTAAAGCCAAACATAGTGCAGTCCTATGAGCTGAATGCAAAATGATTCTTCAAGCCAAATACATATTCATACTTTGAGTTGAGCATAGAGCAGTCCTATGCATAGGAATCCTACATAACCCAAGCCAAACACCCACATAGAAGCATTGTCATCACAGCCAATAAGGAATGTCAAAATGTTACCATTTACATTCAGGAAGAAGCTTCGAAACCAGCATCAAAGTGTCACCCTTATAGTCTAAAAATAACATTGAACCATCGCCCTTACAATCTGAAAGGAGAATTGAAGCATCACACAAAAAATAGCCAAAGGGAAGTACAAAAGTCAAGTGAAATCTGGAAGTTGGAGGAGTGCAAGAGTTTAGTTGAAAACTTAGCATTATCTAGATGTTGGAAGAGTGCAAGAGCTGGAAAAATCAAGAGTACCTTGGACGTTGAAAGTAGAAGCCAAATGTTGGAAAATCAAACACCATATTCAAGTGCCAAGGAAAGTGAAACGGTTGAATGTTATCAGCATTGGAACATTAAGCGCCAACTAGAACACCATGCAAACTACCTGGATGACACGTTGAGGCAAGGAAGGCGAAGGGTAAAGTTAGTAATGCTCATCCTAAAAGGTTTCAAGTAGTGGCCCATGTAAGGTCTTCATCACATTCTCATACACTCGAGTCAAGAAGCACAGTGAAATGTGTTTTAAAATTCTAATATCAAAGTCGCCATAAGGAGTCGTGTTATCAAGGAGGTAAATTTTGGGTTTACTAGATAAATTAAATTAGTTTTTTAATTTATCTAAGGTTATGAGTGATAAGGAGTTTATTTTTTAATTTTTGTTTTTATTAAGTTTTCTAAAGTATTTTGGAGAGATAAGTGTGTTATTAGCATAGTAAAATTTTTAATTTATTTTTTAAGTTCTTTGGAGTGATTAGTAGTATTTGAAGTTAAGCTTTAATTTTTTAGATTTATTTGGAGAGATAAACTTATTAAAATTTTAATTAGAGTTTTTTTATCCTTAAAGTTTTTGGAGTTATAATTAGTAATAGGGATTATTAAATTCAATTTTTTTGGAGATTTTAATATTTGAAAGTTTTATTATTTCAAATTCAAAGCTTATAAATTTTTTGCAAATTATTGAACTTTGGAGAGATAAGGAATTCTACTTCTAGGAATATTAAATTTGCAAAAAAAATATTTTCTAGTTTCTAATTAATTAGGGAGACATAAGGAATTCAACATCCTAATTTTAAACTTAGAAAATTTTATTCAAAACCTAGGGAGTCATAAGGTAGTCAACTTCAAAGGTTATATGAGTGCCACTATGTCAACCAAAAAATTCTTTCTTTTAGAGTCTCAACTTCTCAAAGGTTCTAATTAGGCTTCATTAAAAAACAAAGTGAAATCAATTTTTATAGTAGAAAAACTTTAGGATATTGTTAGTGCAACAAAAATTAAACTTGCTGAATATGATAGAGAAATTCAAAATATGGAGAAGGAGAAGCAAAAGCACTCATGATAATAACATTTACAATTACAGATGAAATACAACCTTACATAAGCACAACAGTAACATGTACAAAAGCTTGTAATACATAAGCCAAGATATTTGAAGAAAAGAACAAAGGTACTATTTGAATCTTCAAACTCAGTTACATCTTGTTGGTCAAATATCTGCCTAATCAACAAAACTACGTTTGTGCACCCTAGACATGGCCAACATTGAATGACCGGAGGAAAGGAATGTCCTCCATGCCAATCTCCAGAGAGGGTTGGCTCCCAAGCTAAATCCTACACGGGTTGAAGACTAGAGTTGCAGGAAAGAAATTAGAAATTGCAGAAAGAGATGGGAAATATGGCCACAGGCCAAAGGTGTAGGATTTGGGGTAGACTAACAACAAGAAATTCACCCAAGCATGAAATAGCATGTAATAAAAGAAAAGCAGTAGAATTTACTCATAAACTTGCAGAAACAACCTCCAGAATAACACTCCAACACTCACTCCCTCATTAGCAACATTTAAATTCAGATGCAGAATTCAAATTCAACAACAAATAAGGAACATGAATGTAAAATAGAAATGCATAAATACAGAAGGAAATCGCACACAAGATCACTTGCAAATTTAGAAGCCTTGTATCTTCTATTGATGCAGAGAACTTGGAAAGTTTTCTCGCAAAATGTCTAACCTCCTTTTACAATGAACATTGAGTAGTATTTATAGAGGATTTCGCCTCTTTCATTAAATGCACATGGAGACAAAATGATCACAGATCAGGAACCATAGCGAGGAAATTCCTCCTTGGAAATATGGAAAATACATTCTCTCAAAACAATGATCCATCTTCTAAGGAAATTCCTTCATGAAATCTGCATCTCTGGATTTGGTGCACATAAAATTATAAGGCTTGGTCATTTGATTGGGGAGGGGACGTTCACCATATTGAAAAAATACATCTAATTTGGAAATCATGAAAATTGCATTACATATTTAATATGGTTGTCTTCCTCGCTCGAGATCTACAATTCGAGTTACTCCTTGCCTTCATTATTTAATATTTTTTGCAACCTGCTCTAGGTTCTTTAAAAAACTCGTGCATTAATGGAGAATGCATTTTTAACCTTGGTAGCTTATATCCCTTCTTTGACCATGACGACCACCATTCCTTTTATTCCAAGAAAAAATCCTTTTAATAGTCACATCATTTTCCTTTTAAAATCATGTTCACCCCAAAAGAGTGACAAAGGCAATCACCTTCCCTTTGGGGTGAACGCGATGTTGACTATTCAACATCGCTTCACAACTTCATATTCACCTAACTTTGCATTCACTAGCGCATTCACATGACTTCATTCTCTAGAGGACGTTCACCCATGGGAGAGGCGAACGAAGCATTTTCCCCTCGACCCAAGCGAACGCGATATTGACCCATCTATGTCACGCGTCTTTGACTTTTTTATGTCATGCTTTCAAATGATGTTCACCCCAAAGTGGGGCGAATGGAGCTTTCACCCCAAATTTGGGGTGAACGCACTCCTTCACCAAAATTGTTTTTCTATGCAAAAATTGGGTGCATCATTTTAATTTGAAAAGACGTTCACCCCAAAGTGGGGCGAACATGATTCTCCAAGTTTTAACTTAGGGCACTTTCATATCTTTTAACATTTCACCATTTTTAATGTTTCCTTCTCTTTCCTTTTGTAGTGTGCAGTGCCTTTTTCTCAAGGTGAACGCGTCTTTATGTTGCAGTGAAATTTTCGTCTCCATACTTAGTCCTGATGCACCATTTTTTAATGTATTTGCAGATAAAGTGAACTCAATATTCAATACAGTTTTCCAACCTCTTCCATTACTTCCAAACCAAAAGAGATATACAAACAAGGAAAGAAAAATAAAACAACTGTAATATATCAAAATCTCAATGTGGCAAAGTGCAAAACTGCCAATATTTTTGGTGACTCACGGGGTATCCAGCTCGCATGGATGCAAGCGATCCCAGGCCTTTATCCATTGGGCTGCTATGGAGTCTTTTTTCCAACTACCTTAGCTAGCACTTTCGATGTGGATGCTTTCTACGTGCCTCTTCTTCATCTTTCTCCTTGGCTTCAGCTTCAGCTGCAATCTTGAGTACTTTGGTCTGCTCTGCTTCTTCGACTACTTTCTTGGTTGTTGCGCGATCCACTGCTGCTCTTTCCACCTACTCTTTGAGGCTTTCAGAGGTAACCTCATAAACTATGACTACCTCCTCCCAAGCTTGAGTGGTGAATAAGTAGGGAGTACTCAATGACTCATAAACGAATCAAAGATTTTGGACATCCTCCAAGCTGAGGTGCTTCGCTCGTTGAGCTAGCTCAAACAATGAAAGCTCCAAGTGGGTATATTTCTGCATAAGAGGCAATACCTATGCTTTCATGATGGGCTCCTCCCATGCATCGATCTTTGAGGTATCCTCTACGAACTTCCTCCAAGCAGTAAATTGTTCCTTTGGTAGAGGTTCACCCCATTCATCAGTGAAGTTCGAGAATCCCAAACCAGCAAGAGTGTCAAAATGCATCATAGAAATAGTATGCTCTCGCTCGATGGTATTAAGGATTTTTTGGCCTTCTCTCACTAGGTCCATTCTCTGAAAATAACTACATAATGTGACTTTGGCAGTGGACCAAGCATGATCCATTTCGCTTAAGGGGTGAATGTGAATGTTGGAATTAGCCAAAGCTTGAATTTTTACTAGCCATCTCCATATATGGCTCCAGCATCTCCTCAATAGTATCAATTAATTGTTGCCCCAGCTGAATCTGTATGCTAGCCATCCATAAATAATGCAATACTTGAACTACTTGAGCAACTAGCTTCTCATAGTTTTGGGCCGAACGAAGGCGCGCCTCCTTAATACTCTATGGAGAAAAACCTATAGCTTGCATGACTTTTTCTGCTAGATGATTCTTGATGGCTTCTAGCTGCATTTTGAGTGAGTGCATCTCTATCCTAGTTGCATCTCTTTCCTTCAAATGCACTCCTACCTATCGATGCAAGTGTTCATTTTCTATGGCTGTCTTCTCCTCTTGAGCTCTGCTTTTAGCTAGGGCATTTTCGAGTTCGATGATTTTATTTTCATTCTCAAAATATTTCTCCTTGTAGTATTCACCATGCAAATATACCGAACTCATATCAACCTGTATGTTGCCCATTTTCTCCATTGGATCAATCCTGGTGAGATCTTCTATTATAGTCTCACAGATATAATCACTCGACAACATTTCTCCTTGTGGCTTTTGAACTAAGGGAGTGATTCTAGTCGTGTGAGACTCCATGGCGACTGGGTCGAAGGCAACCTTCTTGATCGGCTAAGCTAGAGCTAGGGCCTCCTTTCACCTCTTACTTTTCAACCATTGTGAAGAACTCAGGTGCACTCGATTAATTTTCTCCATGTTGGGCTATTTTGGTGCCACCTGAACATCGGGAAATGCTTGTATTTCCAAAAATGGAGTGAATGGAATCAAAACTTTTGAGCGGTTAGGCTCAAAAGAAGTAGTTGTGATGGTTAGAAGTGGAGGGACTAAAATGGTGGAATGGATGGAGGAACCGGGTTCGGCTATAGTTACGCTCACTCTAGGAGGAGCTTGCGTACTTACAGCCTCAACGAAAGTGGTGGCGAAAATGGAAGGGGAAGGGCACAAAAATGGATTCGACCCTGATGCATATGAACTAAAAGAAAGGGAGGCCAAAGAAAAGGGAAGGGAAGAAGGAGCAGTAGTGACTTCGGGAAGGGAAGAAGAAGGAAGCGAAATAGATATAGAGGGCATACCGAAGGGTGGAGAAATGGAGATGGAAACTGATGGGAGTGAATCGAAAGTCACTACATGCTCCAGAGAAGAAGAAGGGGGAATAGAAGATGTACCTTCAAGTGCAGGCACCATGTGATATGGTGATGGGAGTGGCTGTGAAATAACTTCTTCCTATTGCTCTTCCACTCTCTCCTCAACATTCACATTCTCCTCGACATCCATGACCTCCACCTAAGAGCTCTTCGACTGTTGGTCCTCCCCTTGTTCTTGAATCATTGGAAATATTTGCGCAACCATAGTCGAAACCTCTATTGTTGGTGAAGAATTGAAAACTATTGCTAAAACAAAAGAAACTATAGAAACTATAACCATCAAAACTTCTATAATAGAAGAAGAAATGGTACTAGTCCTTGGTCTCTTCATCACTTTAGGAAATGGGGGCGCATTCTGAACATTTTACTTCTCCGATGCAGGTGCCTCCTCTATATTTTGCTTTGTTCGTTGAGACCTTCATCGAAAAACATATTGTTGTTCTTCCTCCTTTGGAATATCTTCTTCAACTGACAGGAGTTCACCTTTGTCCCTACTTTCACCACTATCAAAATGTTGGAAACTTTGGGGTAAAATCTTGGTGAAAGCAATAGGTTGATAAGAATCAACAAACTCATCATAGGTGTCTAAAAATGCCTCATCCAACTTCAACCCATAGGGAGTTGTGGTCTTTCCTCGATGAACCCGCATTATCCACCAGTTTGTAATTTTCTCTTTAGTCCACTCGGGCTGGCTTTCTTTTACCTGACTAAATAATTAGAGAGGAGGAATCTGATTTTTATATTTTGTTAGATTATATTCAGCCTCCTGCTCGTAGCAATCATGCCAAGGGGGAAGCACCATCATATCCTCGATGTGCCAGTCCATATCGGGCCCATCAAAATTATTTCACCTTTTCTCAATATTAGGTCATGGACAATAGTGAAATGACTTGGCTTTTATTATTTCTAAAAACTTACCCAATGGGTCATACCTCCATCACTGTGGTAGTTCTATTAGGCCCAAATCCTGCAACGTTACTGTGAGCAACCGATTCTGCCCTACTTGGCTCACCTCTATACTACCAAATTTGAAAGGCATATTACAAGTTGTTTTCTTACCACACCCTACTCCATATACATCATTTACATAGTCCGACTGGTGCACCACCTCCATAGCGAAAACATGCTCGGTGGAAAAATAAGGTAACAAAAATGGCTTACCCATAAAGCCAAAAATTCTCACGACCATGCCTTGAGTGAGCAGAAAAATATCTCCTTTTTGTCCTTCAACTACTTCTCTTAATTCTCGTGGCACCCTTTCACATGTACCACAAAGTAATTCTATAGCGGGTCCCAAAAATAAACTGTTAAAACTGTAGAATGACTCCCTACTTGACAAAGCGGAAGTCCACATATACACTGGTAGAAGTTCATCCTTCTCATTCATCTACCTCACCGCGATGAAAGGGAAGTGTTGTTGCAAGTGAAAAATAAATACCATACCAGGAAAGAGGTATGTCTGAAGGACGTCTCTTCTCTAGTATGCAACCTTTCCAACTAGAAATTCAATCTTCGAGAAATAAAATCAGCCCAATCGAAGAAAATCGGATTGGTGCTTTGCTTCATAGCCGATGGAGAGTAAAATTTAATCCGACATATACACTACGCTAGGGCTTCCTACCATTTATGAACAGTAGAGTCCGTAGGCAAACCCACCACCCATGCCAGCATGGAATAAATATCTAAATTTTTGAATTTAGTGAGCGGCTTTGGCAAGTTTGGGAGCTGCCCCATTGGTGGCTCCTTAATCAGTTGTGTCTCCATGAATTGATGCATGGTTACTGTGGAGACATATCTATCCTCCTGCTCATGGGTATGCAATTTTTTAGAAATCACATAAGAAGGAGGCTTCAAACCACATGTGAATGCTTCCCGCACTTCATCTGGGGTGATGGTAAAAAGTATTTCTCTCTTCGCATTCCTCATCGCCCTTGTAAATGGGTCGTAAAACTGAGCAATCAACTGCACTAGCTCAGGACAAGGATGTACGGGTGGACACAGGTACCAAAATAACTACGAGTGATATGGTACTGTCAACAAACTCTATGACATCAACCCCTGATTTACTGCAACTTCCACATCCTACCACAATTTCTCTACACCCTTGTGAGTAATTACATAGTCGCCAATTTCTGCCATTGTGTCGGCATATGGGTCTAAATCAACATTTTCATTTCTTCGAGCCTTCTTGGATTTAGACCCTCCTCTTTTTTGTGACCTCTTAGGCTCTGTGGCCTCTGTAGTCTCTTGAGTCTCTTTACTTCATTTTCCCATCATTTCTTTCTTCTGACAAATACTCTAAATGCTCTAAAAACTTCTGCAAGGATAGTTTGGAAACACAACGACAGTAAAGAAATTTGAAAAAATAAACTATGGGCTTTTACCTGGTCCTTTATATAGAGCGCTCTCCCAACTACCATAATAAATGCTGAGTTACCCTGAGCGCTTTTGGGAGAATGTGTGTATTGATTCACTCGCCTAGCACTACTCCCAATGTTTTAACGGTATCACCTTTGATTCACTACCAAATCATCCTAGGAAAGAGTGCCCTCCTTTGTCATGTAAGTTTATTATGAAATGTGCCCTGGTAATCGAAGATTTTTTGGAAAAAACAAATCGGCCACCCGAAGCCAATAATGTGTATTTCTGCTCCTCGGGAAAACAAAATCTTCTCCTGCGCAAATTTGGGTGCACATTCAAATTAAATGGGCTCAGAACATTCTTCAACCTGCATGCACGCTTTCCAATAACTACCACACGTCCAAGGGCAAAACTTCTTTTGTAAGCATGCTTTCAAAAAAGGAATGGGGTGAAAACATTTTGAAATGCACTTATCTTCCTTCTTTTTGCCTTTCACTCCGAAACGCCTTCAACTTATCTGGTAAATTTCCACAGTGGATGACCTTCCTTTAAAACCTTCTCATTCTTCTTTTCATCCAGATTTAGAAAAACTTGCTTTTCTTAGAAAAACACAAATGCTTTTAGGGCTTTTATCTTTTAGATTTCCTTTTAAAAGCACCTTAAATTAATATTTAAAATATTTTACATCTCTCCCCCATAATATTTTTAACACATTCACCTCAACTTTAGGTGAACAAACGTGTCACCCTATCTTTGGGTGAACTTTTACGTTCACCCCTTTTAGGGGTGAACGCATTCCCTATTTCTTCTCGTTGACCCGCTTCCCTTTTTCTTTTTTTCACCCTCAAGGCTTACCTCTCTTCCTTCAATTTTCATTTTTAATCTAATCCTTTTGAGAGGAAAATAATTTTTAAACCTTCCTTGCTAGGAACTTTGTAATATTGTTCTTCAACCAAAATATTTTAATATACAAAATAAATTTGGGACGACACTGATTTAAAAAGAAACAATTTTTTTCTTTTCTTCTTTTTTTATATATATATATCATATAAAGCAAATAAAATGCTAACAGAAGAATATGTACATATTTACAAGATGGTACCTCTTTAAAATCAAATCATTGAATATAGGCCTTCAAATGAAGGTCATTCACTGGAATAGGAAGATCCCAACCCTCCATGTCATGAAGATGATATGCATTCATCGAATTCATTGCAGAAATCTGAAAAGGGCCTTCCTAGATTGCATCAAACTTATGGTGTTTCCTTGGCTTGGCTTTATTTTCATTCCATTTGAGAACTAAATCTCCCACCTGAAACCTACGCTCAGTCATTTTCTTTCCAAACCACTTCTACATTTCTTTAGTATGATCGATGAATGCTTGATAGGCCTTTTCTCTATCTTCCTCCAACTGCAATAGTTGTGCCAACCTCGCACTCATTGGATCATATTCTTCATCATCATCTTTAAATAACTGCAATGTTTGGAGCACTGGAAGCTCAATGTGAGTGGGCAAGATTGCTTCTTTCCCATACACCAAAGCATACGAAGAAGTTTTAATAGATTTTTTCATGGATATACGGTCTGCCCAAAGAGCTTGGTTCAATAATAGGTGCCAACTCCTTTTATTATTTTTGAGTGTCCTTTTTAAAATTCATAGCAAGTTTTTATTGGTAGATTCGGCCAAGCCATTCCCTTATGGGTAATAATTGGATGACATCTTGAGATAAATCCCATACTTGCTAGTGAATTCAATAATTTTAGCTCCAATAAATGGAGTTCCATTATCTATCACAATAGAATCTAGGACACCAAAACGGGTGATGAGTCCTTCCAGGAAAGAGATGACAGTCACTTGATCTACCTTTTTGGTAGGAATAGCCTCTACCCACCTGGTGAAATAATCAATCATCATCAAAATGTATTTATGTTCTACGGAGGAATGTGGATCAATGACTCCAATGAAGTCAAGACCCCATTGCTGAAAGGGTGCTTCTACTTGAATTGGGTGCAAGGGCAATGCTCCTTTCCTGGTCTTGCCAACATACCGTTGATAGTTATCATAGTGTTGACTTACTTTATGAGCATCGATGAACAAAGTAGGCCAAAAGTAACCAGCTCGGATGATTTTCAAGGCCATAGGCCTTCCTGCATAATGGCCACTAGAGAGACCAGAATGAAATTCTTCCAATACTTTCTCCTTTTTTGACTCCTTCACGCATCTGAGGAGAACTCCATCAATATTCTTATGAAATAGCCCATTAGGCAACAGAACATATTTGAGTGCTTGCAACCTGAACCTCCGACATTGCGAAGCATCAAGGTGTGGTGGACACTTCCCAGAAGTAAAGAAGTCAATAAGCTCCTTTATCCAGTCACGATTGCTTATAGTATGATTTGCACAAATGCTTTCACCAACCTCTTCTTCTTGCATCATAGCCAATGATTCTGATGCTGCACTTTTGGCCAATTCTTGACAGAGAGCTCATCCATGAACTAGCTTTGTCGATCGGATCTCCACGTCATACTCTTGAATTTTTGAGACCCAACCTGCTCTTTTGTCGCCTAGTTCTCCCTGGAGAATGAAGTTTCGAACATCAGGGTGTATAACATAAATAACCGTCTTACTCTATGAGACAAAGTGTCCAGAACTTCTTCAATGATTTCATCACCGCGTACACCTATTTTTCGATGAAATTGTATTTCTCCTGGTGAGGTGCAATGACTTGGCTTAGAAAGGCAATGGGCTTCTCATCTCCATCTTCTTGCTTTTGCGTCAAAACTACAACATAACTCTCTTGCTCACCCACCGCATAGAGAATGAAGTCTTTTGAATAATCAGGATTGATCAAAATTGGAGCTTGGGTAATTCTTTCCTTGATCTCCTAAAAAGCTCATCTTCTGGCTTCTATCCATTTAAAATTGGCATTCTTTTTTAAGAGCTCAGTCATGGGTTTCACCACCTGAGCAAAGTCAGCAATAAACTTGTGAATGAAATTTATTTGGCCAAAGAAATATTGTAGATCCTTTTTGTTGGTGGGCAATGGTAGCTTCAGGAGTGCCTCTGCTCTTGTGGGATCAATAGCCAATCCTTCTTGTGAGATCACATGACCCAACAATTTCCCTTCTTTGACAACAAATATTGACTTTTTTGGATTAATAGAAATCTTGAACTCACGGTATTTTTTGAACACCTACCTCAAATGAGAAACGTGGTCTTCTCTACGATGTGAAAACACAGTCATATCATCAAGATAGATTACAATAATTCTATTCAATAACTCATCGAAAGTGATGTCCATGGCCCTCTGAAAGGTAGCGCCAACATTTGAGAGTCCAAATGGCATCCTTTGATAGGCAAATGTGCCCCACTTTGTAGTGAATGTCATTTTATGTTGGTCCTCATCCTTCACCCATATCTGATTATAACCAGAGAAACCATCTAACAATGAAAATATCTGTGCATCGACAACCACATGAAGGATTTGATCAATCTACGATAGAGGGTAATGATCCTTTAGTGATGCCTGGTTCAGGTTGCAAAAATCAACACACAACCGAATGTCTCCATTCTTCTTTCGTACTGGCACTAGGTTTGCCACCCATGTTGAGTGCTTAATTGGGTAGATTATCTTTGCCTCTAGCATCTTCAATAGTTCTACCTTCATGAGTACTTCTATCTTGGGATTGATGGGTCCATTGTTTCTACCGAAAAGGTTTTACTCCCTCCTATAGCTCAATGGTGTGTTGGATCACGTTCTTGTCATATCCCTTCAAATCCTGATAGCTCCATGCAACAATGTTAGGGTACTCATAACATAAGTTCTTGATATCTTCCAATTCTTCTGGCATGCAATCAGTTCTGATTTTGATGATCTTCTCAGGTTCTAGCTGCAACTCCTTATACTCCTTCGCATCCACCTTGATTCTGTGCTTCTCAGCCCTATCATTTTGATCAAATAAACTTTCCAATGAAATGAGTCCCCTAGGAATGTGATTGTTCTTCAATTGTATCATCCCCTCCATCTCTTCTTCAACAAGCATTCTATCATTTGCACTTGCAGCTTCCTTAATCAAAAAATTGACTATTTGCTCATCATTATCAAATACTTGCCAATAGATGTTCTTGTCAGGGACTGAAGGTCTATAGATCACCCTGACAGTCTTGGGATTTCTGACTACTTGCTCCATAGGAGAATAATTTGTGCCAAGAGAAGCCAAAATATTTGCATGTTTGTTCTGCTCTCGAGAAATCGCTTGAATGTTCAAGGTTATGAAGGACTCAAACAAATCCCACACTTTGTTGTGATAGGCTTTCAGGTAATGTTGCTTGGACACACATTTATTTGTGGTTTGATTGACAATAAGTTTAGAGTCACCAAAAATTTATAATTGTTTAATGCCCAACTTTTTAGCCTTCTTCAATTCGAGACACAATGCTTCATATTCGACTGCATTATTTGTGCAACTCCAAGTTAATCTATAAGAATAAGTCTTCTGTAACCCCATAGGAGAAATCAAAACAATACCAGCCCCTGCACCATTCTTGCATCTAGCACCATCAAAATAAAGCTTCCATAATTGATCCGCAATAGGATCTGGGGAATCAGGGACTTTTCTTTCAATCTGCTCAGGCTTGGTTATCGTATAACAACCAATATCTATTTCAATCATTGCATTAAAATCCATGAGTGAGAATTCATCCTCAAGGTGAAGTTCACCAAGCGCTTCTTCCATCAAGTCAACTTCCTCTAATTCTTCAATCATCATATTAACTACCCTGGAGATTTTTCTTCTTCCTCCAACTTCTCAATATGAAAATTCGATGGCTTTTCATTATATATGTGAATTCTCTTTCCTTTAAATGGAATTTCCAGATGTGAGTAGTCTAAGGATAGGTATCCTCCTAGCTTCATTGTGAACTCCCTTGAGAGGCACATGCTAAAGTATGGTTCCAGGTCAACCACCACTACTTCTTGGATAACAGTAATTTACGGCATGCTATGTAGATCGATGGGGATATCCTTGATTACTCCCACCATCTTAACTAGAGTCCCATCCAACTGCAACACTCCTGGGCTACTTCTTGTGTATTCCATCCCCATCACTTTGCATACTGCCTTTGGCATGATAGTAGTCGCAACACCGGAATCTATCATACAATTGTGTACAATCCACCCCTCCATTCTAAGTGACAAATAAAATGGGGGTGGCCTATTCTTTCTAGTGGCTGAAGTTGGTAATGTCTGTGCCAACACTATCTGAGAAGGACTTTTCTTTTGATATTTTGTAGTCTTAAGAGACTCTTGCAATAGGTCAACTTGCCTAGGCAACTGTAGTGCATCATACAAGCTCACTTTTGTAGGTATCTTCTTCATTTCTTCCACAATATTATAATCGAATGCTCTTGGAGCCTTTTCTTCTACAACCCGCTCGTACTTATCCTGGTACTGCTGAGTGGCTTCCACCCTTTGTCGCTTGGTCAACGATGGGTATTTGAGGTGTTCCTTGGCCTATTCTTTCATCTCATTTTGCATTTGGGCAGCTGTTGCAGGTTGTGAAGTCGATGCCTTTGTTTGTGTCCTTTCTTGAGCTTGCTTAGGTAGTAGATCTTTCAACAAGATAGAATCCTGTTGCTTAGCCATTGTACCAGGCGTCTTCACTAGGTGGCTGCCCTTTTTCATTTTGCACCTTTGGTTTCATAGGCACCTTCAAAGGTTCCAACTCAGCTGGATCTACAGTTACTAGCTTCTTTTTGGATCTCGTGAGAACCAAAACTTGCTCCAAGGATGGCATCATAAAATTATGATCAACCTCCCTGATCATGTTGACTTGTCCACCAGCTGAACTTTCTGCAAGTGTTTGCACATAGTTCAGGTGCACCATGCAAGTTTCTTCTCCATGAGGATCATTGCACATTGAACACCAGTACACATTTTCTATCATGCTAGTCTCTTCATTTTCTAACATCATTGTGCTCTTCTCAAGGCCTCTACTAGTAGATGCTTGCTCTCGAGTAATCGATGGAGTTTGAAATCTCCTCGACCAAAATTCAGCCTCGACTTGCTTCTTCCTTACCATCGTAAGCTCGTTTGATATTGTCCTTAAGGCTGAGTTATTAGATTTCACCTCTTGTAACAATGTCATGTAGGGATCAGGATTGGGGAGTGTAGGAGGCACTGGTAAAGGTAGAGGTGCTGGCAGCATGGGCAACGGTAGTGGGACTGGTGGCATCGGTAATGTTGGAAAAGGAACAGGTGCGAGCAATTGTGGTACTATCAGAGTAGATAACTATGGAAAGCTTGGAGCAGGAAATTGTAGGATAGGAATCGGAGTAATTTGAGGTGGACCTGAGCTCCATGAGGGAACTGGGTACATAGAAGGCATGGGCTATGAAAATGCACTTGAATACAAATGTTGTGGAAGATCAAGAAGAATAGGCATCATCATTTTTGGAGGAAGCTTGCCTATGGTGATCAAGTCGGATTCAGCTTTTTGGGCTTGTGTATACAGATCGGGGAAGGTATTCACATTGGTTTGTTGAACAACCATGCCAATATCAGTGTTAAATACCCTAAGGTAATAGAATGTAGCTTGTTCGTGCGTGGGCCGCAAACCATCGAGAACTCTTTGCCAACTTCGAGTGAACCTGACATTGAAATCAACTATCTCCTCTTGCGGATGTCTTTGGATCATTGTAAACTGATGCAACAAGGAGAATGGGTCGGCTTGTTCATGGAAATTCTTGATCAACAATTCTACCAACTGATCCCATGTGGTGATGGTAGCAGGTGGTAAGGATCGGTACCAGTATAGCAACTTTCCTCTTAACGACAACACTAGCAACCATACCATTATGTCTTCATCAGTAATACCATGGATTGTAGCCAAAGAAGCCACATCCTGAATATGCTCATAGGTGGTTTTACCAGTGCCATCATAGGTCGGCAAAGCCTTCAAAGCTGCTTGAGGCACTAGATTTTGTGCTTGTAAATTCAAGGCCCCTGAGCTATTCCATGTTGGAAACTACCTTGGTGGTTGTTGTTGCTATGGTGGTGGGTTCTGAGCCATGTGAACTGGTGTGTGAGGTGGAGCTTGAGGAATGCTAGTGGCGGTACTAACTAGACTTGTGGGAGCAAAAAATACACCAGCTAGTCATGAGGATGATACCGATGATGTATGAGATGTGTGAGGTAAGGATGACGTACGACATAAAGTGACCAATTGAGGATGTTCTCCTAACCTTTGGATATCAAGTTCGTAGAACTCAATAGGGTCTTCGGGATTCTTGGCCTTCGATCTCGTAATCATGAAACACAACTTTCATCATCTTCACATTTGGAGGTTTTCTAGGTATAATCGAGTCGCCAGATGTTCTAACTATTCAACACGAAGGTGAACATCAAACCTTAATACTATTGAAAGTGGGACTTTCGGGGTCCCACCGGGTGTGCCAAAAATTGTTGGTCAAATATCTGCCTAATCAACAAAACTACATTTGTGCACCCTAGACATGGCCAACATTGAATGATCGGAGGAAAGGAATGTCCTCCATGCCAATCTCCAGAGAGGGTTGGCTCCCAAGCTAAATCCTACATGGGTTAAAGACTAGAGTTGCAGGAAAGAAATTAGAAATTGCAGAAAGAGATGGGAAATATAGCCACAGGCCAAAGGTGTAGGATTTGGGGTAGACTAACAATAGGAAATTCACCCAAGCATGAAATAGCATGTAATAAAAGAAAAGTAGCAGAATTTACTCATAAACTTGTAGAAACAACCTCCAAAGTAACACTCCAACACTCACTCCCTCATTAGCAACATTTAAATTCAGATGCAGAATTCAAATTCAACAACAAATAAGGAACATGAATGTAAAATAGAAATGCACAAATACAGAAGGAAATCGCACACAAGATCACTTGCAAATTTAGAAGCCTTGTATCTTCTATTGATGCAGAGAACTTGGAAAGTTTTCTTGCAAAATGTCTAACCTCCTTTTACAATGAACATTGAGTAGTATTTATAGAGGATTTCGCCTCTTTCATTAAATGCACATGGAGACAAAATGATCACAGATCAGGAACCATAGTGAGGAAATTCCTCCTTGGAAATATGGAAAATACATTCTCTCAAAACAACGATCCATCTTCTAAGGAAATTCCTTCATGAAATCTGCATCTCTGGATTTGGTGCATAGAAAATTATAAGGCTTGGCTATTTGACTGGGGATGTTCGCCATCTTGAAAACACGCGTCTGCTTTGGAAATCATGAAAATTGCATTACATATTTAATACGGTTATCCTTCTCGCTCGAGATCTGCAATTCGAGTTACTCCTTGCCTTCATTATTTAATATTTTTTGCAACCTGCTCTGGGCGCTTTAAAAAACTCGTGCATTAATGGAGAATGCATTTCTAGCCTTCATAGCTTATATCCTTTCTTTGACCACAGCGACCACCATTCCTTTTATTCCAGGCAAAAATCCTTTTAATAGTGACATCGTTTTCCTTTTCTAAAATCGCGTTCACCCCCAAAAGGGGCGACAAAGGCCGTCGCCTTCCCTTCGGGGCTTAGATGAAGTTTATAGAGGAAGGAAGGAAGAGAAAGAAAGAGAAGGCTTATAAATCGTGATGTTGACTATTCAACATCGTTTACCCGACTTCATATTCACCCATATTTACATTCACCAGCGCATTCGCGCGACTTCGTTCTTCAAAGGACGTTCACCCATGGGAGAGGCGAACGAAGCGTTCACCCTTCGACCCCAGAAAACGCGATATTGACCAATCTATGTTGCGCGCCTTTGAATTTTTTATGTTGCATTTTCAAATGACGTTCACCCCAAAGTGGGGCGAACGGAGCTCTCACCCCATCTTTGGGGCGAACGCACTCCTTCGCCGAAATGATTTTTCTTTGCAAAAAATTGGGCGCGTCATTCTTATTTGAAAAAGACGTTCGCCCCAAAGTGGGGTGAATGAAGCCTTCGCCCCATCTTTGGGGTGAACGTGATTCTCTGAGTTTTAACTTCGGGTGCTTTCATATCCTTTAACGTTTCACCATTTTTAATGTTTCCTTCTCTTTCCTGTTGCAGTGTGCAGGGCCTTTTGCTCAAGGCGAATGCGTCTTTATGTTGTAGTAAAAAAAAATTCTCTCCATACTTAGTCCTGATGCACCTTTTTTTAATGTATTTGCAGACAAAGCAAACTCAATCTTCAATACAATTTTCTAGCCTTTTCCATTAAATATTTATTACTTCCAAGCCAAAAGAGATATACAAACAAGGAAAGAAAAATAAAACAACTGTAATATATCAAAACTCAATGTGGCAAGGTGCAAAACTACGAACACATTCTTTAAAGGTCAATAGTGGTTAAAGCATTGAATTATTTTTAAGAAGAGTGGCAAACATAAAATCAAAACTATTAACCTTAGGAGAAAAGGTAGAGGACAATTTTTTTGTTCAAGTGATCTTGAGAGCTCTTCCAAAAAACTATAAGCATATAGTTACATCTTTGCAAATTCTAAGCAAAGATATTTCATTTGATGAGTTAGTCAATATTCTACAAGAGTATGAAGTTAATAATTTAGTCAAAGATGAAATGACTAACAATGCCTTAGTATCAAAGGATAACTCACAAGGAAATGTTGCTTCCACTTCAAAAGATAGGTCTAAATGGAATAATAGATATTGTTAGATATGTAGAAAGAGGAATCATAATACAAATTTTTGTAGATATAATTTGAAGAATCAATCTCAAGGAAATCAAAAAAATCAAAGTGGTCAACCAAATAGGCCAATACAAACAAGACAATATCAAACTCAATATTATCCTCATCAACAACAATTTCAACGTCAGTATCCTTTATGAGGACGGATTATTAATGTGATATTTTAGTCATGTTAGATTTAGTTGTTAAGTTGTTAGCCAATTTGTTAGCTCAAATTAGCTAACTTTTGGATTTTCGTTATGTAATTTGTATTATTTAAGCACTCCTAAATGATATGAAACCAAGTTAGATGTGATTCCACATCAATTGATATCAGAGTAGGAAGTTCCTGCCTGTGAGGAGGTATTTTCCATGATGGAAATCCCCTCTCCCCGTGATTGCCTCCACATGTCTGAGTACACACTTTTAGAACATGCGTACAAGGACTTGTTCCTTCAATACAAATTTGTTGCCTCTCTTGACTATGATGAGTGGTCTTCAAGGAGGAGCTTGTCTCATCCTCTTACCTATGGTGATTGGCACAGTGGCACACGAGTAATGGTAAAGATTTTTTAGCATGAGATATGGGGTTTGAATCTCCCCTTTAGCATTTTGGAAATTTGTGCGATTGTCAACACATTTTGAGCTTACCTCAAAGGGTGAGAAAGTCATCTTCATTTGTGCGATTGTCAACACATTTAGGCTAAGGTCGTCCTTAGCCTAAAATTAGGCAGTTCAAACCTCTCTTATATCTTCTATACATGCTTATCTTGATTCTCGCATATAGGTTAATTGAAGTGGTAGCAAAAGTGGAAATTAAACTAAAAGAAAAGTTTTTTATATTTATACCCCCTTCAACCAATCAAATTACAATATATATTAACATTGCATTCATTCCAAACATCAGTGGCAAATAGGTGGTAAATTATTAGTGACAGTCATCCATGAATCATTGGACACCAAGTGATGATTGTCATTGGATATAGTAATCCTAAGGTTTGAAGGGTTAATTTTTTAATTTTTGAGGATTATCAGGGCAAGTCTTCCAGAGGCTATAAATTTTACATACAAAAACATTTTGAACCGCTTTTTTTTTAAATTGCATGATTTTTTAAGTTCTTATATTGATGACATCATTTCAAGGACCTATTACAGTGTTTTTTTTTTAGGTAAATAAAGAGGCGGGTTTTTGTATAGGGTCTCCAAAACCTATTTACAAAAATATTTCAGACTTTATAAAAAAATTGAAACATATCCTCGAGAAAACTAAAGCATTACTAATTTACCTCTTCTGCTTCTTGAAAAAAGTCATGTCTGCACCATTCACAACATACCAATCAGTCTTTGTTCAAATGTCCTTTTAACCATTCTTATACCACATCATTATTACATCTTAATTCATCATCATTATACATCATGTTATCTTGGAAGCCACATCCAACACCCGCATTACGCCATGTCCAGCTCATCATGGAATCAATTTTGATATTTCAAAGTACAAACTTGGATTGAAATTACACTGGAATTTTGAGGAATAATTGTACACAATCATACATTAGTACCGTGACTGCAATGATAAATAACACCCACATTTGTTACATCAATGATGAAAATGATCTTTACTCCAAAACTAAGGATCATGAAACTAGGCAAATTAAAAGGCATGAAAATATCTTTAGATATCACCTTCTATCCCTGATAATCAATCAAGCATATGATATACCAGCCTCAAGATCAAGCAAATTATGATATATGATATATGTCCGGCACCTCATCACCTTCCACCTTCCACCTCATTAAGAATATCCAATTGACTTTATCATAAGCTTTTTTTATATCAAGCTTAAGTAGCATTCTTGCCTACTTTCTTTTATTGATCGAGTGAGTATTTCATGCATGGTTATGATTCCATTTGTTATTTGTCTATCTTGCACAAAACCATCTTGCTCTTGAGAGATCAAGAGGGGTAAATATTTTTGAAGCCTACCAGCCAAGATCTTTGTGATGATTTTGTATACAATATTACAAAGACTAGTTTAGTAGTGCAGGGAGGCTAAGAAAAATAAGCCTAAGATCAATGAGTTCATGCCCTCTAAAATAAATTATATATTTTCAAGTATTGCAAGAAAGGATGTTACTGTTCTATGAGATGCCTTGATCATTTTTAGAAGTATGAAGCAAAGTTTAAGATGGCTAGGCTTTATGAGGTTCTTATAAATCATTCACAATATAATGGGTAATGTACTTTACAATGTTTGTGTTTTAGTGCATTTTGCTTATTGGACATATGCTTTTCCTCAAGAGTGGATTGTTGTGAAGCCACTCAACATATGACTAAGCCTCATTATTTTCTTTTTAATTATAACCACCCACATAGTCAAAAGCATGTCATGATGATGACTTTTTCTTGCAAGATTCCATTCATGGTGACATCCCTATCGATGATGCCATATTTGAATTGGTCCTTCATGTTCCAAGAGTTAGGCCTATCCTTCTATCTATCACATCACTCACACTAATAAGGTATATTTTTTCCCACATCAAAAGGTTTTTAAGAACCTAAATTATGGCTTTAGTGTTGTTGCTTCATAATATTACAATGAGCTTAGATCATAGGTACAAACTTGGTCACACATTGCCTTTCTCTAATATGAAGGGTTTTATTTCCATAGTGATTAAGGTGGATTCTACTAGAGATTTTTGGCATCAATAATTGGGACATACTAACTTTTAATCCTTGATATATATGAGTCCTCTTCATAGGGTTCAAGGTCTTCCATTCATAGATCTTCCTGCTGGTCTTTGTGAGGGATGTATTTTGGGAAAGTAGCATTAGGAATCCTTTCCTAAGCGGAAAATATGACATGCTTCTCAACCTTTGGAGTTGATGCACAGTAACATTTGTATTCCTATGGCCATTTGGTTTTTTTAGGTAATTACGTTTTTCTCATCTCTATTGATAATTTCACTTAGGTTATCATGGGTTTTTACATCATCAAATCTAAATATGAAGTTTTTGCCAAGTTCAAAATTTTCAAATCCCTTGGAGAATTAGAGGGAAAAGAAGTTGAGTGCTTAAGGACTGATCAAGGTGGAGATTTTGTTAGCCATAAGTTTGAGTACTTTTTGACCTCCCATTGTATTTTTTGATCACATATAGTTCATTACACAATGCAATAAAATAGGTTAGATATACAAAAAAATAGAGCCATCATGGAGAGATTTTGATATATTATCTATGCTAGGCAAGTAGATCTTAGACTTTTGCCAGTTGTAGTTTATCATCAACAAAACTCCTCGTATTGTTAAGGGCATGACTCCTTTAGAGTGGTTCACAAGAAATGAGCCTTTTATTTTGCATTTTCATTCATTTGGATTGGTTGTTTGGGATACACCCGTATTGATTTGTGAAACAATATTCAACCCAAGAGTCACATAACATATTTGTTAGGTTGATGTGTCAAAAGGCCATCAACTTTATGATCCTACTACCTATGATTTGGTTACCTAATGCGATGTCAAGTTTGAGAAGTCATCACCAAGCACACCTTTGAGATCGCTTCTGGATTTTCTTAATATCTTTCTACTCAACTTGTTCCTATTGATATTTGCTCTCAATTAACTACTATTAAGATCTATTCAAATCCAAGTTCGAACCAATTGAATGTTTTAAATGATGCTTCCAAATCGTTGGATCTTTTATAGAGGCCATTGATCCTCCTTTTCTAGATGCTTATGTTCTTGACATGTCTTATTTTGATATTGTGCTAAATTCTCTTGTTTGCATTTAGAGCACCAACAATTATTTTTATTTTCTTAAGTGATCACCTATAATTTTTCATATACCCAAGTGAGCTAGGCTCACATTCTAGAATATTGAGTCTCTTCTCTAGTAGAAACATCATTGCAAGCCCCTCAACCCATGCCTTGCTTGGTAAGATGGATGTTGATGGAGATGTGGTCACTTATTAGCCCTCAATGGAAAATAAATATGCATGGGTACATTTCTCTTTAGAATCAAACATGTAGGTTGTTTTCCTTCCCCACGACTAGAATATTGTTGGTTGCAAGCAATTACATAAAACCATGTATCAAGTTGATGGTCAAATTGAGAAGCATAGGGTACATCTTGTTGCCAAAGGATTTTTTCAAAAATGGGTCGATTATAATGAGACTTTTGTCCATGTTTCTCATGCAGTCCTCTCTTGTTGTTTCATATCATTGAGAAGTTCACCAAATGGATATCAAGGATGATTTTTTTGATAGACATTTAAGATGAGATTTATATGCAACGATCTCTTGGTTTTGATCTGGATGACACTAAAACCTTGGTTTTATAACTCAGGAAACCAGTGTATGTACTCAGTGCTTGGTATGAGAAGATTCACAACTTCTTGTTTGAATTTTCTTGCAACCACGTGGATTATAATGTTAGTGTCAAGCATCAAGATGGTGATCTATTGCTTGTTATGCTTTATTTGGATGATCGATCATTACATGGGATTATTCCTCCATAATTTAGGATTTGAAGCTACTCTACCACTCATTTAATATGAGGGCCTACATTATTTCTTGATCATTAAGATTACTTGGTCTTCTTCAAAGATTTCTTTTTCTTTGCCTCAATATGTTGACGTTGTTGCAACAATATCAAACAGAGGATTGTAAGTTAGTTCCTACCCCTATTGCTTTTAAGGTTAATCTTCTCTAATTCACACACTCTAGATTAAACTGCTCCTTTGTTATCAATGTTTATTCCAACATTGCATGTCATGAGAAGATTGCCACCTAGATTCTTCACTATAATAAAGGCATGTACTTATGGGTATTTTTTACACATTAAAAACTCCTATTGCCTTACAAGGATAATCCAATGTAGATTGTGCCAAAACTGCAAATGAGCAAAAAACCACTTTCAACCATTGGTTTTCTCTATTGGGATTTGAAACAGATGAGATATAATATACAAGAAATGTGTTACAATATATAAGCAGAAGGCCTATATGAGATAATGACAAATGTCAAGAACAACATGACAAGTGTCAAAAGAGGCATAGTGCACATTAACAATATTCTAACATTCCCCCTTAATGTGCACTATCCTAACTATAGAAAAAAAACAAGTCAACATTAGGTAACATTCCCCCTTAATGTTGACTTCACTAAAAGAACCCTAACATCCTTCTTTATTACATGATTTGGTCTAGGCTCATGCTCTTTACGCTTGGCTCTCCAACTATGAATAATGCTAGATCAACGGTGTATACATCTCAATCTATTGTCTCAGGGCCAGCCACTTCCTTGGATCTGTTGTCATTGGGTCAGTCGTCTAAGTGCCTCAGGGTCATCCTGGGTGCCTTAGGGTCAGCCACTTCTGGGTTTGTTGCCTTTGCAGGTCATCCTCTAGGTATGTTGCCTCTCGTAGGTCACTAACTAGATTCACCATGAATATCATCCCCCCTCATGGTGAACTCAATCTAGAAGGTGTCGATCTCTACCAAAAATACACCTTAATACAAAGGAAATACGAGCCATATAAGAGTGTCGGTCTCTGCCAAAAATACACTCAAGATACAATAAAATGAGCCATAGAATCCAAATGTGGAGGAGAAGAAAGAAGAGAATAGAATCTTCTGAAGTGTCTTCATCTGTAGTCTTCAGAAGTTGATCCAAAAAAGTCCTCGAATAGAGTCTAGGGTGTCTATGTTTGTAGTCCCTAGAGTAGGTGTCCTTATGGTGACCTCCTCATCCTATCGGAATGCATGGGTAACCAGCCGCTGCATCCACCAGGTCCTATAGAGAGGGTGACTAGGTACAAGGATCACATACAATTTGCCTTGGGAGTGTCGGGTTCAACCGAGAGTGCACTCCAAGGTACAAAATTTTGAGGCTAAATATATATATATATATATATATATATATATATATATATATATATAAGACTACCTCAAAAAAAATTGGACACCACCAATGTGTCCGTATCGAAAAAAACTTTCCTATGACTATAAATACCCCTATATTTGGGTTTCAATGGGGCATCCTTCTTGAATACAATAAAGTGGCCATGAGGGCCTTCCACTTTCACTTTTCAAAAAATTGCCCCCTCATTTTAAATAAAGTTTCCATCAGATAAAGTTTCCTTTCCACTCTATATATAAAAAAAATGCCCTATATAATTATTATTTTTAAATAATGGCCCCCTTTATGTCATTTTTCACCTTCACCCACACAATATCACAAAATGTGTAATCACAACAACACAAAGCATCTAACTGTCAAAACCATGAACAATCTCAGGAAACGATGCGCCCTCCTTGTGGACACCATCCATAATCTTATGAACAAAGCAATTGTTGGGCTCCCAATCAATGAACCCATTGGCCATCAATCGCCCCCTTGAAGGCATTATTAGAACCAGAAACATTCTTCGCGACTTCCTTTATCTGACTGCCTCTGTCAACAGTCGGACTGCAATGCTGTAGAGAGTTGTAATGGGACGTAGAAAAATGCCCAATTCATGTCGTCGTGTGAACTTATTTGATGCTCGCCTCGCTGTGCTGGCCAGAAATAACACATGTTCAAGTGGAGCACAATCACACCGAAAAAAACATCTACTGCGGTCCGCCATCATATCCTAGCCATCATTTCAGCTTACTAGTGCTGATGATGTCTCTGTTTTCAGCTGCACCGTTCAACAGGTGAGAACACATCTCTCTTGCTGGGCCTTTCTCAAAAATGGAAAAAACAGAAATGCTCACGTCATCTCTTGCAACACAGAAAATTTGCCAAATACGTGGCCCACCTGGCCACGCTCGAAATCAACGTCAATACTGGTCGAGACAGAGTATGATGGCACATCAAATGCACTTCTCCCACATATGTTGATTAAACGTTGCGCCTCAAAACAGTGCCAAACAGTGCGCCGGTAAACAGACCAAGGGCATTTTTCAAAAATAAAAAACTTCAGCATGAAATGACATCGTGTCCATTACCGATCACCCTCAATGCGGAGAGCAAAACAACAATTTTTCTCCAACACAGCAACTCTAGCAATTCCCGGGCGTTCGTAGCATGAGCTTAATGCAGGAGGCCTTACGAAATCAATGACAATATCAAGCAGATTGCGCTACTTCAAAAACACGCCATTTCAAACTTCTTCAACGACCAAAATCTCTCATTCCGCGTCAACTCACTCACGTGGCAAGCGCTCTTACTCACGTGGCGACGGCGTAGCAACTGCTGCGTCTTTCAGCTGCAGTAAAATATTCCTGAGTCTCTACGATCAACGATGGACCATTGATGAAAGAAAAACAATCACAGTCTGTTAGCAACAAGATTTGCATCATGGCAGCAACATCGACGGATCTTCAACTGTCCATTATCGTCAGATATGTCCCCCATGGTTCTCGCAATCTGAATATTCGGAAAAAAAATGTGTGCTTAACAGTTAAACAACAGTGCAACACGCGGCCTCTGGGTTTTGCGACTGGGTATTTCGTTTTCCTTCACGCATCAAATTTCCATCAAACCGCATGTGTAGTTATTCTCTGCTCAGTTGAAAAACATCATTGGGTCCATAAGAAAATTGTGTCGCTAAAATTCGTGGATTTCCACAATTCTCGCAAATCACGTTCGGGCATCGACTTCGGTAAGCAAAATTTGATCACGGCAGTAACTACACAATGATGCAATCTCCAACAATGTCGGCCGTAACTGCCACTCAAATTTTTGACCGTAACAGCTACAAGCCGAAGATAGTGTTAAGCCAAAAAAATTCTGACCGCAACAACTACACCATGAAATCAAAGAAATTCACACCAGCACCAGGTTTTCATTGGATTCCATGGCGGTTCTCCTCACATGGGCTCTTCTTGCGTCAGACAGTGAGCGACGTAGTAAGCACCGCTACGCTCACACCCACCACGGCAACAAATGGGCATAATAAAAATTTTATAGGGGAGGCTCCGCATCACCCAAAACAAAAACAAACTGCAAACTGCGGTGGGGGGCGCGCAGTGATGTTCGATCCGAAGACCTGCTCCCACACCGCCTTGAAGGTGTGGTCGAGGTCTGGATCCACAAACTCGACATCATCCGTGAAGAAGACGCGGGACGATTTGGGGTCTTTGGTGGAGACAGGCCCATCGATGCCTCTTGTTGGCGCATAGGTCAAAAACAGTCAAGTACAAAAGCCCAAGCCCGTGGCGGTGAAAAATAAATTGCAGCACACCACATTTCAAAGTGGACCTATAAAAAAAATTAAAAATAACAAGAAATTTTGGCCAACCCCATTTCAAACATAACGGGACAAAAAATTTTAAACAACACAGCTCTATGTATCCCGTTTTTTGTTTCCACAACAACTTCGGACATATACAAAACAAAATCAACGATGGATTTTTCAAACTTCTGGTTTCTGATCCATCAATTATGGAGAGCATACTCTCTGATTTGAGGAAAAAAATGAGGGGGGATTTTATCATTGATCCATCAATTATGGAGAGCATACTCTCTGATTTGAGGAAAAAAATGAGGGGGGGATTTCAATGAGAAAATCTCCCCTCAAGCCAACAGGGCAAGGAAAGCCTGGAGCTCCGATACCAAATGTTGGGATTTGAAACAAATGAGATATAATATACAAGAAATGTGTTACAATATATAGACAGAAGGCCTATATGAGATAATAACAAATGTCAAAAACAACATGACAAGTGTCAAAAAAGGCATAGTGCACATTAACAATATTCTAACATTCTCTTGGTTTTATACCTCTTTCTTGGTGCTCCCTAAAGAGAATTCTATTTCTCTATTTTCTAAAGAAGCAAAGTATTGTGGTGCTAATCATACATGAAAGCATCTTTATGTGAATGAAGAAGTTTCTTGAATAGTTGGATCTTCCTAAAAATATCCACCACTTTACCATGTAATAACCAAAACACTAATCACTTGACTTCTTGAGCAACAATGGAACACCCAAATTCAAACTTAAATGTACAAGTTTTGATAAATTCATTTTCAAGGTCACCTCGGTTTTTATGGCTGCAATAGATAAATTCAAGGTTGTGCCAAAAGTCACTTTCACTTGTTTGTAAAGGCGTATTAGTGTGGAAGAACTTCTATTAGAAGATGATTAATAATGCCTTTACTTCATGGCCCTTTGTTTAGATTAAGAGGAATGTTAAAATGTGTATTTTTTTTGCTACAACCAACATTATCGTAATATATTGCAAATGCAAAAGACCCTAACACATCATTAGGTGAGTTGTATGATATTGTCTTATAAAATAATGTCAATTTCCAATTAGGTGAGTTGTATGATATTGTCTTA
This sequence comes from Wollemia nobilis, assembly GCA_028583015.1. Taxonomy (NCBI): domain Eukaryota; kingdom Viridiplantae; phylum Streptophyta; class Pinopsida; order Araucariales; family Araucariaceae; genus Wollemia; species Wollemia nobilis. The sequence continues at coordinate 3,162,080 of JAQPPZ010002050.1, forward strand.
CAAAATAATGTCAATTTCCAATTCTAAAACATGTACCCTTACATTTATTAGTACATGCCAACAAACCCTCTTTGACACCACCTTCGGTAATTATATTATATTTTTTTTCATTTTTTTAGATACATAGGAGAATTAGTTACAACCACACTATTTTTAGAAATTGACAAGCACAAGGTTCCAACTACAAGGGCTGCTCCCAACAAGCCTATTCCAACTCGTTGTTGACTCGACGTGAAGGAGAAACCACCAATCGCTCGAGGTTCGTACCATCATCATCAATCTTGTGCACACTCAAAGGATTCAAAACAAACTACTACCTTTGCAAATTGACACCCCAAGATTTGAACCTAGGTCTCTTCTTGGGGTAAGTATCAGACCAAACAAGTAACTACCAATCCACCTAACCCTTGAAAGTAATTATATTATATTATAACATAATATCAATTCAACATCTTTGGGGTAGTATTGTTTCTACATCCAACCATTTATTTCGTCGACGAGTTACTTTTTATTGATAAAAAAAAAAGAACAATTCGTGTCTATCACCTTCCTGATCTTTTCATATTTTCCTCTTGCATTATTCCTTCTATGAATATGTTGATTTCGTGTGTTTCCATCATTGGGAATCTTTTCACTATATAATTGAATTGTTCTCAATATACACATGTACACCTTCAAAGTTTGGGTGGGTGTTACACATGTACACCTTCAAAGTTTGGTGGGTGTCTCAAGTGCAAGGAGATTAAAATGTATAATAAAAAAACCTATGCGTTACCAAAACGCATTTGTATCCCATTAAGGTATCAGGTAGAACTTCATTAGGATGTAGTAAATGAAGTTCGTCATTAGTAGCATTGTGGAATGAGATAGGACGTCATTAGGACGTGATTAATGAAGTCAATGCAAGCACATATGCTTAAAGCAAAATTACGTTGCAGTTAATTTGATTCAAGTAAACAAGTGTTAACTACTTTGCAAAAGGTACTTATGCAAAATTCTAAAAACTTCATTATCCCGTTAAATTTTCTCATAGACTTCTTTTAATTCCAAATTACTTGCTATGTACAATTCACATTCGAAACTTTTTAGACCAAAATTTAAATTTCCACTTCGCTTTGAATATGTTATTTCAGTTTTAATACAATTTTTGTAGCTGAAGTTAGATTGGGCGCCTTCGTTGTACTATGCAACATAGGGCGGAGCATGAAGATGAACTCATAAGAATAATTGGATCTTGCAAATAAAAATCAACTTATCACGTTTCAAGAGAATACTGAAATTATATTCATCCAAAATGCAAGACAATCACTAAAAGTTATTTATTTGTTAGCTTTACTTTTAAGAATCTCTTCAAAATACCAAATGGCATTAGTTCAACCAGTTATACTCTTCAACTTTCAAGAAGACCTCGCTTTACTTTTAAGAATCTCTTCAAAATACCAAATGGCATTAGTTCAACCAGTTATACTCTTCAACTTTCAAAAACACCTCGGTTCGTTCAACCAGTTATACTCTTCAACTTTTAAGGACACCTCGGTTCGTTCAACCAGTTATATTCTTCAACTTTCAAGGACACCTCGGTTCATTCAACCAGTTATACTCTTCAACTTTCAAGGACACCTCGGTTCAAATCTTTCTTGCCAAGCGATATATGCATAATAGCCAAGCCGGTGTAATACCACTATGTGATCATGATGTAATGCGGATGGGACCTGTTTCAATCCCATATCACCCATTGAAAAATAAAAATAATTATTATTATTATAATAATCTCTTTAAGGGGCATCCCCTAAGATGAAACCTTGCCCAGTCACGTGGAATCAATTTTGATGTTTCAAAGTACATCCTTGGATTGAAATTTTACTATAATGCTGAGGAATAACTCTACACAAGCATACATTGGTACCGTGACTGCAATGATAAATAACACCCACTTACATCAATGATGAAAACGATCTTTACTCCAGAACTAAGGATCAGGAATTAGGCAAATGAGAAGGCATGAAAATATCTTTAGATGTCGCCTTCTATCCCTAATAATCAATCAAGCATATGATATACCAGCCTGAAGATCAGCAAGTTGATTTTAACAAAGAAACTCTACAAAGGATGCAAGTTTGCCTAGACTGCTCATCTAATTCCCTCCCATCTATACAAAGAAACATACCCTCCCATCTATACAAAGAAACATAGCTTAATCAGAAGGGCCAAACATAATTGTATTACAAATATGCTTACTACTGGAGTTGTCCACTTGTCACTCATAGTCATTATGTAAGATCGCAGATTATGTGCCAAGAAACATGCTGATGCAATGCCAGCAAGGATAATGACGGTCCACCTTAAAAATTCAATTGGAAAGATCATGAGGCACTGCGAAGCAGAAATCAGATATTAGTACTGCCTTAAAAAATGGGAATATTATAGTAACTGTATTAGAAATCAAAGCATAAGGAGTCATATACATACCGAAGATGGAATAAAGAGAAAAAGAGAAAAGCCACAAAGACAGCAAAGCAGCACCCAGCTTGCTGCAATGCCCAAGTACCGAAGAAGGCAATAACATCCAAGAGGCACCAAACAAATGTATCCATAAATTATGCAAGCAGCCCAACTCACATAATTAATGTCATAATACCACTCTTTAGTACTGCTGTTTAAGGAAGACAAATAAGAAGCATAATTTCCCAGTGCCGTCACCATGAACACAAGAGTTGTGGAAATCCAAAGAGGCCCATACCTGCATCACCTGATGAGGCTAAATAAGTCTATCCAAAACGTGACAACTCTAATTGAATGGTTATTCCAAGTCACAACATAAAATGAAGGGGAAATAAAGTACATGGAAAAACACATTACATAAGGTAGGAATCAGAGGTGATTATCTTTTATCACAACAAATTTGAACTGGAAAACGATATAACCACATCCCATAAGTAGTGCAAGCTAAAAGGAATGATCTAAAATGTCAGTAACAATCGAAATAGGCATATGCCATGGGGGCTTGGATAGCTGATGGCAGAAAATTCAAGATGACTACTCATCTTCAGAGCCAACTCAGATGGATAGCCTTCCTTACCATCTGAAGATAAAAAGATAATAAAACACAAAAAATTATTATGGTAGTGATGAAGTGATGCAAGTTGGCAGCGATGATGAGTCTCCAGGAGACGGTGAATGAGAAATCAGTAACCACCATAAGCTCCTCCAAGGTTCTTTGAGAACTCTAATGATCTATCTGCACTTGGATATTTAAGTTGCTGAGGAAGTCTAGCCTTCCTTACCATCTGAAGATAAAAAGATAATAAAACACAAAAAATTATTATGGTAGTGATGAAGTGATGCAAGTTGGCAGCGATGATGAGTCTCCAGGAGACGGTGAATGAGAAATCAGTAACCACCATAAGCTCCTCCAAGGTTCTTTGAGAACTCTAATGATCTATCTGCACTTGGATATTTAAGTTGCTGAGGAAGTCTAGCCTTCCTTACCATCTGAAGATAAAAAGATAATAAAACACAAAAAATTATTATGGTAGTGATGAAGTGATGCAAGTTGGCAGCGATGATGAGTCTCCAGGAGACGGTGAATGAGAAATCAGTAACCACCATAAGCTCCTCCAAGGTTCTTTGAGAGCTCTAATGATCTATCTGCACTTGGATATTTAAGTTGCTGAGGAAGTCTCTACATTCACACGCACTCATGTTTTAAAAATCAAATATTGAAGATTCCAAATAGAAATCAAGCAGAAATTTGATAATGGGAGATGGAGGACACCTGTTTAATATTAATGGAGAAATGGAGGAGTGATTCTGTAGTAGAAAATCAATCAATCATTATTGTCAGGTTTTCAATATAGGTTCTTCCAAGCCTTTGATATCACACAACTCACTCGTCAAGCTACCTTCACAGACCTGCTGCTCCAGCATACCAGAGTTCACATCTAGATGCTAACTCAAGGCTGAAACAGCTTCATGAGCACCTAGATAAAGGACCAAGACAACACTAAACATATTGTGTTCGATGTGTAGCTTTTGGGTCTCAAAGAAAAGGCAGAACCAGAGTATTATGAGGCTGCTGCAGTGAAGGGGATATTTCTCAGGCTTGCATTGCAAGCGACCAGTTTGTCATACTTTTGCTCGATCGGAACTTGAGCATAAGCTGCAGCAAGTGGATTCTTTTGGGACATGAAGAACGCAACAACCAATTGAATGTTGTCAAACAATATCAGCTGTGAAAGAGGAGCTATGATGATGATGCAACATTAAATTTGACACTATATTGATAATAATGGGAATGACAAGGGACATGGAGCTAGACATGCCGAATAATATAAAAGCTGGAGATCCCTGAAAGGTAAGAAAAACTTTAAAAGGGAAAAAAAAAACCACCTAAGATGTTGAGCTGAATTGTACAATCCAGAGTAGGAAAACTCACCAATGGTGAAAACTGGGTTATCTTGCAAGATTTCTGTCTTTACAAGATTTCCACCTCCCCCGACCCTCCCTTTTCCCACTTCCATGCGGAGAAATCAATGAGGAACTCCACACAAACTTAGCAAAATTCTCAGACATAGACCATAATACAAAAAACAACATTAAAAATGGGAAAATCCTCATTTTCCTATCTTTTCCATTCTGCTCAGACCAGATTTTCAGAGGCAAACCAAACATCGTAGAACACTTCTAGAGAGCAATTTGAAAAATCTAACAACTCCTTTTGACGATTTCATTCCTCGACACAAGATTTCTGTAGCGGCTCCAATAAAGCCATGTCGGCCATCTATAATATTGTTAGCTCCAGTCCTAAGATTAAGTTGGTCGGCCCTTGAGCATTAGGGTTAGGGTTATTGTTTAATTTAGTCTATTATTAGCAGAGTTTTATAGTTGAGATCATTTTTCATACTTGTAATCGTAAGTCACCTCTGTTGCACGTATGAGACTTCACCCTCGCCACATGGCTACGAGGCATATTTGCCCTGTCTAAGTGGCTAGGATTTGTACTGATTTGGAATCTGAAAATCTATTGCTTACATTATTGATTTCTGGTTTTGAATCAGATTTACTGTTTTAGTGGATGTTTCCATTACAGCTATTGCTGTATTTCTAGAAGTTGTTTCGTTACAAGAGCATCGCTCCCTGTAGCAGTGGGAAAAAGCAGCAGGAAGGCGTGCAAACCATTCCAGACCTTGTGACTGCCATATCTGCTTCCTGTCATCCGAGTAATTTTAGACAAAAAAATTTCCCGACTCCATCTTTGAGCACATTTTTCTTTTGTAATATTATGATTTAGCCGCTGTTATTTTCTTTTCCTGAACCCAATTTTATCGAGTGTACCAGGACCCTTGCAGGAGACCCATCTCATTGCAACTCTCTCTTTAAGACAGTCATAATAAGGGGTATCTCTAGCAACACTTTTTTCGAAGTGATCAAAAGGTATCTTTTGGGTTTTGCCTTTGTTCCTGGTGTATGGACAAATTGCTTCTTCTCGCTGGTTGCATATCAATGGGTGTTTGCAGTGCACTGGTCAACCCAAAAATGTGTGCATGAGCAGAAAGAAACATCAACCTAGAAATCTCAGTAAGCATCATAACATCGCTGCAGGTATCAATAGTTTTGACTCACGCGTCCTTTCTTATTTAAGCACCATGGCTTGCCCCCTCCCACTACTCCAATTAGAAGTACTCTGCTCAATACAATTGATGTCAATCTGCACACCTATCTTGTAACCCAGGAAAACGAGCATTCCAACCTAGTGACTTTAGTTTCCTCCATCAAGGACATTCAGGTCAAAATGGAAGCCAACGTAGATTCCATCCAATGTCATTTGGATCCTGCCCCTACAAAACGTTCCCTTGACCATGAGTTTCAACAAGTCTCTAGGCAGCAGCCAAAGGGAATGCAGCAGGAACCAGATCTGATGGGTCACCAGTATTAGGAAATCAACATATACCAGTATGGTCACAGAACTCCAAGTTCCCACGGCAGTCACATGAATCCCAATGCTACCAGGGGCATTCTTCCAGGTTTGGCTTTAACTAAGGTTTTGCTACTGATATTGATCCCTTTCTAGCAAGGTTACCAGGTGCACGGGTGCGGTTGCAGGTGCAGCCCCCACCAAAAACAAGGTTCGCCGGGTGCGAGTGCAGCTATTTTTTAATTAAAATATATATGTATTTTTTATCAAAAAAAATTAAAAAATTAAATAAAGCATACAGTTACACATTGTGAAATAAAATAAATCATACACATTGCAAAATATTTAAATATGGCATTATAAAAGCATATATGATATTCGTGTACAAAAATGATGTCAAAGTCATAAAGAGATAACAATATACTATATAGTAGTGTGCATGTACAAATATAAGATCAGATATCTGATATCTGACTCATTGTTTTTTAAAAATTTAAACTATACTAAAATTTTTTTTTTTTTTTTGCCCGTATGGGCTGGGTGCAGCTGGGGCCCACTTAAATAAATAAATAAAATTATAAAATATATATATATATATATGTTTTTTTTTTTTGATGCCCAAAATGGGCTAGGTGCGGCCGGCCAAACCCCACGGCCCATCAGGGTGTGGCCCATGATGGGCCGTGGCCCAGCCAAACCCTGTTAGACAGGGTTCGGCTCGGGTTCAGCCCAGCCAAACCCTGCCCCACACCCACGCACCCGGTGCGGGTTCACGCACTTGGCCTGCCGGGTGCACGAACCCTATTATCTTGCTTTCTAGGAGGTGTTGTTAATCCTTTTGCTTGGCCTCATGATGTTCCCGTTCCGCATACGAACATCCCAACCTTTGAGGGTATGGATCCGCATGGTTAGATGGCCAAGATGGTTAGCATCATCCAACTACACCATGTGCTTGAAGAAGGTTGTCTCACATTGGCCACTGCTAAGTTGGGAAACCATGCTCATCAAAGGTTGTTATAGGAGCTTTGCTGACATGGGCACTCTCTCATTTGATCAGATTTCAAAGCCCTATTCCTCCATTAGTTTGACAAGGGCTCTTGTACTTCATATGTTGTCCATTTGCTGAAAACCAAGCAAACAGGATCAATTGAGGATTATTGTGCAAAGTTAATAGGAATGCTCCCCTATACCTATCAATTCGATCCAGTAGTGGTGGTCTTAGCCTTTCACTATGGCCTTAAGGATAAAATTTGGCAAGAGGTCAATATGCATGATCCATACACTCTCAAGGAGACTAAACGTGTGGCTCTAGCAACAGAAAAAAAGTTCCAATTGTCTTGTCCCCAACCCCAACGTGATTTCAACCATCAACAGCCTTAATTCAATAACCGCAATGATGAGCGTCCCCAAGGATTCTTCTATTAGAAATGTCCTCCATGCCATCCCCAAGAATAGGCTTGTGACAACCGGCGTAACTTCCTAGAAGAAGTTACGGAAGCAATAGTGTGAGAGGATAAAGACCAAGATTCTTCATAGCAAGAGTCACCTATCAAAGCAACAGCTTCTGAGCATGGGTCCCGATACCATGGCTCTCTCTGTGTTTGCCCTAATGGGGCTCCAGGCTCACCATACCATCAAGGTCCAAGGCTTCATCAAACATCAATGCATCAATGTGTTGATCGATTCAGGTAGCATACATAACTTTATTGACAACAAACAAGCTAAGTCTTTGGGACTGTATATCAATTCTACACCCTAGAACAAATTTCAAGTATTGATTACAAATGGGGACATGGTTCAATGTGTGGGATGTACGGCTAAAGTTAACATCCAAATGGGAGATTATACTAGGTCTAACCATCTTTTCACCATAAATTTGGGTAGTGCAGATGTCATCTTGGGAGCACAACAGCTCTCGCAACTTAGCAATGTTACTATTAATCTAAAACGATTGTATGTCAAATGGGTCAAAACGGTAAGATCATTTGTCTCTAGGGAATCCAACCTCCTTCCAAGGTGGTCAGCTCTCACAGGATGGAAAAGAAAGGACGTCGTGGATTCTTTACCTAGGTCAATTGCATGGAAGTTCAGTCTTTGATCCGCTCCTTCCTACTCTTCCTTCAAACTTGAAAACTATTGTTGATCGTTACACGGACATCTTTGGCAAACCTCTTAAGCGCACATATAATCATGCCACCCTCCTAGTTATTGGCAATCAGCCTTCGAATGAACGCCCCTACCGCTAACCCCAACCCTAGAAGTTTGAGATTGAGAAGTTGGTTCAAGAGATGTTGGAGCACGGAATTATCCATCCAAGCATCATTCATTATTCCTCTCTAGTGGTTATGATGCCATGTAAGGACAACTCTTAGCACATGTGTCCTAATTTTCAACCTCTCAACAAGATCATCAAAGATAAGTTTCCTATCCCTATTATTGATGATTTGTTGGATGAATTGCATGACACTAAATACTTTACCAAGCTTGACTTGTGCCTTGGGTTCCACCAAATTAGGGTTAGAGAAGGGGATATCCCCAATACTGCTCTTCGCACGCATGAGGGTCATTATGTGTTCTTAGCCATGCCCTTTGATCTTACTAATGCTCCTTCCACTTTCTAGAGCCTCATGAATTCTGACTTTTGTCCTTTTCTCTGCAAGTTTGTGCTAGTCTTCTTTGATGATATCTTAGTTTACAACAAGTCCTAGGAAGCTCATTTAGTTTATGTTGACCAAGTTCTCCACCTCTTATAGAAGGAATGACTATTCGTCAAGAGGTCCAAGAATTCTTTTGGGGTTTATAAGGTAGAATACTTGGGACATATAGTATCTCAGCAAGGGGTCAACCTAGATCCTAACAAGATTAAAGCCATGCAAGATTGGACCAAGCCTAAAAATCTCAAACAACTTTGCAAATTTTAGGTCTAATTGGGTATTACAGGAAATTTGTCTACAACCATGGCAAGATTGCATCCTCGCTCACTGTTGTCACTATGAAGGACACTTTGTTTGGTCTGAAGCAACTTCCCAAGCCTTCACTGCCCTAAAGGAGGTTGTGTGTACCACCCCTGTTTTGGCTACTCCTGATTTCAGCAATGTGATGCTTCAGGCACAAGTATTGGGAGTTGTTTTAATGCAAGATGGACACTCCTTGGCCTTTGAAAGCAAGCAGCTCTCCGACAAGAATTAGAGTCGATCCACTTATGAGAAATGGAGGTCTTGTTTGTTGAGATGAAGCTTCATTATCACGACTGACCATAGCATCCTCAAGCATTTTTTTGAACATTGTCTCTTTTTTTCTAATTAGAATAGATGGTTGACCAAGCTCTTGGGTTATGTTTTTGCCATTTTTTACAATAACGGAAGGGAGAATGTGGTGGCCAATGCTTTGTCTTGCAAACATGAAAACGTTGTTGCTATCAATGCCATCTCTAGTCCCCTTCCACGATGGCTTTCATAGCTCCAGGAGGAATTGCATTCCAACACAAAGTGACCACTCGCATCATTCATGATGTGGAGGCTAACTCTTCATTGCCTTCCTTGTTCTGATATGTTGATGGAGTTCTTCATACGAAGGATCGCATTTATCTTCCTTCATCATCAAACGTCAAGACTAAACATTCTAGCTTCTCAAAAACATACTAGTAAGCGAGGCAATCCTTTGTCCAGACATTTGTGGCCAAATGTGAGGTATGTTAGAAAAACAAGGGGGAAAACACTATATCTCCTAGTATGTTGCAACCTTTGCCTGTTCTTGATCGTTAATGGAAGCACATCTTCATGGATTTCAATGGAGGCCTTTCCAAATCCGAGGACAAAACAATGATCTTTGTGGTGGTAGATCCCCTTTTGATCTATTGTCATTTTTATGCCCTATAACATCCCTTCACAAAGTTTGTTTTCAAACTGCATGGCATGCTCAAGTCCATTGTCAAAGATCATGACCCTATGTTCACAAGTAATTTTTGGAAGGAATTGTTCACTCTCAATGGTACTCAATTGAATATGTCCTTATCACCCTCGATCGAATGGCCAAATAAAGATTGTGAACAAATGTTTACGTACTTACCTTCGTTGTTTCGCCCAAGACAAACAATATCACTGTGTTCACTAACTTTTCTTAGTTGAATGGTGGTATAACACTTCCTACCATTTTTCCCTCAAGATATCCCAATTTGAAGCATTGCGTAGCCAAAAACCTCCATCAATGGCATACTATGTTCCAGGATCCTCCAAGGTAGCCCAAGAAGATTATTTGTTGCAGCATCATCGACTAGTGCTCCAACTCCTTAAAGATAATTTGTCCCAAGCCCAAAACCACATGAAGTAACAGCAAGACATGCATCACTCAGAGCAGCAATTTGCAATGGGAGATATGGGCTTTTTTCGACTCCAGCCTTACATGCAATTGTCCTTGAAGACCTGGTCTACTCAGAAGTTGTCCCTTTGATTATATGGCCCCTATAAGGTGATTCGTCACATTAGGGAAGTAGCATAGCAATTGGAGCTTCCGTCAACTTCCCGCATCCATCCTATTTTTCATGTTTCTCGTCATAAACAAGTTATTGGGAAAAAGGTGCAATCTCAAACGAAGTTTCCAATACTAGAGAAAAAAGGGCGAATCACTCTCCAACCGAGAGCTATGTTGCAGTCCCAAGTTCGTAATTTGTGGTCTTGCTAGATTCAGGAGTTCCTCATCAAACAGTAGGGTCTTCCAGAAGAAGATGCGACATGGGAGCCTAAGAGCATTTTCCAGTCATTTCCAGCTTAAAGGATAACTTTTTGAGGGAGGAAGCCATGTAACAGCTCCAATATAGCCATGTCGGCTATCTCTATTATTGTTAGCTCAAGTCCTAGAATTAGGTTAGCTGGACCTTGAGCATTAGGGTTAAGGTTACTATTTGATTTATCCATAGATATAGGAGTTATGTTGTAATTAAGATCATCTTTCATATGTGTAATCTTAAGTCGCCTCTGTTGTGCATATGAGACTTTGCCCTCTCTAAGAAGCTAGGATTTGTATTGATTTGGAATATGGAAATTTCATGCTTGCATTATTGATTTTCTGGTTTTGAATTTGATTTATTGTTCCAATGGATGTTCCTTTTGCACCGTAGTTGAGAAAATCGGGATCGGCCCGGAATCGGCATGGAAAAAGAATTGGAAAAAAATTGGGAATCAGCAAAAGAATCAAGAAAAATCAACAATTTTTCATTGAAAAACCGAAGAAAATGCACTTTTTCATTGAAAAAATCTTTTTTCATGCTTATCACAATTTTTTTGAAAATGCACAACAAAATCGGCAAAAAATCTTCCAGGTTGTGAATTGGGAAAAATCGGCTCGAATCGGGATATGTTTTGCACATTATTGAATTGTTACTGTTGTTGCTATATTTCAAGCAATTGTTTTGTTACAATTTCAAAGTTTTTTTTGTAAAAGCAATTTTTAGAGTTTGTTTTGGGTTTCTTCCTCTCGTCTCTCTTCTCTATTGTTCCTAGAACCTTTAAAGTTGTGTCTTAAAGTCTTAGTACTTGCCCCCCTTTTTTCCCTTGAAAAAATAGATGGCTTCTTCAAGTGAGGGCCAAGTAACTGGAGGTGGCAACAATGAGCCAAATCCAACAGCCCCAACTCCAAGTCTAGGGAGGTACCCAATGTGGAAGCATGGCATAAAAAGCACCTGGCCAAATCAAGTGTTCTGCAAGTACAATGACAAGGACTTTAAAAGAAGCATCAAGCACTTCAAATTTCATCTTGTTGGACAAAAAGGCCATGATGTAAAGACATGCACAATAGCGGATAATACAATAAAAAATGAGGTCAAGGCTTGGATGTGCACCGAGTAGTTGAAGAAGATAGAGAAAACAAACAAAGGTTTCAGTTGGGCATAGAGTATGGCCTTAGGCCTCTTTTTATAAGGATCGGGCCGAATTGGAGATATTGTTGTTATTGCTGAAGAGTTTGTCCTTAACCTTCAAACATATGGTGAGCTTCTAGGCAGAGTTCGGGTATTGCCTCAAACACAAAGGCAGACAACCCTCTAGAATACCACATGGAAAAAGGAGAAACTTTAGGAAGCCTGAACAGTAGCGGAGAATTTATGGTACTACTGCAACATTCCTCTTAATTGTGTGAACAGCCCTTATTGGGAAGCCAAAGTGAGGGCAATAGGCGAGGTTGGCAAAGGGATGAAGCCCCCTAAGCAAAAGATTTCAGACAACCTTTATAGAAGTGTGTCACAAACACACATGCTCTTGTATAAGAGTAAAAAAAAAATATGACATCATCGTTTGTGAGTAAAACATTGTATGCCTCACCATAATCATGCAAAGAAGGGGCAAAGGTTCTAGAGGTAAATCTTTCACAACCCATTTTGGGTAAGCATGTAGGAAATACTCATTTTGTTGTCTAAATTTAAAATCAAAATTTTTCGTTTAATTTATTTCTAAATTTAACTAAAAATTACAAATTCAGATTTGTAATTTTTAATTAAATATATTTAGTAATTTATGATGATTAATTTTTATTGTTCAATTGCAAGTGACAAAACCCTTGGTTAGGGTTCTTTGCCTTGTAGATGGCAAAAAATTGGCAATGGGGTATTTGTATGAGGCCATGGATAGGGCAAAAGAGGCCATCCAACATTACTATGGAGGCAATCAACACAAATACGAACCCATTTGGCAAATCATTGATAAGAAATGGATGAGGCAACTCCATTGACCTCTTCATGCAACAGGGTACTTCTTGAACCCCAAATTCTTTTTCAATCCCAATTTTAATAATGATGAAGAGGTCCAAAGGGGCTACTACATTTGCGCTAATAGGGTGACAGATGATCCGACCAAACATCACTTGATTCTTGCTGAGTTGCAAGCCTACAAGGAGGCTTAAGAGAACCTGTTTTCTTTTCCTTTTGTAATAAATCAAGGACGACCTTTAAGCTTTTAAAATTTTTTACTTGTAATTTAAGAAATTAGTAATTACAAATGTAAGTTTATAATTTATTTAATCAAAATTTGCAAATTTCTGGTGAGAAGGTTAAAAGTGCTAGAACACCAAATCTTAAAAGGATTGTCATCTGCATTTTGAGTCATCCTTGTAACACTTTTGCGTGAGAGCGCAATTAATCTCTATTTGAGGCCAAACACACCAAGAAGTGCAACAGGTTAACCTAGGACCTCCTTAGTGATCTTGTTTTTGTGCCATAGGATATTCAGCTTCGCCCCAAACACGTAAAGGTGAACAATTTGTATGAAGCAATTGACTTGGATGACCTGGATCCACTTACAAATTGGATTGTCGAAGGTCTCCAAGATACTAAGTTCACTCTAGAGTACATCAAGGCATTAGAGGTGGAAGTAGAACATACTCAAGGATTGGAGGAAACATACAATCACAATCCTATCCTTATTGAACCTCCAGTTCAACCACCTGTTCAAGGCCAAGCATCCAGTTTGAGAGGAAGGATGGGAAAGCAAAGAGCAATTTAAAACAGTTTTATATTTCTTTCAATGGGTTATATGGGATTGAAACGGGCCCTACCCATATTACATCAATGACCACATAGTGGCATTACAATAGCTGGACAATTATAAATGTATTATTTGGCAAGATTTGAACCTCGTTCTCCTCCTCGAAAGTTGGAAAATTTAACCGGTTGAACTAATGCCATTTGATTAAAACTGCTTTATATTTTGTATGTTGTATTTTGTTGGTATTTTATGATCATGAATTGTAATTTACTCTTTTTACTGAAAAATCTAATATAAGATAACCTTCCTAGCCCTCTATATTTTGTTTTAAACGTATTTTTTATTTTCTTTGATGTTTTTTCTGCTTAGTTTCCCAAGTTGCTAAGAAGCTCTCCAAAATTGGAGTGCCAAGTTTTTGCCAAGTTGCTAGTTTTCTTACTATGGTGTAAATGACAAGCTGGATAGTTTCAATTTGCAAGAGGCAATTGAACCGTGTTGATAGGGCAGGTTCTTATGTAGGGCTGTTGTGAGGACAGAACATTGCTGAGGCATCTGGACAAAGGTTTCATTGCTGGATAGCATTTGAAGATGGATGGCATATTCATTCTGAAGAGGTAGAGATGACTTGAAATGTTTTTTTTTTTAATAGGTTGAAAAGTTGGGGGGCACTTGGCTCTTCTCCATTAGGAGAGCCCAATGCCTTTTTCCATTGTGGTGTCCCTGTCAGGAATGACTTGAAATGTGGAAGGATAAAGGATAAATTGAGAATATAAAAAGTGATAATCAAATCCTACACTTGGAACTATCTAAATATGAAAAAAAATGAATTTAAATTTTAACAAATATTATGGCCGACTGCTCATAATATTTGTATTGTAACAAAATGTTAGATGCCTTTCACCTGTGTTTTTTATGACTTTCACATTTTTTTTTTTTCATTTTGTATTCTTATGGTTTTCTTCTCTTTTGGTTCACCTAGATGAACCAGACAAAAGATATGAGTGCATCCTGAGTGTGACCTATTTCACTGGGTACATGCACCTCAGTTAAACTGGTTATCATCATTACAGCTGATGCTACACCGACTTAGCAATACCACTAAACGATGGCATTAGTAATTAGTGCTAGTTGGAAGTTGGTGCAAAAGTGTTGGCAGTTTGTTTTTATGGTTTTCTTTTCTCTTTTGCTTCCCCTAGGTTTTATGGATCAATGCACCAGGCACAAGGTAGGAGTGCATCCTTAGGGTGACCTATTTCACTGGGTACATGCACCTCAATGACACTGGTTAGCATCATTGCAGCTGATGCTACACTGACTTAGCAATACCACTAAAAGATGGCATTAGTAATTAGTGCTAATTGGAAGTTGGGGCAAAAATGTTGCACCTTGACCATAAGGAGTACAATGGAAGTAACAGGTACTTTGTCTGGGGCCATCGACCACAGTACTGTAGTTGTACTTACGTTTATCATATAATCATTAATTATATCAATTGTTTTTTCAATAGATTTTCTCCACTATTATGGACCATTGCAATTGCTATCAAATCCTAAAAAACCATCCATTACAGAAAATAATTAAAAAGGGTCTCTTTCAGGGACTAAGCTGGCCATATTCTTCCACCAAAACTTTCTTCTTAACCACTATGGCTTTTTCGTTTTTTTTCCCAAAGTCATGTTGAGCCAAACAATAATTAAACCTCTTCAAAGACAATTAAGAGAAAGAACATCTTTCATAATTCGAAGATGGAAGCCACTATTTTAGTAAAGCAAGATTTAAGAGGATGATAAAATAAACAAATTGACAGAGAGGAGTCAAAAAAAAAAAACAAGTATCTATAAGAAATTAATGAAGAATGGATGGTTGTGCAATGAATCTTATGACATCGTAAGTTCTTTTTTACTGCTATAACAATAACTGACAAGCTAAGAGATCAATCAGAATACAAAAAACTTCAACAATTGAAAGACAAGGTCATTTTCTCCATAATTAAAATTAGCCTGATTTATTAGTTTTGTGACGCCTATTGTAATTACATAGAACTAATCAAAGAGATCTAGAGTATACAATGCCATCTCAAAACTATTAAAAAAAATGTCAATAAAAAATAGATCTTCAGAAACGTATCTTAAATTTTTGTGGCAATGACAAAGGAAATAGAAATATTAAAAACATGGAATAAGCACAATGGATCGCTATAATCAAGGGAAATGGATGCATGAACATTTAGCAATCTATAAATCAGCTTTAACAGCTTCCTTTCTTTTTTGGCAAAAGCAGTCTCTTAACCTCAATATGACTTACAAATCTGGATTCTGTTGGATCCTTTCACAAAAATCTCCGTGATGAGGATAAAATGTGCTCAAAATTCTTTCAGCCACATCATATGTCTCTACATTGAAGTAAAGCCTGTATGATGCAATGCTGAAGAATCCTTTCCATCCACCTCGTGTGTGTTCAGTGCCTTCACCTGCTGTACCAAGTTGATCATATGAATCTGTTTTATAGAATACAAAAAAGCATTGTCTGTAACTTCTTATTAAATGCTTGGGTCATAAAATGAAGATACGGAGATTGAAAATCCTATACCTATTAGTCATTTACTTCAACAAACAAAATCATGACAGAACAAAGAATATTTTGAGACTACACTTATTGTCACTTATTCTTTTAACGCAAACTATGATCAAAAAACATTAAACCTTTAACCTGACATGAACAACTAAAAAGAATAAATTGAAATATTCTTTACCTTTATATTCCTGTGTAAAAGCTTGCTGATAACGGCTTAATCACTAACATTTTAAAAGCCTTTACATTTAAATATTCATGTGTCCATTTATCTGCTAAAAGACAAAATAAAGAGGTTTTGCCATTTGTAGTTTCAAAACATACCATCAACATCATTAGGATGTCGATACCCCCATGTCCCTCCTTGACCGTTACTAGGTGGAAATATGTCTAAATTTGATTCTGCAAGAACATGTAAAACCTTCTGTAATTAATAGAATGCAAAGCATGCTCGGAAAGGTGCAACATAGATGAGTATCGAAGATAAAAACAAGCACCAAAGCTCATCACATAGGAAGACACCGAAAGGAGTGAGCAACAATTTAGTAAAATATATATGCTCATTTCTTTTAAATGTTGTCATCCACATCAGCAGAAGGTACCGTCTAAGGAACTTCATTATAAGAGGCCTGATGCAGAACACATTAGTCTTGTTGCCAAAATAACAAATATTAAAGATGGCACACATGGCTAACAGTCCAAATTATTCATTTTAAGCCTAAATGCAAACCTATTGACTGTGCCTGTTGTTTGACTCACTGATAATCAATGTTCAAAAACGATATTTAAACATTTGAAGAAACCCAAACTAGCCGATATGTTTTCAACAGAGATTAAAACAAATGGCTAGCATAGGCTTTTTCATCAGATCATTCCATGAAGCAAGATACTGTGATTAACAACAGTGTTATTAGTGCCAGTCAAGGAAACATTAGAAAAAAGGGTAGAATCAATGTCACCTTCAATTTGCGTGGCTTTGTGATCTGCATCCACTGCAGCCTGCAGAGTAGATTCCACTATCAGCAAATCTTGGTACTAAAAAATCTCTCTAGAGTCCATTTTGGTTACTACATTGCATTGTAACAGCTCCTTTCTATGAGTCCAATTGGCCTACATTGGCCATCTGTGAACGATAATAGATTTATCTTATCTTACCTGGGACACCCAAAAACACCTCTATCAAATCCACACACACACCCCTGCATTTTACTTGACTATTAATTGTAAAAAACACAAGCAATTTTTCTCTTGTTAACTTTTACTAGTCTTGATTGGCCAAATCTTAAGATTTTACTGGCTGAAAAACACAAAGAATTTTAAGTATGCTTCCCTCACATTCCAGAATATATTCTCAGGGATATACTACTTGGATCTAAGTTTCCCTGTTCACTAGTGCCTCTATAAAAATAAATTGTGAAATACTGTTGCACTAAGAAAGCTGCAACCACGTCTCTGTTGTCAGTTTAACTAATTTTGATCTTGATATATGGGTTTAGGGTTCACAGTCGAGAGTTTCAAAACAAACATACACAAAGGCGATACCTAAGACACAATCTCAAAATGGATACTTTTCCTAAGCAGCATTTAGAAAAGAAATTAATTGGTCCCTAGCTTGTCTCAAACATATGGTGATTATCAGGTATGAACTTAACATCAACGCATTGCAAGGAAATAATTCGTTGTTAATAAAACCAGAGTCATTGAAAATTTAAATGAAAAAGAAGATGCTTGCCCTCTCTAATGCATTTGCATTGCTACTCCCAAAGTTTGCAATTATTTGCTTCAACTGCAGACTTGTGACACGCATTGTGTCTCTTTCTGGTCAGGAAGCACTGCTATTGAAAAGAATCAAACACTCACATGCTGATGGATTGTCAAAATCAAATTTAAATTTTGCGACATTTTTGAACGGCATCCCAATAACGTTTTAGCTAATAGCTACTGAAGCATGTCTGAGAATCATGACTGTCATTTGAAAGCAGAATTTTCCCATTTTTTTCTTCCCAAGGGTGGAAGCTTGGAGATGCACTCAAGCAAAGCCTTCCCACAGTCATCTTGCTGTTTGCAAAGTAAATTCTTTGTAAAACTTATAAACAAAGTACTATCACAAGTCCAAACATAAATAAAAGGCAGCTTCTAATACCTTCACAAAATCTGAAGCACAGCCATTTATGGATTAGAATATTTTAAAAAATAGCTGTGATTACATGCTTGCATCAGGAGACGCCCTGAGCTCTACTGTTAATATTGATCAGCAGTAGGTAAAACGCGCAATGTTAAAAAAGGATGAAAGAATAGACCCAAGGGGTTATGGTGTGATGAAAAAATGGATTGCACTGTAAGAGCCTGTACCAAGTTTACATCCTCTCAACCCAGTAAGGGCAGCCCATAGCCCTATGGTTGTGATGTAATGAAGGTCAAAAGGTATGTTCCGCATCCCCTCACCCCAGTAAGGACAGCCAATAGCCCTAAGGTCGTGATGTAATGAAGGTCAAAAGGTATGTTCCGCATCCCCTCACCCTCGTAAGGACATCCAATAGCCCTAAGGTCGTGATGTAGAAGGTAAAGGTGATATATTCCATAAGTATAAAACTCCGCGTCCCAAGCCGGCTTTACTTGTAAGTTTCCCAAAATTTTGGAAAAACATCCCTGACTAGCCTAGTGCTTGCCAAATCCCGAGGTTTTTCCAAGTCAATGAAATTTTGCAATTTTTTTTTGGGTGTTCATTTGCCATTTGCCAAGTGTTTTTGCCCAGTCCCGAATCCGAGTGAAAATTGGCCAGTCTAAGTTTCTCAGATATGGACTATGTTCCGGGGATGCATCCCAAAGACGCGTCCGATTTTTTCGAAAATACGTGACGCCATCTTGGAGCCGAACCATAAACCTCTCCCGCCATCCCAGAAATGCATCCTACTATCTCGCACCATCCATCCCGGATTCTTTGTCAAACATTTTCCGGTCCAAATCTAGCCAGCACTTCTTACTGGCATACGAGACCTTAAGGTTGTCTTCAAGGGAATATTTTATTTTACCATATACGTTATTCAAATTTTGTACCTCTTTAGATTTAGACCTTGTAGAAAAGTCCATCGCTTGTGACATGACATTATCAAAAGAGGAAAGGAGCCAATGATTAAGTGGTAAGTGGGATAGCAGCTGAGATAACCGAAGCCATTCTTTAAACATTTTCAACCATAGCAAGAAAAAATTCGATCTTTACCCCTTCTTAAATTAAATGGAAACTGATCGTCCTTGTTCATGTGAGCACATACAGTACGAAATACGTGCCCCGTGAAACACATAGCTTACTGCTACAGGTGCAAACAAAAAACATATAACCCTAGATTTTTCACTGGATTGCAGTTTGTTAAACCAACCTTAAGTACTTTTATCTTCGCCGTGCTTTTCTTCAATAAATAGAAACAAAACCCTAACCTTTACATTATTTTGAAGTGACAAAAAAAAATAATAATAATAATGATATTTAAAAGAAAAATATACGCACCGGTACAGAACCAAGAAGGTGACTGGTTGGAAGACTCGAATAGCCTCCTGCCATTCTGAACCTTCTATCCCCGAGCAAAACTGTTCCAAACCCTAAAAACCCTAAAAACCCTAAATTATCACAAACCAAAAATAAAAATGTTTCAGTTACCCTAACACAAACGTAAGGGAATCTAAAATTACTTGCAATCTAAGTGTTTATAGAATTTTACAGAAATTTCCCTACTAACTTCAAAACGTTGCTTGAGTTACTCTATGTATAGTCTCGCGAGAGCCATATTTCATGTAACTTTAACATATTTCTTACTGTGAAATTTCTGTTTGAAATATTATTCGTCAGTTTAAGCTTTGCAGTCGAACTCTTCCGATATTCAAACCCCTTACGTCCTCGGAGGCCACCACAGCCATGTCTGGTCTCTGCCGTTTTAATCTTCCACGATATTCTGGAAGGAAAGCTGGAATATTTTGTCGTGAAAGTTCAACTTTTGGCTGGCGTGTCATCCACGGAGCAAGTGGGCCTTATTTTAAGTATTTCGTCCACGTGAGCGAAAGTTGATAAGTATTACATGATAAATATACAAATTTGTATATGACATTGAGTTTAAATATTAAAAAACAAAATGGTTACTTTTTCTTCATAACCCCTGAGT
Organism: Wollemia nobilis; assembly: GCA_028583015.1. NCBI lineage: Eukaryota > Viridiplantae > Streptophyta > Pinopsida > Araucariales > Araucariaceae > Wollemia > Wollemia nobilis. The sequence continues at coordinate 3,182,191 of JAQPPZ010002050.1, forward strand.
GCCTTTTGACAAGTCCTCAAATTAATTATTTTAATAAATTTAATTATTGTTTTCACATCTTCTTATGTGTTTTTTTTATATGTTTTCAAATATGTGGCTTCAAAGATTTGAATCAACCAACTCAATAATAAGTTTAGAGAAAATGAGGTCAGTTGGATTGGTAGTTGTTTATGGTATTTATCAAAGAAGAGATTTAGATTCAAACCTTGGATAGTAGTTGGATGTGAATTTTGTGAGTGCACGTGAGATCAACGATGACGGTACGAAGTTCAAGTGACCAGCGGTTATCTTCATATTGAGTCAACAACAATAAGGTGGTATAGGCTTGTTAGGAGCAGTCCATGTGGTTTGAACCCTATACTTTGGCAATTACTAAAAATAGTGTGAATATAACTAATTTTCCTATGTATCAATATAAATATATATATAAATATATATATATATATAGAGAGAAAAAATGAAGCTTGCATTATAACTTTTTGTTGATTGGTGGGACCATGGGAGCATATAGGTAGTAGAAAATGAAAAGAAGTTTTGGATTCTCCTAAGTTGAAACACAAAGAGATTAGATCTCCATTTAAAAAATTTAGCAAAAATTATTTTTTGTTTAAATTTCTTAAGTGTTATTTGATAGGCTCTCAAATCTACATGTTTAATGAAAACGAAGAAATTGGCATTCTTGTTGGTAGACCATAGCACACGGATATGAAGGTACCCTTTCGCTTGAAACCCTATGGATTTCCCTTCATTTTAAGAGCCTAAGGGCAGTTAATTGGAAAGCTTTAATGGATAGAATCGTTGCTAAAGTTAATCATTGGACTCATAGTTGGCTTACCTTTAGAGGAAGAATGGCTCTCATCCAATCGATGATCCAAGTCATGCCTGTCTATAAATTCTCCATCCTAGTTGCCTCCATGAGAGTCCTTGAGTTGGATTCACTTATGAGAATTTTTTTGTGGGATGGCCCAAGAATGAGTAAGAAGTGGGCTCTTGTTAGTTGGGATAAAATATGTCAGCCTAAAGCTCGAGGGGGTCTTGGTAAAGTAGCTTTAAACAATCAAGTTCTTGCTAGGAAGCTTTATTGGAGATGGATATCCGATAAGGAGGTTTTCTTCAGTATAGTCATCACTAGTAAGTATTTGGGTTCTATCCCTCATCAAGAAGTTAACTGCATTCCTCTAAGGGGCCCTGGCTTCGTTATTTGGAAGGTCTTGAAATTTGGTGAACAATTGGTTAAATCTAGATTTTTATGGAAAGTAGATACAGGAGACAAAGCTAACTTTTGGAGTGATTCTTGGGACCAACATCCCCTCTTAATCTATGAGTTTCTAAAGTTATAGCCCTTGCAACAAAGCCTCGAAGGTAGAGGATGGATAAAGATGGATTCATACATTACTTCCAAGCAAATTGGAGATTTCTCTTTCTTTCAATGGAATATGTTAGAAGAATTGTCTATTTTTGTCCCTCTTCATCAAAAGATTCTTATTGATAAGATCCTTAAGCAAAGGTGTCTTACAAAGAAAGAGGAAGAGGATAGGATAGCTTGGAGCCTTGGCACTGTAGGTGTCTTCACTGTTCGTGATGGTTATAATGCTTTGCTCTCTCCTTCATTGATCCTGTAGGATGTCCTATGGGATAGATTTTGGGTGGCTAAGGTTGGCCTAAAATTAATTATTTTGCTTGGGAAGTGATGCATAGGATTTGTCTCACCTATGATAACCTTATGAAGAGAGGTTTTTATGGCCCTTCCAATTGCATCATTGATCATCTGCTTTTCCAGTGTGCATTTGCAAGAGAGTTGTGGAAAAGGTGGTTAGACCTCTTTAAGGCTCACCTAAAATTTTAGGTGACTCTTTCTAATATCTAGAAGATTTGGAAATACATAAAATTCAAGAATACCTTCATTCAGCTAGGCTAGTCCTTGGGCCCGAGTTTCATCTAGTATCTAGAAGATTTGGAAATACACAAAATTCAAGAATACCTTCATTCAGCTAGGCTGGTCCCTGGGCCCGAGTTTCATCTAGTAGCACATTTGGCTAGAAATAAATTCCAACATTTTTAGAGAGGAGTTCAGTCCAATGGAGCTAGTTTAGCATAAAATTGTTACCAAGGTTTTGTTGAGAAATGTAGCTCAAACAGGAACTTCTTGCATAGGCTTCAGTATGAACGTGCTAGAAGTGGTTCGAGACATTTTGAATTCTATTTTGAAATTCACTTAAGTGATTTTATATTTTTAAGTTTATTTAAGTGATTCTATTATGTAATTCACTTAAGTGATCATATTTTGAAATTCACTTAAATGATTTTCTATTTTTAAGTTCACTTAAGTGATTCTATTTTGTAATTCACTTAAGTGGTTCTATTTTGAAATTCACTTAAGTGATTTTCTATTTTTAACCATACATCTCAATATGAGATGAGATCTAACTTAGGGTTAAAGATATTAGGGTTACCTTTTTCAAGGATAAAAGAAGATCAATAGTGTTTTATACATAGAAAGAATAGAAGGAGAACAAATTGTTGAAGGAAAAATGCAAGGTTAGGAGAAGAAGAACAGTGAAATTGCTAGCCAAAAAGGTAGTAAGAGAGCAAAGTGTCCTACTGTAGTTGTAGCCTCCTTTATTTGTAATATTTTAGGTTTAGAAATATATTTGACTGTCATTGTTCATGTTGTTTATTTTTTCAGCCGTGTGACTATTGCATGTTTGAATAAATTATTTTTATATCTGATTTATTCTAAAATAACATAGGACAACAGTTATCTAGGTGTATCGCTCCAAATTTTTTGCATCCCTACCTTCAGGCTATTGGATCCGTGCCCGGAAGGAGGATGGGAAAAGGATGTCGCGGTACCTCGGACTGAGAGGACTTTGCGAAGGTCCCGCCTCTCAAGGGAGGTGTATTTTGATGATTTTTCGACGGATGGTGGGTTCACCAGGAAACATTTAAGGGCAGTTTCCACGCCTAGGTTTGGAATGTGTTTTAATGTGTTCGTTTTTAACTTTAAGCATTCATATCCTAGGTTTGGCCAAATGAATCTAGATTAATCTACATGAAAATGCAAGTTCAATGAATACAGAAAACAGATTTAAAGACATAAAACAGAGAATTTACAGAATGCAAATGAGGAATACCTGATCCGGATGTCTGATGATGATTCTGATGTTTGAAGCAGTCAGGATCGTCTGGAATTCGACAGAATCATCGATATCGACAGAATCGTCTGAGATCTGACATAATCGTCTGAGATCCGACGAATTCGGACGAATTTGTCAGAGACCTACAAGCAAAAAACAGATACAAAATACAACGAATACTATTGTGCTAATAGAGGGAAACAACACCAAATGAATGTATGAATATTGGATAATAGTTATGAACAGAAATTTAAGCAGATTATAATATTCTAATGACAAATGCTGATCTTAGTATGCAATCTAAGCTAAATGGGTGAACTCCAAATGCAAAATAACATAAACACTGAATAAATTATCTAATTTGCAGAATAAAATAGCAGAAACAAGGTTGAGAAGTGCAAACTTCAGGCACTGATTGCCTCAATATGGATTGCAGTCGAGATCGTCTCGCATCAGTACGAAATCGCCTCGAATTCGACAGGTTCGCCTCCGATCTGAACAGGTTCGTCGACGACGATAGGTGCTAGCTCCGGCTGAAAAACAGTGATGTACCTGCAACAAAATTGGTATGGGACCAGTGCAAATGCAAAATAGGGATGATTTAACGTAGATGGAGTTAATTTGCAGATAATTTCAGCCAGGGGGGGTGCTAAGGGAATAGCTTAGGATTAAATAGGCTTAGGGGAGTAGTTAGGAGGTTGGAGATCATCCCAATTTGGGAGATCTCCAACGGGGGAGGGTCCCTAACGGTGCAGACACGCTTCTGCCTGGATTGGAGACCCGTTGGAACAGAATCCAACTTTGCAAAATCAGTTTTGCGACAAGATCGTCTGGACGTCCTAGTCCAGACGAAATCGTCAAATATGGGGCGATATCGTCTGATCGGCGACGATATCGTCAAACGGTCAAAACAACCTCTAAAATTGGCGCGAAAAAGGGGAAACGGATTACCCGACGGTTAACGGGCGGTTTGGGAGGTTAAATTTGAATTTTAAATTATTTACTAAGGTGAATGTAATTATTGTAATTTTACTGCGCCAATTTTAGGGTGCTACATTTTGCCCCCTCTTTAGCGAATTTTTCGAAGAAAATGCGTTAAAGATGAGTTCTTCTCGATCTACGAGAAAGCAAAAATTATTCCCATTTTTAGGCGACGATTCTTGGTCGAATCGTACGACGACTTACTATGGTGCCCCCTCCGTGTTTTTACCCAAATCGAACGTTTGAGGTAAAAACGCGAAAAAGCAAAAAATTATTTTTGAATAAAATTAAGAAAAATAGGGTAAAACCCTAATTCATTTTTACTTGTTCATTTTCTGGTTTTTAGAGCTATGAAGCAAAAATGGTGGAGACGACGCACAGATCGACAGAGGTCCGGCGCGGTCTACGGGTAAGAGTCTAGACTTATCTAGGATGCTTTAATTTAATTTTACATGCTTTGTAGGTAATTTTTAGGTGATTTTTGAGCATCGCGGCCGTTTTTGGGCCGTCGACGTCGTCGGGACGAAATCGTCTCAATTTCGGCAATTTCGCCCGAGGGCGAAATCGTCGAAAGGGGGACGATTTCGTCAAATTAGGGACGATTTCGAACTGCGAAATCGGAGACGATTATGCTCAAATTTGGGACGATATCGTCCAATAGTGGGCGATATCATCAATTGCACAAAATTGAATTTTTAACTTGCATTATTGTTTACTTGAATTATTGATTAATGATTGTTTATTGTTTTGTTGTTTATGTTTGCAGAGAGGATTACTAAAGAGCAGGGAATGGAAATACGGAGGGTTGAGAGATGACTTGGCCGCTCTCACACAGGTAGAGCGGGATCAAATGGCATAGGCGAGCTTACGACATGTGGCAGAAATGCCACAAGTATCCACAGATATGGGGCTTCTAACGGCCCTAGCAGAGAGGTGGTATCCGGGCTCTTCATGTTTTCGGCTACCTACGGGGAGATGACTCCCACTTTGGAGGATGTATGGAGGATTTTGAGAATCCCCATACAAGGACGGCTCATTACTCCTACGGCCAATCAGGGCCATGCTATGGGACGGTTGTGCGGTGACCCGAGCTTCACCCTGGAGAAGGGCGGAGTTAACATCGAGGCACTGCGCCAGATGCCTGGGGCATCTACACTCACACGGGTTCTGGCTGGAGTAGTTGGTGGACTTCTGTTGTGCCACCAGAGCGGGTGCAGGGTGCCATGGATGCTCGTAGATGTGGTCTACGATATGCGGGACCACGGCTACAGGTTCTCTTGGGGCAGTTTTGTTCTATGTCGATTGTACAGGATCCTGTATGGGGTCGTGTACAAGGGCGGTCGATGTCTGGTTATGACATCGCTACTACAAGTTTGGTGTTGGGAGCACATTGCGGTGCGGAGGCCGGTAGGGCTTCCTCTGACAGGGGTTGACGGGGAGAGGCCCCGAGTCTTCTACTGGTGGCTCCGGAGAGGGGCACAGCGACGGATAGATCTGCCGATGTCCCGGAGGCTACTAGATGACTTAGTCCCGGACCAGATCACCTGGAGGCCATGGAGGGAGCATCCAGGGTGGGCCGAGGATGGACAGGAGTTGGCTCGCATTAGGCGAGTTTGTTGGCTGAGGATGGAGAGGGGAGAGGTGGAGCTCCACAGGTACGACCGAGTTTTGAGGCAGTTCGGTCTGCAGCAGGGGATCCCATCTCTGAGGGACTACGAGTTTTCTCGGACTGTCCGGGATAACACTACGGTTAGCGGGGCTCCCGACATGCAGCGGTTCTGGAGCCAGGACACGGATGATGCCCCCATCCAGCCAGTGGATGGGGACGACGTAGGAGTAGCCGATGGCTACGATGCCTGGTACGCAGGCATCCGCCCTCCTCGGATGACGAGGGCACAGGGTCCGATCCACGCGGTTGTGCGTCGGATAGGGAGGCGGTGCCAGGCGGTGATGGAGGCAGCCCAGGGTCACGGCGGGAGAGAGGCGAGGAGGCCACAGGCACGGGAGAGGCCGCGGAGAGAGAGAGGGAGAGGAGGGAGGCGAGACCCCCATCTCCACAGAGGCCACCATCGCCCGATAAGGGCAAGGGTGTGGACACGGGAGAGAGTAGCGAGATGGCTACTCTTCGGGCGGAGAGAGATCATCTCCGAGGCCCAGGTGCGGACGCTACAGGATGAGGCTGCATGCCACCGGGCCGAGGTGTCACGGCTACGGGATGAGATTGCACGCCTCAGGGCATGGGGCGGAGGGGCGAGCTCTGGGGAGTTGACACGGGCTATCGCCCAGGTGACATTTTACCGGACATTATACTTCCAGCTAGTGCAGAGGCGGATAGACTACCCCTACCGGCTAACATCGCAGATCCGATCAGGATCGGGTCATCGAGGACCACGTCCCGATCGAGGACTAGGACTACACAGACGACGATGGGGCCACCTCGTCCACCTCAGGGCGGGGGAGGAGATGAGGCAGAGAGCTCGAGGGGCTCTCGAGGCTAGAGGGCTGGACTGACATTGTATTATATATTTTTTTGTTTGATAGAGGATTGAGTATGCCGAGGTACGGATTGTGGCATACCAATCCAGTTTTGATGATGTACATATATTTGTGATATATAGATGAGATATTTTTGATCATATGACTTGTATTATGTGATGCTTATGATGCTTTTAATGTTTGATTGATTGATTTCATGTAATTATGTCGTTTGGAAATATTATAATTTGAATGTCATGCTTGTAATATTTTAAATGAAATAATCTGATGTAACAAATTGGTTGTTTGTGATGTGATAATAATAAAAATAAAAATAAAAAGAGACTTCTAACAATAATTTCAAAGGACATTGTCGCTATTATAGACCATTTCATGGAGTCGTTGCTCACTCGGTCGTCAAGCTAGTCCCATTTATAGAAATATTGTTAAAAGTAAAAGAGTGCTTAAGAAACTGTCTTAAGACTTTGGTGCAATAGTGCAAATGATGATGATGATGATGGTTTGTTTTCAGATTTTCATAAAAATAGTTTGTGCATGAAATAATGTTTTAAAATGATTTTTGCTAGGCATAAATTCCTAAGTGTGATAAAATTTTTGGATAATTCTTTAGGAATTATACCATCATTGCAAAATTGAAGGTTGACATAATGACATGAAATAATGAAAATGGGTTTGCTTTTTAAAAGCATAATTTGTGTAACATAATGAATTAAGTCATATGGTTTTCATGATTTTTAATAAATGGGGAATAAAAATTGTTACAATGGTTTGCGCTAGGCATAGAATATGTAGGTATAGACTTATACCATCATCGCGAAAATCCAAAAAAGATAGTTTTATTGCATGGTTGATTTTTGATGAACAAAAAATATGAAAATGAGGACTTGCGCTAGGCATAAAATTCCAATTTTGGTTTTGAAACTATACCATCGTCGCGAAAGTCAACCAGATATATATGTATATGTTTTGTATATTTTGAAAGAAATTTTTGATTTTTCTATTATATAGTTGTCTTTGTGGTAAACAACTGTACTTGATTTATTCCAAACAAGTTGCAAAAATAATATTTCAAATTATTTTGAAGACAAAAGTTAGATTTATAAGGAATCCCATGTGCATATGTGAATTCATTTCCGATCTTGATTTATCATAATGATACACAAAATCTCTCAAATACAAATGTGTGTGCAATTGCATTGTTCATTTACCGAGTTTTGAGCAAGATAATATGATACAAGTGATTTGAAGAAACCAAATAAGTGTTCATTAACCATGATGTAGATGCATATAACCATACTAGACTACTATGTAGGTCGGATTATCAAGAGCTAGCTAATCCATAAGCGAACATAGGTCTGTACAAAAGAAGGTCGCTAATGTGACAGACATATCACCACGCTAGGAGTTACCCAAGGCCAAGCGAGGTTGGGCACAAACCACCTGTTATGGGGCTTACCTCACGGTTTTCGAATAATTGAGAATTCTAGGGATTCAAGCTCATCAACCCTTCTTTTCTTTTCAAAGGGTAGGGAAGGGATTTTATTGCTTTCTTGCTTTTGCTTTGCTCATGTTTTTCTTTTGAACTTTGTATTTTTTTGCTTGATTTTTGAGATAGTGCTTGAAATATTGCTGAAATAACATTTTTCTTTTCTCTTCTTTTTTCTTGAACTTTTCTTTTTTCTTTTTTTTTGCTAGGGATACTTGCTCGGATTAGCTGTAGAGCAAGGGATTTTTATTCTGGGTAGGGGTGAGCTTGTCCTTTTGCCAATTCTCAAAGATTCTAGACCATGTGCATGATAGGATAGCAGGGGAAACTTTTCGCTCAAGAAATCACTTCTACTATGTAGCAAAACATGGAAATTACAAATATAATCATTTTATTGTGAAAAGATGTGCTTGGTTTAAGTAAATAACAAGATCAATTCTCTATGCTCAAACTTTATTTAATTGAATTTTGTGGACTTTGATATAAGAGAGATTAGTAATCATGCCAGATAAAATCAAGATATTTATTGTTGTGAGTGTGCAAGTGAGGGATTCCAAATAAATGCTAATTTATCCAAAATAATTTGAAACATATAACTGCAATAATTGTAAGAAAATATATATAAACACTTTTGAGAAGTTTTGAGAATGTTGACTCTCTCTTTCTTCTTTATTTTGTTTTGGTTTCGAAAGAGTCAAGCATATAGCTGTTATTATATTTTTATCATTATTTTGATTTTTTTTTGTTTTTGAGCAAAAAAATTTAACAAGTGCTTTAAATAAATGCAATAGATAGTTTTGAAGATTTTTGATGATTATGAATGTTTTTGATGTTTTTGGTTTTTATAAATTTGAAAGAAATACAAGATAGTAATTTTGAAAACAAATATATACAAGGATGAAATGACCAAATTTATGCATAGTAACGTTTAAGATGCAAAATATTCATGGGTTCTTTAAGTTCTTTACCATCTAAGGTAGATAATTTGTATGCTCCTGATTCAAATTTAGCAGTAATAATGTATGGTCCAAGCCAGTTGGGCTCAAATTTACCTTTAAGGTCCTTAGTTGCATTAGTATTTTTTTTTTGAAGATTTTGAGGATTTTGATTTTTTTGTATTTTGATTTTAATTTATGAATTGAAATTGGTGGTATATACAAGATGATCTATATACACTATACAAGGTTATTTGAGTATAGCATGTCTAAGGTTGCTTCAAAATCAAAGGAGGTTTTGAAGGATAATCTGGTTGAGGTGAAGGTAAGAATAGAAGGTGATGAATAAAAGGTAGTGATAACAAAAGCTTTGTTATAATGTAAAATAATGTAGCAAAAGATTTGACTTTTATATGTGTAAAATTGATCATGTTACAAAATAAAATGTAAGAAGGATAAGAAAGTTCTTCATTCTTATCACTATATTCCAAGTCTTGATAAGATGGAGAGAGTATATGTGAAAGATATGCATGGGTGTTATTTGGTAAACAAGGATGATCATATATGGATGAAGAAAAGTGATGGATAGAAGATAATTGTGACAATAGAGAATGTATAGAACTTGATGTTTCAACCGTTAAATATTCTTCAAATGGTGTTGGGTCATTATGTATGGTAACAATTTTATTTGCAATTTCAAACTTCAAACATTGGTGAAGAGTGGAAGGGAAAACCCTCATCGTATGAATCCAAGGACTTCGGAGAAGTAGGTTGTAAGGTGAAGGACAATATCCTACATAGAATAAAGTATCCAGGATCTTGGATCCAATATTAAGGGGAAAAATTATAGTACCTTGAGCTTCTTGAATTTCATTGTTAAAAGATTTTATAATAACATTTGATTCATTAAGATCTTCTTCCTTTGATTTGAGTTTTTGGAATAATTGATAAGTGCATAAATTAAGAGAGGAGTCATTATCTACCATGATAGTTCTAACAAGTGTTTCTTTACTAGATCCGATAATGTAAAGATAGGAGTCTTCTTGTGGAGTAGAGGAAGGAATATCCTCATCATAGAATGAAATATGGTTAACCTCAAGAGGGTTTACACCATTAATTATGTTCTTAGAGAAAATATGATGAGGAACAAATTGTTGGCTAGGTATTTTGAACAAAATTTCCTTGTGATAAATTTGTAATACTTCTAAAAGGGATATCTTTGCTTGAGGATTAATCACTTGTTGTTGGCTATCAAAGTGGATTTCAGATTGAGATTTTGATTCTAAAGATGAGCTTTCTATGCTTACATTCCATTTTGGATCATTCTCTAGAGCCAAAGATAGTTTTGAAGGTTGGTCAAATGAGGAATCCATATCTTGAATATCGGATTGAGTTGATTGAACTTGAGGTTGCTCATTTGTAGTTTTTGTTACAATATTAATAATATCATCATGATGGGACACATTAACATGCAATATTTGATTGGTTTCTTGTTGTTGATAATTGAATAGGGGTTCTTGGGAGATCCCCATGTCTTGATTGATTATTGGTATTTGTTGTGTAGGAGTTTGATTGTTTACTGGAGATTTATAATCGGTTGTAGATTGTAATTCCTTTATATTAAAAAGACCCTTATCAATCAAATCTTGAATTGCACATCTTAAATCTTTACAATTTTGTGTCATATGTCCATCTACTCTATGATATTCACAATGTAGCTCGGGTTTAAACCAATCTGATGTGGTATCAGGTTGTCTTATGGAAGGGAGTTCAATCCTATTTGTATCAAGTAAATACTTGAGAATTATATCCATTGGTTGATTGAGCTTAGTAAATTTACGTGATGAAGGTTTTTGAGAGGTTTTTGATAAATGCCTTAGGAATTTCGTCATAAAAGGACCTAATGGTTTCTCACCTCTACTTTCTTTATTATGGGTAGAATGATGACGGGAAGATTGCGAAGTATGAGGTGAGTGCATGGTAGAATTGGAAGAATAAGTATTTTCTTGTTGAAATGGATGTGTTGTATTGAAAGAAGAATATTGAAAAGGTGGAGGAGGATTATATGTGGATTGATAGACATAATATGGATATATGGGAGAATAGATAATATCGTTATGAAGAGGATTGGCAAAGGGATTGTTTTGTTGGGTTATGGATGAAAAATGAGAAGAGTGTGATGGAGGTGATGTTGAATAGGGATGAGGTTGGTCATAATCAACAAATGTATTTGGCTGAATTCTTCCAACATTACTGATGGGCTCATATTGATTTGAGTAAAAACTCATGGTTTCTTTAGTACTTCTAAAAGTAATATTTAGCATCTACTATTTAGAATTGAATCTAAAACATACAAACTTGAAATGATGATTTTGTTTTTGTTTTTCTTGTATACATATATTTATTTTTTTTTGTTTTTGTTTTCAAAAGGTTTATGATGCATTCACGTCGGGTTCACCAAAATGTATCGCTCCAAATTTTTCGCATCCCTACCTTTAGGCTATTGGATCCGTGCCCGAAAGGAGGATGGGAAAAGGATGTCGCGGTACCTCGGACTGAGAGGACTTTGCGAAGGTCCCGCCTCTCAAGGGAGGTGTATTTTGATGATTTTTCGACGGATGGTGGGTTCACCAGGAAACATTTAAGGGCAGTTTCCACGCCTAGGTTTGGAATGTGTTTTAATGTGTTCGTTTTTAACTTTAAGCATTCATATCCTAGGTTTGGCCAAATGAATCTAGATTAATCTACATGAAAATGCAAATTCAATGAATACAGAAAATAGATTTAAAGACATAAAACAGAGAATTTACAGAATGCAAATGAGGAATACCTGATCCGGATGTCTGATGATGATTCTGATGTTTGAAGCAGTCAGGATCGTCTGGAATTCGACAGGTTCGTCTGATATCTGACAGAATCGTCTGAGATCTGACAGAATCGTCTGAGATCGACGAATTCGGACGAATTTGTCAGAGACCTACAAGCAGAAAAATAGATACAAAATACAACGAATACTATTGTGCTAATAAGGGGAAACAACACCAAATGAATGTATGAATATTGGATAATAGTTATGAACAAAAATTTAAGCAGATTATGATATTCTAATGACAAATCATGATCTTAGTATGCAATCTAAGCTAAATGGGTGAACTCCAAATGCAAAATAACATAAACACTGAATAAACTATCTAATTTGCAGAATAAAATAGCAGAAAAAAGGTTGAGAAGTGCAAACTTCAGGCACTGATTGCCTCAATATGGATTGCAGTCGAGATCGTCTCGCATCAGTATGAAATCGCCTCGAATTCGACAGGTTCGCCTCCGATCTGAACAGGTTCGTCGGCGACGATAGGTGCTGGCTCCGGCTGAAAAATAGTGATGTACCTGCAACAAAATTGGTATGGGACCAGTGCAAATGAAAAATTGGGATGATTTAACGTAGATGGAGTTAATTTGTAGATAATTTCAGCCGAGGGGGTGCTAAGGGAATAGCTTAGGATTAAATAGGCTTAGGGGAGTAGTTAGGAGGTTGGAGATCATCCCAATTTGGGAGATCTCCAACGAGGGAGGGTCCCAACGATGCAGACACGCTTCTGCCCAGATTGGAGACCCGTTGGAACAGATTCCAACTTTGCAAAATCAGTTTTGCGACAAGATCGTCTGGACGTCCTAGTCCAGACGAAATCGTCAAATCTGGGGCGATATCGTCTGATCGGCGACGATATCGTCAAACGGTCAAAACAACCTCTAAAAATGGCACAAAAAAGGGGAAACGGATTACCCGACGGTTAACGGGCGGTTTGGGAGGTTAAATTTGAATTTTAAATTATTTACTAAGGTGAATGTAATTATTGTAATTTTACTGTGCCAATTTTAGGGTGCTACACTAGGGTTAAGAAAATCTACATGGTATCAGAGCTAGGTTATGTGATTAAGATCCTCGAGGGTTTACAACAATAGATCACTACTAGATATTAAAAACCAACAATTAGAGAGTTTCATATTTTTTGCTTGAAGGACTAAGCTTATTTGCAGGATAATTTTTTTTTTAGTCATTCATATCAAATCTGAAAATTTGTGCAGTAGATCTTAGAGATGGCAACAACTAGCCTCAGATTTGAGGATAGATTGAAAGGTGCCTCAAATTTCTTGCCCTAGAAAGTCAGGGTAATATTCTTATTGGAAGAGAATGATCTTTGTATTGAGATTTACAAAGGAATAATGCAAAGCGACAAGACATTTATTGATTTGAGAAGATTATATATACATAGCTATGGTTGGTTGGGTAACCAACCAACCAACCTCCAATGGTTTGGGAGGAGCGCTAACAAGTGCATAATAAACAATTTTTTTAAAACATTAATGTAATATCCGCCATACTATAGCTATGTATGCTAACATCCCCCCTTATTACATTAATGGCAAAATGCAGAGAGCTTTGCAAAATACTTCGAACTTGACTTGTCCAAGTGCTTTGGTGAAAATATCTCCAAGTTGCTCTTCAGTAGGAATGTGTTGGAGCTGTATATGATGCTTTGGAACTTCATATTGAATGAAATGACATTTTGTGTCAATGTGTTTGGTACGATCATGAAAAATAGGATTCTTGACAAGGTTCAAAACACCTTGATTATCGCAAAACAAATGCAGTGGAAGATTCTTTGGAAGATCCATATTTGTAAGAATGCGACGTAGCCATATTATCTCGCAGACTGCTCCACTAGTTGTGTGATATTCTGCTTTTGTAGAAGAAATAGCAACCACCTACTGCTTTTTGCTATGCCAAGATACAGGACTAGAACCAAGATTAAAGATATATCTAGAAGTTGATTTTCGGTCATCAATGGATCCAACATAGTCGGAGTTTGTGTATCCTTGTAGATAAAACTTGTTATTCTTTTTGTATTCCAAGCTAAAATTTGTTATACCACGGACATAATGTAGAACTCATTTTGCTGCTTTCCAATGACTTACTTTGGGTTCCTACATGAACCGTGAAAGATACCCTATAACAAAATTGAGATCAAGTCTGGTATTAGTTAGGTATAAAAGACTTTCGATCAGTTGACGATAGAGAGTGCCATCTACCTGTGGAGATTGATCATATCTTGACAACTTAAGTCTTGCTTCCATGGGAGTATCTTTTGACTTACAGTCAGTCATATGATATTTCTCAATCAAAGTCTTGGTATATTTTTTTGTGTAACTTTGATATGATGGTTTTTTTGAGTTACTTCTAAACCGAGACAATAGTGCAAAAGTCCTAGATTCGTCATTTCAAAAGATTATTTGAGATCATTTTTTACTGTATCAATCATATCTCCTGAACTACCTATTATGGTCAAATCATCTACATGTAGCACCAGAATCACTATGTCATAACCATTGTTCTTTATATAAAGATTCGCATCTGACGGACTTCGTTGGAATCCATGTTGTAATAGGTGACTACCAATTTTAATGTACCAAGCTCGAGGAGCTTGTTTTAGCCCATACAATGATTTGATTAAATTGTAAACTTTTTTTTTTTTTTGGTAATTATTATAATAGATTAACAGTGGGTTTTTATAGAGGATCCCAAAACCTTATATACAAAATCAGCCTTGCTAAATAGTGCTTCATGCCTCTTGGTTGGAAGAATAAACCTGTATGCAGAAAAAAAACAAAAAGTTGCTAATTGCCCGAGGGCTACAAGTAAGGCATTTTTGCCTGATTATCCTGGAAACCATGGCCATTATAACTGGGAAAACAAAAACTAGCCGGAGAAGCTGGACCATCGGAAAGCATAAGAAGACAACCAAGAAAACTACAAAAAATTCTCCCATACCTGGGAAATAACTTTCCACATTTCTGCTTTCTCGGAGGCAGAATTCGAAGCATACATGTTGGATAGGATCCAAGAAAAATGACTGGACTGAAACAAACCATTGAAAATCCTGCTGGAAAATTTTGCCCTGGCCCAAATGGCCACTCTAATTAGTCTTCTCGCACCCAGGATTTCATCCGTACGGTTTGAGGTTCTTCTTACTTCCCTTTCCCTGCTGGAAGGGAGGTTTTGGGATAAGCGCGTCACCCATCAGAGAATCGGAGTCATCCTAAAACAGCAACCATTGGGTTCCATTTGCAACATCAGCCGCAGTTTCTTTGTCTCTCTTTTCCTTGTTGGGGGGACGGCCCTGCTTCCTTTCACTACCAAAATCCACCCCTCACTTTTGACTCCTCGTAATTCGAGGGCTAATATTACCAGGCTGGTAACCTCTTCTTCCCAACAGGTAGTCTTCCAATAGCTTTTGTGCCTCGGGAGAGTTTCGATCATAAATTTTGGGTGAATCTGCCTGAGTGGTGATAAGGGGGGGGCTGTTCCTTTTCCTCCTGTGGTCCTAGTTGGGGGCGCCCACCACACTGCTCGGAGTCCGAACGGGTGGTGATTTCCTCTTTTGGTAAGGAGGATTCGATATGGTCCCTGGATGGACCTGGAGATTCATGGCCTTTCACAAAAGGGTGCTTCGTCTGACCTTCACCGTGCTCCAGAGGGTTGCAGGGATCCCAATCCTTCTTCCTTGGCTTTTGGAGAGGACAATTGGACTGAAGATGCCCTTGAGAACTACACTGAGGGCAAAAAGTTGGCCTGTTCTCATAAACAATAGCTTGCTTGTGTAGAAAAGTACCCCCAGACCGCAGAGTAATGGAGGATGGGAGGTCCGTCTCCAAGTCCACCAAAACACAGAACCGGGCTTGGACAAATCTAGTTCGAGCTCTGGTGGGAGGGTCTAAAGTGATCAGCTCCCCGATGGACCGAGCAATACCTCTGATTACATTTTCATGCCAACAAAAAAGGGGAAGACTCGGGAGCCTAACCCATATTGGAGCAATGTTGATATTCTGGGTATCGGGGTTAAAGTCCAAACCCCACTTCCTTAGAAAGAGACTCCTACGGCCCAAGAACCAAGGCCCTCCAGCCAGGATTTTATAGTAGTCCTCCTTGTTGCTCAGCCTAATCGCGAAAAAACCTTGGGTTAGGGCAGCTAGCTCTAAGTGACCAGAGGTCCGCCATTTGCTAGATGCCCACTTGCGAATGGTCTCCATGTCGGGACGACCACCAATAAACTTATCGATGAGGGTAAATTTTTTGAAATCCACAAAGCTTGAGAGAATTTCTGCCGGGATGTCCAACTCGTCCTCGGACGAAAATAACTCCTTGGAGAAGAGCCCGCTTAGGGTTTCAGAGGCCGCTGCCAAAGCATATGACTTCCGAGGTCCATCTCCCCGTTTGTCTGGCGGATCCTTGCCGCGACTTGGCAAGGACTCCTCGACGTCCCCAGACTCTGTTTGCCCTCCCTCCACCCTGTCGAGCCCCTGGTTCGACCTGTCGACGCTCCCGTGCTCTCCCAGAACAACCTTCCTACCCACCGTCATCCCCACCCTCCCAAGAAACCCTAATTTCATCGCGCTCAGATCATAAATCAACTTGTAAACTTTTTGTTCTTGTCCTTTTACAACAAATTCTTCAGGTTGAGTCATGTATACTTCTTCTTGTAGATCACCATTAAGAAAGACACTTTTTACATCCATCTGATGTAACTTCCATCCAAACTGAGTTACCATAGCACACAATACTCAAATGGTGGTCATTTTTATAGTAAGAGTGAATGTCTCTTCATAATCTATGCCTTCTTTCTGAGCATAGCCCTTTGCAACCAAACGAGATTTATGCTTATCAATTGTACCATCTGCCTTATACTTTAATTTGAATACCCATTTACAACCGATGGGTTTCTTTCCTAAAGGCAGATTTACTAGCTTCCAAGTGTGATTTTTCATGAGAGATGTATGCTCTGCTTCCATAGCACCCTTCCATTGAGGCTTACTAAGAGCTTCCTGAGCAGTTGTGGGTTCATTTTCATCCAACGCTGTTAGATAAACCCTTTCATCCTCAATATCCATTTATCTATCTTTTGTTACATCTACAGAAAGTTCATCAAACTGGTGACAAAGTTCATCAACTTCTAAAGATGATGCTTCTGCCTTCTTCTATTGAGTGATACTGCATGTACATGGTCTATCTAGAGTCATATCTGAAAGTGAGGTCAATTTAGAATCTCTCAAAGTGCTGGTATACCATTTTGGAATCTTCTTATGAGGGGGTGAAGTCTCTTACTTAGGCTCATCATCCTCATGATATATGGTTGTAGAGGTAGTGTTTGATGTGAAAGCTTCATCAAACACTACATCTCTACTTATATGTATTTTCTTGGTTATAGGATCGATCAAGCGATATCCCTTTGAATGCTCATCATAACAAAGAAAGATACATTGCAAGGTTTTCTCATCTAACTTCTTCCTTCTCTTTTTTGGAATATGCATGAAGGCTTTACATCCAAACACTCGTAGATGAGAGATGGAGGGTTTCTTACCACTGCATGCTTCCTATGGAGTTTGGCCTTGTAGAGCCCTTGTGGGTGCTCTATTTAGGAGGTATGATGTTGTATTGACTGCCTCTGCCCAATATTGATCTTCAATATTGGCTCCTTTTATCATACATCGAACCATTTCCATAATGAAGCGATTTCTCCTCTCAGCAACACCATTTTGTTGTGGTGTATAAGTTGTTGTCAGTTGTTGTTTTATCCCATGCTCCTTTAGGAATGATGAAAACTCTCTGGAAGTATATTCTCCCCCTCGAACTAAGTAGAGGGTTTTGATGAAACATCCAGACTCTTTTTCTACAAGTTTCTTGAATTGTTGAAAGTATGAAAATACCTCTAATTTCAATTAGAGGAAGAAAACCCACATATTTAGGGAGTAATCATCAACGAACAATTGAAAGTACTTCTTGCCACCATAACTAATTGGCATAGGACCGCATAGATCGATGTGTACCAACTCCAAAGGTTTCTTAGCTCTAGAAGAACTAGATTCAAAAGGTACCCTGTGTTGCTTCCCTGCTAAACAATCCGAGTAAACAAGTAAGATGGAGGAGAGATGAGGAAGTCCTCTCACCATGTCATATTTTCTCAATTCGAGCAAATACCCTGAACTGAGATGCTCGTATCTTCTATGCCACAGAGAAGTGGCCTCCTTTGTAGTTGCAGCCAGAGCAACATGAGGAGTTGAAAGAGCATCGAGAATGAACAGGCCATGCTTGTAGGAACCAGTTGCAATATGTTTACCTTTTTGAGTTATAAAACATTGCTTCTTGCATTTTACAACTCGGAACACAACATCCATTTTTCTATCCAACATCTGGGGAACAAACAACAAATTATTAGTTAATCCAGGGACATAGAGAACCCTTTCTATCTGACATCTACCATCTGGGAGAGTGACAGAGACATTCCCTTCTCCCTTTACTTGGTATACTTGATCATCAGCAATGGTGACTGGCTTTCCCTCTTTCTCTTCAAATGTTTCAAACCATGATTTATCTCCAGTCATGTGCTTACTAGCTCTCGAATCAATGTACCATACAACATCTATCTAAGAATATGGAGTATAGGTCATGAGCACCTTGTGTGCTCTTTCAAAGTCAGAATCTGAATCGGACCCTGAGGAATCTGAGTCTGAGTGGGAGTTAGCATAATCAACATGTCCCTTAGATTGCTTATGTTGTTTTTTATATTTTTGTTTATCTTTCCCTTTCTTCTTATGAGATTGATCATTTTGTTGCTTATTTTTGAACCAACACCTGTTGGTGTCATGGTTATTCATATCATAAATCTTGCAATATTTATCCTTTTGCTGATTTTGTTTCCCTTTTTCTTTGGAAGAGGAACCACATTTTTGAAATCGACCTTGTTTCTTACCCTTTTGTTGGATGGAAAGGGCATTATCTGGCACCTCATATTTTTTAACCTGATTTGCCTTCTCAGTCTGAAGCAAATTTACCAACTCCACAAAAGACACTTGTCTACCATAAATATTGAGGGAAATGATCAACATTTTATAGGAATTAGGCAATGTTGTCAAGATGACAGAGTTCAAGATATCATCGTCCACTGGTTTTCCCATAGTGTTCAATTTTACTTTCAGTTCTGCCACTTTGCAAAGAAATAGATCAACTATCTCCCCATAATTCATACTGAGAGTATGTAGTTGAGTCTGAGGTGTAGAATAGTGGACTGATTTTTTTCTTCATACATAGTAATCAAAGCATCCCAAGCTGCCTTACTGGTTTTGGCATCACAGATATGAGGTTGAACCTCATCTATAGTAGCAAGCAGGAGAAACACGAGACATTTTTTGTCCTTCTTATTCCAAGCATCTTGATTTGTTCCTATTGTTTAAGGGCATAGTGTAGTGTCAGTTACTACATCCCATAAATATTCCACCTGAAGAATGGCTCTCATCTTTGTTTTCCATGGAACAAAATTAGGGCCTTTCAACAACTGTGAATTGGAGAGATATTTGTGAACAGTAGCCATTGTGAAAGTTCCTTATGTCCCCCCTTTGTCTTATAATTTTGCAAAGAATAATATTGTGATCCCCCCTTCTTGTTGCAAAAATAAACAAGGGAAAAAAGTAAAAAAATTACTCTTGGGGCTCCTAGGAAAAAAAATCCTCCTTAGGAGTCAAATGGATTGTTTTTGGTATCAATGACATTGTCAAGGTGTCAAAATAATGCAGTAGGGCGTCAAAAACTGCACACGGGCGTCAAAAACTATGTTTGAGCATCAAAAACTATGTTCGAACATCAAATACTGTGTTCAGGCGTCAAAAACGCGTTTGGGCATCAAAAAATCCACTCGGGACATCAAACAACGACGCTTGGGGGTCAAAAAATCCACTCGGGGTGTCAAACACGATGCTTGGGTGGATTGTTAGCCGTGAGGTTTAATCCGTGGACCACATCCACAACAAAGAGTGATATAAACCAACTGCGCTACCCAAGTTGCTGGGAAGGAAAACCCAGCACTTGGACTTTAACTTCGAGCCGAGAAGAGTTTGGGAAAAAAAAATTAATGTGGGATTATCCCACGTACATCCTGCGGATGCTTGCAAGGGATTTATAAGGTGGGAGGGCCACATTTGAAAGTGACTGCCTTCGAGCAGTCACCCCTCCCCCACTCTCCTTTTGCCACCTAAGCCGAACCAGTCATCCAAGCCACGTCTGCCATGCTGTCCGAGTCAAGTCCCACTTTGTCCACGTTAAGCTCTTTGGTAGGTCCACATCAACATTGAGTCCATGTCAGGTTCTCTAGTAGGTCCACATCAGCATTGAGTCCACGTCAGGTTCTCTGGTAGGTCCCACATGCCATGTCAACGTCGTCCACTGGTTCCACATGCCACGTCAGTAGTCAAGTTCTCTGGTAGGTCCCACGTGTCATGTCAACATCATCCATCGGTTCCATGTGTCACGTTAGTAGTTAGGTTCTTTGGTAGGCCCCACGTACCACATTAGCATCATCCATCAGTTCCACGTGCCATATCATCTGTTGACCTATCACCTGCACAAGAATACACCTTGAAATTTGTGCTCTCCCTCGAGAGTTGAGTCTGCCAGTCTTGGAATCCGTGTGCCCTCGCATGCATCTCAGGTCCTCCGCATCAGTCAGCCCACTGGGTCCTCTGCGTCAGTCAGTCCACCTGCTCTCCCTCGAGAGTCAAGCCTATCAACCTTGAGATCCATGCGTCCTCTACATATTAGGTCCTCTACGTTTGCTCTGGTACCATATTGAGATTTATAAAGGAATAATGCAAAGCGACAAGATGTTTATTGATTTGAGAATATTATATATACATAGCTATGGTTGGTTGGGTAACCAACCAACCAACCTCCAACGGTTTGGTAGGAGCGCTAACAAGCGCATAATAAACAAAATTTTTTAAACATTAATGTAATATCTGCCATACTATAGCTATATATGCTAACACTTTGGGATATTGTCAAGGATGATGTGACTCTGCCTATATATCTGTAGAAATTTGTAGCTCATAAAAAGAAGGAAGTGAAGGCCAAGCGGATGATTTTGGATGCAGTGAAGGATCACCTGATTCCTCACATATCCAAGAAGACTAAGGCAAAGGAGATGTTTGATGCCTTGGTTAGCCTCTATTAGAGCGAGAATTTAAACAAGAAGATGATATTGTGGAACAAAATCAGATCTATGGAGATGACCATATCTAACACCCTAACCAGTTACTTGATGAAGATCACACATATTTGTGATCAACTGGCAATAGTTGAGGAGAAGGTTGAAGATACAAAGTTGGTGAATATGGCACTTAATGGTTTATCAGTTTCATGGGAGCCATTTTTCAAATGCATATGTGCTCATGAGCACCTTCCCACCTTTGAGAAACTATGGGATGATTTCATCCAAGAGGAGACTCGGATGGAGTCAAAGGGCAGTAAGAAGGGTGGTGACGATAACCTTGATCTCTTTGGGTAAACCAAGAACAAAGGTAAAGGACCCAACAAGGGTATGGTAAAAAATGAGGAGTCAACCTCATATTCAGGAAAGGACTTGAGCAAGATCAAGTGCTTCATTTACCATAAGCACAACCATTATGCATCACAATGTCCAGAAAAGAAGGGCAAAGGGAAGCAGCAACAAACGTAGGTAGTAGCCTCTGCAGAAACTCAGATGAGCGAGTTTGCTACCAAATTCAAGAAGCATTTCTCGTTGGTCTCTTGCCTTTCTACCAACATAGTTCAAGGGATTATTGGTATGTGGATAGTGGGGCATCTCTACACATTACATCAACCCAATAGTGTTTTACTAGTCTACAAGAGCAAGACTCAGGGATTCAGGTTGAGCTTGATGATGATGCCAAGTATCCAATTGAAGGAATTGGTACCATTATTTTTTGACTCCAGTCAGGAAACTCTTTAGACTTTGATGATGTTTTGTTTGTTGGAGGTCTCAAGAAGAACTTACTTTCAATTTTAGTTATGGAGAAAAAAGGTTATGCAGTGGATTTCAAGAATCAACATGTCCTTATTAGACCAAAATAATCTAGCCCAAAAACAACACAATTTTTAGAGGTTAGAGAAGGCAATCTATATAGGTTGCAGGGTGAACTTGTTCGAGACCTAGTTCATAGTAGTAACAACTTGTGTGAGTTATGGCATAAGAGGATGGGGCACCTACATCATAGAGTATTTTCTATTCGGAGGGAGATAGTCACAGGTCTTATAGAGTTCAACATTGAGCAACAAGGAGTATGTAGAGGGTGCACACTTGGTAAGCATACCAAGGTTGTTTTCCCAAATAGTGGGCATAGATCTAAGGAGATACTAGATCTAGTATATTCATATAATTATGGAACGATGTTAGTAACATCAATTTCAAGTAGCATGTACTATGTTTCCTTTATTGATGATTTATCTCGCAAGATATGGATCTACTTCTTAAATACCAAGGATGAAGTCTTTAGTAGGTTTCAGGAGTTCAAAGCTCTAGTTGAAACCAGACATAGAAGAAGATCAAGATCTTGAGATTAGACAATGGGGGTGAATATACCTCCAAGGAGTTTGATGGTTTTTGCAAGTAGGTAGGAATCAAGAGGGAGTTGATTGTTCCATACAACCCATAATAGAATGGGGTTGTAGAGTGAAAGAATCGATCCATCATAGGGGTTATTAGGGCCATGATTCATGATCAGGGCTTACCTATGTTTCTTTGGATAGAAACATGCAACACAACAGTCTACATCCAGAAGGTCCGAGGTGTAGACCAATTGGTTCATCCAAACCCCATAAGGGGGGCGGATGTCTAAGGTTCAAATCTCGGGCCTCGTCGGACTGAACGCTTGTCCCTTTCCTGGTGCTTTCAGTGGCGTAAAAGGTTTAAAATGATTGTGGCATGGTGGTTATAGGGGCGGACTGTGTGAAGATATGTGTGGCGGCTTCTAGGGCGGACAACATAGAATACTGTGGCATCCATAAAAGCTGGACAGCCTGCCCAGATTCGTGGCGGCTACCGATTCCACCATGTAAATTCAAAAAAAAAAAAACAGTCTACATCCAGAATAAGTGTTCTCACAGGATCTTAGAGGACAAGACACCAAAGGAGGCATTCACTAGTGTGAAACTAAAGGTGAGTCACTTTTGCATCTTTGGATGTCCAGTTTATATCCATGTTTCGATAGAGAAGAGGGTCAAGTTGGAGCTCTCCAACATGAAGGATGTATTTGTAGGATACAATGAGTCTTTAAAAGCTTACAGAGTTTATATTCCATAGAAGAGGAAGATAGTAGTGAGCAGGGATGTAGAGTTTGAGGAGGACGTTGCATCCAAGAAGTCCCATGAGCCTATTCCAATGATAGAGAATGAGGATCAGGAAGCTTCGAAGGTTGAGCTAGGGTCACCAAAGACACTAGTGGTTTCCAGTTCAAACAACAACCTTCAGGTGAGGAGGTGGAGACATTAGCCCCTTCCAATTCTATCAGGAGATCTCAATGGTTTACATAGATATTAAGGGATGATCAGGAGTATGTTGAGGCTCCTAGGAGCATGATTAGGGAGAGTAGACCTCCAAGGAAGTTTTCAAGCTACATGGCATTGATGAGTAACATCATAAATTTAGAGCCTTCCAATTTTTAGGAGGCAACAAACCAACATGTTTGGCAGGATGCCATGGTGGAGGAGTACACCTCCATCATGAAGAATGATGTTTGGGATATAGTGCCAAGATCGAAGGGGAAGTTGTAAGTTCTAGGTGGCTCTACAAAATTAATCATACTGCAAATGACAACATCAATAAGTTCAAGGTAAGGTTTATGGTGTGAGGGTTCTCCCAGAAAGAGGAAGTGGACTATAAGGAGACTTTTGCTCCAATCACCAGATACACTTCCATTAGAGCAGTTATATCTTTAGCTTCATATATGGGATGGTGGATTCATCAAATGGATGTGAAGATAAATTTCCTCAATGGGATCATTACGGAAGAAGTGTACATAGAGCAACCTTAGGACTTTGAGATAAATGGGAAGGAGTCCCATGTTTGTAGGCTAAAGAAAGCCTTATATGGACTCAAATAGGCATCAAGAGCATGGTATTCCAGGATATATGGATACTTGCAGAGTGTGGGCTTTACAAAAAGTGATGCAGATCCTAATCTATATTACATATTTGTTAGAATTGATCTACTCATTTTGGTACTATATGTAGATGACTTATTTCTTATAGGTGTAGAGAAGCTCATTGCAAGGTGCAAAGCATATATGGTACTAAGTTTGAGATGAAGAATATCAGCATGACGCATTACTTCTTGGGTTTGGAGGTTTAGCAGAGACTAGGGAAGATATTCCTTGGGTAGGGTAAGTATGTAGTTGAGATCCTGAAGAGGTTTCAAATGGAGAACTGCAAACCTATGGCCACACCCATGATCACTAATATTAAGAAGGTGATAAATTCAGATTCAAAATTGGTGGACCCTATATTGTACAGGAAATTGATAGGATCCTTGATGTATTTGATCAAAACTAGACCAGGTATATATTTTATAGTGAACACCTTGAGTCAGTTTATGGTGGAGCCAAGGCAAAAGCATTAGGTAGAAGCAAAACATGTGCTTAGATACTTGAGGGGCATGATGGAGTATAGTCTGATATATCTTGGAGATAGTGAAGGGAGGTTGTAGTGGTATATAGGCTTAGATTGGGCAGGCAGTGTAGCAAATAGGAAAAGCACCTCGGGGTGCTGTTTTATCTTGGGATCAAGCATGATATCTTGGTTCAATAGAAAGCAGAATTCAGAGGCACTTAGCTCAAAAAAGGCCAAATACATGATAGCCAATATTGCTATTTGTGAGGCCATTTAGCTTTGTAAGTTGCTTACAATATTGATTGATCAGGAGTTGGATCCCATGGTGGTATATTGTGATAATCAGAGTTGTATCAAACTCTTTGAGAATTTAGTATTTCATGACAAGTTCAAACATGTAGACGTCAAATATCACTTCATACGAGATAGGATTAAGAAGGGAGTCAAAAAGCTCTAGTATATCCCCATAGATCAACAAGCAGCTGATATTCAGACCAAGCCCTTAGTGAAAGGGAAGTTTGAAGCATTCAAAGACAAACTTGGTTGGTGCAAAATTCCTTCCTCGCTAAGAGGGAGTGTTGAGAAATTTAGCTCGAACAAGAACTTCTTGCATAGGCTTCAGTATGAACATGCTATAAGTGGTTCGAGATATTTCAAATTCTATTTAGTAATTCACTTAAGTGATTTTCTATTTTTAAGTTCACTTAAGTGATTCTATTTTGTAATTCACTTAAGTGATTCTATTTTGAAATTCACTTAAGTGATTTTCTATTTTTAACCATACATATTAAGATGAGATGAGATATAATATTTGGGTTAGAGATATCAGGGTTACCTTTTTTCAAGGATAAAAGGAGAAGGTCAAGATTATTTTATAAACAGAAAGAAGAGGAGAACAAACTACTGAAGAAAAACTATAAGCTTAGGATGATAAGAACAATGAAATTGTTGGCCAAAAAGGCAGTAAGAGAGCAATGTGTCTTGTTGTACCTATAGCCTCATTTATTTGTAATATTTTTGGTTCAAAAGTATATTTGATTTTGTTGTTCACACTGTTTATTTTTTCCAGCAATCTGTGTGATTGTTGCATGTTTGAATAAATTATTTATTCTAAAATAACATAGGACAACAGTTATCTAGGGTTAGATAAATTTATAGGCTTTTGAAACTATCAGAGCTCACCTTAAGGACAAGAAAACTCAGGAGAATGAGGGGATTCACAAGTCATTGAAGTTGTGACCATGGAAACCCCCTCCCTCAGGTTGGGAAAAGATTAATTCTAATGGTGCAACTAAGGATAACTCAGGGGCTATAGGCATTGGTTTTTTTATAAGAGATTTCAAGGGGAAGATCCTCCATTGGGAGTTAGAGGGTCTTGAAAGGGCTACTAACAATGAAGTTGAAGGACTGGCTATCAGACAAGGTTCTCTCAATGCTTGGGAGAATGGGATTAAAAAGATCATAGTTGAGTCTGACTCACAAATTATGGTGGGGCTTCCGGATGTTATTAGAAATTTCAGACCAAAGGCTTGGAGAATAAGAAACATTATGAGCCAAATTAAGTCCATTTGGAAGCATTTCTAGGATGTCATACCAGTCTATGTTGATAGATAAAATAATATAGTGGCTGACTTTTTGGCTAAACATGGTAGTGAAATTTTGGTTGGATACATGCTGAATTCTAATAAGGATAGGGACACTTATGATTGACTGAAGGTGAACCAAATGGTTCTTAGTTTGACTAGCAAATACGTAGGTAAGTATGAGGACAGGTCTAGAGTCCATTGAGCATTGTGGGTCAATGGAGGATGAACAATTATTTGTTGGTTTTTTGTTGCCTCTTATAACACTCTTTGACCCTTTTTGGGATAACACTGATAGTGTTCGTAGGACTGTCAAGCCTGCTAGGTTACTTAGGATTAATGTAAAACAAAAATGAGACCAGGTTAAAAGTTTTTGCTCTTTAGATGGTACTCAATTTTTTGTTATTTTTGGAGATGTTAATCTAAGTTTTATTCAGATTTTAGGGCTTTCCAAAAGTGGTAAACATATGACTGTAATTTGATTCTTATTCTATCAATATATTTTTTTTACCTTTTAAAAAAAAAATGATTAAGTTTTTATGAAATGACATCAACTCAACCAATTAATTCATAACATTTTAAGGAGACCTAGATTTAAATTTTGCCCAAGGATTCATGTATAATAGCTAAGTTATTGTAATATCATTATTTGGTAATGATATAATATGGGTGAGACCTGTTTCAATCCTAGATAATCAATTAATATGGTGACAATGTAATACAAATGGGACCCATTTCAATCCTAGATAATTAGTTAAAAATAAGTTCCTAATTCTAGATATTTTTAATCAAGATGCATTGTCACATTACTTAAGAACAAAACACAAAAGGACAACTCACTATTATGTATTTTGTATTATGGAAATCATGGAAGGCAAACCATCACATTTCTCTTTTGACCTTCTATTTTCAAGATATTCAATTCCAACCCATCAAACATTATATAAAAAAAGATATACCTCGTATTGTAAAAGACATAAGTAATAGATGCAATCGGGGTAAAGGTAGTAGTCTGACCTGAGTCCATTGAATGTGCGCCAGCTTAATGATGATGATACCAATCCCAAGCCACTACAGGTCTCCCTCACTTTGGGTCATGTTTACCAAGGCAAGACATGGGTTATAATGGTAACACCATGATTTGATGCTACGATCGAAGGCAATGCAACTTGATCCTTTGACCAGTTGTTAAAAAAGAAAGATAATTACCAATTCTTCTATGTATAAAAAATAAAAAATAAATAATAGATGCAACGTTATAGCCTCGTATCTATTCTCAACATTAATTATATTATACTCTATTTTCTTAATAATAAAATTATTTACCCTTTGCACCTTAGGGTGCAGCGCAACGGTTGGGGCTTTGGCTCTTCTTCGGGAGGTCCAAGGTTCAAACCGTGGCGTGGGTGAGTGTGTGAGGGTGTGGGTGTGTGTCTGCCTGGTGGAGTGTGGAGTTGTTGTAATAGGTTGGGGGATTCCTAGTCAAGACCCCCATATCTTAATATTACCAAAAAAATAATAATAAATTGTTTAATTGCTTTGTTTCAAATCAATCAATTAACAAAATTAAAACCTTAATTTTTTTTTTTAAATTAAATTAAATTCTAAATATTTAACAAATTTAATATAAATAACTAAATATATTTTTTATTCTAATGATTAACTAATTAAAATAAATAATTTTTTTTTTTAATAAAAAAATTTAAAGGGAAAAACTAGGGCATCAGTTGGGTAGCCAAAGAGATTTTTGGTTACTATGGATTTGAAGACAAGATTGCTGCCCTAGGAGGGCCCAATGGGGACACCTTCGGATCCTCTTCTAGAGAGACATAGTTCTTTTGCAGATTTGTTAAAGGATAAATCTCCATCAAAGACTGAAGAAGCACAAAAAATTGCATTAAAAATACTCTTTACGACTGCTGGAAATAGATCAACATCTCAATGAGTTAATGGATGCTTGCCATAGTCAGAATCAAGGCCAAAGATTGTCATTGAGCAAAGGATGGTCGAAGAAACAATTTTATATAGAGAAAATCATGATTTGATCTGTAAATTCATGGGTATTCGTCCTACCCTGATTTTTTTGCATTCCCAGGTCTGGGAAAATTGGGAGCCTCTTGGTGAGTATTCTTTGTGGTTTATTAGCAATGGATATTTTATTGTTAGTTTTTCTTCACTTGTCGATAGAAATAGGGCTTTCGAATAAGAAAAGAGGAATCATGGTTTGGCAAGATTATTTGTTCAACCCTGGAGAGTGGAATTTGATCCTCGAATTGAACCCACTGCTGTCCCGGTTTGGATCCGTTTGTATGCACTTCCAATGGAGTTTTGGAGTGAACAGGTATTGGAAATTATTGACAATTCCCTTGGAAGATATTTGGGTGCTTCCAAAGACACAATGGAAGGAAACACAACTGTTTATGCAAGATTATGTGTGTAAATGGATCTTAGCCAACCTTTATCGACAGAGGTGGAACTTGAACTTATAGGACTATTTTGGATTCAACAACGAGGCATTGCCCTTCAGATGCAGAGTTTACCAAAAAATATGGGTATTTGGCCCGATATTTGCCCAAATAATATGAACATAAAAATGGAAGCTCCTTTGGGAATGCCAAATCTTCCTAAGGAGGGTAAGTCAACAATCAATAAAGAAACAACCAATATTTCTCAGGGTAAATAAGCACAAGGAGATGGTTTTGAAAAACCCAAAAAAAAGAGAAGATAAAAGAAAAAATATGGTAAAGAGCAAACCCAAATCAAGCCCTCCAATAGGTTTGAAATCTTTAAGACACTAATGGACCAAGAAGAAGAACAATTCATGGAAGGAATGGATGGGAATAATAAAAATAATAACAACCATGTTCAAGCTCCTCTTTCATCTCCCCCATCATAGAGCAGGTAATAGAGTGCAGTGAGTTACCGCAGTTAGAGAGTGTAGGAGTATTGATAGTACATAACCAAGAGTAACTGATAATTAAGGATGTCATCATGGGCATAGCAAAAAATAATAGAGAAAGGCCAACTCTAGGGGCAACTCAAGTGGAAAAGAGATCAAAAATAGCAACTCTCAAGGAGTGGGTAGAAAATCAAATAAGGAATTGATAGTAGTTCAAGGAGACAAACTGATCATTGGAGTATCGGTGAGGCCAATAGATTCTTATTGCTCTCAAGGTAACCAATGATTATACAATCATAGAATGTTAGGGGTTTAAATAGTAGAACCCATCAATATGTTGTTCGAAGACTCTAAGAAAAATGTAAAACAAATTTTTTGCTTATCTAGGAGACAAAATGGTCATTGGATCTTATGTGTAAAACAGTAAACAAAATTTGGAGGGGTGCTGGTCATATGGAAGTGGCTGCCCAAGGGGCCTCAGGAGGGATAGTTACTATTTGAAACTCTTTTGAATGGACTGCAATATAACATATAGCTTGGAGGGGTGTTCTCACATCACATTTTAGAAATAATGTTACAGCTGAACATGTTTTAATCACAAATTTTTATGAGGCTCAAAACCTAGATGGTCAGATGCATCAATGGAAATTTGTGCATAACATGAGAGGCTCAAGGGAAGAGTTAGATTGGATTATTGCTAGGGATTTAAATGCTAAATTATCCTCTAGAGATCAGAAAGGGGGAACCCCAATTTTGGACCCTGGGGATCGACTTATGATTGCCCAAGTCCAGGCATTATAGTTGGTGGATATTAAATGCCCTAGAACCAACTATACTTGGACTAATAAGAGGAGGGAGCCACATAGCAAGAAGGTGAAGTTAGACCATTTTTTGGTTTCAAAGGAGGCATTTGTAAAATAAAATATAAAATTTCATATTTTGGAGGGTCCAATTTCAGACCATTTTCCTATTTTGTTGGAAGGAGGGATCAAGACAGTGCAACATCACAAACCATTTAAATTTGAAAACTTTTGGTTACAAAAAGAGGAACTTCGAAAGAAAATTCCACAGTGGTGGGAAGAAGGCCGCCCAACATATGGGACAACAATATTTAGATTCCACAAACAACTTCATTATGTCAAAGATCAACTGAAACAATGGAGGCAAGCTAACAAGACAAACTTCCAGGTCTAAACAGCTCCATTGGTGGCCAAATGGGATGAGGTTCAAAAACACTTTAGGGAAGGAACAATTACAGAGCAACTCAAAGAAGAGGATGATGCATTGCATAAAGCGGTTGAGGACATTGACAACAAAGAGGAGACCTACTGGAAACAGAGAGCAAGAACCACTTGGTTATTAGAAGGTGATAAAAATACCAAAATTTTCCATCGGATTGCTTGTGCTAGGAGACAAATGAACAACATGGAAGCTCTTCAAGATGAGAACGAACACTTCTTTGATACAATTCCAGGTATGCATTTCCATCCAATGGATTATTTTTCTAAACTATTTAAGGAAAGCATGGTACAAGATGAAGAGGCTCAAAAAGTTCTTGTTGTCACACCCTCTGTTATCTTTGAAGAAGAAAATTAGGCCCTACTTAAACCTATTGATAGAGAGGAACTGAAGAATGTAGTCATTGGAATGAGCATCGAAAAAACACCAGGTCTAGATGGCTTTCCAATTGAGTTTTTTTAGGCCTTCTGGGTTAATTTGGAGGAGGATGTAATAGCTATTATAGAGGAGTCCAAAGGTAGTAAAAGAATGCTTAAAGCATTAAATCATACTTTCATTGCCTTAATTACAAAAGGGGAGGAGGGGGTACATATTTCAGATTATAGACAAATTGCCTTATGCAATGTCATATATAAAATAATCACAAAGGTAATGGTTGAGCGGCTAAAACCTCTTCTACATAGCATTATCTCCTCAGAGCAAGGGGGCTTTGTAGAGGGTAGGCAGATCTTGGATGTGTGGTTCTAGATTAGGAGGCAATCCATTCAATGCAAACATCTGGTAATAGAGGAATGTTCATAAAATTAGATATGTCAAAGGCTTATGATAGGGTGGAGTGGAGCTTCTTGTCAAAGATTATGGCAGCCTTTGGTTTCTCTTAGGATTAGATAGAATGGGTCATGAGTTGTGTTTATACTCCGACATACTTAGTGTTAATCAAGGGTCTTCCCTCACAACCATTTGGAGCTATTCGAGGCCTTCGTCAAGGAGATCCTTGCTTCCCCTATCTTTTTCTCATATTGGCTGAAGGCTTGGGTAGACTCATCTTGAGGAGAAGGCAACAAGGTCTGCTAACAGGTATCAAGGTGGGTGAGGAAGTTTTGACTCACCTACAATTTGTGGATGACACAGGATTGGTGGGAGTGGCCGACTTCAGGGAAGCAAGAATGATCAGAGATACACTTAATGTCTACCTTAGGGCTACAAACCAAGTCATCAATGATAAAAAATCCAAAGTGGTATTTTTAAATCTTGATCAAAGGCTTCAGGACAAAATTTTAGAGATATTGGGATTCACAAGGACTTCTCTCCCAGTGGTATACTTGGGGGTCCCTTTGTATTTTAAAAAACTAAAAATAGATATCTGGAGGAATCTTTTGGACTGTATCAAGAAAATAATTAATCATTGGTCTCATAAATGGTTAAGCTATGGGGGTAGATTAACTTTTTTATAGTTAGTCATTCAGGCCATGCCAATTTATAAATTTTTTATCCTTGCTTCCCCACATACCATATGGAAAGAGTTGGAAAAGATGGCTAGAAAAGTTTTATGGAAAGGAGTAAAAGGAGAGAGGAAATGGGCCTTAGTAGGTTGGGAGAAAGTAAGCCAACCTAAGGTAAAAGGAGGTTTGGGATTGAGAAGATCAAAGTTAAATAATAAAGCTTTGGCTGGAAAGATTTACAGGAGGTGGATTTCCCAACCAACTTCTTTATTCAGTATAATCTTAACTAGTAAATATTTGGGATAGGTAAACCCAAATGAGGTGGGTCGTTTCCCTTTGGATGGTAATGGATCCTTAGTGTGGTAGACTCTCAAGTTAGGATCTTAGGTAGTAAAATATGGATTATTTTGGAAAGTGGGGAGAGGGGAGAAGGCACGATTTTGGACAGATTCATGGGATCAATACCCACCTATCATTATTGAATTTCCTGAATTACAACCAATAAAAACAACCATGGAAACTAGGGGTTGGGTATAAATTGAATTTTATTTCAACACTAGGCAGCTAGGGGATTATAAGTTTAAGCAGTTTAAGAAGTTGGATGAGTGGCCAATTTCAATCCCTTCGGATTTGACACCCATAATGACTAAAATCTTGGCAGAAAGATTTCTCACATGTAGAGATGAGGAGGATGAATTAGCTTGGAGCTATGGGAGCCTTGGGATCATTGGTCCATATCGATGTGTTTTATGCTACAAGAATGAGGAAACAATTGATCACTTAATGTTTCAGTGCCCATTCATGCGCCATATCTGAGAGAGATGGTTTTTATATTATAAAATTTAAGTTAATGGTGATTTGAATTAGATTAATATTTGGAAAATATGGAAGATGGGTAGATTTAAATCTAAAGCTCTTTGCATTGGTTGGGAGCTTGGATTAAACTTCATTTGGTGGCAAGTGTGGTTGGAGAAAAATGCCAGAATTTTTAGAGAAACTTTTTCTTCTTTAGATGGAGTTTTGCAGGTCAACTGGAGCAAAGTCACGAAAACTGTGGCAGTCTATACTAAAGAGGAAACTTATGTTGTTATTGCAGCAATGGAGAAGGAAGTTGAAGTGCAAGAGGAGTAGGACAAAGCTAGTTGGAAACCACCCCCAGAAGGTTGGATTAAAATTAATACTGATGGAGCTACAAAAGGCAATCTAGGTAGAGCTGGAATTGGAGTGGTTTGCCGAAATCATGTTGGAACAGTTCTCTATTGGGAACTACAAGGCTTGGGAAGAGCCACAAACAATGAAGCAAAATCCTTAGATATCAAATATGCTTCTATTTGGGTAGTAAAACAATGTTACAGGAGGATAATCCTAGAATCAGATTCTCAAATAATGGTTGGAGCTCTAGATTGCATGAGGAACTTTGCTTTGAAAACATGGAGGTTGAGGATTCTTGTCACTCAAATTAAGGAATTATGGAGGAAATTAGATGATGTGATTATAGTTTATGTGAGTAGAGATCTAAATAAAGTGGCAGACTTCCTAGCTAAGATGGGCATTGAGAAGGAGGTAGGGGTTTAGTGGCACACTGACATGGCTATCGAGGATAAGATGATTAGGCAGGTTGGTGAGCAAATCCAGTGCTTAGCTAATTTGGATAACCATTCCAAAAATATTTTTTAGGAGATTTGTGCTTCAATGTATATCTTCTTTTATAGTTGTAAACAAGTGAACAGTCATTGTAGAAATATAGTTTAAAAAATTTGACTCCAATGCAAATCTTCTTTTACTGTTGTAAACATGTATTCTCTTTAGCTAAGGCTAGAAAAAGTCTCATCTCAACTTATAAATGATCTTTGTTTCAATACAATTTGAAAAAAAAAATTAAAGGACATTCAATTACTTAAATAAATAGCTCGAGATTAATTACTTGCAAGATAAGCCCTATTCATTATTTCGTTTAGGACAATCCCTTTTTCTTAACTAAAGGAGGAGACCAGAGTCCACGCATTCAAACAAAACAACAATCAATATCACGTTTCTACTATGCATAGCCTTGTCGTATATCTTACCTTTTACTTTTCGAAGCTACTGATTAAAGCAAGAAGGAGAAAATTATATTAAAAAAAAAAACACTACTCCAAGGAAAAATAATTCACTTAGTTGTTTTTTTACATGATTTCGAAATGACCTAAAACAACTTTTTTTAAGGAAGATAATTAAAATTAAAAAAAATAATAAATAATTTTATTTAACATTTTCTTTTAAATATGAAGATGAAGATGAGTTGATATAGAATGTTTTATTCCAAATGAAGAGTGCAAATGTTTAAGCTTTGGATTTTTTCAGAAGGTTCAAGGTTCAAACCGCAGCATTGGCGAGTGTGTGAGGGGTGGTTGTGTGTTCCTATTTGATAATCATAGTTCTCAGTTTTAAACCGCAACATGGACGAGTGTGTGAAGGGTGGTTGTGTGTTAAATTCCATGGGGGGAGGAGACTATCCAACCCTGCGTTGGTTGTAGGAATTTCTTACACTAATTTAAAAAAAAAAAAAAAAATATATATATATATATATATATATATATATATATATATAATATGTTTCACTTATCGAATCATAGTCGTCCAAACCAAATCAAAGGTCGTGACCACTCGAGTGACTTTAGTCCTCATTATAGGAACTACCTAAAATACATGTATGTATATTTAAAAATGACCATTTTATTTTTTAAATTTTCTAAATGTCTTGTAATATACATAACTTATATTTTGAAATAAGTGTAAACACAAAAAAAAATAGAATAAATAAGTATAGTTAGAAAAAACGAAGTTTCAAATGGTATTAGCTTAATTGGTTATATTTTTTAATTTTTAAGGAGAAGATTTAGGTTCGAATCTTACTCATAACATGCATAATTACTAAATTGTTATAATACTATTATATGATCATAATGCAATACGAGTAAATAAGTGTAAACATAAAAACATATATAATAAATAAGTATAATTGTAATATTAAAGTTTCCAATGGCATTAGCTTAATTGGTTATATTTCTTAATTTCTAAGGAGAAGATTTAGGTTCGAATCTTACTTAGTAATACATGCATAATTACTAAGTTGTTATAATACCATTATGTGGTCATAATGTAATACGAGTAAAGTCTTTCCAATTACATATAACCTATTAAAATATTATAAGGACTTCAATAAAGACTTTTGGGTCCACACTATAAAAGATAATGGAACATTGGAAAGGGAAGTTTTTATGTGGTTTTTATGAGAAGAATGAACAAGTTTTACTATAAAATTTAATGACAAGTCTTCGACAAATGAGGTTAAGTATGGAGTTATGTGAAAAGGAAGTTTCTTTATGGACTAGTGTGGGAGAAAAGCTTAAAAGAGAAGTGGGCTAGTTACAAATAACATATTAAAAGGTGCATGGTAAAGTTACTAGAGGAAAGGAGAATATTGTGGACCAGGAAGAATTTTTATGGCAATGTGATTGTAAAGGCTATGGAGGACATAAGGCTAAAAGGAATAAATAGTAGAGCTAAGATTGATGTTTATCATGACGCTTCCACAAGGGATATTGAAGAAAATATATCTAAAGAGAAAGATTGCGAATATCACCTAAAATTTGTGCAAAATCATATTTACAATGGTAATCAAGTGTTTGATTCATCATTATGGATATCATTTATGGTATCATTGGGGATGAGGATGGTGGAGGCTATATATTTATCTCTATCTCTTAATTATCTTCCAATCTCATTTTCTCATTTTTCATTTTAAGCTAAAGTGTGTAGGATGTCTTAGTGCTTGAAGATTTTGAGAGTTTAGAAGACAGAGCAATGGCAACATCAAAGGCCATGAGAAATAAAATTTAAGAATATATTGGGATAAAATGGTGGAAGGATAATAATAAGAAGAGTGGAGGATCAAGAACATTCCACATGTTTGAATATGGAAACATAATAGAGGATTTGAATGATATTTCTTTTCATCAAGGTTAGATATTCTTAATGCTCTTGTGAAGATAATCTAATGTAGTTAAGGAGCGTGGTATTTTTTTTTTACAAAAACTAGTAACAAAAATTTAATCTGCAAGATCATAGTACACCATAAAAAATAGTAAACACAAACATACAAAATATATATTTTTAGATTTCTTTCAATACAACAAGTACACAGTACACCACAACTAACATAAACTTCACAATTTGCTCTTCAAGAGCAGTTCCATGGTGGCCACAATTTCCACACATTTGTAAGCTTTTTCCAAGTCTCTGATCTTGCTCCTAAAGCTTAACTTTGTGCCATATCTTTTTTCCTGTGTTTTTAATAGCCAATATTGTGCACACCAAAACCATGTGCACAAAAACACGTGTGCAAACACATACACAAAACCACATGCGCCAAACCATGTGCACAACCACATACACAAAACCACATGCACCAAACCACGTGCACAACCACGTACAGAAAACCACATGCACCAAACCATGCACACCAATCCACATACACAAAATTGTAACCATGTGCACAAAAAAAATATGACCCCACTTGGATGCTCCTTCATCAATCAACACAAGTACAAAAAATTATGAACCCCTGCTCATGGTTCTCAATTCAAAATTGGAGCTTTCTGTAAGTGAGCTAACTATGCCTCACTTATCCAAGTGTCTTCCTCTGTTGTTTTCCCTTTCATCACATAAGGAAATCCTTATATTTCCTGTGTCTGGTTTTCTTACCCATTCTTTCACCCATAATTTTTTCAATCTGATCAGATCACTTCTCAGGAAGTTGATTCCTCCAATCTATGCTTGTTCCAACCGGTTTAGGAGCTTTAACAATAGTATTATCTCCTGCATATGGGTGTAAGTATGATACATTAAAAATGGGTGATATATCTATCCCCTTAGGGAGATCAATATCATAAGCATTATCAAAAAACTTTATGATTATCTTGCATTGTCTAATTTTCTTCATCTTGAGCTTGTTATAAGTGCCTTTAGGAAATATTTCCTTTCTCAAGAACACCATAACCAGATATCCAATTTGATATGACTTCACCCTCATTTTTTTATCTAGTTTTTTGCTTATGATGTTGATTTATTTGATTGATCCTCCTCTTGATATCATCATGCAAATCCTTGAAGTGCTTTATGAGGTCCTCTATTGTAGCATTTTCTCTCTCAGCTATAACTTTGACTAGATCAATCACTCCTTTGGATGACCTTCCATAGACTATTTGGAATGGTGATTGTCTTTTGAACCTATTAATGGAATCATTGTATGCAAGCTCATCTTGTGTAAGTACAAGATCCCATTACTTTGGCTTATAACCAACTAAGCTTATCAACAAATTACTAAGGCTTTTATTAACCACTTCAGTTTATCCATCAGTTTGTGAATGATAAGCATAACTAAAATCTATTATGGTTTCTAGCCTTTGCCATAGCATTTTCTAAAAGTATCCCATAAATTTGACACCCTTGTCAGCAGTAATACTCTTTGGCAATCCATATCATCTAACAATTTCTTGGAAGAACATCCTAGCTACATTGTGGGCATCAACAATCTTCTTGCATGGGATAAAATGAGCCATTTTTGAAAATTTATCTACAACCACAAATATGCTATCTTGGCCTTTTTGGGTTCTTGGTAAACTCAATATAAAATCTATGCTTATGTCCTCCCAAGGTCCACTGGGAACATGCAATGGAGTATATAAAATAATATTCTTCCTAATGCCCTTTGCAAGTTGGCATGTTCTACACTTGACCATAAAATTTTTTGCATCCTTAGCTAAACTAGGCCAAAAGTATTTCTCTTAACTAAGCAATGGTTTTGTCTCTCCCAAAACAACCTCCTAGACCTCCACCATGGTTCTCTCTAATCATATTCTCCCTCATAGATCCTTGAGGAATGCACAATTGCCTATCCTTGAACAAGAATCCATCCTGAAGGAAGAAGTCATTCCACACCCTATATTCAAATTCCTCATATTCCTGCTATGCCTTGCCAAAGTTTGGATCATCCTTCTATTGGTTCTTCATATCATCCAATCCTATGCATTCAACATGCATTATATTGAGCAATAACACCCTTCTACTTAAAGCATTTGCAACCTAGTTGTTTTTCCAAAATTGTGCTTCAAAGTAAAGGTATAGCTTGCCAAGTATTCTACCCACTTGGTCTACCTAATGCTCAACTTACATTGACTATAGAAGTACTGCAAAGCTTGATGATTAGTATACAAAATAAAGTCCCTAGGCAGAAAATTATGCCTCCAGTATTTTAGAGCTTGTGCTATCGCATAAAGTTCTTTCTCATAGAAAAAATATTTTTGTTAAGCCTCATTCAATTTTTGACTAAAATTCGCAATTGGCCTACCTTCTTGGCTCAACACTACACCAATAGTCTTTCCACTGGCATCACAGTCTACTTGAAAACTTTTTGAAAATCAAGACTCCTTAGTATTTTAGAGCTTGTGCTATAGCATAAAGTTCTTGTTCATAGACAAAATATTTTTGCTAAGCCTCATTCAATTTTTGACTAAAATATGCAACATGCCTACCTTCTTAGCTCAAAACTACACCAATAGCCTTTCCAATGGCATCACAGTCTACTTGAAAAACTTTTCAAAATCAAGAATCCTTAGTAAGGGTTGCTCTATCTTCTTCTTCTTCAGCAATTGGAAGCTTCTTTCAGCCTTTTGAGTCCACACAAAGATTTCTATCTTTATGCATGAGGTCAATGGTGCACAAATTACACTGAAATCCCTAAGGAATATCTTGTAGAAACTTGTTAAACCATGGAAGCTTCTTACCTCATTTACACTATTTGGGCTTGGCCAATCCTTAATGGCAACAAATTTGGTCGGATCCATCTTAAGCACATCTTTGGATACAACAAATACAAGATAGATCAACTTTAACTTGAGGAATGACTACTTCTTCAAGTTATTAAGAGCTTATCTTGCTAAAAAAATTCCAAGATTAATCTTACATGTTTGATATGCTCTTCTTTGTTCTTATTGTAGATCAAAATATCATCCGAGTAAAGTATAACAAAATTTTCCAAAAAGGGTTTCAATTTTTTTGTCTACATTGGTAAGCCCAAATGGCATAACCAACCACTCATATAGACCATCCTTTGTTGGGAAGGTTGTTTTCCACTCATTCCCTTCTCTTATTCTGATTTGATGGTAACCACTCTTCAAATCAATCTTAGAAAAGAATTTGAATCCACATAAATGATCTATGATTGGGATGAGAAATCTATACCTGATAGTGATATTGTTGATGGCTCAGGAATCAGTACACATCCTCCATTCACCATATTTATTTGGTGTCAAGACAATAGGTACTACACATGGGCTTAGGCTTTATCTAATCAAGTCCTTCTCAAGCAACTCCTTGAATTGCTTGTTCAAATTTGCAGTTCTCATAGGATCCATCATATGAGGTACCTTATTGGGAAGACTAGCATCGAGAATCAAATCCATTTGATGGGAGATCTTCCTCATGGGTGGCAAACCGAATGGCATGTCATCATCAACCAAAATATCAAGACAATCCTTCAAGATTACTGGAACTTCAACAAACACTATCTCATCCTTTTACTGTTCTCTATGAAATAATGCATAGCACACCGTCTACCCCTTTGTCTCCTCTAGAAACTCATTTTATCCAAGCACTTTTAGACCACAACTAGCTTTAGTTGCTTCAAGCTTGTGGGATATCAATCTCCACTTCTTGCCTCCCTTCTCAACTATGATAGTATTAATCTCCACTTCTTGCCTCCCTTCTCAACTATGATAGTATTAAGACGACCATCATGTAGTGCTTGTCTATCATACTACTAGGGTTTTCCCAACATTAAATGGTATGCATCCATAGGAATCACATCATGCCATGCTTCATCACAGTATATCCCAATATGAAACTTCACCTTGCATTTCTTATCCATATTGACTTGGTGGTCTTTTTGAATCCATGAAACTTTGTATCACTTTGCATGATCCATAATATTTAGATTAAGCTTCTCAACCATATAGGTTGATACCAAATTATTAGTGTTGCCTCTATCCACAATCACCTTGCACTTAGTACTAAAAATAATATTTCTTTGTGAGGGTTCTCCATCATATTTACATGATGTTAGTGCTCTCCTAACCATCAATTTCTCACTATATCCTGCAATGGTGTGGTACTCAGATCCATAATCACCCTTTTTCTCCTCTCCCTCAATCATTTTAGCTCTATTTTTAGCTCTCTTGTTAGATTTTGGAGGCTCTTTGCATTCTATGGATTTATGGCCTTGAGCCCCATAGTTAAAGCAGGTTCCTTTGAACCATTGAGCCTTCTCCTGACCTCTTGCAACATTTCCCCTACATTTGTTAGGTTGGAATCTACCTCTTTGAGGTATGGTTGAGCTTGTAGCCTCCTCATCCTTCTTGACTACATGATC
This sequence comes from Wollemia nobilis, assembly GCA_028583015.1. Taxonomy (NCBI): domain Eukaryota; kingdom Viridiplantae; phylum Streptophyta; class Pinopsida; order Araucariales; family Araucariaceae; genus Wollemia; species Wollemia nobilis. The sequence goes on from JAQPPZ010002050.1 coordinate 3,222,349, forward strand.
CTTACCCCCTTAGGATTTTGCCTTGCCTCTACCTCTATAGGACTATGAAAAATTCCTATTGAGCTTCTCCTCAACTCTCACAATATATCGATATTCATCCTCCATGATCTTAATACGCAACATGCTAATTTCATCTTGAATAGAAATTTTGAGACCATTTACATACCTTGAAACTATGACTACAGTAGGCTCTAGTTGTCCAACTCGGATGGAAAACCTTTGGAAAGATTTTGTGTATTCTTTTACACTTGAATCATTTTGCCTTAAGTTTTGCATCTTCTTGAAAATAATCGATTCATAATATTTTGGTAGGAACTACTTCTTCAATTGCCTCACTAGTCTATTACAAGACTTAATCTTGCCTTTCCCATCAACAAGTCTCATTTTATATACTTGATAAAACCATAGAGGCATGACCTTTCAACTTGATCATAACAATATTAACTCTTTTAGAATATTCAATGCCTTCCAACTCAAATTATTTCTCTAGTTTAGATATCCAATCTACCAACTCTTTTGGATCAAGGCTTCTAGAATAACACGAAAGTTCAACTCTTGGCTTTGCACTCATATTTGAAATAGCCCTAATCAGTTGATTATTAGGTTTATCTTCATCATTAGAGAATGAAATGCTTGCTTCTAAATAAAATATTTTAGAGTACTCAATAGACTCTTTCTTTCTACCACCTTCAACAAACTTAAGTCTTGCTTGGATGTCTTGCAGTGCTTGTCGTACGATTGCATTTGTTGGGTTTGCTCCTACAACAAGGGGATCAACTCTTGCCCCAATGCGAAATCACCTTGGATGACCTCTACCTCTACCTCTCCTTGCTTTTGGAACTTCAAGTTCCTTTGGGTTGTCGACCATTGTTAGGATTCTACATTCTAAACATCTAATTAAATCACTATTTTTATTTAAACTCACTAAATCCAAATGACGAACCAATGTGTCCTTTCATCACAATATTTTGATAGATATAACTATGCAATTTCTTGGGTATTCTAAAGCATCCAAGAAATACAAATTACATCCTTTTTTGGTTATGCCAATATTATACACAGTGATTCAATCAAAAAGGTGATTCATCGCATTATAATTTCATTCTATTTTTACATACTACTAGGTTCCTAGCATTATGGTATTAGAGCTTTATGCTCCTGCACCCCACTGCCATTTAGCTATATATCTACCACCATCAAACACTACCATTTTGGTATATTGGGGACATCACCACAAATTTAATTGGTTATATTGAAAGCTTCAAGACAAATTTGCATTCTGATTATCCAATAGCCAAATCAAAATCCGAGCAGAAGAGGATTCAAATTCGAAGAAAAAAGCGTTCAACGGTGCCACATTCAAAACTCCAGTGATCAAGCACAAGATATAAATGAATAACATGATTATTTAATTTTTTTTAGAGGAAACGTCACAAGCCCTATCATCATCAACACATGTGGAAACTAGAAGAAAATGCAAAAACCACAGAAATCTCAGTTTAAAACTCATCAAAATATTTTTCAATGGCTATACGAAATCTGGTGATGATTTTATAAGGTTAAAAATTGAAAATTAAAAGTTAATATATATATATATATATATATATGGCACCAATGATGAAATTTGGTGTTGAGAAAACAAACGGGACAATTTCCTTGTGGAGGGGACCTTAGTCCCACATCCACGATGCAAATAAAATCTTGCGTAATTAATTTTTGTGAGACACATAGAAGTCTACATGACTTCTTGTCATGCTTTGTCAAACGCTCACGCATATGACCTACACTTGACTTGAATGTAACCCATTCGCTTGGTGCTACTTGTCGATTATTCATGCACTTAGAATGTAACGTCAATCATTGACTACCACCTCCGCTCCAACCCCACCGCCACCTCTGCTCTGCCCCCAACTGCCGCCTTTGCTTCGCCCCCTTTCAGCTTCTTCGTTGCCTCATCTCCACCTGCTGATATATAAAAAAAATTGATTTAAAATTGCTAAAAAACCTTGAAAATTTTTGTTAATTCTTGCTTAAAAAATTTCTAAAACAATTAGCAACTTTTAGCAAAAAATTATTAATTTTATTTTACAAATTCTGCTAAGACATTTAGCAACTTTTGCACCATTTTGCTTAAAAATTTGTAATAGTTCACAAAACAAATCCAAAGATCCTTAAACCAATAAAAACCCAACCATGGTAGATGGAAAGGGATCACAAGACATTGTGAAGGAAGTTATGAAGGAAGTCATGCAAGAATTACATAAATGGCAAGAAAATTTTGAGAAGAAAATCACGACAAAAGAGGATTTTCGCCTATGGAAAGACAACCATGAAAACAAAATTATAGAATTAGATTTAAAAATTGGCACCACAAACCACTCAATCGATATGATACAACAAAACTTGGCATTAGTCCAAGACGGATAGCCTCTCATAGCACCAACTCAACAAGCTTCACTAGGAGGACCACACATATCAATCCTACCTCAAACCAAAAAATTGAATTTTCCAAAATTTGATGGAGGTGACCCCACAAATTGGATATATCAGACTGACCAATATTTCTCTCTATATTAGATTCCAGAAACTCAAAAGGTCCGCATTGCATCGTTTCACCTAGAACAAATTGCTACTCAATGGTACCTGTGGTATGAAAAAACAAAGGGTCCTCCCCCCTAGAACAAATTTATAAAAAATCTAATGATACGATTCAGCCCAAGAAAATTTGAATATTTTACAGGGGCTCTTACCAAACTTCACCAAATATCTACAGTTCGAGAATACCAGGATCAATTCGAGAAGTTGGTAAACCTTACATCAGGACTCGATGCATCATTCTTTCAAAGTTGCTTTATTAGTGGCTTGAAAGAAGAAATTCGATTAGAAGTACAAATACTCAATCCTATCGATATGATGCATGTTGTGGCATTAGCACAAATTATGGAAGAGAAAATCAATAACCAATGACGAATAGGAAGATTATCAACAGGGAAAACACAAAACACCTACACCAACAAAAAACTAAATAGAGTCATGCCAATTAAAAAAATTAACTCGAAGGAAATAAAAGAAAAAAGAGAAAAATGCCTTTGTTTTCATTGTGAAAAGAAATTCACCCCTAATCACAAATGCATTGCACCAAAATTATATATTTTGGATACAATTGGGGATTGCACTCCGAAAGAAGAATATGATATTGAAGTTGAAGTAGTAATAAATATTCAAGAAGAAAATAACGAAGATAAAACATAAATTTCCTTTAACGCCCTCATAGTATTTTCTGCCCCACAAACTATGAAAGTTAAAGGGTGGTTTAAGAAACAAAACCTTATTGTGCTTCTACACTCTTGCAGCACACACAACTTTATAGACTCGAGAGTGGTAAAACAAGCTAACTGCTTTATACATACTTGTAATAATTTCAAAGTCATGATTGGAAAAGGAGGAAGAATTGCATGCAAAGGGAAGTGCCAAAATACTAAACTCATTATAGGAGACTATAATATGAAAGAGGACATGTATGTACTACCCTTAGGGGGATGTGTTATCATTTTAGAAGTGCAATGGCTAATAACGCTCGACACAATTCAATGGAACTTTGAAGAATTATGGATGAAATTTACACAAAAAGACCAAACGTACACTATTAAAGGGCTAAAATAAGGCCCTTCACAAATCATAAGTCCCCACGGAATGGAAAAAATCATTTGTAGAGGAGGAAAATGTTAGGGTTCTCATCTATCAAAGTTAGATGAGAAGACCCTACAATATGTTTTTCTTGGATATGATGAATTCTCAAAAGGCTATCGATTGATAGATCCATTCACCAAGAAAATACATGTTAGTAGAGATGTAGTATTTGATGAGACTTTCACATCAAACACTACATTAGTATAGCTGGAATATGAGGAGAAACAGCCATAGACTCCTCCATAACAAAAAAAGCCTCCAAAATGGTATACAAGTACTATGAGAGATTCCAAAATCACTTCACCACTAGATCTCACTCTCAATCATCCAAAGACACTAAGCATGTCTCGACAGAGAACGACAGAAGCATCTACTTTAGTTGATGATATTTGTGCAAATTTTCAAGAGATTTCTATTGATAGATATTTAGAAAGTGGAAATGATATGTAAATTGATGAAGAGAGGGTTTACATGTCTTCATATGATGATAATGAACCTTCTACAGGTGATGAAGCACTTAGTCAACCTCAATGGAAGGCAGCTATGGATGCTGAACATAAATCCTTCAATAAAAACAAAACATGGAAGCTGGTTGATTTGCCTAAAGGAAAGAAACCCATAGGCTGCAAATGGGTTTACAAAGTCAAATATAAGGTAGATGGTACCATAGACAAGCATAAGGTCCATCTTGTGGCAAAGGGCTATGCTCAAAAGGAAGGTCTTGATTATGAGGAAACCTTTGCACCCACTGCAAGGATGACCACCATTTGAGTTCATTGTGCTATGGTAGCACAATTCAGATTAAAATTACATCAGATGGATGTAAAAAGTGCCTTTCTAAATGGTGACTTAAAAGAAGAGGTATACATGACTCAACCTCCAAGATTTTCTGAGGAAGGTGATGATAAACAGGTTTGCAAGTTGGTCAAATCATTATACGAGCTAAAACAAGCCCCAAGAGCATGGTACATCAAAATGGATAGTCACCTACTGCAACACGGATTTAAGAGAAGTCCATCAGATGCAAATCTCTATATCAAGAACACAGGTTCTGAAATAGTGATTCTTGTACTATATGTAGATGATCTGATCATCACTAGAAATTCAGAGAAATTGATTAACGTCGTGATGAATTAAAAGAGTCATTTGATATGATAGATTTGGACTTCTCCACTACTGTCTTGGCCTTGAGATAGAACAGAAGAAGAATCATCTAAGGGTGACTCAAAAAAAGTATGCCAAGACTTTAGTAGAAAAATATCGTATGAATGATTGTAAGCCCAAAGCAACATCGATGGAATCAAGGCTTCAGTTATCACGGTATGATGACTCACCACATGTAGATGACATGCTATATCGACAGATGATTGGAAGCCTCATCTATCTGACCAATACTAGACCAAATATTACTTATGTTGTAAACTATCTTTCTCGGTTCATGCAGGAACCAAAGGTCTCTCACTAGAAAGTAGCTAAGAGGGTTCTTCACTACATTTAGGGTAGTGTAGATTATGGTCTAGATTATAAGAAGAATAATTCATTCTTCTTATAGAGTTATACTGACTCTGACTATGCTGGATCCCTAGATGACAGAAAATCAATATCAGGATATGTATTTCATCTTGGATTTGGTCCTGTCTCATGGCATAGTAAAAAGTAACAGGTGGTTGCTTTATCTTAAACTGACGTAGAATATCACGCTGCACGTGGAGCTGTGTGTGAGGCGATATAGTTAAGTCACATATTGGCTACCATGGGCCTACCAAAGAAACTTCCTATTCACATGTTTTGCGACAACCCAGGTGTTTTGAACTTGGTCAAAAATCTAGTCCATCATGAATGCACAAAGCATATTGACACAAATTATCATTTCATTCGTGATGAAGTTCCTAAACATAGGATCAAGCTCCAATACATTCCCACCGACGAACAGGTTGCTGACATCTTCACAAAGGCACTTGGACGTGTCAAATTTGAGTTGTTTTGAAGTAGACTTTGTATATCAAATTAATGTAATAAAGGGGGGATGTTAGGGTACAATAAGCTAGTATATTGCATTACACTAGTTTAGTATATTATTACATTTACTTTGTACTAATTACCATGCAAATATTTACTGTTTTTAATATCTGATGGTAGATAGGTTAAATCCTAAATATCCTAGGTTATCAAATCCAAACCTAACTCTACTTCTCCTATAGTGCGTTTGTTAGCGTGGGTTAAGGAGATTAAGTTAGTATTCCTATTTTGTAACCTATTTAAACATTAGTCCTATTTTTCTAATGTTGGTTAATGAATAATTGCACTTTGTTCAATATTGTTCAATAGAAAAGGTATGGTCGCACAACTATTTTCCATTCAACCCACCAATGGAGAACTCCCGGTGGAACCTGAACGAAAAAAACTCTTAGAACACCATGATAAAGTATTCAATGAACAAAAAGGATTGCCTCCTCAAAGAAGCCATTATCATGCCATTCACTTAATTTCGGGACACCAAATCCCTAATATTCGACCTTACCAATATCCATATCTACAAAATACAGAAATAGAAAAACTAGTACAAGAACTACTCAAAGCAGGGGTCATTAGACCTAGTATAAGCCCTTACTCTTCTCCTGTTATATTAGTGAGGAAAAAGGAAATATCATGGTGCTTATGTGTTGATTTTTGTGCCCTCAATAAAATAACTATTAAATATAAATTTCCTATTCTCGTCATTGACGAATTATTAGATGAACTTCATGGGGCTGCATATTTTTCCAAATTAGATTTATGATCAGGCTACCACCAAATTCGAGTTGTTGAAAGTGACATACCAAAAATAACCTTTCACACTCGTGAAGGACATTACGAATTCCTGGTAATGTCATTTGGCCTTACCAATGGCCCTTCTTGTAAAATTGAAGATGTGAAAAATTGGCCTATTCCAAAAATCTTATAAGGGTTGTGTGGGTTCTTAGGACTAACAGGCTACTATCACAAATTTGTCAAAGACTATGGCAAAATCGTAACCCCCTTAACAACACTACTTAAGAAGAATGCCTTTTTATGGTCTTCAAAAGCTAAGGAAACCTTTATCGCTTTAAAGAATGCCATGTGTACCACTCTTGTCTTAGCCATGACTGACTTTTTCAAACCATTTATTATTGAGAGCGATGATTCAAGAATAGGAATAGGGATCGTACTCATGGAAGATGAAAAACCCTTGGCCTTCTATAGCAAAGCATTCTCTAAAAAGAATTTAGCACATTCCACATACAAAAAAGAAATGCAAGCCATTGTTCATGCTATCCAATATTGGAGACCTTACCTTATTGACCAACATTTCATTATTCGCACATACCACCATAGTCTAAAGTACCTTCTTAAGCAACGCATAACCACACCAGAACAACAAAAGTGGGTTACCAAACTACTAGGATATGATTACAAAATCATATATAAAAAAGGAAAAGATAACATGGTTGTTGATGCCCTCTCAAGGAAGTTTGAAGAAATTACCCAATTACATGCTTTTTCTTCTCTTATTCCTAAATGGATAAACCAATTCAATGAAGAATGGTTTAAGGACCCTACCACAAACACATTGATTCAACAACTACAACAAAAATCCCCTAGTAAACCTCATTACTATTGGCGAGATAACATACTAAGGTATAAAGGGTGTATTGTGCTCCCCCCCACATACTCCTATCATGAAAATATTTTCCATGAGTTACATGCCACACCCACCGCAGGACACTATGGATTTCTAAAGATGTATAAAAGAGTGACTAAATATTTTTATTGGGTAGGCATGAAGAACACTATCAGGAAATTCCTAAAGGAATGTGAGACCTACCAACGAAAAAAGGAGAGAGAGTGGGTACTCTGAGTCTTTTGCAACCTCTTCCTATTCCAACAAAAATATGGATTGATATTTCCATGGATTTTATTTAAGGTCTTCTAAAATATGCAAGAAAAACAACTATTCTAGTTGTGGTGGATCGTTTATCTAAATATACCCATTTTCCCTGTGGCCCACCCTTATACAACTAGTACCATCGCTCAAATTTTTCTTGATAATATCTTTAAATTACATGGCATGCCTTCTACTATAGTTAGTGATCGTGATCCCACTTTCACTAGCAATTTTTGGAAAGAATTATTTAAATTCCAAGGTACTCAACTTCATATGAGCTCTGCTTACCATCCTCAAACTGACGGTCAAACTAAAGTTGTTAACAAATGTTTGGAAACCTACCTCCATTGTTTTATCACTACTCACCCCCTTCACTAGGTCAAATGACTACTATTAACCGAATGGTGGTATAACACCTCATATCACACTGCCATTAAGATGACCCCATATGAAGCTCTATATGGCCAAACACCACCATCCCTTACCTCTTATATTCCAGGAAGTACCAATGTTCCAGCAGTGGAGATGGAACTTTCTACTCGAGATAACATTCTTTGCACTCTCAAAGAAAATTTACACACAACCCAACACCGTATGAAGCAACAAGGCGGACCAACATCGAATAGAGCGTATTTTTCAAGAAGGAGATATGGTATTCCTTTGCCTTCAACCATATCACCAAACTTCTCTAAAAATCAAGGGTTCTCAAAAGTTAGCCCCCATATGGACCGTATAAAGTTCTACAACTAATTGGGCCAATTGCTTATAAACTTGAGTTGCCTGAGTCATCCAAAACTCACCTAGTGGTCCATGTCTCCTACCTCAAACCAGTAGTAGACACACACTGTTGGAAATTTTTGAGGAGTGTTTGTTGTCATTGATGTCAATTTTTTTTTTGTGTTATGTTTATCATCTTTGAGGATATTAAGTGTTTCTTCCAAAAGCAAGAAGGTCTTGAAAAGTAATAAGTTATAATATTCATTTTTAAATGTTGTATACTTAGGAGGGCTCAAAGAATGAAGATCCAAGGAAGGAACAACAAGTTCAAATTAAATAATAATATTTTATTATTATTATTTTGGATAAAAAATTGAGTTGAAGAAGATCAAGGACCAAGGTGAAAAAGACCCACAAGCAGATTTAATTTAAATTAAAATATTTTAAACTTTGATTAAATTTTTTATTTAAATAATGATGGGTGCTAAGGTTTAGTTTAAATATTTATTTAATATTTAAAATTAATTTTAATATTCAAATTCAATTTAAAATTCGAATACTCTCCGACGTTGGAGTATGCTATGGCTTGCATATAAATAATGCCAAAGTTTGGCATTTGATTTTCATCCATACGATCGATCATTGGCTCATGCAAAAGAAAGAAAGGTCTACATTTTCGCATGTGTGTTTGAGAATAGAAAAGGATAAGACTTCATGGCCTCCGAAACCCACTCGAAGCCCCTCGTAGCTGAGTTGGTAGCCAAGGGTTGCATTAGACGCGTTTGGGAATGCAGGTGCAGGTTCAAATCTTACACACGCTGTTTTATCGAAGGGAAGTTCGTGCTACATTTTTGCACCGTTCGAGGGAGAAGGAAGTAAAAGGCACATTTGTATCTTTTGGATCTTGTGGAGCCACAGAGCCCAGTTGGTGGGTGCGAACGCTGCGGAAGCACTTGGAGGAGAGCCATCGGCGGCTCAAATCCCACCAAGGCCTTTTGGACAACATAATAGAGGTATGCACATTATTTGGGTTGACTTGGCTTGCAAAAAATAAAAAGAGAAAAATATTTTGTTTCCAAAGGTTTATTTTAATTAAGGTTTTTGCATAATTAATTTGGATTATAAGTTGTTTAGGGGAGTTAAAAGGGAAACACAAAACTTTAATTTTTGAGTTGAATTTTTGAGTGATTAAGGAGTTATAAGGTAGTAAGGAAATTTATTATTTTTGATATTGAAGGTTGTTGAATATTATTTTTAAGTTGGAGATTATAAGGTGTGTTTGAGTGTTTTTTTGTATTGAAGAAGTGTTAGAGTGATATTTTTTTCAACTAACCTTTGTGCTTGGCAAGGAAAGTGGTTATAATTGAGACAAGTTTTTAAGGGCACTTCTTCATAAAAAAAAGGAATAGGCACATCTTTCTTGTGAGTGATTGTTGGATGTTGTGAATGCTAAGTTGGAGTGAAAAGGATTGTTTGATAAGCATTGTTGAGTTTGGTTCTTGTATTAATGCTTCAATATTTTTCTAGAATAAAGGTTGAAGATAGAAACTTTGTTTGATAAGCATTGTTGGAAACATTGGTTGAACATGTATGTGCATGATTAGGGTTTGTGAAATAACATGAGTATCATTGTTATGTGAAGTTGTGAACTATATTGAACTAGGGTTTGTAAAAGAACATGAGTATCATTGTTATGTGAAGTTGTGAACTATCTTGAATTAGGGTTTGAAAGATCATGAGTATCATTGTTATGTGAGATTGGTTAACAAGCATTTTTGGAAATATTTGAGTGAGTGTTTATATGTTTGGACTAGGGTTTGTAAGCAAGGAGTATTTATTTGAGTAATTGATTGAGTGGAGTTGATTGAGCCTAGTCAATTTAAAGTGTTGAAGTGATATTTCAAATTCTGTGAAACAAGTTGTTCTATATTCTATATAGCAAATTTGAGGTAAGTCTTGGTGAAGACTTGTTGTGCAGATTGAACAAGTTCTAGTGAGGACTTGTGGAGCATAGTTGTGGCAAGTATTGGTGAAGAGTTGTGGGTAGATTAGCATGATATTTTGTGGAAGCTTACAATGCATATTTGAGGATAAATTTGTGCTAGATTGAAGGACTATGTTTAGTGCAAACTTGAGGACAAATATTGAGCAAATTTGTGCTAGATCGAAGGACTATGTTTAGTGCAGATTTGAGGATAGAGATTGACCAGATTTGTGCTATATTGAAGGACTATATTTAGTGCATATTTGAGGACAAAGATTGAGCAGATTCATGCTAGACCTAAGGACTGTGTTTAGTGTATATTTGAGGATAGAGATTGAGTAGACTTGTGCTAGACTGAAGGACTGTGTTTAGTGTAAATTTAAGGATAGATATTGAGCATATTTGTGCTAGACCGAAGGACTATATTTAGTGTAGATTTGAGGACATATATTGAGCATATTTGTGCTAGACCGAAGGCTTGTGTTTAGTGCATATTTAAGATAAAGTTGAGAGTAAGCTTTGGAGGTGACAGAGTATAGAGGACGATAGTCTCCAATGGATAGATATCCATTAGCTAGAATAGTGAAGATAGGTCTTCTGAGTGAGGACAAGAGTCTTTAGTGGATAAAGATTCATAAGCCAGTGTAGTGGAGGTAGCAGTTATTCTAGGAGATCATCAGCCAAAGCTAAGGAGGAAGAGTTCTCCTATGGATAGTGATCCACGAACTTGATTAGGGGATTGGTGTCTCCTTTGGACAGAGGTCCATAAACATTGTAATAGGAAAAGGATTCCCAAGAGATTTGTTGAGAAAATTTTAGTGAAATATTTTTCCGTGGAGTAGTCCACATTGGGTGAACCACGTTAAATTGGTGTCTCTATTGTGTGTGGTGATTTATGCATTACTTTGATTATTGCTATTGATACTACTATTGATACATTGCATAATATTAATTGTGAAAGAAAAGTAAAAAGTGGTCTTATACGATTCACCCCACCTCTTAGTATAGGCTTGTGTTCTTCAATTAGTATCAGAGCGGGTTCCTTCGAAAGAGTTTAACAACTTGAAGGAAAAGCTTACAAGAACACAGATGGATTCTTAGAGTGGATCCTCAAAGGCACAAGAAGAGTTTCTATGAAGACAAGACAAGTAAGTACTCAGCTGATAATAATGATGGTTCCTCACATAATGATAGAGATGAAGTTCTATATTTGGAAAAAGGAAAAGAAGTTGTTAGGAAAGTAACACCAATAATCCTTAAATGTTTTAGATGTGGTAACTTTGGTCATCTTGAGGATAGTTGTAAAAAGAGTGGTTTTAGTTTCAATGATGAAGAATATGAAGATACACTTGAAGGACCGGAAGAGAAACTTCTTATTGCACTAGAAGAAGAAGGAGGTGATCCAGAATAAGACAAGTAAGAAAAGAATGAAGATATTTTCAAAGGCAAAAAAATAAAGGAAGAATTAGAGAAGGGAGAAGTTGATCTTGAGGGAGAGCTTGTTCATGCTCTTGATGCATTAAAGAAGGTAAGAAAGCAAAACTCCCAACTTAAGCTTTAGTTTCAAGAATGTGATGAAGAGAAAAGAAAGCTTCTAGAGGATCTAAATAAGTCAATGGCTAAGAAAAGGAAGTTCAGAGATATGTTAGAAGCAAATATCTTATAATGTGAAAGGTTGGAGTATGAAGTAGCTTCACTAAGGAAGGAAGTGAAAGAGTCTATGGACAGGTTACAAAGGTTTGGGAAAAGATCAAAGAATTTGGATAAAATTATTAAAACACAAAAACCTACATTAAGCAAAACAGGTCTTGGTTTTGAATAGGTACAAAAGAAACAAAAAGAAGAGAAAGTGAGACTTCTAAGGAAGAGTTGGACAATAGAAAGTTCAACAAGGAAAAAAACAATTCACAAATGAGGAACATATGGAACAAAAACTAGCACAAGATAAAAGAAACTAAAAGACTAATGAGGTCAAGGCAAGGCAATTTCAATGGACGATGCTTCTCATGTCATAGGTTTGGGCACAAAAATTCACAGTGCAGGACACATGAAAGACATGAATATGGGAACTTCAGGAACAAACAACTATTTCAAGGGTATTCCTACTCTTGTAATCAGTTTGGTCACAAGGCAATGGATTGCAGGGTTCATGACAAGAATAGATATGGCTTCACTAGGAGAAATCCCAAGACATTTGCACCTCAAAGGAATAATAACATTAAGTGTTATAAGTGCAATAATGATGGACATACAACAAAGTGGTGTAGAGCAGAGATTCCAGAGACCAGCATGAACAAGAATAGTCTGAAGAATCAAAATGATCAGATGAGGAGGAAAGTAGCCAAAGGAAAAGAGTAGTGCATGTTGGGGGTAGAAATACTCCCACCCCAGAATTAACCACCTCAAGAGGAGGTGGGGGAGGGGCTAAGCTAAGAGTTTCATTCTTAGTCCCGAGCCCCAAAGGTGACCCTTTGCCATTAATGTCAAAGGAGGAGAGATTTGAGTAAGGGGGAGATATTTGAGTTAGGAGGAAATAAAATGGTTTAGGAAATGGTAAAAAGTAATTGGGTTACCATCAATGACAAAGGGGGAGATTGTTGGAAATTTTGAGTAGTGTTTGTTATCATTGACGTCAAAAGCATTTTTGTGCTATGTTTGTCATCTTTGAGGACATTAAGTGTTTCTTACAAAAGCAAGAAGGTCTTGAAAAGCAATAGGTTATAATATTTATTTTTAAATATTATATACCTAGGAGGGCTCAAAGAATGAAGATCCAAGGAAGGAAAAACAAGTTCAAATTAAATAATAATATTTTATTATTATTATTTCGGATCAAAAATCAAGTTGAAGAAGATCAAGGACTAAGGTGAAAAGACCCACAAGTAGATATAATTTAAATTTTAATTTTAATTTAAATAATGATGGGTGCTAAGGTTTAATAAAAATATTTATTTAATATTTAAATTTAATTTTAATATTCGAATACTCATTGACGTTGGAGTATGCTATGGCTTGCATATAAATAATGCCAAAGTTTGGCATTTTATTTTCATCCATGCGATCAATCATTGGCTCGTGCAAAAGAGAGAAAGGCCTGCATTTTCATATGTGTGTTTGAGCATAGAAAATGACAAGACTTTATGGCCTCCAAAATCCACTTGAAACCCCTTGTAGCTGAGTTGGCAGCCAAGGGTTGCATTAGACATGTTCGGGAATGCTTTGGTTCTTGTGGAGCCATGCAACCTAGTTGGTGGGTGTGAGCGGTGCGAAAGCTCTTGGGGAAGAGCCATCGGCAACTCGAATCTCGCCAAGGCCTTTTGGGCAACATAATAGAGGTATGCGCATTATTTGGGTTGACTTGGCTTGTGAAAAATAAAAAGGGAAAAATATTTTATTTCCAAAGGTTTATTTTAATTAAGGTTTTTGCATAATTAATTTGGATTATAAGTTGTTTAGGGGAGTCAAAAGGGAAATGCAAAACTTTAATTTTTGAGTTGAATTTTTGAGTGATTAAGGAGTTATAAGGTAGTAAGGAAATTTATTATTTTTGATATTGAAGGTTGTTGAATATTATTTTGAAGTTGGAGATTATAAGGTGTATTTGAGTGTTATTTTTGTATTGAAAAAATATTATTGAAGAAGTGTTAGAGTGATATTTTTGTCATCTAACCTTTGTTCTTGGCAAGAAAAGTGGTTATAATTGAGACACGTTTTTAAGGGCACTTCATCAAACAAAAAGGAATAGGCACATCTTTCTTGTGAGTGATTGTTGGATGTTGTGAATGCTAAGTTGGAGTGAAAAGGATTGTTTGGTAAGCATTGTTGATTTTGGTTCTTGTATTAATACTTCAAGATTTTTCTAGAATAAAGGTTGAAGATAGAAACCTTGTTTGATAAGCATTGTTGGAAATATTGGTTGAACATATATGTGCATGATTAGGGTTTGTGAAAGAACATGAGTATCATTGTTATGTGAAGTTGTAAACTATCTTGAACTAGGGTTTGTAAAAGAACATGAGTATCATTGTTATGTGAAGTTGTGAACTATCTTGAATTAGGGTTTGAAAGATCATGAGTATCATTGTTATGTGAGATTGGTTAACAAGCATTGTTGGAAATATTTGAGTGAGTGTTTATATGCTTGGACTAGGGTTTGTAAGCAAGGAGTATTTATTTGAGTGATTGATTGAGTGGAGTTTATTGAGCCTAGTCAATTGAAAGTGTTGAAGTGATAGTAAAAATTTTGTGAAACAAGTTGTTCTATATTCTAATTTGATTTGAGAAAGAGATTGGAAGTGATTGAGCATTGTGATGAGTGTGAAGCATATTGAGTCTCTAAAAATTCTCTATATGTTTATGTGAGATTGGATAAGTTTGATTTAGGACTTGTTGAGAAAAATTGAGATAAGTCTTGGTGAAGACTTTTTGAGCAGATTGAACAAGTTCTAGTGAGGACTTGTGGAGCAGAGTTGAGGCAAGTCTTGGTGAAGACTTGTGGATAGATTAGTGTGAGCTTTTGTGGACGATTACAATATAGATTTGAGGACAGATTTGTGCTAGACCAAAGGACTGTGTTTAGTGTAGACTTGAGGATAGAGATTGAGAAAATTTATGCTAGATCGAAGGACTACATTTAGTGCAGATTTGAGGACAAAGATTGAGCAGATTTATGCTAGATCAAAGGACTGTGTTTAGTGCAGATTTGAGGACAGAGATTGAGTAGATTTGTGCTAGATCGAAGGACTATGTTTAGTGCAGATTTGAGGATAGATATTGAGTACATTTGTGCTAAACCGAAGGACTGTGTTTAGTGTAAATTTGAGGACAGAGATTGAGCATATTTGTGCTAGACCGAAGGACTATGTTTAGTGCAAATTTGAGGATAGATATTGAGCAGATTTGTGCTAGACCGAAGGACTGTGTTTAGTGCATATTTGAGACAAATCTAAGAGCAATATTTGGAGGTGATAGAGTATAGAGGACGACAATCTCCAGTGGATAGAGATACATTAGCTAGAGTAGTGAAGACAAGCCTTCTAAGTGAGGACAAGAGTATTCAGTGGATAGAGATCCATAAGCTAGTGCAGTGGAGGCAACAATTCTTCTAAAATATCACCAGCCAGAGCTAAGGAGAAAGAGTTCTCTTGTGGATAGTGATCCATGAACTTGATTAGGGGATTGGTGTCTCCTTTGGACAAAGGTCTTGTTGTGGCTTCTCCACAACTAGCCCCAAGAATTGGGGACCCACCTTTTGTTTGTTTGATATTGGAGGTCTTTGGTTGCTTTTGAGCGATCATTTTTGATAAGCACTTCTTCATGGATGTTGCAAGGTAGTTTTTCAAGGTCCCTTAATTCGGAGGTCTCCTGATCTTGTTGAAGGAAGTTCACCTTTGGAGTTTGAGTGGAATCATAAGTAACATATCTTGCATTTCAGATCCATTCAGAGAGTGCTCGTGTTAGTTGGGTTTTGTTTTTTGAGTTTAATATGGTGATGTTTTTATTAATGATAATGTTTAGACATTAGGTTAATTAAAACATAGAACTTTAACCAACTAAAATGAGTTAAATAAACTCTTGTATATATTTATATGAAATTAAAAAGAAAAAATGAAATGCATTTGACAAAACATAAAGTAAATTCATAAAATATTGATGTAGATGCCCACATGGCCTTCGTCTACCCATATAAAGTAAAAGGCTATTGCTTTAATTTCCTTTATATAGTGGATGCATGATTTCATGCCTATAATTTAATTTTATGGACTAACTATGGTGTTTGCACTGTGGTGTACACAGGTAGGCGACGACGTCAGGATGGGCACCGTTAGTTCGATGTAAGGTTTTGACCCTATGGTAGCGTTCATGGTAGCAGGCGATGGTTTTAGGCAAAAACATAGCATAGCGCAGGTTTCGATAGCGTCGATAAAATTAACGCGGACATCCCGAAGGGCTCGATTGATGGCGGCTAATCGATGACAATAGAGATGACATATGTTTGAATGGATAATACATCTATACCATCGATCAGATAAGGGCTTAATTGGCAGTCATTGGGCAGCAACATGATGTGGGTGCGTGAAGGATCAAACAACAGGTTCAAAAGGCCAAGGCCATCACAGTAGTAGACCTCACGGTTCAGATCCGAGGGTGATAGAAGCTTATCCAGCCAACAAACACAAAGGCTAGGAAATAAGGTATAGACCACATCATCATCTATGAGGTGTTTGTAAGCACAGGTTTTCGAGGACGATAAATACAACATATACAAATCATATGGTGATAAGGAGGCCACATAAAGTAGTTCAAACATGCAGATCATACCCGTTTGACAGGTCGAATTCTAATGAAACGAGGGCAGAAAGGAGCGCGTGGCACAGTTGCTATTTGTAGTTAGTAGAACTCTTTGAATAATGCACAGGAAATAAGCTTTGATTAATATCAACTAACTTAGCTTAGAAAAATTAAGCTAGTTATATAGATTACATAACAACTGCTTTAGCATATAATACACTAACAATACACGTTAGGAGAAACGTGTAGCTAACTATTAATATAAGTAGAGAGTTCTAACTAAATATTTGACTTAGAATATTTAGGTATTTACTCTAGGTTAACCAGTAGATATTTAGAACAGTAAATATCTCATGGTATGTAGTAAAAAGTAAATGTAATAATCTATGTAGTATAATGCAATATGCTACCTATTTTACCCTAACATCCCCCCTTTATTACATTACTTTGATATACAAAGTCTACTTCGAAACAACTCAAATTTGACATGTCCAAGTGCCTTTATGAAGATGTCAGCAACCTGTTCATTAGTGGGAATGCATTGAAGCTTGATCCTATTTTTATGAACTTCACCACGAATGAAATGACAATTTGTGTCAATATGCTTTGTGCGTTCATGATGGACTAGATTCTTGACCAAGTTCAAAACACCTGAGTTGTCACAAAACATGTGAATAGGAAGTTTCTTTGGTAGGTCCATGGTAGCCAAGATGTGACTTAACCATATCGCTTCACACACAGCTCCACGTGCAACATGATATTCTACCTCAATTGAAGATAAAGCAACCACCTGTTGCTTTTTACTATGCCATGAGACAGGACCAGATCCAAGATGAAATACATATCCTGATGTTGATTTTCTATTATCAAGGGATCCAACATAGTCAAAGTCAGTGTAACTTTGTAAGAAGAATGAGTTATTCTTCTTATACTCTAGACCATAATCTACACTACCCTGAATGTAGTGAAGAACCCTTTTAGCTGCTTTCCAGTGTGAGACCTTTGGTTCCTACATGAACCAAGAAATATAGTTTACAACATATGTAATATTTGGTCTAGTATTGGTCAGATAGATGAGGCTTCTAATCATCTATCGATATAGCATGCCATATACCCGTGGTGAGTCATCATACCATGATAACTGAAGCCCTGATTCCATCGATGTTGCTTTGGGCTTACAATCAATCATACGATATTTTTCTACTAAAGTCTTGGCATACTTTTTCTTAGTCACCCTAAGATGATTCTTCTTCTGTTCTATCTCAAGGCCAAGATAGTAGTGGAGAAGTCCAAGATCTATCATATCAAATGACTCTTTCAAGTTATCTTTCACGATGTTAATCAATTTCTCTGAATTGCCAGTGATGATTAGATCATCTACATATAGTACAAGAATCACTATTTCAAAACATGTGTTCTTGATATAGAGATTTGCATATTATGGACTTCTCTTAAATTCGTGCTATAGTAGGTGACTATCCATTTTGATGTACCATGCTCTTAGGGATTGTTTTAGCCCATATAATTATTTGACCAATTTGTAAACATGTTGCTCATGGTCTTCATCAGAAAATCCTGGAGGTTGAGTCATGTATACCTCTTCTTTTAAGTCACCATTTAGAAAGGCACTTTTTACATCCATCTTATGTAATTTCCATCCGAATTGTGCTGCCATAGCATAAAGAACTCAAATGGTGGTCATCCTTGCATTGGGTGCACAGGTTTCCTCATAATCAAGGCCTTCCTTTTGAGCATAGCCCTTTGCCACAAGACGGGCCTTATGCTTGTCTATGGTACCATATGCCTTATATTTGACTTTGTAAACCCATTTGTAGCCTATGGGCTTCTTTCCTTTAGGAAAATCGACCAGATTCCATGTTTTGTTTTTAATGAGGGATTTATGTTCATCATCCATAGCTACCTTCCACTGAGGCTGACTAAGTGCTTCATCAACTATAGAAGGTTCATTTTCATTATATGAAGACATGTAAACCCTCTCCTCATAAATTTCCTTATCATTTCCACTTTCTAAATCTCTATCAACAGAAAGATCTTGAAAATTTGCACAAAGATCATCAACTGAAGTAGATGCTTTTGTCATTCTCTGTCGAGACATGCTTCGTGTCTTTGGACAATTGAGAGTGAGATCTAGTGGTGAAGTGAGTTTGGAATCTCTCATAGTACTTGTATACCATTTAGGAGGCTTTTTCTATTGTGGAGGAGGAAGTGGTTGTTGCTCCTCATCATCCAGGTATACTAATGTAGTGTTAGGTGTGAAAGCTTCATCAAACACTACATCTCTACTAACATGTATTTTCTTGGTGAATGGATCTATCAATCGATAGCCTTTTGAAAATTCATCATATCCAAGAAAAACACATTGTAGGGTCTTCTCATCTAACTTCTTTATTTTCTCCTTAGGTATATGCATAAAAGCCTTACACCCAAATACTTGTAGATGAGATATGGAGGGTTTCATTCCACTCCATGCTTCCTGAGGAGTCATACCTTCAAGAGCCCATGTGGGTGCCCTATTTAGAAGATATAATGCAGTTGTTACAACTTCAACCCAGTAAATGTGCTCAAGATTGGCTCCCTTAAGCATACATCGAACCATTTCCATAATGGAACGATTTATTCTCTCAACAACACCATTTGACTGAGGAGAATAGGTTGTTGTTAACTGTATTTTTATCCCATATTTATATAAAAATGAGGAAAATTCTTTTGATGTGTATTCCCTCCCTCGATTTGAACGGAAGTTCTTTATGAAACATCCAAATTCTTTCTCAAAAAGCTTCTTGAACTGCTCAAAATAGTCAAATGCTTCAGACTTCAACTGTAAGAAAAAGACCCACATTTTTTGTGAGTGATCATCTACAAACAATTGAAAATACCTTTTTCCTCCACAACTAGTAGACATAGGACCACACAAATCTGTGTGAACTAACTCCAAAGGTACTTTAGCTCAAAAAGAGCTAGGTTCAAAATGTACTCTATGTTGCTTTCTTGACAAGCAATCTGAGCACACTGGAAAAGTAGAAAGAGTAGGCAGTCCTTTCACCATTTGATATTTACTGAGTTCTAGTAAATACCTTGAACTTAGATGCCCAAATCTCTTATGCCATAGAGAAGTGGCCTCTTTTGTGGTTATTGCCATTGTAGTATATGTGGAGGTAATGCATCTAAGACAAACAAACCATGTTTGTATGAACCTGTTGCTATCTATTTTCTTTTCTGAGTGATAAAGCAACGTTTCTTTTCTTTCTCCACTTTGAAATTGACATTCATGTTATTGTCCAAGATTTGTGGAACTGACAATAGATTATTTTTCAATCCTAGTACATAAAGAACTTTTTAAATCTTACATTCTCCATCTGGAAGGGAGATATAAACATTTCCTTCTCCCTAAAAATTAATAGGTCTGATAATCAGCAATGGTTAGCGGTCTACCTTCTCGAGCCTCAAATGTTTTAAACCAGGACTTATCACCAGTCATATGTTTACTAGCACCTGAATCTATGTACCAAACAATATCCTTTTGAGGGGAATCTGTATGTGTCATGAGAACTTTGTGTGCTCGTTCAAAGTTCGAACTAGAATCTTCAGCGACAACATGTCCTTGTTGTTGTTTGTTCTTGTTCTTTGGTTTGCCTTTGCCCTTATTTTTTCCTTGTTCATTAGGCAATTTGTTCTTAAACCATCTTTTGGTTTCATGAGTGTCCTTATCACAAGTTTTACAATACTGCTTCTTATTCTGAATCTCTTTGCCTTTACCCTTGTATTTGTTAGAAGAAGATCCTTTCTATTGATTCCACTTTTTCTTTCCACTTTTCTTGTTTGAGAAAAGTGCATTGTTGGATGCCTCATCTCTTTGGAGTTGATTAGCTTCTTCAGTTTGAAGAAAATTTACCAACTCTACAAAAGTCACTGTCCTTCCAGAGACTTGTAGTGAAGTGATCAAAATTCTATAGGAGTTTGGAAGAGCCCTTAAAATGATTGAGGTCAGGACATTGTCTTCCACTTTTTCTCCTAAGGCTTACAAGTTTGTTTTTATATCTGCAACTCTGCAGAGGAATAGCTCTACTGTCTCTCCAGATTTCATATGAAGAGTATGAAGCTGTGTTTGAAGGTTAATAATTGTTGATTGATTCTTTCCTTTAAAAATGGTAGATAAGAAATTCCATGCCTCTTTACCATTTTTAGCTTCACTTATATGAGGTTGTATGTCATCAGTAATAGCTAGCAAGATCAATAAGAAAACTCTTTTATCATTTTTATCATAAGTTGTATGATCTGCTCCTGCTGATGTGGGTCTAGAATCAGTGCCATCCACTATTCCCCACATCTCCTCTACAGTTAAAATGGATTTCATATTAGTTTTCTATGCAGAATAATTTAAACCTTTGAGCAGTTGGCTCTCATTGAGATACTTGTTGATCATGGCCATGGTGAAGGTTTCAAATTGATATGATTAAGATGACTTTATCTTGCAGTATACCCTCAAAAGAGTATATGGAAGATTTTTAATTTACTCTTTAATATATTTAATGGCACTTGCCTTAAAACCCTTAACAAGGGATAAAAAGTTTGAGGAAATTAAGCCAAAAAAAATAGAGCAAATTAAAGTGGTAGGTTTTGAAAGACTTCTGATTGTGCGCTCTAGGATATTTAATGGCACCTGCCTTAACACCCTTCAAGAAGGATGGAAAGTTTGAGGAAATTAAGCCAAACAAAGAGAGTTAATCAAGGTGTTTGGATTTTGGTCTTTGATGGGGAGCAAAAAAAAATTGACTTTGTTTTAACCTGTGCAAGGTGTAGCACGATTTTGAGTGAAGTTTGGGTTTTGTGAAATGCTTCTTCAATGTTCTATCTGATTGTTTAATTGCACACAAAAAGGATGATTGTTAGTGCAATAATCAAAACAAGAGAGCAACCCAGATTATTATCACTCTAGGTGTCGGATGCAATCGAAAATGCACCTAGTCTAGTCAATTTTTTAAGAAAAGGTGTCGAGTACAATTGAGAATGCACCTTTCTTGCTTTGAAATATCCCCCCTTTTCTCTTTACAATTTTGCAAAAAAGTAGAATCACAAAATATGACTTCTATCCCCCCTTAATTTTTACAAAATTGAAAATTCGAGCACTCCTTTCAATACAAGTCGACACACGACCCGCGTTTGAAAGGCTTCTAGACCAGTCGACACACGACTTTGGTTTTTGTCTTCAACACTCAAGCATGAGGAGCAAAGAATAGGTTCAAAAATTCTTCTCAAGTTTACAATAAAATTTGCAATTTTATGTCTTATATCTCCTTTTTGAAGGAGAAAACAACAACAAATATTTGGTTTGTTGCAAAACAAATGACCTTTGTCCTTGCCCAATTTTGAAGTGTTTTGGTTTTGCAATAGAATATAAAGTTCCTATGTCTCTTTATCTCCAAAAAAAATAAAATTGGGAGAAAACTATAGGGATTTTGAGTAGTTTATTGAAAAAAGGTTGGAAGAAAAACCTCTATGTGATGCAACCAAAGTCTTAATCTCTTTGTCTCTATATCTCCAATTTGTGAAGAAAACTAAAGAAATGGTTTTGCTTGATTTTGAGATGGCAAATTTCTAGGTTTGAATACTAAAAAAAATATTTTAATGATTAAAACTTTATATAATATAGGTATTTGGGGAAAATAAAATCATCTAATTATTTTTGAAAAAAAATGATTTAATTTATCCAAACACACTAAATTATATATAAAAAAAAAAAATTAAAATATTGAATAAACCTTAGAATAATAAAAGTTGCACCTTTTTGTTGGAGAGTCTTTTCGCATTCGAAAAAAGATGCTGCGCCCAACTTCGAACATAGGACCTCATGGGCTCGAATGATCGAACAAACTAGTAGGCTACACAATGACTTTGAAACCAAGGAGGTATTACATCATATTTGAATAATACTTTCGAACGGAGTGTCAAAAAAAAATTAACGAATCTCTTCAAAGCAGTGCGCGTGGGGTTCGATCCCCCCGATCATGCGTGCTACAACAAATAACTCTTGCCACTGCGCTCCAGGGTGCAGAAAAGAAGGGAGAAGGAGGGCCCACCTTATGTTTCAATGTGGGCTCCGTGATTTTTTTTTTAAATGGGGAATTTTGTCCCACATTTATCTTGCTGGTGCAGGATGTAGGGTTTAAGAAACCCAATACTCCCCCTTTCTAGCGACTACCTTCAGGCAGTCAAAAAACCACTATTTTATTACTTGATGGAGAGAACCTTTACCCTACCACGTGTCTTGCCAGATCCTAGTCAACTGCCAACTCAACGTCTAGGTGGCTGTGCAGTCCACCTTCGGTTTCTATGCCATCCAATTTCCTGCCATGGAGGGCATTCCTGCCCTCTCGTGGTGATGGGCCAGTCACCATCATCGAAGAATATCTTCGATGGTCGGCCATATGAGGATGCGTATGCCCTCTTGAGATGATCAGCCAATTACCGTCAGAGACTGTCCCTATGCTGCGGGAAGCGTGAGGGTGCTCTTGCCCTTGAGGTGCTCCCGTGGGCTATCGATGGACCCACTGTTGGGATCGTCGGCTAGGGTAATGGAGCCCTTCAGTGTTCGTGATCACAGTCGGGGGAATTAATATCCCCTACCTCAAGATCCATGCTCGGTGCTGTGGGCTCTAGCCTTTGCGGGGATAGTCCTCCTGAGACAGAGGTGGCCCAAAAAAATTGGGAATATCCCACCTCCTCTACCTCTATGTAATTTAATCAAAACAATACATCAAACTATAGGAGAAAAAAAAATTAAAGTCACCAGTTGTCTTCACCTTCTCCAACAGAACGAAGGTGTGCCTTCGCCTTCTCTAGCGAAACGAAGGTTTCCCTATGCCCACTCTTCCTCTCTCCTACTCCCTCCGACTCTGATGCCAATGTAGTTAGTAGAACTCTCTGAATAATGCAAAGGAAATAAACTTTGATTAATATCAACTAACTTAGCTTAGAAAAATTAAGCTAGTTATATAGATTACATAACAACTGCTTTAGCATATAATACACTAACAATACACGTTAGGAGAAACGTGTAGCTAACTATTAACCTAAGTAGAGAGTTCTAACTAAACAACTAACCTAAATATCTGACTTAGGATATTTACTCTAGGTCAACCAGTAGATATTTAGAACAGTAAATATCTCATGGTATGCAGTAAAAAGTAAATGTAATAATCTATGTAGTATAATGCAATATACTACCTATTTTACCCTAACACTGTTGAATGATATCATCGGCATTTTTACAGTGTGGCAGAGCATTTACAATGAGCGGGAATAAGAAGACCCCACTCGAGTAGATTTTGACTGCACCAACACAGCGAAGCAAAGTGATGCATTTGACATTTGTGCAACGAGGGACCAAGCTATGAAATGGAGGGTCGGTGATGGTGACGTCAACAACGATTTGCAAAAAAGAACCAGTCGTGGTAGCCATCACGGTAGTGCGTAGGCATTGACAAAGCGACTTGGCAATGATAGTTTCAAACGTCGGGATGGTGAAGCACGAGTACTCACATAGACAAGGGCGAGCATTTCAGGAGACTAGGCACTGCGCTCATTTATGTAGCCCGCATATGTTATAAAGCACGTCACAAAGATGAAACAATATGAAATTCTATGTAAGACACATGGGTACATTGAGCAAGGTTTACCAGGGATTTACGTAGTGATAAACAAATAAACCACAAGATGAAAATGGGTCAACGATCAACACACTGGGATGTAGTACACATCAAACACCGTGTAAAACGTGGAAGATCCTTGGTCAGTATCGAGTAAATTCATAGAAGAGGAGGTCAAACACGGCGTAATCGATGGACGCGTATGTGACAACAGCGTGGCAATCACCAAAAATTAGAAGCGGGGTTAGATAATGGGTATGCACAAGCAGAATTCGTCAACACAACGAGCCCCATAACAGTAGCTAGGAATTTGTCAGTGTGACAGTATGCAGTCAATAAACCCACAACATCTTATCAAAATAGTGAAACCCTAACCCTAACGGGTGCACCATAAAATCATATAATGACGAACAATTTTTTTTTTGTCGAGAAGCATCAGAGCAGGGTTAATCGTGAGGCAGTTTAGTGGGAGTGCACACACCGTCTGGACTCATCCGCGTATGTCAACCATGAACGTCCTTAGAAGTTTTGGTGAAAACATGGTCGGGAGGTCAGTTTTGAGCATGTTAATCATAGTATATCATATTACTGTATCAACCTTGTATGTTCATTTATTTAACCATGCTTGTATATTGAGAGAAAGTTATTTATATTTTGGGCTATAGGAGCATGGTAGCCATAGGGTACAACGCCCAAGTTTGGGTTTGTTTAAAGGCCTTGGAATATATTATATAAATATGAGGGAGTCATAAGGAATTTTTAAAGTTTAAATTTATTGTACATATTATATAATATGAGGGAGTCATAAGGAATATTGAAAACTTAAATTTTATTTTGTATGTTATATAATATGAGAGAGATGTAAAGGTGGATTTTATTTTCTTTAATGATGTTAAAGGGAAGGGTATAAAGAAAAAGTGATTTTGTTTTCATTATTATTATTATTTTTTAACATCATAAAGAATAGAGAAGTTGAAACAAAGGAGGTAATGACGAAGCTTTAAAAGCCCAATGGGATCATTGTACAAGGGGCTGGAAATTTTTGTAACCAAGGAGATTTTTGGAATATGAGGCTTTCATTTTGGCAAGAGCAACCTTTGTGAGCAAAAACCAAAGCGAGATTATGTCTAAGACTATTGTTTTACTGTGTATCTTTTTCTGCATTATTTTCTGCTTATATCTATTTGTTTATGCCATGAAATGGGTTGCAATAGGTGAATGCTAAATATAATGCAAGTTTATTTTATCCTTTGAGTCTCGCACTTGGTCTAATCTGATTGTGCTTGTGTTGTAGGTCCGTTAGGTCAAGTTGTTTTAGATTTATCTCACAACTTGGGGTTTTGCAGGGAGGGGATTGCTAACCAAATTTGATGTCATTTGTTTTTCCAGCTAACCTTGTAGATTTTGTTTTTGTTCTTGTACTTAGAATGAATATTTAATATTCCTTTTAGTTGCATATTTTTGATTCTGGTCCATTCCATAATTTTTGTTTGTTCCATTCTGGTCCTTCCATAATTTTTGTATTATTTTATTTTCTATTCTGGCCAGTTCTAGAATTTTTGTTTAAGTTTTCATTCTGGTCCATTTTCCAGAATTTCTTGTTTTATTTCTGGTTCATTTGCTTCTATTCTAATCCTTATCCAGAATTTTTGCACCTCCAAATACATCAATTTGATTTTTAGATAAAACACTGGTTTAGGACGGTTACTAACACCAAATTTACACTCAGACAGATAAGGCAAATGAACACTAACATTCTAACTTGCTAACTTGTACTAACACCAAATTCTAACATAGGGATAGTGGAACACCTACAATGAAGATAAAATGAATCCACTAACCTTAAAATGAATCTCACATTAAAGGAATGGATTTTTAAAATGAAGTGGATTATTCCATGCACTTTTACATTTGAAATATTTCTAATTTGAAGATAAAAAGGGTTTACTAACTGGGATTCAGGGTAGACCATTTTAATATCAAGAGCACTAAAAGGAATCAATCTTTTGCACTTTGGATGTTTTGAAGATCGTGATTACTAAGCAATGTTTGAAAGGAACCATAAAGGCCCCTTGTTAACTATCACTTGCATGTTTTGAGTTATTCTGGTACACATATGTTTTATTTTATATGAATGTTTGCTTACCAAAACCTTGGAGAAATGAATGAGTCTTATTTAATTTCTTTGCAAGAGAGAGTTTTCAATTCAATACTCTATTTGTGGTGATCATTTTGCAATAGGGCAAAATATTCACTCAACAGGTCCATAAACATTGTAATAGGGAAAGGATTCCCAAGAGATTTGTTGAGAAAATTTTAGTGAAATATTTTCTCCGTGGAGTAGCCCACATTTGGTGAACCACGTTAAATTGGTGTCTCTATTGTGTGTGGTGATTTTTGCATTACTTTGATTATTGTTGTTGATATTGCTATTAATACATTGCATAATATTGATTGTGAAAGAAAAGTAAAAAGTGGTCTTATACTATTCACCCTCCCTCTCAGTATAAGCTTGTGTTCTTCAATTGGTATCAGAGCGAGTTCTTTTGAAAGAGTTTAACAGTTTGAATGAAAAACTTACAAGAATACATATGGATTCTTAGAGTGGATTATCAGGAAATTCAGCACCATTGTTCAATGGGAACAATTATACACTATGGAGCACAAGGATGAAGTTTCATCTAATGGCACTTGGAAATGAAGTGTGGGAAGTAGTAGAAAATGGATACACACCACCAACAACTCCACCTACAGATAAATATGGTAAGCTTCTACATCATTATAATTCAAGAGCAATGAATGCAATTCAAAAGGGCTTACATGAAATAGAGTTTATAAAGATTATGCATTGCAAATCAACAAAAGATATTTGGGATAAGTTGTAAGGCATATATGAAGGAGATAAAAAGGTCAAAAGGGTAAAGTTGTAAAATTTCAAGAGAGCATTTGAAGACCTAAAAATGAAGGATGAAGAAAATATTGCAGAATATCTACTTCGTGTGGATGAGGTTGTTAGCTCCATGCAAGGACTTGGGCTTGAAGTTTCATAACCTGATGTGTGTGATAAGATTCTAAGGTCACTCCCAAAAAGGTTTAGTGAAAATATTTCATCTATAGAAGAGTCAAAAGATATTGATCATTTGACAAGATATGAATTACATGGCATTCTCACAACATTTGAGATAAGAATAAAAGATGAACCTATTCCCTAGAAAGAAGCAACATTTAAAGCCATTAAGAAGACTAAGGGTAAGAAGTCAAATTCAAGAAATGAGTTATCCAGTGATGAAGAAACCAATTATGGTAGAAGAAACAAGGACTCAAGAAAATATAAAGGTACGAAATCAGTTAGATGTTTTAAATGTGGAAAATATGGTCACTATGCATCTGATTTTCTAGAAGTTGGAAATAGTAGTGGTGATGAAAAACAAGATCATAGGAATAGGGAATTAGAAAAATATAGGTACCAAAATAAAGGTAAGGATGGACAAGGTACACAAGGAAAGAAGTTCTTTCAAAGGCACAAGAAGATTTTCTATTCAGACAAGGCAAGTAAGTACTCAACTGATAGTGATGATGGTTCCTCAGATAATGATAGATATGAAGTTCTATTTTTGGCAAAAGGAAAAGAAGTTGTTAGGAAAGGAACACCAATAATCCTCAAATGTTTTAGATGTGGTAACTTTGGTCATCTTGAGGATAGTTGTACAAAGAGTGGTTTTAGTTTCACTAATGATGAATATGAAGATACACTCGAAGGACCATAAGAGAATCTTCTTATTGCACTAGAAGAAGAAGGAGGTGATCCAAAAGAAGACAAGTTAGAAAAGAATGAAGATGTTTTCAAAGGCAAACAAATAAAGGAAGAATCAAAGAAGGGAGAAGTTGATCTTGAGGGAGAGCTTGTTCATGCTCTTGATGCATTAAATAAGGTGAGAAAGCAAAACTCCCAACTTAAGATTTAGTTTCAAGAATGTGATGAAGATAAAAAAAAGCTTATAGAGGATCTAAATAAGTCAATGGCAAAGACAAGGAAGTTCAAAGATAGGTTAGAAGCAAATATATTAGAATGTGAAAGGTTGGAGTATGAAGTAGCTTCACTAAGGAAGGAAGTGAAAGAGTCTAAGGACAGGTTACACAGGTTTGGGAGAAGCTCAAAGAATTTGGATAAGATTATCAAGACATAAAAACCTACATCAAGCAAAATAGGTCTTGGTTTTGAATAGGTACAAAAGAAACAAAAAGAAGAGAAAGTGAGACTTCTAAGGAAGAGTTGGACAATAGAAATTTCAACATGGAAAGGAACAATGCACAAATTAGGAACATATAGAACAAAAACCAACACAGGATAAAAGAAACTAAAAGACCAATAAGGTCAAGGAAAGGTAATTTCAATGGATGATGCTTCTCATGTCACAGGTTTGGGCACAAAGCTTCACAGTGCAGGAAACATGAAAGACAGAAATATGGGAACTTCAGGGAACAAAAAAAATTTCAGGCCCTATTTTTTCGGAGATATTTTCGGAGCTATTTTTAGAGGCGTTGGACGGATTCCCATGATTGGTGCGTATGGGTGGTTTTAGCCCATGGTATTGTACCCACAATATGCTAATACCATGTTGTGGTTTAGGGTTGTAAGAGTTTCCTTTATATTGATTGTAATGTCCCATTACGAAAAAGGAGTGAATAATAATATCAAAGGAGGTGTGGCTCTTGTTTGCTGGAGTAGCCTATATTGGGTGAACCAGGGTAAATCTTGTGTGTTCTATGTGCATTATTTATTGTGAGTTGTTTTCTTCTGAGTTATTTATTTATTTATTAATTATTCTAGAATAAGTTTAGGTAGAACTCTTCAAGTAATTGGGTTGCCATAAATGACAAAGGGGGATATTGTTGGATATTTTGAGTAGTGTTTGTTGTCATTGATGTCAAAAGCATTTTTGTGCTATGTTCATCATCTTTGAGGATATTAAGTGTTTCTTCCAAAAGCAAGAAGGTCTTGAAAAGCAATAGGTTATAATATTTATTTTTAAATATTATATACCCAGGAGGGCTCAAAGAATGAAGATCCAAGGAAGGAAAAGCAAGTTCAAATTAAATAATAATAATTTTTTATTATTATTTCGGATCAAAATTCAAGTTGAAGAAGATCAAGGACTAAGGTGAAAAAGACCCACAAGTAGATTTAATTTAAATTTAAATAATGATGGGTGCTAAGGTTTAATTTAAATATTTATTTAATATTTAAAATTAATTTTAATATTCGAATTCAAATTAAAATTCGAATACTCACCGACGTTGGAGTATGCTATGGCTTGCATATAAATAATGCCAAAGTTTGGCATCTGATTTTCATCCATGCGATCGATCATTGCCTCGTGAAAAAGAGATAAAGGCTTGCATTTTCGTATGTGTGTTTGAACATAGAAAAGGACAAGACTTCATGGCCTCCAAAACCCACTTGAAATCCCTCATAGCCAAGGACTGCATTAGACACGTTTGGGAATGCCAGGTGGGGGTTCAAATCTCGCACACACCATTTTATCGAAGGGAAGTTCGTGCTACGTTTTTGCGTCGTTTGAGGGAGAAGGAAGTCAAAGGCACATTTGTATCTTTTGGCTCTTGTGGAGCCATGCAGCCTAGGTGGGTGCAAGCATTGTGAAAGCACTTGGGGGAGAGCCATCGGTGACTCGAATCCTGCCAAGTCCTTTTGGGCAGCATAATAGAGGTATGTGCATTATTTGGGTTGACTTGGCTTGCAAAAAATAAAAAGGAAAAATATTTTATTTCCAAAGGTTTATTTTAATTAAGGTTTTTGCATAATTAATTTGGATTATAAGTTGTTTAGGGAAGTTAAAAGGGAAATGCAAAACTTTAATTTATGAGTTGAATTTTTGAGTGATTAAGGAGTTATAAGGTAGTAAGGAAATTTATTATTTTTGAGATTGAAGGTTGTTGAATATTATTTTTAAGTTGGAGATTATAAGGTGTATTTGAGTGTTATTTTTGTATTGAAGAAATATTATTGAAGAAGTGTTAGAGTGATATTTTTGTCATCTAACCTTTGTGCTTGGCAAGGAAAGTGGTTATAATTGAGACAGGTTTTTAAGAGAAATTCTTCATCAAACAAAAAGGTATGGGCACATCTTTCTTGTGAGTGATTGTTGGATGTTGTGAATGCTAAGTTGGAGTGAAAAGGATTGTTTGATAAGCATTGTTGAGTTTGGTTCTTGTATTCATGCTTCAAGGTTTTTCTGGAATAAAGGTTGAAGATAGAAACTTTGTTTGATAAGCATTGTTGGAAACATTGGTTGAACATGTATGTGCATGATTAGGGTTTGTGAAAGAACATGAGTATCATTGTTATGTGAAGTTGTGAACTATCTTGAACTAGGGTTTGTGAAAGAACATGAGTATCATTGTTATGTGAAGTTGTGAACTATCTTGAATTAGGGTTTGCAATATCATGAGTATCATTGTTATGTGAGATTGGTTAACAAACATTGTTGGAAATATTTGAGTGAGTGTTTATATGCTTGGACTATGGTTTGTAAGCAAGTAGTATTTATTTGAGTGATTTATTGATTGGAGTTGATTGAGCCTAGTTAATTGAAAGTGTTGAAGTGATAGTTAAAATTTTGTGAAACAAATTGTTCTATATTCTAATTTGATTTGAGAAAGAGATTGGAAATGATTGAACATTGTGATGAGTATGAAGCATATTGAGTCTCTAAAAATTCTCTATATGTTTATGTGAGATTGGATAAGTTCTAGTTAGGAATTTTTGAGTAAATTTGAGGTAAGTCTTGGTGAAGACTTTTTGAGCAGATTGAACAAGTTCTAATGAGGACTTGTGGAGCAGAGTTGTGGTAAGTCTTAGTGAAGACTTGTGGACAGATTAGTGTGAGCTTTTGTGGAAGCTTACAATACATATTTGAGGATAGATTTGTGATAGACCGAAGGACTGTGTTTAGTGTAGACTTGAGGATAGAGATTGAGTAGATTTGTGCTAGATCGAAGGACTATGTGTAGTGCAGATTTGAGGACAAATATTGAGCAAATTTTTGCTAGATTGAAGGACTGTGTCTAGTGCATATTTGAGGACAGAGATTGAGTAGATTTGTGCTAGATCGAAGGACTGTGTTTAGTGTAGATTTGATGATAGATATTGAGTAGATTTGTGCTAGATAGAAGGACTGTGTTTAGTGCATATTTGAGGATAGAGATTGAGCAAATTTTTTCTAGATCGAAGGACTGTGTTTAGTACAGATTTGAGGATAGAGATTGAGGAGATTTGTGCTAGATCAAAGGACTGTATTTAATGTATATTTGATATAGAGTTGAGAGTAAGCTTTGGAGGTGACAAAGTATAGAGGATGACAGTCTCCAGTGGATAAAGATCCATTAGCTAGAGTAGTGAAGATAGGTCTTCTAAGTGATGACAAGAGTCTTTAGTGGATAGAGATCCATAAGCCAGTGTAGTGGAGGTAGCAGTTCTTCTAGAAGATCACTAGCTAGAGCTAAGGAGAAAGAGTTATCTTATGGATAGAGATCCACAAACTTGATTAGGGGATTGGTGTCTCCTTTGGACAAAGGTCCATAAACATTGTAATAAGGAAAGGATTCCCAAGAGATTTGTTGAGAAAACTTTAGTGAAATATTTTCTCCGTGGAGTAGCCCACATTGGGTGAACCACGTTAAATTGGTGTCTCTATTGTGTGTGGTGATTTGTGCATTACTTTTATTACTATTGTTGATACTGCTATTGATACATTGCATAATATTGATTGTGAAAAAAAATAAAAAGTGATCTTATATTGTTCACCCCCCTCTCAGTATAAGCTTGTGTTCTTCACACACATCACTACACAAAATCAACTCCTTGAGTTTACTGAAGAGGGAGTACTCATGGTTGAATCCAAATCTATCCTCGATCGTCACATTCGCCACCTTCAGAATCACACTATCACAGACTTTTAAATTCAATGCCTTCGAAAGATGCCACCTGGGAGACACTTCATAATATCTAGCAGTAATTCTCTCATTTCTAGCTTTGAGGAAAAAGCTCCTTTTAAGGAAGGTGGCATGTTAGGATTATACATCCTAAACATCTAATTAAATCACTATTTTTATTTAAACTCACTAAATCCAAATGATGGACCAATGTGTCCTTTCATCACAATGTTTTGATAGATATAACTATGCAATTGCTTGGGTATTCTAAAGCATCCAAGAAATACAAATTACATCCTTGTTTGGTTCTCCCAACATTATACATAGTGATTCAATAAAAAAGGTTATTCATTGCATTATAATTTTATTCTATTTTTGCATACTGCTAGGTTCCTAGCAACCATGCTCCCCTTGGATAGATCTATGCACTCAACACACTATCTTTCACTCACATGTCTACACAACTCCTTCATGATATTCAAGAGACTCTCATTGCTCATATTCAACTAGTGAATGAACATAGTGTCTTTGATACCACCTAACACAATCAGGAAGCATGATACATTTTTTTGCAAGATTAGAGTATACTGTAAAAAAATAGTAAACACAAACATACAAAACATTATTATTTTTCTAGATTTTTTTCAACATAATAGGTACACAGTACCCACAACTAACATAAAATTCATAATTTTCTCTCCAAGAGTAGTTCTATGGTGGCTACAATTGCCACACATCTACAATCTCTATCCAAGTCTTTGATCTCTCTCTTAAAGCTCAACTCGTTGCCATCCATTTTTTCTTGTGTTTTTTATAGCCAACCTTGTGCACACCAAAACCATGTGTGCAAACCACGTGTACAACCACATACACAAAACCATATGCATCAAACCACGTGTACAACCACATACACAAAACCATGTGCATCAAACCATGTGCACCAAACCATTTACACCAAACCGGATGCATCAAACCATATGCGCCAAAACACGCGCACCAACCCACATACACAAAACTACAACCATGTGCACAAAAAAATAAAAATAAAAATGAGCCCACTTATATACTCCTGCATCATAATTGATAATGAGAAATATTGTCTTATTGTCCTATTAAATTTATAAAGTGTGGATCATTGTAAAGGTAGATTTCCTCATCATGGTATGCTTGTTTTGGATAATGCAAAAAGGGATGCCTAAGGTGAAAAAGAAGTGGCCATGTAAGATGGAATATAAGCCATTGAGCATAGATAAACTTATTGACTAATCTAAAGAGGATTCTATGGAAATAAATTCAGGATAAAATATGTGACTTAAGAGTATAATAGATGAGGAACATGAAATATTTCTCAATTGAATCTTCCTAAGAATGTCATAATGAACTCATCATTAGTGGAAATTATATTGGTGTTCAAGGAGGAACATAATATAATTCATTGCATGCATGAGATGATGGATTGCATGTAAGGGAGTAGCAATAATGATAGTTTTTCTTGAGACCATGAGTAATTTTTCTAGCATAAGCCATGGTCTCATCTCTTTTTTGGTATTAATTTATGTTTTTTAAGTCTATTTTTTTAATAGGTTTTATGAGATAGAAAAGAACCCTATCTGTATTACATCATGACCACATAATAATTTGATAATTGCTTGGCCATTATGAAGGTATCATGCCTAGCAAGATTTAAACATGGATTTCCTCCTTGAAAATTAAGAAATTTAACTAGTTGAGATCATGCCATTTGATGCTTTTCTTAGTCTATTTAAATTTAACTTATTATATGTTTTTGTATGTATTGAAACAAGTAGCAACACCACTATTGAAAAAGTATATTTTTTGGGGTATCAAGAGTAATATGAATTGTTTTGTTTAGTGAGTGGGTGTTATTATATAAACTGGAACATTTTAATTACCAATGAATGTTTTAGATTACCAACAAAAGCTTAGCAATTAAAATTATAGATATAAAATAAAAATAAAATATTAATTCATTTGATATAAACAAATAATTCATTATTTTTTAATTGATAAATTCAATATTAGGTCACAAATAATGGCCATCTTCCCTGCTAGCAGCTACCACCACTTTAGTGTCACCATGAGATAGAACCACCACTACTAGAGTGAAACCACCATGATACTATGAACATCAATATTGTTGCCATTAGGTCAATGCTTCCCACACTAATAACAATAAAATAACTATACACCATAAGCAATGAGGCCACTACCAAATCAAATCCCATGAACAATGATTGTAAGTCATTAGAAACCACTAAAAATGCTTTTGATACCATCAACATGGGGACCAATATCACCACCACTCTAATCAAACATACCAAACAACCAACCACAACATCAAAATAACAATACATCACATATCCTAAGCTTTGAACCTAGGTCTTTCATACGAAAGCCCATAGAACCCAACAACTTGACTATGCCTTATAGAACCCAACAACTTGATTATGCCTTGGGGACATTTCCTTCTTTTTTGCTAAAGTAAAAATAATAATTTTATATGAAATAAAACCAATATATTTAAAAATATATACACTTGAAATTATAAGGTTGAAGTTTAACTTTCAAATTTTGTTATTAGTGTGAATATATCTAAATTATGAGAATATTTCATAAGCATATTTAAAATTTACATACAAACTATATATACGACAAAGCCCAAAGTCTAACCCTCCCAATAACAGTGTTTTCAATATCACACATAAATACTACGATGAAAAGAAAAAAATTAAGTATTTTTGTGGTCCATTGTTGATGAGGAATAATGCGTGCTTCTACCAATTTGATATTCTATTTGTTTTAACTAGTTGTTTATTTTATTCAACCATGTCTATTAGATTTGTTTTGATGGTTAGGATTGTTATAGCTAGAAATTCTTGTTTTAGAGAAGTTGTTTCAAACTTGTAAGCCCATTTTAAGGACTTTTATCACTAATGTATATTAACCATAAATATTTTTATATTATTGGTACTACAACTAATGTCATGAAGGGCCAGTTCCACCCTAAACATCTCATTGTTGCCAAAGGAAATTATCATCATAGATTTGAATGTTGATCTTGTGTTTTGATCGAGAGGAAGCAAAGCCTTAAGATTGCACTTGACAAACATAATTCTTGGGAAATAACATCAAAAAATTATCTATAATTTCCTTAATAAAACCAATTTATTTAATAGCAGTATTATCAAAGTAGGTCACCTTTTCCACCAACACTCTCACATTCATCTTTTACTTGAGATTACCCATTTCTAACATTTAAATCATAGAAGGCCGTGTTAGATCTATTGTGGTGAGTAAATCCTCCTCAAGAAATATTGCAATCACCCGGATGTTAGATCTTCTCTTGATGTTCTTGATGGTATAGTCAATCTTGTCCTTCCATACATACCTACATTGCTACACAACCTTGTTGGTGAAGAAGGGAATCATTATGATGTATCACATCTTACACCACTGCTCCCCATAGATAGTGAACATCGTCTTGTCACTTGAAGAAGGACACTATCATGATGTACCACATCTTACACCAACTCTCCCCATAGACAACAAACACTGTGTTTTGTCACTTCCTAGTAAATATGCCAAACACCATGTTTTTAGTGCATGGCCTAAACTCCACCCATGCATGTGAAGCACCTTCTTTTCCAGATCTAACAATAAAACCACCACCAAATTCCTTTGGCACATATTTAGTAAAAATATCTCCCTATACTTCTTTGCAAAATATCTCAGGTTGCAATATTTGAGATTGTCTTCAACTTGGAGCCAATTGTTGAATATTAGCATAATAAGACCAGGACAACAATAAAAATAAACATCGACTAGAACATGTTGTTAACATAAAAAATTATAAGTGAATGGTTTTGATGGTGGCTTTGTTAGTATTAGTATGGATCACAACATCATCCTCTCTCATGGTTACCTCTACATGGTAGTGCTTGGCCCCATTAGTCAACATCATGGTGATCTTATCCTTCGTGACTCATAACATGGCCAAGGGGCTATAAGCTAGGGGTGCATGGTACTCTAGCAAGATCACCTGATATGACATTGTCTTCCTCCTTAATGCCACATAAAAAGTAATATGCAATTATTGTTTGATTTGTTCTCCCTAAATGTATTTTTAATGTGGTCAAGGTAGAAGTCAAAATATTTCTTTAAATACCCCTATAGATTGGAGGAAATTTCCATTATGCACCACTCATGTTACATACCCATCTTAAGCATTACATGTACTTTCTAATTGCTTGCATCCTCTATGCAAAGTGACCATTCTAAGTTTTTATGACACTAAAAGTAGACTTCAAGTGCTTTCCAATGATATAGTGCATGACCTATTTATTTGATAGCAAGTATAAGATTTTACTTATTGAAAACTAGTAACAATTCATAATTAAAATCAATGACAATTATTTTCACCTTCACCAGAGTTTGAAAACTTCAAGTATCTGCAACTTTGTTAATTGATAGCCAAATTTGTTATACAACCACTCGTTCTAGGGGGTTTATCTCGTATTTTGGACATATTTGTGGGGTTATAATAGGCGTAGACAACCTAAATTTTATTGTTGAGAGGAAAAGTCATCCTAATTGGCGATAATATGTAATATGTCTACCACTACACTTGCCAAAAATATGGTTGTGTTGGCATATGTGGTGGCTATATTAATTAACAAAGTTAATGACACCTTAGTTTCGACCCCCTAGTTTCCCACCAAAAAAAATGTGAAGTTAAAGTGTACATTGGCTCTTGTGATCCTGAGATCCTTGCTAATTAAATCTTGGACATGGAGACATGGTTTTAGTACAACAATATTTTAAAAGAGGTTAATGTTTCATTCATCAAATTAAATTTTAATGGTATGGCCAAGATCTAATTATAGGTAGACAAAAATCTTAAAATCCCATTAACATATGGGGTGAGCTTATTTTAACTCTTAACATTTTGTTATTTCCTTATCATTACTTGGATGATTTGGGCATCAAATAAATCTACTTTTGATAAGGACCCGATATGTCTGTACAAGATTATATACACTAGTTCAACTGTTTGAAAATCATGTTGAAATTAGCAATAACTCTTATCCTAAAGTTCAAGAATGGCTTGTAGAAACACCTGTATCAAAAGGTAAAATATGTGACACTGACATACTTGATGAAATATTCAACCAAGCACAATTGGAAGAAGAGAAACATCCTTCTTTACCCACTTTGGTGAATTACATTAACAAAGCTCAAAAATAATATCGGTCTTGGTTTAGAAAATCCATCCAACTACAAACATAAAATAAAAAAGGAATAAACTAACTCTAAATGGCTACATAATGGAAGGTTTTTGACCCTTCTAAATATATACTGATTTGGTATTTATATAAATTTGGGCTCTTCTCATAGCCTTTTACAAATTTTAATTACTAATATTTTGATTCCTTTGGGTATCAAATTTTGAATTTTATCTTTAGTTCATTTGCAATGTAATCTTCTCGAAATCATCCTTGGTTGTCCTTCATTAAACTATAATTCACGTATAGTTTGCGATCACTGGTGTTCGATTGGCTAAATGTCTTGAATCTTGATATACCAATCCCAACAAGTGGGTTGGGTATTAACCTCGTCGAATTTGATACCTCTCATATTCTAACATTATCTAAGCATTGTTGATGTCATAGCATTCATCATCATCAACAAGTGAGTTGAGTATTAGTTTATGTTACTTTCGTGTTTTGTAAATATTTTTTTACTTTCTTCGTATTAAAACTCTTTCACTCATCATTTTTGCCTAGTCATGATGTGAGATGCTCTGGGTCCTGACCATACCTCATTAAATTTTATTTTCCTATAAAATTGTAGGATTGTTCAAGCTTAATCATTCTCAAGTGATTTGAGTCTTGCATTTTTGACCGTAATTGGGTTAACCATTAACTTCACCATATGTTGTCGCTTTCCACATTTGTGTCTACCTAGTCAATCATTAATACTCTCGCATATATTATATTTAAAACCTAAGGAGCTATGTTAGACATCCTGTAAGAGAAAACTTTTTGTGAGGCAAAGTAATAAATTAAAGGCGCTATAATTTATTTATTTATTTATATTTCAAAGAGAATGAGTTATGTATTGATATTCAAATTTACAAAGAATAATTATCCAACGAGCAACTTGGGGGTCACAAGATTGTTTTCTAAGAGGAGGAACACACAACAAAACAAAACTAAAAATTCCAAAAAGTGCAACAATATACCAAGGGTTC
The DNA here is from genome assembly GCA_028583015.1 of Wollemia nobilis. Taxonomy (NCBI): domain Eukaryota; kingdom Viridiplantae; phylum Streptophyta; class Pinopsida; order Araucariales; family Araucariaceae; genus Wollemia; species Wollemia nobilis. The sequence continues at coordinate 3,260,826 of JAQPPZ010002050.1, forward strand.
TAGATATGCAAAGGGTACCATAATCACCGAGAAAAATTGAAACATCAAAAGCTCTAGAATCACTCAATGTTCCAGAGTTGTCTAGAGGTATCAAAATCTCTAAAGGTGCCAAAATCTTAAAAGGCTCCAAAATATCCAAAGGTTCCAAAATTTTCATATGCTTCCTATCATCTATGTCACTCATGTTGTTTGATTTTCTTTTTTCTTATTACTCTGAGATTCAAATAGGTTGTTTATGGTCTTATTTGCAAGTTGATCAACCACTATATTATACCTCCTTTCAATGTGGGAGTATTGTATGTATTCAAACTTATGCACCAATTCTCTTAGTCTTGTCTAAACTATTTGTAGTCGGATTGATGAGAAAATTTTCCCCTTAGATAGGGCAAAGATCATAGGTCTAGAATCACCATACACATGGAGTTGTTTAATGCCTTGTTCCTAAGCCAAATTTTATCCCATTTTACAACCTATAAATTCTACAACATTATTGGTTGTTTCTCCTAAATTGATTTTGAATTAAAGCATTTCATAGTGTAGGACCACGAGTATCACACCACCAGCCATTGCATGGCCTCGGTTTGATGTAGAGGCTCCATCAAAGAAAAGTGTAGGGAAATTTATCTTTAGAGGTTTGATTGTTCTAACTTGTGGCCTACAATTTAGGAAATTATGGAGATCCATTTAGTGTAACAATTGTATCTCTTTTTTATTATTATCCTAATGTCTTGTCGTTCATGATATATAACTTTTATGTTCAAGATTATCTCACTTAACACTCTATTGGTTAACACTCAAAAATTGGTTCTTTTGTCATAAAAAATTATCCTGTTTCTATCATTCCATATGTGCCAAATGATGAATACTGGCACTGAATACCATATTTGCTTAATAAGGCACTTGTATTTCAATCCCCATTTATACATTTTTTTTTTGGTATAAGGTAGAGGTGGTTATAAGGTCCACAAACCTTTTACAAAGTCAAAATGGGCTGGTTCTAGCATCAAGCCCGTATAATCAAAATACAAAATGGATCTTTCTAAGACTCACATTAAGCCATACTTAGAGTCCACAATCCTATACTTGTCGCTTGACTATTCGAGATAAAACAAAAACCAAACAACACCTAGCACTTACTAACACTAGGTTGTCAGATCGTACACTTGTCACCTCCCGTGCCCCAAGCAAATGGGATGCCTTTTCTCGCCTAATTCCATCTATCGGATTACTCATCATCAGCCCTCTCGATCTCCCCGATGCTCTAACGGGTTTGATCTTAGCTCTTCTCTAGCGACCAACACCAATAGATCTTGAGGGAAGTTATCCTTCCAAATTTGCATCTCCCCAACAGAACCTGCAATATTTGCCATTAGATCCGCCGCTTGGTTCCCTTCTCTGAAGGTGTGTTGGATTCGGGCATTAACCAAATGAGATTTATGAATCTTTGCTTCTAGGATAAGCTCCAATATGGTCCAACTGGGGTCTTTATCCTCCTTAATTGCCTTGATTATATTAAGCGAATCCCCTTCAAAGATAACTTCCTTATAACCCTCAAGTCTGGCAATTCTCATTGCCTGCATGCGAGCTCGGGCTTCGCAAAATGATTTGTTTGAGTTCCCAAAGGCTCTGCAAAGGCAAGGACCACTTTTCCTTCCTCATTTCTCAAAACTCCTCCCGCTCCTGCAGCCCCCGAATTTCCTTTAGCTGCCCCGTCAAAATTAAACTTAACCCACTTTTGTGTGGGGGGTATCCACTTGACACCATCCCGTGGGTTGGTTGTAATGTCTAGGTCCTGGAAGTTCCTCTCCCCGGCTCCGCAAAATCCTCCTTTCCCTTAGAGACATGGTCTCATTTTTGAAGAAGAAAGTTTTCCAGCTTTTCTTTCAAAGCTCGATTATTTTATTGCCACATAACCCGGGATCTTTCTTACGTCCTTTAAATACTCTCTTATTTCTCTCATTCCATATCCCCCATAAAAAATGGGGTAAGCTGAGCTTCCGGAGCCAAGTCAAAAGCTTTGCCCGAAGGGGGAAGCCCACCGTATGCGTAAGTCGGACATGCTATTTGGACAGACCCAATCTATATGAAATTTGGACAGATCATTTGGAAGACTCGTACAAGAAAAATCACAAGTTAGAAATATATGACTTACAGATTCTATTGCTTTCTCACACAAGATACATCGATTGATGAATTGGAAACCTCTCCTTTGCAGATTATCTCGTTGTCGGGATCTTATTTTGAACTCGCCAACCAAAAGAAGAAAGCTATTTTTGGGGTTAAATTATTTAACCAAATAACGAAGTCTGAGTCCAGCCCATTGAATCCCGAGTGGATTAACTTATAGGCGCTTTTACCGAATAGATCCCACTTGTAGTTTTGCCCCAAATCGCCTTGTCTCTTCCTCCCCGAGGAATGATCGGGAACACCCTTAAAGCATCATTGAGTTTGGTTAGGGCCACCTTCTCTTGCTCGACGGATTATGAACCGTGATTTTCTTCCAAGAAGAAGTTTCTGTGCTACAGCAATAAAATCCCCTACTTTTCCTCCCATTTCCTTCGAAAGTTTATGTTGGAGGACTTGAAGGTCTAAGTTATCTTTCAGAGGGGCTTCTTCCAACCACGGGTCTTTCCAAAAGTCCACTTGTCTTCCATTACCAATTCTCCATCCGATGCCTTTCCTGACTACCTCCCGACATTCGAGCAAACAATTCCAAAAATAGGATCCTCTAGGAAGATTATCGCCTTTCAGAAGTCCCGATTATTTCCGATATATTTTGCCTTAAGAAGTTTTACCCATCCCAATTGATCATTATTGATAAATCTCCATACCTGTTTGCCAATCGGAGCTTGATTCAATTCTTTCATTCTCTTTAACCCCGTGCCCCCCGATCCTTGCTTGCACACACCCGATTCCATGCTACCAATGAAATTCTCTTTCTCTCCTCTCGAACCCGACCACAAGAAGTTGCGTTGAATTAGCTCCAATGTAGCTCGGACCTTTGCGAGCATTCTAAATAGAGACATGCAAGAAATTGGAATGCTCGTAAAGTAGTTTGAACTAATAAGGCTTTTCTCGCGGAGCCGAGAAGGCTGCCCTTCCACCCCGCTAACTTTTTGGAGATCCTGTCAATGACTCGAGTTCCACAAAGTAGCCTTCATTCTTCCTTCGAACATAGACATGCCTAGATAAGTCGTCGGTAAAAAAATCCTTTCCACATCCAAAGAGGTTATATATTCTTTCCTCCCTCCCACCAAGCGTGTTAAAGAAATAGATGCTACTCTTCTTATAGTTTATGTACTGTCCTGCTTCTGTCTCATACTTGGTTAGAATTCTCTTCAACTTCCTAGCTTGAGGCACCGAGGCTTTGGACACAATGATTGTATCATCCACAAACCGTTGGTGAGACATCGGCCCCGTCGTTGAGGCTGGTTTAAAACCTTCCAATTGACCATCCGCCACCGCCGCTGAAATGTTCCTACCCAATGCTTCCGCTAAAATAATAAACAAGTATGGAGACAAAGGATCTCCTTGTCGCAACCCCCTTTCACTCTTAAAGTAACCGGAGGGTGACCCATTCACCATGACAGAAAATCTTGTAGTAGAGATACAACTAAAAATCAACTTAATCCACTGGGGACAGAAACCAAACTTACCCAAAATCTTGGTGAGGAACCGCCATGAGACCCGGTCGTAGGCTTTATTCATATCAAGCTTTAGTAACATACCCGCTTCCTTACTAGTCACCATTGAATGAATAACCTCATGAATTGTGATGATACCATCCAATATTTGTCGCCCTTTCACAAAGCCACCTTGGTTCATATCAATGATGAAAGGAAGGATAACCTTCAACCTATTGGCGATTGTTTTTGTGAGAATCTTCATCAGAGTGTTACATAAACTGATAGGGCGAAACTGGAAAATTCCATTGCTCCCACTAGTTTAGGGATGAGGACTAAAAAAGTAGCATTAACTCCTTCTCGGGATTTCCATGTCCTTTTGAGCCTCAATTATAGCTTCCACTACATCATTGCCTAGGATATCCCAAAACTTCCGGAAGAAAGTCAGCAGGGAAGCCATCCGGTCCTCGGGGAGCTCGTTACCATCCATGTCAAAAAAGACCTTCTTGATTTCCTCCTTTGTGAAAGGACTAAGTAAGAATCCATTAAGATTATCGGTTACGAGGGGTGGAATGGCCGCCAACGAGAGAGTCCTCTTCTTCAATAGTCGGATTTACATCTTCTAGCAACGATTTAAAGTACTCAACTGCTTCCCTCCTTATGTCTTCCATATCTTTGGTGTTAGACCCATCGGCCATCTTGATCTCCTTAATTTTGTTAGTACTCCCGTGGCGAAGAGTAGAGACATGGAAGAACTTTGTATTTCGGTCACCCTCCTTTAACCAACGCAATCCTGGATTTCTCGCCTCCAAAAGGTTTCTTCAAATCCTAGCATCGTGTGGTATTCGGCTAACGACTCCCTCTCCCGGTTTCTCGATCCTCTCGTAAGTCGCTCCGACTTCAACTTCTCCCGTAGTTCATTGATCTTGTCTTTTAGTTCCGCCTTTTTAACAAAAATATTGCCAAAGGAAGTTTTGTTCCACTCTCTAATGTTAGCCTTCACATTCCTTAGTTTACATGCCACTTGGGCCGGTTTCGAACCATTATACTTTTTGTCCCACCATTGGGCAACCGGATCCTTGAGATCCCGATGTTGGAACCACATAAGTTCGAATCGAAAGGGTCCGATGTATCTTTTCTTAGAGTCCTCCCCTCGTTTCCCATAGAATTGGGTTGTGATCGGACCCGATTCTTGGGAGTGCCGTTAATGAAGAGTCCCCAAACCTCTCCGGGCATTATTGAGAAAGAAGAAACCTATCTAATCTTATCTCGAATTTGGTTTTCCTTCAATCTTTTGTTAGACCATGTATAGGAGAATCTACGCAGTCTACATCCATCAGCTCATGTTGCTCAACAAAATCTCTAAACTCGTAGATATCAGCGAGTAATTCTTTGAGAGCCCCCCAATTTATCTACAGGATTAAGGTAGCAATTGAAATCCCCCGCCACAATCCAAGGGTAGTTGGGGACCGTCTCCCTCAATTCAGCCTAGTCGACTCCAAAGAACCCTTCTCGATCCCTCGTCTAACCGGAGCATATACATTCGTTAAGATCCACTCTTCCCGCGTGGTTTTATCCACACATAAGAGACAAATAAACCAACTAGACATCGGAATCACTCTACTATCAATCACATTTTTGTTCCACATAACCAGTAACCCTCCCGTTGCTCCAATGGCCTCTTGGCCTACTACTTCGCCTTCTCGCCAAGTCCTATTCTTAAAAGGAATAACTCTACTCTCCTCCATTTTAGTTTCTTGCAAGAAAATCATATCCGGTTTGTGTTCTTGTCTAAGAGCATACAAAGCTCTTATTTTTGCAGATTACTCCCACGAATATTCCATGAAAGAATCTTCATTTATGGGCTTTGGATCCTCGAGCCTTCGCCCCAAAGAGCAACATCGCTTGAGTGCCATCGACCACTCCTCGCTCTCGCTTCTTTCTCGCCTTAAGGCAAGATTGCTAGGTTTCCCTCTTCCTACCGAACCATATCCCCATACATCCGCTCTAGGATGAAGTTCCTTAGGATTCACTTGGCTTCTAGTAACCATCTTGGGTAGGTCGGTCTTGGTATTTGGGGTAACAACTCGGCTTTCCAGAGTTAACCGGTCTTTTTGACGATGGAGATGATTCCGTGCTCTTAGCTTCTTGATTAGTAGATTCTTTTTTCCCCGCTTTGGGGTTACACCGATCTTGGTGGTTCACCTCTTCCCTCCCGAGTATCCTTGCCTCGTATTATTAGTTTCCTCGCTCCTTCCTCTCGATTTTTCTCCTCTAAATCCTTCTCTTGAGTCTCCTCTACCTCGATTCCACTTCTTGGTCGTCCATCTGATCTCCCTTCAAATGATTTAATGCATCAAAACTGTTCTCCACCGGGATGTTGATCTCCTTGGAATTTCTTCCCATAAATTCCTCCTGCAGACATGGGACCACTTCCACCGAGCCTCCATAGGCCTTCCGTATTACCCAATCAAACTTACTTTCCCTAGGGCGTTGATCTATGGGGTTCTTTCCTTTGTTATTTGGCTCTGAGGCTTGTTGTATCATCTTAGGAGCAGGTTGAGCTTGAGGGTTCCCATCAAAGGGACCAGCTCCCCTGTGAGAGGGTTTTGGGGCATAGGAATTTTTGGGAGGAGGGTTAAAACGTTGCCTCTTGCTTACAATAGGGCGAACAGGGTCTCTGATATTCGGATTTTGAGCTCCACGTCCTTGAGGCCCAGGGTTGGGTAGGAATGGAGATCTCATGGGGGAGGGATATTATTCTCGGGTTTGAGGATCAGTATTTTGGAGTGGGGGCTGGTTCTTGGAAATGCAAGTGGATACCCCGGTGCCCTACCTTCCCACAAACACTACACTTAAAAGACATATTTTCATATTCAAATACCCGAGTATGAAGGCCAAACATAGACGACAAAATAATGGATTTAGGGAGCTCTTTACTCGGGTCCGCCAACACACACATGCGAGCGTAAAGGAGTCTTGTTTTGCTCAAGGTTGCAGGATCAATAGCTATTAGTTCTCCAATCTCTCGTAGCTATCCCACCCAATATTTGTTCGCTCCGGAAGAGCGAGGTAATCCCGGCATCTTAACCCAAATAGGAGCCAAATCCAAAGACTCGAGTCCGGGGGTTGAAATCGGGGACCAACGCTTCGGATACAAGCCCCTTTTCCCAAAAAACCAAGGACCTCCTTGGAGAGTCCTTTCCATATCCTGTTCACATTGAAATGTCACCAAAAGTAAACTCTTGGGTAAAGCCTTAATCATCATACCGGCCCTTGGTCGCCATTTTTGGATGGCCCATCTCCTTATGACTTCCATTTCTGGCCTCACCCCCATAAATTTAGCCACCAAAGATGTTCTCGCCCTCCATAGCCACATGCTGAGCTAAGGAATCTGGGACGTGCAACCTACCATTGACAGATTTTAGATTAAAACAAGATTCGGATAATTTTTGCTTACCGCGAAGAGCATTAAGATATGAAGGTCTCCGACTGCTGTGTTTCTCTTTGTCTCCTTCTTGGTTCTTCCTTTGATCCCGACGCATAGAGTCCCGGGTCCCCCTCGGAGAAATCTTCAACCGCATCCGCCCAACGCCCTTGGACCGGTTCCAAAAGAACTTCCTTGTCCACATCCTCCGCCCGGGGGCCTGCTATCTCGCCAGAGCCCCCACCTGCCGCGTCTGCTGATCTGCCCTCTGAAGTCCCACACCTAGGGTTTGATGCCCCTAGACCTCTCGCTCCTCCTCCTTGCTGCTCCATGAAAAACTTAATATTATCATGTATATAATCCCCATTTATACATTTGACCCTAATTGGTTGGGAAAATTTTTGAGTTAAAAGTTCTTGATAGTGTTGATCCTAGTTGTTGGGTTATTTCAATATAGATTTTAACTACTTCTATGCATTGAAAGAATAGATGTGATATTGTTTTATTGTTCTTAATATACCTATGGAAAATATGAGGCCCCATGATATTCCTTTTAATGAGGTTGTCTCTAGTAAGAACCTTTCTTTGGAGCACCAACCAAAGAAAGGCTTGAAGTTTGGGGGGAACCTTGTAATTCCATACCTTAGCTATGGTTGAATTCTGTTGACCTTATTGTTGTAATAACACCCCTTAGTTGATTGTGTAAATACTTAACCCACTAATAAAGCCCCATATAAGTTGATCTAAAATTTGGGGAGAAAGTTTAATCCCTTCAGTTTGGATGTGCAGTTGTATCCATGAGTCTTGGTCAAGATATGATAAGGGTGTATCTCTCACCTATTCAATTAAGCTTGCAATAGAGTTAACACCCAATTATTGCAGTTTTGCTTTTATTTCTAGGAAATAATTCTTAATGATTAGAGGTCCTCATAAGATTGGAATCCAAGAGGTATGATTTAATATAATATCTTTAGCTTCCATAATGTTTCCAAATTGAGGAGGAGCTTGTGAAGTATGTTAAAAAGACCATACATACCAAAAATAATAGACAAGATTTAATTGTAGTAAATCTAAATGTAACCATGCAAATAAAGAACAAGATAAAGAAATGATTGAACAATGCCCTTTTATTGATAATGCTTTGTTCTTTCCAAGAATATTACAAGAAAATCCCTCTTAGGGATTACTACCAATCTTAATACAATGAGATACAATTATAGCCATTTTGGATGTATTTCACAAGATCTCTTTTGCATCCTCATAAAATGATTTGAGGAAGGGTTTCTTGTGACCTCCACAATATACGACGATGAGGAATGGATCTTTATGTCATTTGATCCCTTGAAAGGCCTATAATCTGCACACAAAGAAACTTAAAATGCATCAATAGCATATGAAGAGCATTTCAAGATAAGGTCCATGTCCATGATAAAGAAAATGATAAGAAAGCAATAAAGGAACTGAAATATGACAAACATATGCATGAAAATGAAATTAAGCTATGGAAAATAATAATTGAAAAGCTGCTAAAACTACTAAAATCAAGAAAATAGGGAAACAAATCTCTATCGAGAGGTCAACTTTGTGTAGGAAGATCTCACCTGCGAGCCATCTTGGGGTGATACAATTGTGCCTATGGGCCGTCTCAAGGTGAGACAACCACTGAACTGCAGGTGAATTCCTTGTAACTGATGCAAGGCGATGCTGGGTTTGATTCGTGGATGAATTGATGTTCTTTGCGCGCTTGTGAAGAATGACTTAATGACAGGATTTTACATGAAGCAAACATGTTGGATTGTGCAAAGAAGCACAAATTCAACCTTCAACCCTTGGGATGATGCATTGGGATGCTTGGAAACTCCATGGATAAATTTTGGCAGCACTTCGTTTCTTTGAGAGATGAGAGCACTTTGAGTCTATAGTTCAACAACAATTAATTATATGGAAGTGTTAGGAGACTTATTAATGAAGGTTGTGTTCCCTTAGATAGAATTCCCTAAAGGGAGTCTTAGCTTGTAGGAGAAGCCAAGAAATAGTTAAAATCAAGAAATCATTATCAAGAAACTGTTATTCTTGGCTGGCATTCATAATTGCTCGAATCATTGCTCAGGATTTGGTGTCTTGTTGCTTCAGGGCGTGATCATCTCGAGGTAGTACGATCATGATTGCTAATCATTTTGGGGTGAGATGACCTTTGGAGGTCGTCCCTTGGTGGGATGGCCCAGGCTGTAAGAGGGAAAATCCTCCCTGTTTGAGTGATGAAAATCATTGTTAAGCCCTGAGGCTACCCAAGATGGATCATATGGCCTAAAAGGTTGTCTGTATAGGTAGTCTCCTCAATATGACATGTTTTAGGTGTCTAAATATACCCCTTTTTGGGATACATTGTTTGAAAGCACATCGTAAAGCAAAAATAGATTACCTAAGTTAAATTGAGGGTTGATTGTGTTCATTGATATGATCAATGTTAGATACCCCAATTATGGAAAGGGTGAAAGTCGTAGAATCATTACCTCCAAAAGTTAAAGAACTTGAATATGGTAAACCTTTCAGTCATCGGTGGACAAGGTCAAGTCTACAACTTCTATTTTGATGAGATAGGCTTATCTGACTTATAGACTTTAAATCTACCAAGTGTTTGATTAAATTTTTTTCTTATTGTTTGCCATAAGCGAGGGTATGATTATCTTTGGTAATGATCCTTGGAGGAACATAATGTGCATGATTGAGTAAAATTATTGATCAACTAATAACCTTCGAAATTTGATAATAATAATAATTATTTTTTTTAGCGAAAAACCCCATGTGGGGCCGCATTGGTCTGAGAGACCACAAACAGGGGGTTCTATACTGTCAAAGTCACCCGTGAGTCACACCCAGCCCTGCCCGCACCAACATTATCAATTGGATTTTGGGTACCCAATTCAGCTTTTTGGTAGGGTGGAGATTTGAACTTGGGACCTCCCTTGGAGGATTTCCCTCTCCTCTCCAACTCACCTACAACACCTGGGTGAATTTGATAATTATAGGATTTTAACCTTTGAAAATTTAATTTTAATTGATTTTATCTCAAATTGTTAATCAAAATTTATCTTCCATTGTTAATCAAATTTTATCTTTGATTGTTAAGGTTTGCTTGAAAATAAAAATGAAATGATTAAATCTAACTTTGCAATATAAAACTTTGGAATATCATATTAATTATTCACTTTAATGAAAAATTGAAATTTATTGAAATTTTAATTTTACATAAAATGAAATTAAATGATTATTTAAAAACTATGCAAAGTTTTAAATTTCAAATTTCCATTAAGAAAAATGTAAATTTACGTAAATATGAAAATTTGAATCTTAATGCTTAAAACCGACGTATTTCTTTTGGGGTTTTAATTTTTAATTTTTATTTAAGAAATTGAAAAATGTAAAAGCTAAGGTTTGAGAAAATAAAATGAAAATAAAAGTTGCTGTAGCTTTTACAAATTCATCGTAAATTTGTATAAAAAAATATCCTACACTAAACCAACATTAATCCGACCAGTCTTCACGTAGTCTGAAATTAATGTGATGCAATCTTCTATGAGAATAACACAATATATTAAAAAAAAAGTATACCATTCGCATGCATATAACTTATTAAATTTCCAATATATTGCTAAAACGAAAGATATTTAATTAATACTCTTGCAGAATTCCTTGCTCTAATGGATTACAATAGGTGAAATTTCAGGAGTCCAGCAACTAGGGAGGAGATGCTCTTCAACAAAATCAAATTTCCAACATGCACTTGATCCACAAAGTCTCCGACCCTTTTCTGGTCTGTTTCAATGGATATTTAAAATTTTAAGAAAACAAAACCCCTTCGTTTCCTTTTTTGCTTGTTGAGTTTTGTAGCGCTCTCTTCAACAAGTCCGTTCTCCTTCCATCTTCTTTATTTTCCTCCACTTGTAACCACCATGTACTCCGTTTATTTAAAAAATTTCGATAACACTTTTGCCATGTTTCTTTAATGCAATAATCAACCATAATCGGGCTTTTACCGGTATTTTGTGGGCAAAACGAACCAAAATCTCCATAAATCATATTAAAAATATCCATAAATCATATTAAAAATATCCATATGAACATTGGGAATAATGTTTGCCATTTTGTATTCAACTAGAAAATCATCACGCAGTCCTTGGCAATCACTTTGTAGGATACAACCAACCTCAATAATATATAACAAAATAAAACAAGTTAAGGTTGATTGTATAAGAAGGTAGAGCACCAAGTTAAGGCTGCAACATATCACCATCCACACCACCATGAGCATCAACAATCTTGGAGGTATAGTTCAAAGCAACAATGTTATGGTTCTACATGGAATTAGAAGGGAACCAACTATGGCAGTGTTTGGTAGAGAAAGCATAGGGATCCTGGATTTCAGAGTGGATCATCAACATCAAGTAAAAAGTGGACTCATCATTCAAGTTATCAAAATACAACATCAAAAGTGTGGAGCCAACGAAGCAGATTTGGATACTCAAGTAACAAAATGGCATACCAACATCAACATGTTTCACTTGGATGGATGGATGATCGAGATTGGTACCAGTTGCTAACATTGCTTAGCAAATCATATTATCATGTTTCTTCATATGTTTCGAGGATGAAACATTTGTAAGAAGGGTGGCATGGTAGGGTACCTAGGAATAGATATTTGGGGATATATTATTATATTGTATAAGGGTTGGCATGGGCCACACATAACCCAAGGTTGATTGTATTATAATATTATATTATATTATAATATAATATTATATTATTACTAGGCTCCCCAAAGTAGAATAAGAAGATGGATATATAAAAAAGAGATATTTGTCATTGTAATCATCATTAGAGAATAATCTTATGTAATCGTCGTTGCCCACAAAGTGGCTTATAGGACTTTGCCCTCCTTAAGTGGCATCTCTCATATTGGGAGATCTTGTGGAGTTATTCCTTCCTCAAGGAGTATTATTGGTGTTTCCCTATCTTAAGGGTATTATCTATCTCTCTCTCATTTGTGGATTGTTATTGTGGATAATTATTTGTGGATGAATGATTTGATATTTTTGCATATTGGTGAATGGTTTATGTTAATAATAATAAAGTTATGCAACAACTTAGGTGTTATTATTATCCTACAAAGCGGTTGCCAAGGACTACATGACGATTTTCTAGTTGAAGATGAAAAGGTAAACATTATTCCCAATGTTCAGATAGATATTTTTAATATGATTTGTGGAGATTTTAGTTCATTTTGCCCACAAAATACCGATAAAAGTCCCATTATGGTTGATTATTGCAATCCATGCCAACCCTTATGCAATATAATAATATATACCCAAATATTTATTCCTAAGTACCCTACCATAAGTTCGTTAAATAAAACACCACATATACATCTATGAACCCTTTGCCCAATCGTATAGCATCAACGAAGCTCATCACAGAAGCATGTCTTGATACATTCGCCCTAATTATAACCAACACAAGGCTCACTACGAATATATCTTTGTAACACCACCACAATACATTCTCAGAGAAGTCCAAGGTATGGACTTCAATATTCTTGACAACATCTCGAACAAGAACCATTTGCATAATGCCTCTGTAATGATCTCCTCGTGCTACTCACACAAAATTTTATCCATGCAAAATACTACTTTCTTCACCGGGATTTTGTTGTAAACTAAAGGACACATAACTGATGATTTTGATGACATTTACATGGATACAATTCCTAACTTCGAATTAGTATAGCAACCTATTTCGAAAATATGCAAGCTCATGCTCATCCATACGTACACCATCTATACACCCAGAAGCCTTACCCAATGCTCTCCATTCTTTCGACATTTGTCACTTGTATCCCATGTAGACATGACCTAAGCAAATTTACACATGGACAAGCTGTATCGCTCATGACCTCCACAATCACCCACTATACTAGTTTTTTCTGAGTATCTTTGCTTTGAAATCATTAAATAGACAACAAGACATAATCAAGGAGAATTTACTTTAGGGGACAATGGTTTTATAGCACACGACACCGTTCCACTATGAGCTACCAACTGTAGAAACAACTTGAGCAATCAGTAATCTTCACGATAAACAACATTGAAGAATATGTCATGATATAACATGTTGTATGTGACATGGCTCATCCATATGACCTCTTTCTTTATGTAGTCCTCAAAAATATTCATTCTACCATACTCTTGGCTTTGCGTAGATTACAACACATCTCTTTGTCGATGAAATATTGGAGGAGGCCCATGATATCAATGGTAAATTCAATGCTTTCATGTGTGAGAAAATCGAGGATGGAGAGGATGATATTGAATTGCACAAGCTCCGAGTAAAACTCGGATATGCCAATCAAGTTTTCATTCCCACGCAATTTCTATAAGATGAACTATGTTCCATATTTCAAAAAATTTAAAAGATCCTTATAGGAGACTTCAAACTATATTTGTAGCCTGGATGTTGGCCATGGGTGCAGACCAGTGTAGTAGCCCTGTTGAATGATGCAGTCCATGAGAGTTCATTTTCATATATGCTTCTTGGGTTAGTCCCACATGTGCCAAGTGAAAGCGCAAAATATCATTTATCAATGCAAATGCACATCAATAGAAGTGACTCAGCTAGCCCCTTAGAGGCATCTTGGCATTCACCTATGTGTTGACTGTGCCTCTCAGACTCTGTGCCTTTGTGTTGACCGTGCTTTGGTGTTACATTTGTTGGTTGGTTGGGTCAAGGGTTCACCTTGAAAATCGTACCATTGTGTCGATCCTCAAAAATATTACCCCTGTGTTGATCATGCACTGGTGTTGCATTCACAAGTCGACATAGTTTGCCTCAAAAATTGGGTCATCATATTTTGATAACCTGGCCACATGAACACAAAATTAGTTCAAAATTTTAATTTAAAATTACTTTATAAAAACAAAAATCCATATTACTTTATAAAAATCCATGAAGTGGAAGTTATTGACTACAAAGTGGACCTTTATACAATATGGAAATTATTTAACGTGATAATTCCATAATGTGGAAATTATTCAATGTAGTAATTACCTTGCTATTTTATATTTATATTTATATTTTATTTTATTATTATTATTAATGTGTAAGAATATGTAGCTAATCAAGGTATTTGAAATTGCAATTCAACACGTTTAGGTACAGGTCAAGATTTCTGTTAAAAAGCATGTAGTTCGTTTGGACATGATTTATGCATGTTTTAACAAGATGTAAACTTTGACCTCCTCAAATATTGTGAAATTTAACCCATTGAATTTTATGAGGAGCTTCGCTTACAAGGATTTAAACTTGAGCTTCCTAAGGTTTGACAATGAGATTAACTATAAAAATATTAATGCTAAAATCATAACCATGGTGAATCTTCGGACCTCCTTTTGACATCATGAACTTAAAATATCTTTGAACACTTTGAAACCTTGATATGTAATTGAAATTTATAATTAACCCTACAATTGTTTTTGGTATAAAGTAACCAACAACACACTCAACATAAACAAAAAGTCACATAAAAATCAAAATTTCAAGTGGGTCCCCAAATTTGGGGTACGTTAAGCGACGACAACAACAAATGACAACTCTGCAAGAAAATGAACCTGAGCATTTTGGATAAAAAACCCAATCTGAAATCAAGAAAACTAAATATTAGCAAAAATAAATCATCTAGTAATACCCAAGAAGTATGGGGTTCAATAGCTTCAACTAAAAGTAAATACTCCATTCACTTCTGCTTAGTGTGTGTTTTGTGAATTCATTCTTTATTTTTTATTTGATCAGAACTCTATCACTTGTTTTGTAATTAGGCTATTAAAGATGTTACTCATAAAAAATTACCTCTGTATTGCTCCACTACCAGTCAAGCATCTATAGCTCTAGTGAAGATGACCTTGATCTCTTCTAGACCTTGCTCTACTGCCAGTCGAGGGTCTATAGCCTTGGTAGAGATTATATGAATCACCTAGGCACTTGATTGATTTACATTTTCTTTTTGTTTCATTTTTTTTTATATCTATCAACATTTTATTGCTTTGCAAATATCATAGGTGCCTCTTGGGTTAGAGACCATCTAAGGCTTAAGATTGAGTGTATAATTTTTTTGCCTAATCAACAAACTAGAATGATTTTGTCCTTCAAGATAAAAAATAATATTTAAATGTGGTGTTACATGTGAAGCTTCAACAAAATGTTGTATTACTTCAATATCTACCATTTAATCCACAATTCAAGAATAACTACTAAATAATCTAATTTCACTAACTTCAATTTCACCTAATTTCAAATAGGCAATGTATCTTCCAATACTAAGAAACATATCCAACCAAGTGACAAAAGTTTATTGCTACTACACAACTATACCACAATATGGAAAACAAAAACCAAAATATGTTGTGAAAGTGAAGAAACAAAATGTGAACTTAAACCAAAACACAACAATTGGCTTGAACCTGTATTATTGAAAAATAAAATAAAAACACAAAAAATTTCAAAATGAAAACAACAAAACAAACCAACAAGTGATGATTGCATCCAAATGGTATGTAAAAACCCAAAATTAAGTATAAGCAAAAGAAAAATGAAACAACAAAGTGATGCATAAGAAAGTTCTCAAAAAAAAAAACTATGTACAAAAGATGAATATATGCAAGTGGTGGATATGCTCTCTGTCTCAGGAATGGAAATAGTGCTAACAGGTAAAGGAATGTTCTCTCCACTTAGATTCTGCAATCTAAAAGTATTTTTCGTAAGAATCTAAAAAATTTGGTATGGGCCTAACCAAAGTTTGCCAAATTTATTATGATCACCCTTATTTTCGTGTGTCTTATCCCACAACAAAACCAAATCAACAATCCTAAAGGCTTTGACCTTAGCTCTTATTGACAGCTGTGTACTTTGCCACATTGGAATTTTGTTGGAGCATTTTTATTGTAATGCGGTGGTATTTATTTTGAAATGTTATTATGGATCTATTTCATATGTTACTTTTATGTTTTAGCATCGGAGTTATAAATGTTTAAAAGGAAAATAAAATATAAAACTTCATTTGGAATTCAAGTTTGCTATAGTCAAAGGGCACTATGAATTGGAGACGTCTTTGGGTCTGTACACTTTGCAAAAAAAAGGAGAAAGAAAGGTTAAGAGGAAAAATGTGAAGGATTAAAATATTCAAGCGCGCCCAAAAATATGGAACATAAAAGCGTGTTCGCCCAAAAGATGGGGTGAAAGCTCTATTCTCCCCTCCTAGGGGTGAATGTCTTTTAAAAGATAAAAAATATATATGAGCATATCCACATTTTAATTATTTCAGGGACAGGACGGGTTCGCCCCAAGGATGGGGTGAAAGCTCCGTTCGCCCCACCTTGGGGTGAATGTAATATCAAAAGGTGACGAAAGGGAGGCACGGTAAAAAAAGGGGCGCAATAAAAATGATATCGCATTCACCTTGGTCGAGGGGTGAATATCCCATTCACCCATCCCATGGGCGAATGTGCCCCAAAAGTAAAATGCAATCGTGTTTGCCCCTCCCATGGGCGAATGTGACGAAATGAAATTGTGTTCACCCTAGTCGAGGGGCAAAAATCCTCTTCGCCTATCCCATGGGCGAATGCGTTCCCAAAATGGAATCACGCGGACGCGTCAGGTAATAGAAGTTTGGGCAAACGTGATTTGTGTCGAAAGGCGAACACATTTTTGAGCAGATTGGGTGAATGCAATTACAAAGATAAAACTATTCAATTATTAAGTTTCACCACGATCCATGAGGAATATAGTCAAGCAAAATATGTTCTTCCAAGGTGTCTCAATTTCAAAGTCGCCCATAGCAGAATTTGATGAACATTAAATCATGGTGGCAACGAGTAACTCAGGTGATGAATCCCAAGCGAAGAAGAATCCATGTTAAAATTATAGAAAGATTTTTATGATTTCCAAGGAAGGGGTGCGTTTTCAAGGTATTGAACGTCTCTTAATTTTTTGTGCATCGACGCCCAAATTACTGATTTCTTGGGAATGTTTCCTTAAAATATGGATCGATGTTCCAAAAGGATGGGTTTTAATATTTCCAAGGAGGAATTCCCTCACTTTGGTTCCTGATTTACGATCATTTTGTCTTCATGTGCATTTAATGAAAGAGGCAAAATTATCTATAAATACTAATAAAATTTCCATTGTAATAGAGGTTAGACATTTTGCGAGAAAACTCTTCAAGTTCTCTACATCAATAGAAGACACCAGGCTTCTAAATTTACAAGTGTTATTGTATGTAATTTCCTTCTGTGTACATGCACTACTATTTTAGATTCATGTTCTTTATTTGCTGTTAGATTTGAATTCTGCATCTGAATTTACATGTTGCTAATGAGGGAGTGAGCGTTGGAGTGCTATTTTTAAGGTTGTTCCTACAAGTTTATAAGTAAATTTAGCTGCTTTTATTTTATTACATTCTATTCCATGCTTGGATGAATTTCTTGCTGCTATTCTATCCCAAATACTACGCTTTCGGCCTTATATTTCCCATCTATTTTTGTATTTTCTAACTTCTTTCCTACATCTCTAATCTTCAACCAGTGTAGGATTTAGCTTGGGAGTGAGCCCTCTCTAGAGATTGACACATAGGACATTCCTTTCCTCCGATCACTCAATTTTGGCCATATCTAGGGTCCACAAACACAATTTTGTTGATTAGGTAGATATTTGACCAACAACTCTCTTATCAAACCACATTTTAACAAGCTCTTGATGCTTACAGAAATGTTGTAGGGCATATTCCCTCTTTTCATCTAGACTAATTAAGTGAGTAAATATTACCTCTGTTTTATCATCAGTTTCAAGATAATCTTTCATAAATTGTAGAGTCTGTAATTTCAAGTTAGCAAAAAAAATAGGCTCTTGACCATAAACTAAATGATAAGGAAAAGTGCCTATGGACCCTTTTGATCTAGTTCTATCCACCCATAGAGAATATTTCAACTTGTTATGCCAATCTCTAGGATTCATTTCCAACAATTTCTTAATTATGGACAATAAGTTTTTATTAGTAGATTATGCTAAACCATTACCTTGTGGGTAATAATTTGAAGAAAAATTTATGCTTACCTTATTGTCGTACGCCCAAATTGCAAACTAAATTGAAGTGAAAGCAGAACCATTGTCACATACAATGGAATATGGTATACCAAATCTAGTAACAATGTGTCCTTCTAAAAATTGAATAACCACTTTAGAAGTACAGTTCTTAGTGGGAATGGCTTTAGTCCATCTAGTACAATAATCTGTGGCGGTTAAAATGTATTTGTAACTAGGTGAAGAGTTTGGGTTTATGAATCCTACAAAATCTAAATCCCATTGTGCAAATGGCCTAGCCTCAAATACAGGCTGTAAAGGCATGGAGGCATTTTGCTCTTTATTGGTGGTAATTTGGCATGTATGGCAAGAACGAATATGCCAACATGGCCATGGGCATATTTGAAAATGTGGGGCCAATAGTAATCAGATCTCAAAATCTAGTGCGTTGTGGCATTAGCTGATCCATGTCCAGTCCCATACTTACTATGAAAATCCTTAAGAATTTGCATAGCCTCATCCTTACTCAAACATCTAAGGAAAATTCCTTCGTGATTTCTTCTGTATAAAACACCAAATTTAATCATAAAATTAGAGCTTTTTAATCGAAGTACTCTTATTTGCGTAGCATTAAAGTGATCCAGGCACTTACCATTTAAAAGAAAATACACAATGTCATTATACCATTCATTCATGGTGATGCTTTCTGTAGTGTATTGCTGACACATGATTTGAGGATCGATTTCAGCTAGAGACTTTGTCAAACCTTGTCCTCTAAAAAGCTTCATAGTATGGATCTCCAAATAAAACTCCTACAAGGTAGCTAGACATTTACCTCTCCTTTCTCCTAGTTCATTCTGCATCAACATTGTTTTGATAGTTGGATCAGGTACTATTGCAAAAATTCTACTATGCAAAATGTAATGTCTAATCTTCTTCACAGTTTTTAAAAGAGCATATACTTTTTTATCCAAAATAGTGTATTTCAAATATGCATATTTTAGTGGTGAAATTAAGAAAGCAATAGGATTTTTTGAATTATCTTTGTTCTTTTGAGTTAATACACTAGCAAAAGAATGATTAGAAGTGAATGAATAAATATAGAAAGGTTTCTTGTAATTAGGACTCACAAGCATAAGTGCATAAGATATTGCATTTTTAACATCCTGAAAAGCTGCTTTAGCTCCACCAGTCCTATTAATGTTAGCATCCTTCTTCAACATATCATTCAATGGTTTGACTATTTTAGCAAATCCTGAAATAAATTTCTTGACAAAGTTGATTTTCCCAAAAAATTATCGTAATTATTTTTTGCTACTAGGAAAAAGGATTTTCTAGATGGCTTTGATTCTTTCAGGATCTATGGAAATTTCATCTTTTGAGATGACATGACCTAAAATTTTACCTTCAGTTGCTCCAAAAATGCACTTTTTGGGGTTTAGTGAAATGCCATGCTCTCTACACCTTTTTTTTTTTTTTTTAATTTACATGGTGGAATCGATAGCCGCCACGAATCCGGGCAGGATGTCCAGCTTTTATGACCGCCATAGTATTCTACGCTGTCTGCCCCAGAAGCCGCCACACAGATCTTTGCGCAGTCCGCCCCTATAACCACCATGCCACAATCATTTTAAACCTTTTACGCCACTGAAAGCACCAGGAAAAGTGAAGAACACAAGCTTATACTGAGAGGGGGGGGTGAACAGTATAAGACCTCTTTTTACTTTTTCCTTTATACTTCAAAACAAGAAAGCAATATACCCAAAGCAATATCAAAATAATGCACAAAATCATCCACAAAGTGACACCAATTTTAACGTGGTTCACCCAGAATTGCTGGGCTACGTCCACAAAAATTTTCTCTAAAAGTTATCTCAAAGTTCTTTGGGAATCCTTCCCAATTACAATGTTTATGAGCCTCGGCCCAAAGGAGATACCTTCCCCCAATCAAAATTTATGAGCCTATGCTCAAAGGAGATACCTTCCCCCAATCTAAATTTATGAGCCTCTACTCAAAGGAGATACCTTCCCCCAATCTGAATTTATGAGCCTCTGCTCAAAGGAGATACCTTCCCCTCTACTCTGGAAATGACCCCTCAGAAGATCAACTACCTCTATCTCTTGCTAGCATGTGGAACTCCTTTCCACCGAAGACCTCTTGTCCTCAATGCTTAGCCTAAGATACCTCTGCCTTCTATGATCACGTCCACAGCAGCTTTGCAACCTGTACCAAACACAGTCAGTCGGTCTAGTACAAGTCTTCCTTTGTCTGTCAGATCTGTTCAACACTTGAACAAATCAATCCTCTGCACACAAGCCTTCTCAAAGACTTGCCAAATCTGTCCTCAGGTTCTTCTCAAGGAACCATTGCTCTTCTGTCCTCAAGTTCTCTGATAGAACTAACAAACTCAGCTCACAAGTCCTTTGCTAGGACCTATCGAAATCTGCTTACAAGTCCCCACCGAAACCTGTCCAAAATTTGCTTACAAGTCCCCACCGGAACCTGTCCAAAACCTGCTCACAAGTCTCCACCAGAACCTGTCCAAAACCTTAGCAAGCTCACCAAGAAAAAAATTCTTAGTAGGAAATCACAAGGTGAATTGTTAGAGACCCAATGTGATTTGTCAAACTCATAGAAGCATAAAGAGAATTTTTAGAGACTCAATATGTTCTATACTCAACTCCCAATTTCAAAATTCAACTCAAATCAACTCAACTCAAACTCAATCTCAAATCTGAAAACTCAACTCAATATCTAAAATGGATAGGATAGAATGCTTTCTTTCAAGAACATGAAACCCCAACAATTGCCAACTATGCAAAGAATCACATAACAATGATACTCATGTTATTTTCACCATCAAATAGGGCTTCAACAACAATGCTCATCAAACAAGGTTCAATCAACACCATTCAACTCAAAACACAACCTTGAAGCATTTCACAATCAACATCAAAAAAGGAAACAAGTAGAACTCCTTTTCTCTCCAATATTGTTTTAACAAAAGCATCCACCAACTCAACTCACAGTAGCATAAAACAACTTTTCAATTCATCAACAGAGTAAGCCCAATACTTTAACCAAGTAAAGAATAGCTTGATTATAACCAACTTAATGAAAGCAAATGTCAATCTCAAAGCTATCCACTTAAGGTTTCATACTTTCACACAAGAAGCAATTAACCTTAACACATCATGCTTTCATTTCCATAATCAACCGAAAGCACTCTCAACATTATAAGAAAAATTTATCCATTATACACCTTGTTTCTCCCTTATAGTCTTATCAAAAAATAAACTTTATCTCTCATAAGAATGCAATAGGATATTTCAACAACACTTTCAAAATAATATTTTATCAAAATAACAACAAGCTTTGAAACTCCTTATAACTCCTAAGTTGTTTTTCTTTTAACAAACTTCCTCCATCCGCAACATACACTTAGCAAAAGATTAATTTTGAAAATACCTTAGCCAACATCAAAAATCACTTTGGAGAAATTTGTGCCCGAAATCTAACACCACCCACTACGTCCACGACGAAAAACCCTTTTGCATGATATGAACGCGGAACCTCCCGTTCGGGTAGCGCGCCAACAACCTAGCCGCTACCGGTGCGCCAAAGGCACCCGATGAGGTTAAAACCTCATGCTGTTACACTTGTCCCTTCTGCGTCAAGAAAAATAAAACACAATCCTCCCTTCCTTCTGATGCAAACTCGCAGATGACAAGCTATATGGCAGATTCAATAAACGGTGAGACAAACGAACGAACAATGGATTATGAAAAACGGTGAAGACACATAAACGATCAGCAGATTACGAAAATCAGCGAAGACACAGAAACGATCAACGAGCAACTTTTCAAAAATCGGATGGGATTCATCTTTGTTTTCACCGAGGGGTATTAATATGAATCCTTGCCATGAGCTCTTCGACGTCGACGGGGAGTTTACCATGTCGATGGAAGTCTTGGGCTAGCGCCCACCAAGTTTAAAACATAGTGCCCACCTAGAAATTTGCGCCATGGATTAGGAGAACCCATTGCAAACCATAAATTAATATTTATTTAAAAATAATTAAAGGGAACCTTAGCAAGGTTTTAATTATTTAAATAAATATTTCCTCCTGGACCCAATTGCATTAAATTAATGCATCCACCTGAAATCTTTAAACCTGCCAACTTGGGGTTAACAAAAGACCTTTGAAACTGTCATGCCAAACCTTCATCAAAACAAGTTATTTGACATCAAACCAAAATCCTTCAAGAGCTTCTTGACATCAATGACAACTTATACACTTGAGCAAAGGCAATGTACCCAAAGTACCCAAAATTGCCAACAAAAAGGACAAGCATTCAGTCCGGCGAGCTGCTCTCTACACCTTTGAAGAACTTTTCTCAAATCATTAATGTGGTCAGATATGTTCTTTGAGAAAACAAGAATATCATCAACATAAATGACTATGCATTTACCTATCAAATATCTAAATGCATAGTCCATGGCTCTTTGAAATGTGGCACCTACGTTAAGCAATCCAAAAGGTATTCTTCTATAAGCAAAGGTATCCCACTTTATGGTGAAAGAAGTTTTCATTCTATATTTTGGGTCAATAAGAATTTGGTTATATCCAGAATAACCATCAAGAAAAGACATCATCTCAGAACCATTCACCATTTACAAAATATGATCAATGGAAGACAAGGGGTAGTTATCTTTTTGTTATACCTTATTGAGATTCCTAAAATCAATAAATAAACAAATTTTATATGTTTTCTTTCTAAATGGTACAATGTTTGCTACCCATGTAGAGTGTTTGATTGGAAAAATAATCTTAGCATCTAACAATTTCTTAACCTCTTTTTGTATAAGAGGCTCTAGCAATGGGTTAACTGGTCTTTGTTTTTGTCTAAATGGTTTTGAATTTGGCTTTAAAGGAATAGTATGTGTTATGATGTTTTGATTATAAGTCTTTAAATTCTCATAACTCCATGCTATTACATCAACGTAATCTTTAAGGGCCTGTACAATCCCTTCTTGTTCATGATGAGTGCAAGCCTTTCCTATGAGTACGTTATGCGGGTCTTTACTAATACCAAGATCAATGTAATTATAAGCATCATGGGGAGTGAGGTTTTATTACAACTTTTGCTTTTGTAATAAATATCAAAAAGCTTTTCGAGAGAAACTATACCTTTAGGAATCACATTGATTTTCTTTGTTACCTCATGATCTTCGTTTTCATCTTCTTGCAATATTTCATCCTCATTGATTACTTGATTTTCAAAAATACTTGAATTAGTTACAAAATAAAAAATGTGTCTGTCACTTTCAAATACTTGTAATTTTTTCACATTGTTAGGTATAGAAGGACATGATATTAACTCAATTGAAAACTTTTTTATCCTCCTATTATCGATAAGCTTAAGAGTACCTACTACAATAGCTAAAGAATCAACAATTTGATTGTTCTTCCTAGATATCAATAAAATATTGAAAGCATGAAATTCATCAATCAAATCCCTAACTCTATTTATGTAATGAATTAGCCTTTTATCATGACATGTGTATTGGCCTTTCACCTATTTAACAACCAATTCTAAATATCCTAGCACTTTCAAACATTTAATATTTTTCTTTAAGGCTAACTGCAAACCGAATATTAAGGCCTCATATTCTATAGTATTACAAGTGCAAGGAAACTGTAATCTATAAGCTTCTAGATATGACTTATATTTAGGACAAATCAATTCCACACTAGCTCCACTACCTTGTTTGGATTTAAATCCATCAAATTTAAGCATCCAAATAAATTTTCATTATTCATTGGATTAACAAAGGGTATTTTATTCTCGGATTCACCTACATCCAATTTTGTTTCCAAAGTGGAAACACCTAACTCAGAATCATTGTAAAAAATTTCATTGGTTTTGTTATATTTAGTAATCAAATCCTTAAGTATAGGTTCTCTTTCAAATTTGATTTAGTTAGCAACACCCTTCCATGGTCGCCACATATGTGAACAATCTGTGGCCATATATCCATTTAAGTTCTTAGACCAATCTCTGCTCAACAACATTCCATACCTATCAGGTATATCTACAACATGTATATCAATATACTGTTGTATCCTAGGTTCTGATGCTAGTTGTATGTGAATATTCTTAAGCATTCCAACCACATTAACTTCAAATTTATCTAGTTGCACAACTATCCTGTTAGAAAGGATGGGTTTCAAATCCAATTTTTGACAAACAATGTGAGACATGACATTACCGGATGCTCCTGAATCAAAAAGACAATTGTGTATATTTCTTCCTGCAATTCTTATGGTCAAAATAAAGGGAGAAGCTTCTCCTTTGTCCCTTCATGAGGCAAATTGCACATCAATGGCTTTCAAAGATTCATTTTGCTTTTATCACTAAAAGCTTGCATTAAAAATTATTGTTTATTAGTCAACTTAGCAACATCACATAAAGATATATTCGCTTTTGTTTTCTTTAAATCCTCCACAATATTATATGCAATTTTTTCATGTGGTAGTTGAGGTAGATCAACTTTAGATGGAGGCATAGGATTGTTACTAGCATGTGTGTCAGGAGGAATGATGGCATCACTTGGGAAAATAGAAGAGGTAAATGGAGCTTTAGTCTTCTCCTAAGTTTGTAATTATGATTTCCTTTTTTTAAATTGTCTGAAGGCTTGAACTTCCTCTTCTATAGACCCATCATACCCTTCTTCATCTTCTTCAATTGATTCAAATGTTTCAACTACCAGCGTTGATTATTTCCCTTTGCTAGCACTAGCCTATTGAGAAGGATCTTCATCTAAAATAATTTCCACATTATCCATCTCTTTTTGTAGAATATCTAGTGTTGTTTTGAATTCAAGGCACTCATTATCACTGTGTTGGATCGTAGAATGTACCCTACACCAATTGTTTAAAGCCAAATATGAAATATTAACAATGGGACTGGTTTGATTGGAACTAGTGGTAGCATTGTTCTAATTAACAATGGGACCAGGTACTCCTCCATTGTTCGGACGAGTATTCCATTGTTTTCTTTGAAAACTAAAATTTCTATTTTGATGAGAATTTTGAGGTAATTTTTTCTGCATTTGAACCATGTCACTACCGAGTTTTTGGAAAACCCATTGTAGGTTGTTTACCTGAGAATTAGGTTCATTATTTTGTCCTACAATAGTTTGATTGGTTGTGTTACTCATAGTGGTAGTGGGATTTTGAAAATTTTCTAAACTTTGATTTTGGACAACCCGTGGAAACAATGTGTTATTTTGATGAAATGTTGATGCATTTGGAGTGGGTTTTGTATTAAAGAATGTAGGCATGGTTTGAGCATTTGTTTTAGCTATTTTATGAGTGGTGAATTGATATTCTGGTAAGCACTTCCTTACCTTCCTTCACCAAACCCAAGATTATGCACCTTACTGATCTTATAAGTAAACAGAGAATGTAGAAGCAACGGATATAAAAAACGAATTGGAGGAAGAATGATTTTATGTAAAAGAATACAGCCACTAGGAGGGCAGATCCCACCGTTAAGGCACAGTGCGATTACGCAGTGAATTAGAATAAAAGATGAGATAAAAAATTAATTAAACAACTATGCTAATAAATATGAAATTTTATGCACTTGGAGAACCTAGCCGACGGCTAGGTTTGGTATGTAGCATGACTCCCCTCCTCGGAAAGCTTTGTCCTCAAAGCTAGAAATGTCTGGAAAATACTTTCATGTTCCCATGTGGCATCTTCCTCTCGGTAGGTCTTGCCATTTGATGAGAAATTCGTGAATCGGCGCGATCTTAGTCTTCGTATTCTGTGTTGTAATATATCTTCAGGTTGGAGATGTATGCGTCCCTCCTCATCAAGCACTGGTAATTCTGATTGAATTTGTACTTTATGACCAATTAATTTTTTGAGACATGAAACATGAAATACCGGGTGTATTCGTGATGATGAAGGTAGCTCTAACTGATAGGCTACTTCTCCAATGCGGCACACAATTTTGTAAGGACTATAGAATCGTGGAGCCAACTTTTGACTAGTCTTTCCTTAATGATGCTTGTTTGTAAGGTTGCAACCTTAGGAAAACCTTGTCATCGACATTAAAAGTTCATTCTAATCGATGCAAGTCTTGTTGTTGTTTCATGTGATTTTGTGCTTGGAATAAATTCTCTTTGAGTATGGTGAGTGTAGACTACCTTTGTTGAAACCAATCATCCACTTTGGCTACTTTGGATGAACCTAGTACGTAATCTGCTACAATTGGAGGCTTTGTTCCATACAATGCTTCAAAGGGAGACATCTTAATTGAATAATGGTAAGAAGTGTTGTACCACCATTCTGCCATTGCTAGCCATTGGCTCCATTGATATTGTTTATCTTGAACAAAACATCGTAAGTATGTACCCAAATATTTGTTAACTACTTCTGTTTGACCATCTGTCTGGGGATGGTAGGCTGAGGACATGTTCAATTTGGTACCACTAAGTCGAAATAATTCTCGCTAAAAGTTACTAGTGAAGATGGGATCTCGATCACTTACAATATTTTTTGGCATACCATGTAATTTGAAAATTGAATCCATAAATACCTTTGCCACCTTGCTTGCGGAAAATGGATGTTGTAAAGCCTGAAAGTGAGCGTATTTGGATAACCAGTCTACGACTACGAAGATGACTGTCTTGCCTTTTGAATTTGGAAGACCTTCAATAAAATCCATGGATATATGTTCCCACTGACGTTTAGGGATGGGTAATGGTTGTAACAACCCTGGTGATTTGACTGTTTCTCCTTTATTGCGCTGGCAAAATTCGCATTCTGCTACCCATTGTTTGACTTCGGCTTTTAATCCTTTCCAAAAAAATGATTGTTTGATCCTTAAATATGTTTTCAAAAATCTTGAATGTCCCACTGATGGAGAAGTGTGCGATTCGTCGAGGATATTCGATTTGAGTTCTGAGTTGTGTGGAATGTAAATGCGGTTCTTCTTTCGGAGGATTTTATCTTCATAAGAGAACAAAGGGTATTTAGAGGACCCTATAGACAATTCTTGAATTATCTAAGCAGTTTCGCTATTGGACAACCATTCATCTTGTAATTGATTCACCCATTGGGAGCAAGGACCTGAAAAAGCGTTAATGACTACTTCGTCTTCATATTTCCTGGATAGTGCATCGGTGGCTACATTTTCCTTCCCCTTCTTGTATTCGATAACAAAATCATAACCCAATAGTTTGGTTAACCACTTATTTTGTTTCGGATAGGAAAACCTTTGCTCAAGAAAATGTTTGAGACTACTATGATCTGTTTTTATAATGAAGCGGCTACTGATTAGGTAGTTTATCCATTTTTCTACCGCGTGAAGAATAGCCAACATTTCTTTTTCATAAGTTGATCTTCCCAAAATTTTCCCCGATAGCTATTTACTTTCAAATGCCAACAGATGACCGTCTTGCATTAATATAGCCCCAATTCCTGTTCCTGATGCATCACATTCGATAAGTACTTCCTTACCTTCCTTCGCCAAACCCAAGCTTATGCACCTTACTAATCATATAAGTAAACAGAGAATGTAGAAGAATGATTTTATGTAAAAGAATACAGCCACTAGGAGGGCAGATCCCGCCATTAAGGCACAGTGCGATTACGCAGTGAATTAGAATAAAAGATGAGATAAAAAATTAATTAAATAACTACACTAATAAATATGAAATTTTATGCACTTGGAGAACCTAGCCGACGGCTAGGTTTGGTATGTAGCATATTCTAAATAAAGTGGAGTGGTAGGATAAGTGGGAGTGATAGGTGGATTGTATGGAAAATTGAAATTATTGAACGACATGGCATTCAACATAGGTATTTGTTGTGACAAAGCCTGATTGATCATAGGTACTTGATTATAAGCACCTGGTTGTCCTATGGAAGGCAACTATCAAATCCCAAAACCTTATGATATCAGTTGCTGTTATACAATCAAAGCCTCACTGTATGCCATGGGAAGCGTAGTGATTTGAGGAGCTCTCCTTACAAACATAGATGTTAAAGGGTCCAATGTCCTAAAGTTCATTTGTATAGCAACAACTGCCTAAAGAGTATAAGGAGCAACTAGCCTGCTATACAACTTATGAAAATGAGTATTGAACAATATCAAAGGTTCATTAAGCTCTCTCTTGGTTGACGTAAACTGATGATAGATTACAAAAAGATCTATAGGTAGCCTAAATTGATTCACAAACATTGTTTCCAACTAGACCCAAGACGTAATAGAATTGATAGGTAAACTAATGTACCAATCACATGCCATTTCATTAAGGTGAGAGGAAACATATTGCAAGCAACATCCTCATGTTCAACTTGCAGTCTGATCAAGGTATCCTTGTAAGATTGAATATGCTCTTCAATAATTCTAATTCCATCATGTTTATATTTAGTTAAATATGTTTTTGTGATTTTGGGAATGTTATGGGCAGCTCCAACAATGTTTAAAGGACTGCTACGAGCACCCAACCAAGTTGCAATTCCTGCCATTGAAACTACTAATGGGGGAACAAATTAGATGATGGGTAGCGATGAATTGCTACTAGGTGGAATAACAATTTACTGAATACCGAACCTTCTCATTCTCTTTGTAGAAGAAATCCTATGGAAAATAGTATCTTCAGAAGCCTTAAATCTTGAGATTATGATTTTCGGTTCCAGTTCTGATAATGAAAACAACAAGTGTTTAATGATCTTGAAATGAAAAGATTTCCAATTTTCAAATGCTTAACTGATAAATTATCATGTTCATTTAAAAATGCATCAATTAACCCATAATAATAAGGAATATTCTCATATTTGTAAAATGTTAGAATGCCCAAATCATGAATTAGATAATTTCCAATAGTAAATTATGAACAACTTAGAAAGAACTTCACAAATCAAATCAATTACTTTTAAGTAGGCCCTCCTTCTAGCGCCAATTTTGTTGAGTGATATTTTTGTCCAATCACAAGAATATACTCACAATCAGGATTCTACCCGGATACCCTCTCTTGTAAGGAAATATTTATAATTTCCCCAAGGTTCTATTTAATGTGTTTGTATGCTTGCAATCCTTGGTGAAAACTATGAAATGCCAAAAGTTAATTGGATACCTTAGTGTTGCATATGCCTGTTAACAAGGGGCCTATTTTGGGTTGATTTGATTTGCAATGATTTTGTTGTTCATGGAATTTATGAAAAGGTGAAATTATTGATCAACTAACAACCTTTGAAATTTGATAAATATTTGATTTTAACCTTTGAAAATTTAATTTTAATTGATTTTATCTCAAATTGTTAATCAAATTTTATCTCAAATTGTTAATCAAAATTTATCTTCGATTTTTAATCAAAGTGGAAGTTATTGACTAAAAAGTGGACCTTTATACAATATGGAAATTATTTAACGTGATAATTCCACAATGTGGAAATTATTCAATATAGTAATTACCTTGTTATATTATATTTTATTTTCTTTTATTAATATTTTTTTATTAATGTGTAGGAATATGTAGTTAATCAAGATATATGAAATTGCAATTCAACACATTTAGGTACAGGTCAATATTTTCGTTAAAAAGCATGTGGTTCGTTTGGACATGATTTATGCATGTTTTAACAAGACGTAAACTTTGACCTCCTCCTTAAATATTGTGGAATTTAACCCATTGAATTTTATGAGGAGCTTCGCTTACAAGGATTTAAACTTGAGCTTCCTAAGGTTTGACAATGAGATTAACTATAAAAATATTAATGCTAAAATCATAACCATGGTGAATCTTCGAACCTCCTTTTGACATCATGAACTTAAACTCTCCTTGAACACCTTGAAACCTTGATATGTAATTTAACTTTGTAATCAACCCTACAAAATTGTTTGGTATAAATTAACCAACAAAACACTCAATGTAAACAAAAAGTCACATCAAAATCAAAATTTCAAGTGGGTCCCCAAATTTGGGGCATGTTGTGCGACGAAAACAACAAAACCGAAGCGAGGAAGGTAGAAACTTGATTCCCTCTTTGTTAATTTGTAATTTAAAAATGAACCTCATTAAGTAATGCGAGAAATTGAACCTCACTAATTAATGGAAAAAATGAACCTAATGTTAGATTAAGATGTAGTGTAGGTTAGCTTAAGTCTGCTTGTTTTTTTTTTGTGGATGCTTTTGGTGCCAATTTTGGGGCTATCTCGGGCAAAGATGGTTTCCTTTTGGCCGTTTGGGGGCCATCCTAGGGTGGGATGACCTCATTTGAAAATCCAATGATCAAATTTTGACCTTGGTGGTGATCATCTTGGGGTGGGATGGTCTCGCTTGCAAATCATCTCGGTCTGGGATGGTTGAAAATTATGAAGTTTTTTTTGCAAATATTTTTAGGTTTTTGTTGATTTTTGTGCTTGTTGGGCTTCAGCTGCTGAAATTCCACCATATATTGCCAACCCTTTTTGAGGATTTGTGAGATGAACTCATTGATCAGGAGTGGGCATGGCTTGAGGTGATTGACCTTAAGCAGGTGACTCGCCTAGAGGCAGTGAGATCATATCAGGACTATCTAATGACCTTGGTTGATCGTTGGGATAATCGAACGAACACATTCCATATTATGACTAGTGAGATGATGATTACATTAGAGGATGTATACCGAATATTTTGCATTTCGATTGGGAGACACTTGATCATCTTGAATCCCCTTCTATAGTAGGACAGAGTACTACAAAGAGTATTTGGTGCAAATTTTGAGGTTGTGAGGCAATGCGTGGATAATGGTAGGGTTTTGATAAAAGTATGGTATGATGTACAGGTGTTCAACAAGAGGTATGTAGTATTGATGTGCATTATTTCGAACATCCTACTGCCTGAATCTTTAGGAGCGAGATTCGCATGAAACCTCCTTGATGTGGCAAACGATCTTATAGAGAGCAATGTCTGAAATTCATTGATCATGGCATGGGGTAACACTCTACTTGCTCATCTATATGATGATTTATATGACATCAGACATCGAGGTCAATGCAAATTAGGTTGCATCTTCCTTCTATAGGTTTGGGGATGGGAGCATATTCAAGTGGATTGACTAGAGGGCTTCCATGGGTATCTCAAGTAGATATGGATGATTATAACATAGGATACACAACTCGATGGAGGTGATATTGGGAGATAGGTCAGAATCGACGTCATACAGGTTGACTCAATCATTATGTAGGGTCTCTTGAGGTATTGAGGCTAGGTCAGGTTATCTAGAGGTCTTATATGGGTTTTCCTCCATAGGTAAAGGTAGCGGCATAGCTGGGGCACGTGAGGCATGAATGATGGTTGGTAGGGCAATATAGCACAGAGTGAGAGTACTTCTAGTACTCTCACATCACATGATAGATCAAGATCTACAAGATGTTCCTACGAAGCCTGTGATCTATCACCATCGAGGGGTGGAGATACAACTAGAGTGGCCTCGAGTGGAACCACTAGCAGACAAGGAGGATCCAATGATAGTTGAGTCAGGTTTGGAGGATCCAAGTACCATAGTAGACTATGATACTTGGTGGGTGACACGGTTGTAGAAAGGAGGTGAGTTGATGGGTAGGCTTGTTGAGATTGTAGTGGTGGAGGGTGCAACATGTGAGGCCTCGAGAGATGATGTAGTTGAGGGAGGGTGACGAGTGCATAACCGTACAAAGGGAGAGTGCTAGCTCATAGAGAGGGTAGAGGAGCTATAGGAGGGTAAGGATGAGGAGGATCCTTAAGATGATATGGCTCAACTGAGAGCACAGGTGAAGATCTTGTAAGGATAGTTGGTAGAGCAAGACACTACCCTCGTAGTAGTACAAATTCAGCTCAATAGGGGGCAATAATAGTGGAGGAGATTCTTCAAGAAGAGGAATCTCCTCAAGGCCTAGGTAGATACTGCCCAAATGAAGATAGATAAGATGATAACTGAGAGAGATAGAGTGATAACAGAGCGAGATACTCTATAGAAATATATGGTTGCTTGAACAACAAAGTGTGATGCTCTATAGACATAGATAACAACCAAGATAGTAGAGTAGGATGCTCTATAGGCTCAATTGACAGCCTTGACTACATCTCCAGGATAGACTTGAGTAGGTAGCTAGACTACAAGGGATATGGTAGGGCTACAGGCTGAGGTGGCTAGACTACGAATCTTACTGAGTGATTATGATGCTCGACATCAATCTAACGAAGCATATATCATGGATTTGGAGGGCAAGGTGGGGATACTTGGTGGTCACCTTCCAACACGCTCTTTAGCAGGAGGATCCTAGTGCAACCACCAGAGTGAGTTCGAGCAGCCATCAGTTAGGCATAGTAATAACTCATTAGCGAGACCAGAGAGATCAATGGCCAGTAGATCAGGTCAACCTCGTAGAGATGAGGTAGAGGATGGAGGAGACTTTGGGGTGCAGGCCCTACTTGATTTATGCATAGCTAGTGATTTCTTTTTGGGTGTAAGGTTCGAGAACCTACACGATTGTAGCCTACGGGTAATTTTATACCATGATGTACTAGATATTATATATATATATATATATATGTGATATTTCTCTTATTTATTGCCCATTATGTGTTTATGTTAAGTTTTATTTTATGTTTAGATGCATATTTATGGATGTAGTACCTAGATGATGGATGTTTACCTAGACATTGTAGTATATATGCATAGATGTATGCCTAGCTATATGTATGTATGGATGGATGCGATATCTAATACTAGATATATGTTTTAGATTTGTTTATTTTATTATGAATATGAATTCATGTTGTTATAACAAATCTAGTGTGTATGAGATGCATTAAATGTTGTAGATGTTTTAATAACAATTGTATATGTATGTTTTAATTTATTAAAACATAATGAATGAATTCTAATTGTGTTTGAAAAACTAATGGTAGACACCACAAAATGTATAAAAATCATGAATTTAAAATGTTAACCTTATCACAAAAGTTATACATTTAGATGTCAATGTGTGAGATGAGGTATGTGAATTGTGGGGGTTTTCCCTATAAGATTTTACAAACTAAAAGGTGTGCATAAAATAGCCAGTGGCCATATAAATATCATTGCTGATATTTATCTGGTATCTAACCTATATTATGAGGACCTCTTAATAAGCAAAATCTATGAAGAACATAAGCTTATACTGAGAGGGGGGGTGAACAATATAAGACCGCTTTTTACTTTTCTTTCCAAATCAATATTATGCAATGTATACATAGCAATATCAATAACAATAATCAAATCAATGCATAAATCATCGCACACAATAGAGACACCACAATTTATGTGGTTCACCCAATGTGGGCTACTCCACGGAGAAAAAAATTCACTAAAATTTTCTCAATCAATCTCTTGGGAATTATTTCCCTATTACAATATGTTGTGGCTGATCCACAACACACCCCAAAATTGGGGACCCACCTTTTTTGTACGCTTTCCCAGAAGGTTGCAGTGGCCCAGATGTTAAAAGAGCAAAGAAAAGCAAGAAAAAGAAAGTTGTCGTGATATCGCGACATGTTGCTCTATCGCGGCTCAGAAAAGAAAAGTTGTCGTGATATCGCGACATGTTGCTCCGTCATGGCCAGAAATGAAAAAACGTCGCGATATCACGACATGTTGCTCCGTCACGGCTCAAACAAGCAAAGTGTAGTGGAACAAAAAAGTGTCACGATTTCACGACATGTCGAGTTTTCACGGTTAAGAACAACAGAATGCATCATGAAGAGAAAATGTCGCGATATCGCGACGTGTTGTGAAATCGTGGTTCATAGAGGAGAGAGAAAGACAAAATGAAAAATGTCGTGATATCACGACATGTCATGAAATTGCGGTCAAAACAGTCAAACAGAGCAAGACGTCAAAGTTGTCGCGATATCGCGACCTGTCGTGTTTTCGCGGCCTGAAGACGAGATGAAGCACAAGGAGAAAAAATGTCACGATATCGTGACATGTCACGTTTTCATGGCACAGATCACGAGGCAGACTTAAAATGAAAAGGTGTCATGATATCGCGACAGGTTTTGTTCTCGAGACTTAAAATGAAAGGATGTCGCGATTTCGCGATAGGTTAAGTCTGCACAGCCCGAAATAGAAAAGCGTCATGATTTCGCAACAGAATGTAGCAAGATGGTGCAAAAGAGAAAAGCATCACGATTTTGCGACAGAAAGCAGAAGATGGTGCAAAAGAGAAAAGTGTCACGATTTCGTGACATGTCACGTTTTCACGGCTAAATGCAACAAAACCCAACGAAGCAGAAAAGCGTCGCGATTTCGCGACAGGTTGCACCCACACGGCCCGATAGCATAAAAATGTCGCGATTTCGTGACATGTATCATTTTTGCTATGCATGAAGGCTGACAAGGCTGCATACAGGAAAATTTCATGATTTCATGACATGTATCATTTTCACTGTGCATGGTGGCGGACAAGCCTGTTGGCCAAAAAATGTCGCGATTTCGCGACACGTCTTGTTTTTGCGGTGCAGGTAGAAGAGCAGAGTTGCATGCAGAAAAATGTTGCGATATCGCAATATGCTATTTTTTATCGTGATTTACAAGGGGGCAGTTACAAAACATGCAGAGAAGCGTGAGACACGTGGCATACAGGTGTAAGGGTTACAAAAGCGTTACAGTTCAGAATATCAAACGTTTCGGCATTGAACATAAAGTCAAAAGCAACGAAAAGGCAGGGAATACAAAACGATGCAATCTAGGAAATGAAACGAAGCGTCGCAGAGAAAAATAGAGACCCGCACCAGAACATTTAAAAGTGAAAGCACAGGACAGGTACAGGGGTCAGAAAGCGCTACGGGCAGAGTTGTAGAGTTGAAGGTGATAGGCCATTTTGGGCCTGCTTTTGGAGCGTTTTCCTCCACTTCATCTGGTTTTGTTTAAACTGGAAGCTTCTGTTGTTGTAAACTGACATATTTTAAATACAAAAAATACAGAGAGTTTGCATCTCATTGACAAGAAAGAAGGAGTCATTTTCTGCATGCAAGATTTAATGTTTTATTTTCCCCTTTCAGATTTCTAGGCTTATAGGTGAAGTTTAATGCAAGTGCTCTTGGTTGCTTCATGCGAATGTCTAAATCTGAAATCACAGTAAAAACCCTAAAACCAAGCACCTAGCTTATCTGGATTGTGCATGTTTGCAGGTTCAATAGGTTAGGTTGTATGCAGAAAACCTCATATCTTCGGTTTTGTCAAGTAGGATCGTAGCACTCTGAATGCATTTTAATTTTAGTTTCTGCATTTCATTTTTTTTATTTTCTGCTTTTTATATTTTTCCAGAGGCTTTAACTTTCAAGGCATTAAAATAAATATCTAAAAAATATCAAAATCTAAAAAGCAATGAACAATCACTAAAGTCTTGTTGAGTGGTATTTTCACCCAGTTGTGAAAACACACTCTCCGATAGGATTTGGGTTCTAAATCCTCTGCTTGCAAAGAAATTAAGCAAGTAACTTCTCCAAGGTTCCGCTATGTTAGCATTTTGCATCTGTGTATTAATGATCTCAAATGAAGATATTCATTTTAAATGCTTGGAACACCTTAGTGGTTGCAAGTAACTGAAAACAAGGGGCACTGTGGTTTATTTTACTGTGAAAGTTTAGTGATTGTTCATTGAACCCGAATAAAGAAAATATGATTTGATCTTTATATGACCATGCTGTAATCTCATAATGAAATTTGATGAAATGCCATAAATGATGGAATTATTTATGGATTTTGAAGTTTTTTAATTTTTTTATTTTATTTTAATGCTTGAAAAATAAAGTTGGAACTTCTAAAAAATAAAGTGCAGCAAAAAGAAAATAAAATGCAAAAGAAAAGAAATTAAAATTGCATTTAGTTTGATGCTATCCCGTCCTGGAAAAACGAAGATGTGAGGTTTCCATACATGCAACCTAACCTATTGGACCTACCAACACGCACAATCCTGATAAGCCAAGTGCTGATTCAAAGGGTTTTGAAATAAAATTCAAATTTCGAACATTCGCCTAATGCAACCCACAAAAGTGGCATTCAACATTATCTATAAATCCAAAATTTGAAAATAAAAGGATAAACATTAAATCTATAGCATGCACAGAAGATCTCCTTATTTCTTGCCCACAAGATGCAAATTTCTAAACACTCCTGCATTAAAGAATTAATCCTGTTACAGCAGCAGAATCTCTGGTTTTCCCAAAACAAAAAAAAGGAAGGAAAACAGCCTCAAAGCAGGCCCAGAATGACCCTCTGGCATTTAGCACTGCAACTCTGCTCGTAGCGATTTTCGACCCCCGTACCTGTCCTGTGCTTCTACTTTAATACTTCTGATACGACTCTCTATTTTGCCTTGCGTCACTTCGTTTCACCTCCCAGAATGCATCTCTTCGTATTCCTACCTTTTCGTTGCTTTTGAATTTATGTTCGATGCTGAAACGTTCAATATTTTTTGTTGACTATAACGCATCTGTAGCATGTATGCCACATGTTCTGCACTTTTTTGCATGTTCTGTAATGACCCCATGTAAATCATGACATTTTTATGCATGCAGCTTTGCTCCTTTGCTTTCACCGCAAAAACGTGACATGTCACGATATCGCGACATTTTCCTGCCAGTAGCCTTGCCAATGCAACCTATCGCGAAATCGTGACATTTTTCTGTTTTGAGCTGTGAGGCTGCTTCTTGTCGTGAAATTGTGACATTTTTCATCTCCGTACACCTCGGTCGCAACCTGTCACGAAATCATGACGTTTTTCACTTGGTACGCTTTTGGCCGCAACCTATCATGAAATCGTGACGTTTTTCACTTGGTACGCCTTTGGCTGCAACCTGTCGCGAAATCACGACGTTTTTCACTTGGTGCTATCTTGCGGATTTCTCTCGTGAAATCGCTACGCTTCTCCGCTCCATACCACTTTGCTAGCTTTCCGTCGTGAAATCGCGACGCTTTTCTATTTCGGGCCCCTTTGCTGCTTCCTGTCGTGATATCGCGACGTTTTTTGCTTCATGCTCCTTTGCTATTTTTTTGTCGCAAAATCGCTACGCTTTTCTGCTTCATGCCCCGTTTGACTATCTTGACCGCGATTTTGCGACATGTCACGATTTCGCTACGCTTTTCTGCTTCGTGCCCCGTTTGACTATCTTGATCGCGATTTTGTGACATGTCACGATTTCGCTACACTTTTCTGCTTTATGCCCCGTTTGACTGTCTTGACCGCGATTTTGCGACATGTCACGATTTCGCTACGCTTTTCCATTCGATCTTTCTCTCTCCTCTCTGGGCCGTGACGGAGCAACATGTTGCGATTTCGTGACACTTTTTCATTTTCAGCCGCGACAGAGCAACATGTCACGATTTCATGACACTTTTTCATTTTCGGCCGTGACGGAGCAACATGTCGCGATTTCGCGACACTTTTTCATTTTTGGCCGCGACGGAGCAACATGTCGTGATTTCGTGACACTTTTTCATTCTTGTGCAATTTTGCCCTTTTCTTGATTTTTAGCATCTGGGTCACTGAGATCTTCTTTGAAAGCATGCAAAAAAGGTGGGTCCCCAATTTTGGGGTGTGTTGTGGATCAGCCACAACAAATGGTGACTCTGCTGTCAAATGCTCCTGAGCATTTGGTGAGAACCCAACCTAGAAGTATACAAACTTGGAAACTAGCATTAGCACATAAGAAATATAAACGAATGCCCATAGATCAAAAATACATGAATCATCAGAATTGTTAAGTATCATCTCGGTGTGTGCAATGTGTTTTCATTCCCTATCGCTTGAACTTGATCAACATTCCATCGTTAGTTTTACATGAATGCACATGTGAGATTGTGAATGATTTGTGTAACCTAATAAATATGCTAAGAGATTTTGCTTTTATAAAAGGCATAGTCTTTCTTCTAGTATCATACACAAACATTCAAGATTATCAAACCCTCTTAGGATCCACTAATGAATTGCTTTATTATATCCCAAAGTTGGTTATGAGTCCCTACTATCTTGAACCCATGTGCAAGTGAAAGTGAAATCAGAGCCTTGGAAAATCAGACTCCCAACCTAATCGAGATGGGAGTTTAACCCTATTCTTACTACTTTGATTTGAAATTCATTACCTCATTTTGAGCAAAATAATTTAACCAATTATGGAAGAAATGGTCATGCTAGTCTAACCCTTTGGACAATCAATGGTCTTGTTTTTTAGACAAGACATGTTGCCATGCATGGGCATACTTAACCCCATAATCCAAGACTTACCTTCATTTCTTTGGATCTTGGGGATGACTACCCATCCTTTGCAGAGGGCAAGTAGTACGATCCTTCCAATCCAATATAAATATGAGATGGAAAAAATTAATTTTTTACTTCTTGGACCTTGGGGATGACTACCCATCCTTGCTAGGGACATGTAGTACGATCCTTCCAATCCAAGCTTTAGATGTAAATGGAGAATATTAATTTTATTGCTTGGACCTTGGGGATGACTACCCA
The DNA here is from genome assembly GCA_028583015.1 of Wollemia nobilis. Lineage (NCBI taxonomy): Eukaryota > Viridiplantae > Streptophyta > Pinopsida > Araucariales > Araucariaceae > Wollemia > Wollemia nobilis. Next base: position 3,299,547 of record JAQPPZ010002050.1, read on the forward strand.
TCCTTTGTAGAGGACAAGTAGTACGATCCTTCCAATCCAAGATTTAACATGAAATGAGACATAGGAGCTTTGGGGAATCAGATTCTCAACCTAAGCGAGATGAGAATTTATGCCCTATCCTTACTACTCCATGTAGGTCAAATCAAAGCTTTGGGGAGTTGGATCCTCAACCTAAGTTCGATGAGGATTTAGCCCTATCCTTACTACTATGATTTTAGGCTTTAAGCTTTATGGAAGTGGTCAAAACCACTGTTTTAAGGATCATGCTGCATAAATAGGATAGACATGAAAAACTTCTTTCGCCCAACCCTTTCTTCTAAGCAAGGTTTTGATCATTTTACTCAAGATCCTTTTTAATGTGTACAAAACGTGCTTGGTTCTAGATATCTCAAGACTCAGTTCCCAACCTTAGGATTTTCTTCTTATTTATGTGATAGCATAACCTTAAGAGGATTTGACACACTTTAATGATTTGTATTTGAAATGCATTTGCAACTAAGATGGCATGTATGTGCAAATTGAGATGTAATATGAATGCATTGTCTTTTGAATTGCAGATGAAATTTTGCCATATAAAACTGACTACTTCATGCATCACAAGATTCAAACGATATTACTTAAAATGTTTGTGTTACTTGTGGAGCTTCTACAACACAATTCCAATGTTCCATATTTCCCCGATCTAGAACATAAGTTAGCATCTCAAGACAACTTTTTCATCATTTTTTTTTTTTTTTTTAATAGACAAACAAAACATGTCAAATAAACACACGACTTTAAATTAAAACTTATTCAATCCAAAACCAAATTGCAATCCCAAAAATGAAAATTTGAAAACACAAACCAAAACCCAAAAACCAAAATCTATATACAAATGTACACTATAATACAAGATGATGCAAAGCTTGGACTATCACTTTCCTGGATCCCAAACATGATCAGAACATTTCAACAAAAATATAACGTGATATGCATGCCAAATGTTGTGGGAATCCCACAAAAACAAGACTAGACCAAACAATGCAACAAATTTCCACTTGCCATGCTCACCATACCAATTTGATTTAGTTCCAATAATACTCCCATAGGTGAGCATCAAATTACTAAAATGATTAGACAATAAATGATTTTCAATTTTATCATGTCTATTCTTTAAAATGTAAACTTCATAATTCCCTCCTTGATTTAGAATTAGGCTATCATTTTCAAATATGCAATTTTGTAAGTAGTAGCTGAATGTTAGTAGTTGAAAGTCTTGCTTAAAATAGAATAAAGTAAACCAATTCAGGCCGTCCTTTTAACAATCCGCTGAATGTTAGAGGACTCAAGCATAAAAAATTTAAATTTAAATAACACTAAAATAAACCCGTTCGGCCCTCCTAGCACCAATCTGTTGAGTGGTGTTAGAGGCCAAAGATGCTAATAAAATGGACTTGAAATATTTAGCAATGTAAAGCTCTTAAACAATTATAAACCCGTAGCATCTAAAATCACGATAAAATAAACCCTTTTCAGGCCCTCCTTCTAGCGCCAATCTGTTGAGTGGTATTTTCACCCAGTTGTGAAAACACACTCTCCGATAGGATTTGGGTTCTAAATCCTCTGCTTGCAAAGAAATTAAACAAGTAACTTCTCCAAGGTTCCGCTATGTTAGCATTTTGCATCTGTGTATTAATGATCTCAAATGAAGATATTCATTTTAAATGCTTGGAACACCTTAGTGGTTGCAAGTAACTAAAAACAAGGGGCACTGTGGTTTATTTTACTGTGAAAGTTTAGTGATTGTTCATTGAACCCGAATAAATCAAATATGATTTGATATTTATATGACCATGCTGTAATCTCATAATGAAATTTGATGAAGTGCCATAAATGATGGAATTATTTATGGATTTTGAAGTTTTTTAATTTTTTAATTTTATTTTAATGCTTGAAAAATAAAGTTGGAACTTCTGAAAAATAAAGTGCAGCAAAAAGAAAATAAAATGCAAAAGAAAAGAAATTAAAATTGCATTTAGTTTGATGCTATCCCGTCCTGGCAAAACCGAAGATGTGAGGTTTCCATGCATGCAACCTAACCTATTGGACCTGCCAACACGCACAATCCTGATAAGCCAAGTGCTGATTCAAAGGGTTTTGAAATAAAATTCAAATTTCGAACATTCGCCTAATGCAACCCACAACAGTGGCATTCAACATTATCTATAAATCCAAAATTTGAAAATAAAAGGATAAACATTAAATCTCTAGCATGCACAAAAGATCTCCTTCTTTCTTGCCCACAAGATGCAAATTTCTAAACACTCCTGCATTAAAGAATTAATCCTGTTACAACAGTAGAATCTCTGGTTTTCCCAAAACCAAAAAAAGGAAGGAAAACAGCCTCAAAGCAGGCCCAGAATGACCCTCTAGCCTTTAGCACTGCAACTCTGCTCGTAGCGGTTTTCGAACCCCGTACCTGTCCTATGCTTCTGCTTTAATACTTCTGATATGGCTCTCTATTTCACCCTGCGTCGCTTCGTTTCACCTCCCAGAATGCATCGCTTCGTATTCCCGCCTTTTCATTGCTTTTGAATTTATGTTCGATGCTAAAACGTTTGATATTTTCTGTTGACTGTAATGCCTCTGCAACATGTACGCCACGTGTTCCACACTTTTTTGCATGTTTTGTAATGGCCCCATGTAAATCGTGACATTTTTATGCCTGCAACTTTGCTCCTTTGCTTTCACTGCAAAAACGTGACATGTCGCGATATCGCGACATTTTCCTGCCAGTAGCCTTGCCAATGCAACCTGTCACGAAATCATGACGTTTTTCTATTTTGAGCTGTGAGGCTGCTTCTTATCGTGAAATCACAACGTTTTTCGTCTTCGTATGCCTCGGCTGCAACCTGTCGCAAAATCATGACGTTTTTCACTTGGTATGCTTTTGGCCGCAACCTGTCGCAAAATCGCGACGTTTTTCACTTGGTACGCCTTTGGCCGCAACCTGTCACGAAATCGTGACATTTTTCACTTGGTGCTATCTTGCGGCTTTCTGTCGCGAAATCGCTATGCTTCTCCGCTCCGTACCACTTTGCCAGCTTTCCGTCGTGACATTGCGACACTTTTCTATTTCGGGCCCCTTTGCTGCTTCCTGTCACGATATCATGACATTTTTAGCTTCATGCTCCTTTGTTGCTTTTTTGTTGCAAAATCGCTATGCTTTTCTGCTTCATGCCCCGTTTGACTGCCTTGACCGCGATTTTGCGACATGTCACGATTTCGCTATGCTTTTCTGCTTCGTGCCCCGTTTGACTGTCTTGACCGCGATTTTGCGACATGTCACGATTTTGCTATGCTTTCTGCTTCGTGACACGTTTGACTGTCTTGACCGTGATTTTGCGACATGTCACGATTTCGCTACACTTTTCCATTCGGTCTTTCTATCTCCTATCTGGGCCACGACGGAGCAACATGTCGCGATTTCACGACACTTTTTCATTTTCGGCCGTGACGGAGCAACATGTCGCGATTTCGTGACACTTTTTCATTTTCGGCCGTGACGGAGCAACATGTCGCGATTTCACGACACTTTTTCATTTTCGGCCGTGACGGAGCAACATGTCGCGATTTCGCGACACTTTTTCATTCTTGTGCAATTTTGCCCTTTTTTTGATTTTTAGCATCTGGGTCACTGAGATCTTCTTTGAAAGCATGCAAAAAAGGTGGGTCCCCAATTTTGGGGTGTGTTGTGGATCAGCCACAACAAGTCTCATGGTCAAATAAACCACAGTGCCCCTTGTTAACAGTTACTTGCAATCACTAAGGTGTTCCAAGCATTTAAATTGAATATCTTTATTTAAGATTATTGATACACATATACCAAATGCTAACATAGCGGAACCTTGGAGAAATTGTTTCTTTGCAAGAGAGGATTTAGAACCCAAATCCTATCGGAGAGTGTGTTTTCACAATTGGGTGAAAATACCACTCAATAGATTGGTGCTAGAAGGAGGGCTGGATGGGTTTATTTTACTGAGATTTAAAGTTTTTGTATATTTCATGCCCTACTGATTGTTATCTTTAAGTCTTCTAACACCACTCAACAGATTGGCGCTAGAAGGAGGGCCTGAATAGGTTTATTTCAATGTGATTTAAATGCTATAGGGATTTAAATTTTGAATATTTCATGCCCTATTGGTTATTATTTTTAGCCATATTTTAACAATACAACCTTGTACTGTTAAAATGAGGACATGAATTGCTATGCACTGTTCTAACACTTTGATTGTTCATACAGGAATAATGTGATTTGATTTGATTTAAAAAAAAAGAAGGAATTTTTGGGTATTAAAGTTATATTCTTTAAGATTCACTAATGGCTATGTTTACACCGTGGATGACAGGTAGCCCATTGAACATACCGGGAGTTCAACATTATTTGCCTGTTGGTTTTGAGAGATGTCTTCCTCGATTTTTGTCTAATGGGACAAATATTGCAGAAGAACATATTCAAGCATTCAAATTTGTTGTGAATCACTTAACAAGTTGGTATGATGATGTTGCTTGTAAAATGTTCCTTTACACCTTGGAAAAAGTGGCATATGATTAGTTTACAAGTCTGACTTTAGGGTCTATCACTTCTTGGGCTCAACTAGAGGCAACATTTCTCAATCAATTCAACAAAAAGCGAGTTGACCCAATCCTCATGTACAATCAGTTGTTCTATATTAGAAAAGGACCAAGTGAAAATGTGAAGTCATTTTTTGAAAGGTTCTTTGGATTATATACTCAATTAGTGACATTTTATGTTCTTCAAGAAGTGGCTCTCCAAATATACATCAATGCTCTTGACTCACCCATGTCCACATATTTACGAGGGATGCCTCAAATCACATCTTTGTCACAAGCCTATACTCAAGCAATGGCAATTGAGCAACAATTGAGTTGTCAAAATTATGGTGTGGGTTTTGGATCATGTAATATTCAATCATTTAATACCTCCTTTACCCACCCAATGATTTATCCACCTCAACCAAGTTCAAGTGTGAATCAATTTTAGAATCAACAATCATTCCCAAGCTTCAATCAATTTCAAAATCCTCAACCTACTATGCAAGATCAGCCATCTTTCTTAAGTATGAATCATATTCAAGATACTCATCTTGATTCAAAAGATGTTTCTAAAATCAATTTCAATGATTTTCATAAGAATATGATTTTAGGCAAGGGAGGAGTACTAGATCAAACTAGTATGGAAACATGTGACAGATTGGAAACCCTTGACTCACCAAAAGATGAATTCTATGAGGATGAATCTGATTCGGATGACACGTTGGATGACATTGTTGAAAGTAATGGCCCAAAAAATTCACACCTTCCAAATTATGTTAAACGTGAATCATGGGTTACACATGTGGATTATGATAACCTTATCAATTTGAATACAAGCAATAACCCAATTTTGGAAGTAATCGAACCATCTAAGGAAGGAGAAGATAAATTTGATGAGAAACATGTTGATGAATTAAAAGATGATGAAGAAATAGTTGAGCATCACAATTTGATTTTGAAAGATGATCATTATGATTCTTGGGAAGAGTATGTTCACTCCAAACCTTCTGATGAATGTTGTGTGCCTATTGATATGCAGGATAATACAATTGCCCTTTCATATGAGGATATTACAAGTCCTGTACAATCTGAGAATGTTTTGGAAGAAGGGTTGGAATCTCACCAAAGGTTGGAGAAGGATAATGATTCTACTACCATGGATGAAGAAGGAGAATCAATTGTTTTTGTTCCCCTTGGGGGGCAAGAAATCGAAAATCTTGATCCACCTATTGTTTCTACAATGTCTATGCCATCTCAAAATGATGAAATTACAAAACCTAAGTGGTGTGGGTTTCATACTATTGATGATCCTAATGAAAATATGGATTGTATTGTGTCATATGTTTTTTGATATGTTCTAATCATGTTTGGGATCCAGGAAAGTAATAGTCCAAGCTTGGCATCATCTTGTACAATAGTGTATATAATTTTTGGTTTTTTGGTGTGGGATTTCAAGTTTTTTTTTTTGGGATTATTTTTGGGTTTTGGTTTTGGTTTGTGTTTTTCAAGTTTCATTTTTTGGATCGTTAGTTTAATCATGATTTAAGTTGTGTGTTTGATTTCATTTGACATGTTTAGTTTGTTTTTATATATATAAAAAAAAAAAAGAAGAAAAATTTGAGATGTCAACTTATGCCTAAGATCAGGAGAGTATGAAACATTGGAATTGTGTTGTAGAAGCTCCACAAGTAGCACAAACATTTAAATAATATCGTTTGAATCTTGTGATGCATGAAGTTGTCAGTTTTGCACATTATGGGAAAGTAGATGATATATTCCAAAAGAAGCAGTGCATTCACATCTCATGTCACATTCCACTTTGCATATACATGTCATCTTAGTTGCATATGCATTTCAAATACAAATCATTAAAGTGTGTCAAATCCTCTTAGGGTTATGCTATAACATAAATAAGAAGAAAATCCTAAGGTTGGGAACTAAGTCTCGAAGATATCTAGAACCAAACACATTTTATACACACTAAAAAGGATCTTGAGTAAAATGATCAAAATCTTGCTTGGAAGAAAAGGTCGGGCGAAAAGAATATTTCATGTCTATCCTATTATGCAACATGATCCTTAAAACTATTGTTTTTACCACTTCCATAAAGCTTAAAGCCTAAAATCATAGTAGTAAGGATAGGGTTAAATCCTCATCGAACTTAGGTTGAGGATCCAACTCCCCAAAGCTCTGATTTGACCTACATGGAGTAGTAAGGATAGGGCATAATTCTCATCTCGCTTAGGTTGAGAATCTGATTCCCCAAAACTCCTATGTCTCATTTCATCGTAAATATTGGATTGGAAGGATTGTACTACATGTCCTCTACAAAGGATGGGTAGTCATCCCCAAGGTCCAAGAAATAAAATTAATATTTCCCATTTTCATCTAAATATTGGATTGGAAGGATCGTACTACATGTCCCTAGCAAGGATGGGTAGTCATCCCCAAGGTCTAAGAAGTAAAAAAACTAATATTTCCCATTTCATCTCAATATTGGATTGGAAGGATCGTACTACATGTCCCTAGCAAGGATGGGTAGTCATCCCAAAGGTCCAAGAAATAAAAGAAAAAGAATGAATGAGGCCAAATTATGGATTATGGGGTTAAGTATGCCCATGCATGGCAGCATGTCTTGTCTAAAAAACAAGACCACTGACTGTTCGAAGGGTTAGGCTAGCATGACCATTTCTTCCATAATTGGTTAAATTATTTTGCTTAAAGTGAGGTAATGAATTCCAAATCAGAGTAGTAAGAATAGGGTTAAACTCCCATCTCGATTAGGTTGGGAGTCTGATTTCCCAAAGATTTGATTTCACTTTCACTTGCACATGGGTTCAAGATAGTAGTGACTCATAACCAACTTTGGGATCTAATAAGGCAATTCATTATACATATAGTTGATCCTAACAGGGTTTGATAATCTTGAATGTTTGTGTATGATACTAGAAGGTCTATGCCTTTATAAAAGCCAAATCTCTAAGCATATTTATTAGGTTACACAAATCATTCACAGTCTCACATATGCATTCATGTAAAACTGACAATGGAATGTTGATCAAGTTTAAGCGATAGGGAATGAAAACACATTGCACACACCGAGCTGATACTTAATGATTCTGATGTTTCATGTATTTCTAATCTATTGGTATTTTTTTATCTTTTATGTGCTGACGCTTGTATCTAAGCTTGTATATTTTAGGTTGGGTTCTCACCAAAATGCTCGGGAGCATTTGACAACAGAGTCGCAATTTGTTGTGGCTGATCCACAACACACCCCAAAATTGGGGACCCACCTTTTTGTACGCTTTCCCAGAAGGTTGCAGTGGCCCAGATGTTAAAAGAGCAAAGAAAAGCAAGAAAAAGAAAGTTGTCGCGATATCGTGACATGTTGCTCTATCGCGGCTCAAAAAAGAAAAGCTGTCACGATATCGTGACATGTTACTTCGCCACGGCCAAAAATGAAAAAACGTCGTGATATCGCGACATGTTGCTCCATCGCAGCTAAAAATGAAAAAACGTCACGATATCGCGACATGTTGCTCCGTCGCGGCCCAAAAATGAAAGTTGTCATGATTTCACGACGTGTTGCTCTGTCGCGGCTCAGACAAGCAAAGTGTAGTGGAACGAAAAAGTGTCACGATTTCGTGACATGTCGAGTTTTCGCGGTTAAGAACAGCAGAATGCATCATGAAGAGAAAATGTCGCGATATCGTGACGTGTTGTGAAATCGCGGTTCATAGAGGAGAGAGAAAGACAAAATGAAAAATGTCGTGATATCGCGACATGTCATGAAATCACGGTCAAAACAGTCAAACAGAGCAAGACGTCAAAGTTGTCGTGATATCGCGACCTGTCGTGTTTTCGCGGCCCGAAGACGAGATGAAGCGCAAGGAGAAAAAACGTCGTGATATCGCGACATGTCGCGTTTTCGTGGCACAGATCACGAGGCAGACTTAAAATGAAAAGGTGTCATGATATCGCGACAGGTTTTGTTCTTGGGACTTAAAATGAAAGGATGTCACGATTTCGCGACAGGTTAAGTCTGCACAGCCCGAAATAGAAAAGCATCGCGATTTCGTGATAGAATGCAGCAAGATGGTGCAAAAGAGAAAAGCGTCGCGATTTCGCGACAGAAAGCAGAAGATGGTGCAGAAGAGAAAAGTGTCACGATTTCGTGACATGTTACGTTTTCGTAGCTAAATGCAACAAAACCCAGCGAAGCAGAAAAGCGTCACGATTTCGCGACAGGTTGCACCCACACAACCCGATAGCATAAAATTGTCGCAATTTTGTGACATGTATCATTTTTGCTATGCATGAAGGCTGACAAGGCTGCATACAGGAAAATGTCATGATTTCGTGACATGTATCATTTTCGCTATGCATGGTGGCGGACAAGGCTGTTGGCCAAAAAATGTTGCGATTTCGTGACACGTCTTGTTTTCATGGTGCAGGTAGAAGAGCAGAGTTGCATGCAAAAAAATTTCGCGATATCGCAATATGCTATTTTTTGTCACGATTTACAAGGGGGTAGTTACAAAACATGCAGAGAAGTGCGAGACACGTGGCATACAGGTGTAAGGGTTACAAAAGCATTATAGTTCACAGAGAATATCAAATGTTTCAACATCGAACATAAAGTCAAAAGCAACGAAAAGGCAAGGAATACAAAATGATGCAATCTGGAAAATGAAACGAAGCACCGCAGAGCGAAATAGAGAACCGCACCAGAACGTTTAAAAGCGAAAGCATAGGACAGGTACAAGGGTCGAAAAGTGCTACGGGCAGAGTTGTAGAGCTGAAGGTGATAGCCATTCTGGGCCTACTTTTGGAGCATTTTCCTCCACTTCGTCTGGTTTTGTTTAAACTGGAAGCTTCTGTTGTTGTAAACTGACATATTTTAAATACAAAAAATACAGAGAGTTTGCATCTCATTGACAAGAAAGGAGTCATTTTCTGCATGCAAGATTTAATGTTTTATCTTCCCCTTTCATATTTCTAGGCTTATAGGTGAAGTTTAACGCAAGTGCTCTTGGTTGCTTCATGCGAATGTCTAAATATGAAATCATAGTAAAAACCCCAGAAACCAGCACCTAGCTTATCTGGATTGTGCATGTTTGCAGGTTCAATAGGTTAGGTTGTATGCAGAAAACCTCATATCTTTGATTTTGTCAAGTAGGATCGTAGCACTCTGAATGCATTTTAATTTCAGTTTCTGCATTTCATTTTTTTTATTTTCTGCTTTTTATATTTTTCCAGAGGCTTTAACTTTCAAGGCATTAAAATAAATATCTAAAAAATATCAAAATCTAAAAAGCAATGAACAATCACTAAAGTCTCATGGTGAAATAAACCACAGTGCCCCTTGTTAACAGTTACTTGCAATCACTAAGGTGTTCCAAGCATTTAAATTGAATATCTTTATTTAAGATTATTGATACACATATACCAAATGCTAACATAGCGAAACCTTGGAGAAATTGTTTCTTTGCAAGAGAGGATTTAGAACCCAAATCCTATCGGAGAGTGTGTTTTCACAATTGGGTGAAAATACCACTCAACACAATATTTATGGACCTCTGTCCAAAGGAGAAAATAATCCCCTAAATCAAGTTCGTGGATATCCACAGGAGAACTCCTTCTCCTCTGCTCTATCTGGTGATCTTCTAGAAGACTACTACCTCCACTGTACTGGCTTGTGGATCTCTCTCCACTCTTGTCCCCACTCAGAAGACCTATCCTCACTACCCTAGCTAATGGATATCTATCCACTAGAGAGTACTGTACTCTCTGTTCTGTCACCTCCAAAGATCTGTTTCAAATCTACACTAAACACAGTCCTTCGATCTAATACAACTCTGCTCAATCTCTATCTCTGGTCTAGCACAAACTTGTCCTAAAATCTACACCAAAATCTGCTCTCAAATCTACACTAAACACAATCCTTTGGTCTAGCACAATTCTATCATTGATCTCTGTCCTCAAGCCTTAACTCAAGGCTTGACTCAACTCTACTGGATCTGCCCTAAAACTTAACTCAAGGTTTGAAAAAATCAATCAACATTGCTATCAAGTCTTCTCAAAGACTTATCTCAAATATGCCTTGTAAGCTTCCACAAAAGCTCACACTAATCTGTCCACAAGTCTTCTCTAGAACTTGCTCAAATTTGCTCTACAAGTCCTCTCTAGAACTTATCGAAATCTACTTAATAAGTCATCTCAAGAACTTATCTAGATTTGTATTGTAAGCTTCCACAAAAGCTCACATAAAATTAGTCCACAAGTCTCCTCAAAGACTTACCTCAAATTTGCTCAATAAGTCCACACAGAACTTGTCAAATCTCATAGAAACACAAAGAGAATTGTTAGAGACTTAATATGTTCTATACTAATAACAATTCTCAATTACTTTCAATCACTCTCTTAGAAACATAAGGAGAATTGTTAGAGACTCAATATGCTTAAAATTCAACTCAATGCTCAATCACTTTCTCAACTCAATTCAGAATATAGAATAGTTTGTTTTATGGAACTTGAACAATCACTTCACACATCCACTTGACTAGGCTTAACCAACTTTACTCAACCAATCACTCAATGAAATAATCCTTGCTCACAAACCCTAGTCCAAGCATATAAACATCAACTCAAAATATTTCCAGTAATGCTCACATAACAATGATACTCATGTTATTTTTAAACCCTAGTTCAAGTTCTTTGCTCAACAACTCACTTCAACAACAATGCTTATAAAACAATCCTCACATAGAAATAATACTCAAAACCCTAGTTTAATTTTTTTCTCTCAACCAATGGCTTCAACAACAATGCTTATAAAACAAGGTTCACATAACAACTCTTTAACCCAAAAAACCTTGAAGCATTAACTCAAACACACTCAATAAGGAAGCTCTAATCAAATCATTTTCACTCCAAACTTATTTTCAAAAAATTAATCAATCAACTCAACTATGGAAGAATGTGCTCATACCTTTTTCTTTATGATTAAGGGATCTCATAAATCTGCCACAACCACAACCACTTCTATGCCAAACTCAAAGAGGTTAGAAGATAAATCTTTCTCACAATGTAATGCAAAAACTCAATTACACCTTATAACTCCATCTATAAAAACAACCATCAACATACATAAAATATTTTCCAATAGCACCTTATAATCTCCCAATTAAAATAAATTTAACATCCACCAAAATTTAACTCAAAAACCTCTTTAATTAAATTTTAATAGCAAGAACTTTGGAAAAAATCAAATCCACTTTCCTTATAACTCCAATAACATAAATCAATTACCAAACAAGCAACTTTTCATTCTGCCCTTATAACTCCCTTTTTACCTTAGGAAAAACATTAGACAAATAAAAATTTATTTAACAAAAAATACCTTTGCCACTTATGAGATTCAAACTCCCAATCTTTGCCTTCTCGTGCGCCCTAGCTGCGGGCTAGACCACTGCATGTGCTAGACACACACTTGGAAGATTAAGAGCACATTGTGCCCTTTCTTCTAAGCCTGGCACTCAAATGAGCGTGTGCCAAAACATTTTCCTCTGCAGTGCTCAATACAAACATGCCAACAATCTCCATGGGAATCGATCATGGTCACTTCCACTTCTAATGCTCTCATAAAACACGCACTGCCAATGGACCACCCTATCCAATGGGAGTGAGGCCTTAAGCCCTCCCGTTTTGTCTTCTTCCTTGCGCTAAAAGACAACACAAAATTTATCTTCTTCCTCAACAATTGCACGAATAACTCTTTTCTCTGTCACATGAATATTAATCGATGAAGGGTAAGTTTAATGCCCCTTTGGCATAGCTTTTATATATGAATTTCACCTTTTGACATAGACGTCGACGCTCCACTAAATTGATGACGTCGATGCTTCTTTAAAACCTTTATAATTTATAAATTATTTAAATTCTAAAAGAATTTAAATTTTATAAATTATTTTTATAAATATTTGACTTTAATAAAAATTAAAGCCTTCTTGAGATAAATTTTAAACCTTTCTTTGTACTCCACTGATTTGATGTAAATTATTCTGCAACCATGGTTTTAATAAAAACCTTAATTTTGCCATCATAATATTTAAGGAAGCCTTTATATCCTTACAATGAAAAAACCTTTTAATTTTCCACCATGGTTTTAACACAAACCCTTATAAAACAATATTTTGACAACTTTTCTTCAACTCTTCGCATTGTTCCTGGTGGTAATAATGGTGTACTCCAGGTATTAATGATAGCTTCATATGTTCACTTTGGCATCAATGAAAACTTATCATTTTGAAATCAATGACAACTAAATGAGCTCAAAATGTCCAACAATCTCCCCCTTTGTCATTGATGGTAACCCAAATTCTTTTTATCAAAAATTTGACCTTTCCTTTGTTTTGCTCCCTCTGGGACAATGCTCCCCCTGGCTCAATTCTCTCTCAAATACCAAATATCTCCCCCTTACTCAAATCTCTCCCCCTTTGACATCAATGCAAAGGGTCACCTTTGGGGATCAAGGCTAAGAATGAGCCTCTTAGCTTAGCCCCTCCCTCACCTCCTCTTGAGGTGGTTAATTCTGGGGTGGGAGTATTTCTACTCCCAGAAAGCACTGTTCTTTACCTTTATCCTCTATTCTTCTTATCTGATCCTTCTGATTCCTTTGACTGTTTCTTTCCATATCCATGTTCCTATCCATGTCTACATTCCTGTCCATGTTCCTATTCTTGTTTCTGTTCCTGTTCATATCCATGTTCCTGTTCCTGTTCATATCCATGTTCATGTTCCTGTTCATATCCATGTTCCTGTTCCTGTTCCTATTTCTATTCTTGTCCATACTTGATTCTGGAATGTCTGCTCTACACCACTTTGTTGTGTGACCATCATTATTGCACTTATAAAACTTAATGTTATTATTCCTTGGAGGTGCAAATGTCTTAGGATTTGTCCTAGTGAAGCCATACCTTCTTTTATCATGAACCCTACAATTCATTGCCTTGTGACCAAACTGATTACATGAGTAGCAATACCCATAGAAAAGTTGTCTATTCCCATATTCTTGTCTTTCATGTGTCCTGCACTATGAATCCATGTGCCCAAACCTGTGACATGAAAAACATCTTCCATTGAAGTTTCCTTGTCTTGACCTTATTGGTCTCCTAATATTTCTTTACCTATTCTGATTGCTATTCCATCTGTATCTTCTTTGTGTATTGTTCTTGTTCTTGTTTAACTATCTATTGTCCAACTCATCCTTAGATGTCTCACTCTCTTTTAAAATGTCTTCTTCTAAAGCATCTTCATCTGAAGTTTCTTCTCCTCTAAAACTTGAGGTTGACTTTCCTTCCCATTTCTTTTGAACCTGTTCAAATCCAAGACCTATTTTGCTTGATGTAGGCTTTTGTATCTTGATGAACGTATCCAAGTTATTTGAGCTATTTTTGAACCCTTCTAGCTTGAATTTGGAGTCTTCTAAATCTTCTCTCAGTAGTGCCACTTCTTGTGCTAACTTTTCACATTCTAAGATCTTTGCTTCTAACTTATCTTTGAATCTTTTTGTCTTAGCCTTTGAATTTTTTAAATCCTCTATAAGCAATCTTCTCTCTTCATCACATTATTGAAACTAAATTTTAAGTTTAGAGTGTTGCTTTCTTCCCTTCTTTACTGTGTCAAGGGCATAAATAAGTTCTCCCTTGAGATCATATCCATCTTTCTATAAATATTCATCTATATGTTTACCTTTATCCACATATTTATTTTCTATTTTCTTGTCTTCTATAGGATCACCTACTTCTTCTTCTAATGCCATTAGAAGGTTTTCATCTTGTCCTTCAAGTGCATCCTCATATTTATCATCACTGAAACTATAACCATCCCTTGTACAATTATCTTCAAGATGTACAAAGTTACCACATCTAAAACACTTGAGAATTATTGGAGTCCTTTTCTTAACTTGTTCTTTTTCTTAAATCATAAATAGGATTTCATCTCTATAATTATTTGAAAAACTATCACTATCACTTGAGTACTTACTTGTCTTATCCACATAGTAGCTCCTCTTTTGCCTTTGAAATAACTTATTTCCTTGTTTGTTTTATCCATCCTTGCTTTTCTTCTGGTGCATGTATCTTTCTGATTCCCTATTCATGTGATCCTATTTTTCTTCAACATTGTTATTCTTAGCTTCTTGACAATCTGTTGCAAAATATCAATACTTTCCACAATTAAAAAAATTAATAGATTTTAGATCTATGGATCTTCTATAATCCTTATATCTTCTACCATAATTAGCTTCTTCATCACTGGATGACTCATTGCTTGATTTTGACTTCTTACCCTTTGTCTTTTTGATTGCTTTGAATGCTACTTCCTTCTAGAGAATAGGATATTTTGTTCTTATCTCAAATACTGTGAGCATACCAAGTAACATATCTCTTGTTAAAGAATCACCATCCATTGAAACTTCTGTAACATAAATCTTTTCACTGAATCTTTTTGGAAGAGTTCTTAAACTTTATCACAAACATCTGATTCATCAATCTTCATTCTAAGTCCTTGCATAGCATTAACAATATCATCAATTCGAAGTAGATAAGTACTATTGTTTTCCTCATCCTTCATTCTTAATTCTTCAAATTGTCCTTTGAGATTTCACATCTTTGCTTTCTTGACACATTTATCTCCATATATATTTTGCAATTTATCCCATATTTCTTTTGCAGTTTGACAATGCATAACTTTCATAGACTCTATTCAATGCAGACCTCTAAAAAGTGCATTCATTGCTTTTAAATTATAATGATGTAGGAGCTTACATTCCTTATCTGTAGGAGAATTAATCAAGGGATCGTATCCAATTTCAACTGCTTCTCATATTTTATTGCCAAGTGCCATAAGGTAGATCTTCATTATCATACTCTAATATATATAGTCAATTCCATAAAATACTGGTACTAAATTATATAAGGACACACTCTTAGAATCCATTGTATTCTTGTTAGATTTTAATTCAATCTATTAGGCTCTTTTGAAGGAACCCGTTCTGATACCAATTGAAGAACATAAGCTTATACTGAGAGGGGGGGTGAACAGTATAAGACCAATTTTTACTTTTCTTTTCAAATCAATATTATGCAATGTATAGATAGCAATATCAATAATAGTAATCAAAGCAATGCACAAATCACCACACACAATAGAGACACCACAATTTACGTGGTTCACCCAATGTGGGCTACTCCATGGAGAAAATATTTCACTAAAATTTTCTCAATCAATCTCTTGGGAATCCTTTCCCTATTACAATGTTTATGGACCTCTGTCCAAAGGAGACACCAATACCCTAAATCAAGTTCATGGATATCTATCCATAGGAGAAATCCTTCTCCTCTTCTCTGGTTGGTGATCTTCTAGAAGACTACTACCTCCATTGCACTAGCTTGTGGATATCTCTCCACTGAATACTCTTGTCCCCACTTAGAAGACCTATCCTCACTACCCTAGCTAATGGATCTCTATCCATTGGATACTACTGTACTCTCTTTTCTATCACCTCCAAAGCTCTATCTCAAATCTACAATAAACACAGTCCTTAGGTCTAGTACAACTTTGCTCAATCACTGTCTATGGTCTGGCACAAACCTGTCCTCAAATCTGCACCAAACTCTGTTCTCAAATTTGCACTAAACACAATCCTTCGATCTAGCACAAATTTGTCCTTGATCTCTATCCTTAAGCCTTAACTCAAGGCTTGAATCAACTCTACTGGATCTACCCTAAATATTAACTCAATGTTTGAACAAATCAATCAAATCTGCTCTCAAGTATTCTCAAAGACTTATCTCAAATCTGCCTTGTAAGATTCCACAAAAGCTCACACTAATCTATCCACAAGTCCTCTCTAGAACTTGCTCAAAT
The DNA here is from genome assembly GCA_028583015.1 of Wollemia nobilis. NCBI lineage: Eukaryota > Viridiplantae > Streptophyta > Pinopsida > Araucariales > Araucariaceae > Wollemia > Wollemia nobilis. The sequence continues at coordinate 3,316,077 of JAQPPZ010002050.1, forward strand.
CTACTCTACAAGTCCTCTCTAGAACTTATCCAAATCTATATTGTAAGCTTCCACAAAAGCTCACACAAAATTAGTCCACAAGTCTCCTCAAAGACTTACCTTAAATCCGCTCAACAAGTCCACACATAACTTCCCCAATATCATAGAAACACAAAGATAATTTTTAGAGACTCAATATATTCTATACTAATCACAATGCTCAATTAATTTCAATCACTCTCTTAGAAACATAAGAAGAATTGTAAGAGACTCAATATGCTTAAAATTCAACTCAATGCTTAATCACTTTCTCAACTCAATTCAAAATATAGAATAGTTTATTTTATGGAACTTGAACAATAACTTCACACATCCACTTGAATAGGCTCAACCAACCCTACTCAACCAATCACTCAATGAAATAATCCTTGCTCACAAACCCTAGTCCAAGCATATAAACATCAACTCAAAATATTTCCAACAATGCTCACATAACAATGATACTCATGTTCTTTTCAAACCCTAGTTCAAGTTCTTTGCTCAACAACTCACTTCAACACAATGCTTATAAAACAATCCTCACATAGCAATGATACTAAAAACCCTAGCTCAAGTTCTTCTCTCAACCAATGGCTTCAACAAAAATGCTTATAAAATAAGGTTCACATAACAACTCTTTAACCCAAAAAACCTTGAAGCATTAACTCAAACACACTCAATAAGGAAGCCCTAATCAAATCCTTTTCACTTCAAACTTATTTTCATAAAATTAATCAATAAAATCAACTATGAAAGAATGTGCTCATACATTTTTCTTGATGCTTAAGGGATCTCATAAATCTGCCACAACCATAACCACTTCTATGCCAAACTCAAAGAGGTTAGAAGATAAATCTTTCTCACAATATAATAGAAAAAATCAATTACACCTTATCACTCCATCTATAAAAACAACCATAAACATACATTAAATATTTTCCAATAACACCTTATAATATACCAATTAAAATAAATAACACCAGAAGAAAAGCAAGGATGGATAAAACAAACAAGGAAATAAGTTCTTTCAAAGACAAAAGAGGAGCTACTATGCGTATAAGGCAAGTAAGTACTCAAGTGATAGTTTTTCAAATAATGATAGAGATGAAATCCTATTTATGATTGAAGAAAAAGAACAAGTTAAGAAAAGGACTCCAGTAATTCTCAAGTGTTTTAGATGTGGTAACTTTGTACATCTTGAAGATAATTGTACAAGGGATGGTTATAGTTTCAGTGATGATGAATATTTGGGTAGTGGTGAAAACCACTCTTTTGGGAGAAAAGGATTTTTGTAGTGGTGAAAACCACTATTTATTTTGTTCTTATTTGGAAACTTGCTCATTTTATGGAAGAGCAAGGGGATTACTTGGGTAGAGAGGAGCTTGTACTTTTGTCAATCCTCAGAATCCTAAACTGTGCACATAATAAGATGAGTAAGGGAAACCTTTCGCTTAAGGTGGCAAGGACTACATTGTAGTTGTCATCCTTCCTTGTTCAAACTTGGATTTTAATGTGTGAATTTGTGTTGGGATTTTTACATATGTAAGGTACTTTCAAAGCAAGAACTTACTTTTCTAAAGCCAAGATAACTTTCTACAAAATCTGAAAAGAAAACTAGGGATGGTTGAATGATTGGAAACCTTAGTAAAAATCCTATGGTAACTTATTGGTTGTGTTGAAAAACACAGTTACTCACAAAGGGGAATATGGTGGTAGTGATATGTGGGATGTGACTGTTTTTCCTACAAACTTTTTGTAAACTAAAAGGTGTGCATACAATAGCCAGTGGCCATCTAAACATCATTACTGATATTTATTCTGTATCTAACCTATCTTATGAGGACCCCTTAATAAGCAAAAGCTCATAAGAAAAATTGTAAATGATGATGATGGATAAGGTTGATTTAAGGCTCATGATTTGCATACAAACATGGTGTCATTCATAAGAATGCAACACAACTTATCCCAATACAAGTGTAATGTATGAGTATACCTAATGCAACTAATCAATGCACGAGGATGTAGTGCAAATATTTTTTTGTATTTTAGATGTTTTGTATTGTTTTTGTTGTTTTTGATGATTTTTGTTATTTTTTTATAATTTTATGATTTTTGATTTTTTTGTGGCATTTGTAATGCTTTATGTGTTATGCATGAAATACCCGCAAATGGAGAATATTAAGAGGTTCAAGTTCCTCAACACCCTTAAGAGAAGCAAGATAGTAAGTCCCTAGCCCTATCTTCTGCATGATGATAAAGGGGCCTAACCAGTTTGCAGTGAATTTATCTCACAAGTATGGTGATAAGTTGGAGTTTTGTTGATTTTCCTTGAGCACAAGGTCTCCAAATTTGAAATCCCTTAGGTGGACTCTCATATTGTAAGCTTATTTAGGGCATTCCTAATAAACACAAAGATGCTCGAGAGCATTAACTTGTTGTTCATCAAGAAGGGTCAGTTGGTCAAGGTAAGCTTGTCGCGCGGTGTAATCATCAGTGAACTCTTGTAATATGATGCGCAACGAGAGGATTTCCAACTCTAGGGGTATAATGGCCTCAATGACATAAAATAGAAAAATGATGTTGCCCTAATGGGTGTCTGAATTCTAGTGCAATAAGCCCATAATGCTAGAGGTAGTTGAAGATGCCAATATTTGTAATTTTTCTTGATAGTTTTCTTAAGGATGACAACTACAGTCTTATTGAACACCTTTTCTTGTCCATTTGCTTATAGATAATAGGATGTAGAAAAATTGTGCTCAATGTTGTACTTTAAAGTTGAAGAACACACATATTTATTTTTGAACGATGTCCCATTATTCGAAATGATTTTGGATGGAATACCAAAATGACATATGATATTATGGAGTATGAACTCTACAATACAAGCTCTAGTTAGAGTGGTAAGAGGGATAACTTCCACCCATTTAGTGAAGTACTTTGTGGCCGTTAAGATAAATGTGTGACAGTCCAAACATGGGGGTGATATTTTCCCAATTAAATCAAAATCCCACTGTGAAAAAGGCCATATCGATTGAATTGATTGTAAGGCCTGAGAAGGCAAGTGCGATAGATTAGCATGATACTGGCACTTTATGCACTTATTAACATAAGTGTAACAGTCCTTTTCCAAATTAGGCCAATAATAACCTATTCAGAGGAATAACTTAGCGATGGCCATGCCTCTAAAATGGCCATTGCAAGTACCATCGTGAGCTTGTGAGATTGCCCAAGCATATTCTTGGGACTCTAGACAATGAAGGATAATACCATCATAGCTCTGACGATACAAGATATCTCCTAACAAGACATATTTGGTTGCTTTTTTTTTGAATGTTTGTTTTATCGCATGCAATAATCCCGAAGGGATACTACAAAGTTTTAGGAAATATTTTAGTTGAGAGAGCCAATCTTGATAGGCTTGAATTTCAACTGAGTGAATAGTTTGCATGAATACAGATTAGGAGACGATCTTAATATGAATGGTTGTGCCATTATTAGGACCTTGTAGGATTAAGAACCCCCAAGATGCTAGTTTTTGAAAGTCGTGTACCTGAGAGAACTGATATTGGTTCTGTTTAATCTATATCATATGGATAGCTTCTTCATCGTTTGAAGCTTCATGTGAAATCACTGATTGTGAAAGCATTTTGACATGGATGGTTGTAACATCGTCAGATGGGTTCTACAAATTTAAAGACCCCAAATAGGCCATCGTATCTGCAAAATTATTAGATGACTGAGGGACTGCATTGATGTTGTACCATTCCAATTTGGTTAATAACTTATCCATAAGATCTTTGTATGATTTTAAGATTGGACATCAACATTGATAGATTTCCTTTATTTGGTTGACTATGAGCAAGGAGTTGCCAAAGATATTAAACCTTTTCATCTTCATGATGATAGCTGTTTGGAGATCCAAGAGGAGAGCCTCGTATTCAACATTGTTATTGGTGCATGGAAAATCGAGTTTAAATGACAAAGGCATAAGAACTCCTTGCAGTGTGAAAAGGACAATTCCTACACCACCCGCTTGCTTGCATTTAGAACCATCAAAGAATAAAGTCATGTAGTCTTTGTTTTTAGGTTCTTTGGGTTTTAGCGAGTCGAAGAATGCAAAGACTACATCATCAGGTAACTCAATAGTGAGAGGCTTATCATCCTGGAGAGGAGCCTCTGCTAGATGATTTGCAATAACTTGACCCTTTTGGATTTTTGACTTATAAACTCAAGGTCAAATTTAATCAGTAGCATAATCCATTTTGAAGTGCAAGTATTATGATACGTGCAACTCATCATGTACCACAAAGAATTTTCTTTGGAAATGATATACATCGTATGATTTAACATGTAATGTCGAAGCTTCTTTATAGTAAATAACTCTGCTAGGCAAAGCTTCTCAACGTATTCATATTTGAGCTCATAGCTCACCAAAGTGCAATTGATGTAATACATAACATGTTCCTTATTTACCTTATTATTTTGGTCCAACATGGTCCCAAAGGCAAAATCAATGGTTGAAATATATGCAAAAATAACACACCTGGTTAGGGTGGGGTTAGAACTGGCGACAATGCCAGGTATTGTTTTATCTCATCGAAGGCCTTTTGGTACTCCTCGTCCTAATGGAATGGGATTCCCTTTTGTAGAAGTCAATTCATGGGTCAAAATTTATTCGAGAGTTGTGATATGAAGCATCAGATAGATGCTAATTTACCTTGTAAGTTGTGAAGCTGCTTAAGATTGGTAGGAGGGAGCATTTCTAGTATTTCTTTGACCTTGATGGGATCAACTTCGATCCTTTGCTTGGATACTATAAAACCCAAAATTTTTACAGATGTAACTTCAAAGACACACTTTTTGGGATTGAGTCTAACATTATGCTCAATGAAGTGATCAAAAACCTTCTTCAAAACATCAACATGCTCGTGACACGAGAGAGATTTAGCTAGCAAATCATCTATGTAATCCTCAAGGATTTATACATGTATTCATGGAATATATATGTCATGGACCGCTGATATGTGGTACCAATATTTTTAAGGCCAAATGACATTACCTTATAGCATAAGGTTCCCCAAGGGGAGGTAAATGCTATCTTTAATTGATCTTCAGGTTTGACCTGAATTTGAAAAACCCATCCATGAGAGACAACATCTCATGACTTGCGGTGGTGTCAACTAGCACATCAATGCTAGGAAGGGGGAATTCATCCTTGGGAGCCACTTTTTAAGGTATCGAAAGTCTATACATATGCAAATCCTCCCATCAATTTTTTTTATGGGTGCCATGTTGGACACCCATTCAAGATAGTCAATGGGTTGGATGAATCCAGCATCCAACAATTTTTATAATTTGTCTTTCACCATCAAGGTTATTGTTGGATGTATTTTTTGAAGCTTTTGCTTGACCGATTTAATATTTGGATCGAGTGCAAGATTATGCATGACTACTTTTGGGTCAAGATACGACATGGGGGTGATGCGGTGCAATCAAAATCAATGTCCTCATAGTGGAGGTGCAAATGTTTTGAAGGGTCACTAAGATTGTGAAGTGGGGCAATCAAATCAATGGAGATCATATTGATGGATGGATAATCTCCATTTGTGGATGGGAGAAACATGTCAACGATGTAAAGCCCTAGATATGTTGGATGTGGCTCAAGTAAAAATGGAATTAATGGATTAGGTCGATGGAATGCCATAATAATAGGATCTTCTAGAGGTATAAGGTCCCTCTAGGTGGGCTATCATGGAGGAAAAGCCCTATGATAGAGCTCATATAGGTTTATGAGGTCAAATTCTATCCCCTCGTTGTTAGCTCATCGAAGGTGACGAGGACCTAGCTATGCCAGTTTGGTTTCATCCACATATTCTTTGAGTACCTCATTGACTGAGTCTGGAAGCTATCACATATGGCAAATACCAAGGTAAGCAAGGTTTATCTCATCCTCATATTCATCTAATGTCTTGCTAATGAAATTAGGAGGTTGTTGATCGTGGTGAGGATTGAGGTAGGCTATTTTTATCTTATCCTCCTATTATTTTAATGTCTCACTATGGGAATCAAGAGGTTTGACAGAAACCATTGTAGTAGGGAGATGATCTCGTAGTAGATGAAAATTGTTAGGGTCGGCATACTCATTATCATCAAATTTCCTCCTCGAAGCCTATGACCAGGCATTGGAGGGAATCTATGAGGAGTTCATCTAGCATGCAGATGGAATACCCTAAACCAAAATTATCTATTGGAAGTTGATATTATTGCTGGAAGGGTGTGAGGAGTCCTTGCTGCTGTGCCAATGGTAATGGTAGAAGTATCACAAGGCGAAATCTAGGTTTGACATATATTTAATGTTTCCCAAGAAAGGTTGATCATCATGTCTTATCGTGGAAAAATGATCTATAGAGTTGTAAAATCCACCATAAATAAAGTTTGTTTTATTTGAGGGGGCCCCCAAGGGATGATGGTACCAATGTGTAAAGATGGTACATGAGGTCTACCCATATCTTGAGCAGACTCAATGAGTGATGTGAATGTAACATTTTATACCAAGTACTCAATGAGACTAGGGTTGGACAAGTGTACTATGACTTGCAGTGAAGATGGTGGAGAGGGAAAAAGTGAAGGAGGTATGATGTGAGTTGGTTCATCTATTGTAGCAGCTAATTCATCTTCCTCCATTAGGATTGGAATTTTTGTTGTTGAGATAGTTGGAATGAACGATTGAGTTTCCTCGATTGGCACCTTCAACTCCTTATCACTTGGGGGATATGATGATGAGGAAGGGATGTTAGGTGAGGTTGATGATGAGGGATGAGATGGAGGCGATGTCATGGATGGATCGATGCATGGAGATGATGGTTCTAATAAAGGTTCTAGATGTTTAGTAGGGCTATTAGGTTGAATGTACAAATGTGTGGAAGGTAAGATTAATTCTTGCAGATTATTGACCAGGTTTACATATTTAAAGGGTTTGGAGTTCAAAGAGACTATGTGCACTTGCCTCTCATGGATGTATTTGATGCATTGGTGCAGTATTGATGAGATGCACTTCATGTTTGGAATCCACATTCATCTAAGCAATATGTTGTATTGCATCACACCTTCTATGATGTGGTACAATACTAAAATTATTTTTAGTCCCACCTGGATAGGAAATACTATTGTACCAACTATGGAGTAAAAAGCATCGTTGAATGCTCATAAAGCGAATGTGGATGCCATAATGTGTGATAATGAGATATTGAGATGGTTAAGTGCAACTATGGTGATTATGTTAATGTAGAAACCCCTGTCGATCAACACCTGCTTGTAAGGAATCCTATTTATACATGCGATGATGTGCAATGGAGGACCAGTTATGTTGGCAGACATTGGTTTGATCTCATGATCCTGAAAGGTTATGATGGGATCCTGTTGAGTGGTAATTTTACCCAATTGCAAAACCACACTCACCTTAGGATTTTGATCACAAAACCCTCTCTTGCAAAGAAGTTAAAACAAAACAACTTCTCCAAGGTTTCGCTATATAAGCATTGCACATGTGTATTAGTAATCTCAATGAAGATATATCAAATGAATGCTAGGAACACCTTAGTGATTGCAAGTAACTGTTAACAAGGGGCATGTGTTGGTTTATTTTATCCTGCTATACTAATGATTGTTCATAAAACTTAAAGCAAAGCAAATGTGAATTGGCCCTCATATGACCACGATGTAGAGCCTTAATTCCTTTTATCTTGAATGCTTTTAGGTAGATTTTATCTTCTTTTGATTAAGTAGATTTTAAACAAGTTTTTATCTTGCATTAAACCCTACTTTAAGCATAAAAATGAAGATTAAAATCTATCTATGAATGTGAATATGAAATGATGAACAAATTCATTAAATGTAGCTTCTATCATGAAGATAAATATAGTCTTTGATATAATTAATAAATTATCCCTCTTTGATGAAATTAATTTTCATAAAGAGACCACAATTTATTACTTTAAAATAATGGCCTTAAAATGTCACCATAAATTATCCCTCTTTAATGAAATCATAATTTTCATAAAGAAGAAATAATTTAATGCTTTAAAAGAGTAACCTTTGATGTAATGTATAAATTACTTTTCTTTAATGAAATCAAAATTTTCATAAAAAAAAGCAACTTTATTGCTCCGAAAATGATGGCTTATGGAATGCCATTAAAATCACCCCCCTTTTATGAAATTGAAATTTTATGAAGGGAAGTTCATTTATGCTTGCAAATAAAAATGTAAAGCAGAAAAATCTGATTTGCCTTCAAAATGTAAAAAAAATAAAATTATAAAATTATAAAAATCTGCATAAAACAACAATTTTAAATAATTTTTATAAAATCGAAATGGCTTCGGAATGAGTTTGAATTTGTTTCGGATGAAATATTGTAGCTCATTCTTCACACCCATGTATTTATTTTTGTCATTTATTTATTTATTTATTTTTATTTTAATCCTCAAAGTTTTAAAAAAATCTACAAAATAAAAATTAGAAAAATAAAACTAAAAATATGAAATAAACTTGAATGTTGAAAACGTAAATATGCAAAGCATTGTTAGTTTGATGGTACTATGTCCTCCAAAACTGAATATGTGAGAAACTCTTGCATGCAATCTAGTCAATTCCAACATGTATTTGCACAATCAAAATAAGCTAAGTGCTAGCTCAATAAATTTCAGACTCCAAACATTCAATGATGTGACCATTAAAATGCATCAAACATCATCTATAAGTCCAAAACCTGAAAAAGGGAAAGATAAAAAATTAAATCCAAGCATGCAAAAATTTTCCTCCTATTTTACTAACAAAGTCCAAATTTCTGAAAAATATTTGCATTAAAAATAAGATCATCCCCATAGCAACGCGAGTCCACGTCGCATCCATTTTTGATGTTGTCCTGGGTATTTTCCCATGCTTATCTGTAGATGTTATAAAGATTTGGGTTTTTTACCTTGTTTTATACATTCGAACGTTGCTTCTTGAATTAGATGTAGGGCTTTGATAGCCCTTGGTGTGTAGAGCTAACGAATAGTATAAATAAGTACGCCTACATTTTAAATGAAAGCATGACGAATTCAACATTCAAATGAATAAATGTACACCCCTGTCCAAGACCTGCCACTACCATTGGTCGTCTGTCATCTACTGATCGATAAATCAAAACTCGCACATCGTATTTGTAATTTCGATTTCGATGATGAGCAATCAAGCCTGTTAAGGGTTTTTATAATCTGTTCATTGTGATATAAGAAGAGTGATGCAAACTTTAATAATTTTGTGCTTCCCATCATCACGGTTTTATTCAAATCCCAGGCCATTCACGTTTTTGAAAACGTTATCTGTTTTTGTCGTCTTACCTACCTCATCACCGTCCACGGTGTATCGTTTGCACTATTTGGTAAATGACCTTCGATGCGAGTTATCTATTTTTATCGACCTCTAATCTCGACGTTGCTCCTCGACGAAACCCTAGTATCACATCATCAGTATCCTTGATCTCTTTCACATCTGCCAATCTCAGTGAGCCTCAACAATGCTACCCACATCAACAGCTGCCATCGTCTAATTCCATCTGGCGAGCTCCTTTTATTAATGCCACACAGACCGCCCGATGTTTTACTATAACTATCCCTTATCTACGTTGAGGTAGCCGCCACATCGTATATGTGACATTCCATGTCTATGGTTTCGACAGTGCATATCCACGATAAGTAGTGTCGCATGGGTCGTCGTGTCATGATGCCCGTTTGGAGTCCACTTCATCATCGAATCACTGCCAGCATGGGAGGAGCTCGACTCTGACGAAATATTGCGTCTGGTTGTTCACCCTTTTGGAGTGCCCACTTCAATCATGTCATCCACCGGCTCATACACATCATCCACGTCCAGGCTCTTAACCCCATCACCTGCACAAAAGACATTCAAGCTTTATTAAAAACGAAATATCATAAAGCACGAAAATAACATTTAAACTTTATTAAAAACTAAATGTCATAATGCACCCTAAGAACCATTTATAATACATTGAGAATATAGGGGCACACACAACAATATTTCATTTTATTCTTTTATTGATTATATATATATATTTTATTTTTATTTTTTTATTATTTTATTTTTTGGTTTTATTATCATTTGAAACATACACATGAAATAAAACATAAAATTTAATAACAAAATCGCTAACAATAAACTTGATGATAAAAAAATTATCAGCAACAAATTAACGATAAAAATCATCTACAAGAAATTGACGATTAAAATTGTCAACAACAAAATTGATGATAAAAATCATCAAAAACAAAATGATGATAAAAATTTTCGATAATAAAATGATAATAAAAATTATCGACAACAAATTGATGATAAAAAATCATTAGAAACAAATTGACAATAAAAATTCATCAACAACAAATTGACAATAAAATCGTCGACAACAAATTGATGATAAAAATCGTCGACAACAAATTGACGATAAAAATTGTCAACAATAAATTGATGATAAAAATTGTCAAAAAATTGCTAATAACAAATTAACAAACAACTACAACCTAAAACCAAACAACCTACTAGACACTCAAAACGAAACAAAAATGCCCAAACACAAAAAATGAAAGGTGGATCCTCAATTTTGGGGCGAGTTGTGCGACAGTCACAACAAATGGTGACTCTACTGGGAAATGCTCCTGAGCATTTCGAGTGAAGAACCTAATCTGAAACGAGAACACACAAGATCAACGAAACATAAATTATTTAGCAATGTCTCGAGAAGGTGGGGGTAAATAACTTTGAATAAAAATAATTAATCCATCTACCTTTGATCAGTGTGTGAAAAAGTGATTCATTATTGTATATCTGAAACTTCAAATTCCATCATCTGTTTTGCATTAGGCTATGAAGTAAACTCATAAAACAAAAACTTTTACAAATAGAGCCCCATTGCCAGTCAGACGTCTATAGCCCCGATAGGATTTATCCAACTCACCCTTGTGTTCGCTCAATGCTTTGCAAAGCCTTTATTTTTACCCGAGCTATGTCTAGACAGAGCCCTACTTTCGGTCAGGTGTCCATAGCCCTGGTAGAGTTTATCTAGATCTTATGACTAATTTGATCAAGCTTTTCAATGCTCGTTTTCCTCTTTTTTTTTTCAAAAGAAAAACTTTGCAAAGCTTCAAGCATCACTGGGGTTAGGAAGCCTACAAGTGGAGCGTGTTGGATTTTTTCCTAGGGTTGCAAATCAAGATAACTTCATCCTTCATAATTTCTAGAAATACCCTTTAATATATGTGAGTTACATGTGGAGCTTTAGCAAAATATTTCATTGTTCTACTCTCCACCATTTTAGTCCCAAAATCTGAGCATGATCACAAAATAATTCATCCCCCTTTTCTCAGGTTTACCTGCTTTCAGATTAGGTAATCTAACCTACTTAACAAAGGAACACAAAAACGGGCCAGATACCATTAGTAGAGACCACGAAATATCACCTCAAACAAGGGAACAACCCAAAATACAAAACTACAAAAAAACAAACCAAAATCTAACTTAATGTAAACTAACAAGAACACAACACAAAACCAATAATTAAGGACAAAGCACGAAAATAGAAAACCAAAACCAAAACATGAAAACCAAAACTATATACAAATGTACAATATGGTACAAGATGGTGCAAAGTTTGAACTATCACTTCCCTGGATCCCAAACATGACTAGCACATTTCAAAAGACATATAACATGATACACATGCCAAGTTTTACAAAAATCCAACAAAAATAAAATTAGGCCAAATAATGCAACAATTTTCATCTTACCTCTTTCACCCCACCAATTCGATTTAGTTTCATTAACAATCCTAAAGGTGAGATTCAAATCATTAAATAGATTAGACAATAATTGATCTTCAATTATTTCGTGTCCATTCATTAAAGTGTAGTTTTCACAATTTGATTTATGATTTAGAATTAGGCCATATTTTTCAATAATGAAGTTTTGCAAACAAGAGTGAAGAACACAAGCTTATACTGAGAGGGGGTGAACAGTATAACACCCACTTTTACTTTCTTTCCAAACCAATAACAATTAGTGTCTTTAATTGCAATAACAAAATATAGCAATGTGCATTAATGACATAGATAGCAATAGTAAGTAAGTACACAAATCACCACACATAATTGAGACACAAGATTTAACGTGGTTCCCCCAATGTGGGGTAGTCTACAAGATAATATCCTTATAATATTTCACAAAGAAATATGGATCCTTATCCCAATACAAATGATTTATTTGATCTGATTAAAGCTAGGCTATCCTGATCTGCTCAGGTGGGCTCCACTGATCTTCTTAGCTAGGCTATCCATTGATCTGCTCAGCTAAAATATCCATTGATCTTCTCAACTAGGAAATCCACTGGTCTACTTAGCTAGGCTATTCATTGATCTGCTCAACTAGGCAATCCACTGATCTGCTCAGCTAGGCAATCATGATCTACTTAGGTGGGTTCTTCATTGATCTGCTTAGCTAGGCAACTGGTGTTGGTATGTTTTTTCTATTTCTATTCTATCTCTTTCACTGCTCACAAATCTGCCTCAATGCCTTCTCACAAGGCTCAAACAATCTTGCTCAAATGTTGTCCCAAATTTGTACTCAAGGCCTTCACAAAAAGGCTCAAACAATCCTGCTCAAATGTTGTCCCAAATCTGTACTCAAGGCCTTCACAAAAATGCTCAAACAATCCTGCTCAAATGCTGTCCCAAATCTGTCCCAAAATCCTTCTCAAAGGCTCACTCAATCATGCACAAAAGCTACCTCAAATCTGTCCAAAAATTCTATCCCAAAAGCCTTCTCAAAGGCTCAATCAATCATGCTCAAGTAGCACTCAAATCTCATCCACAAATCAATGAAGGCAAGGCTCAATGATGAAATCAACAATGAATGATAATGTACTCTTCAATGGATGACAACAATGATCCACAATGATCTCAACAATGTATGACAAAAACTCTCTCAAATGGATGATAACAATGCTCAAAAATGAACTCAACCATGTATGACAAATACTCTCTCAAATGGATGATAACAATGCTCAACAATGAACTCAACCATGTATGAAAAATACTCTCTCAAATGGATGATAACAATGCTCAACAATGAACTCAACCATGTATGAAAAATACTCTCTCAAATGGATGATAACAATGCTCAACAATGAACTCTCAAATATATGGCAAATGAGCTCTTTAATGAAAATATCTCCAAGCAATAACAATGAGGACTTTAGCCAACCAAGGACAATATCCATAAGTGATAGGAATAGGTTCTCAATAATATCTCCCTCATGCAATGTCAATAAGCTCTCAAGAAATAAGCACAACTCCCTCAAGCAAAGAGCTCTCAAATAGCCAATAATGATCTCTTCAAATCGATTTCCAACATGGTTAAGAAACATTAATTCTAATTGAGCCCATGAAGTGATGGAAGTTGTAGGAATACTGATAAAATAGTCACATGCAATATCATCCAATGTGTATGAAAACATTTCACATCCAACATCTTCATGCATTATTTGCAAACAACTCATATGACATTTGAATGCATGAATGTGTACTTCAGCTAACCTAGTTTCCTCCTACCTAAACTGAGGTAAATAAGGCATGAGGTCCATAGGCACCTCATGTGAAGGCCTAGGTATGTTTAAAGGACTACTTGTCATCATTGGAGTAAATCTTGCAATAGTCAAGGAGATATAACTTTAGTACCAATTTTGTTAGTCAAATAGAAATATCTTGCAAAGAAGCATGAAATGACTAACAAATCTCAAATATTTAACATATGAATCATCATGTTAGCATCATCCAAAAGATATGCATCAATTAAACCATGACATTAAATAACATTCTCAAATTTGCAAAAAGGTTAGCATCAATGCATCATCAAAATGGAGAATGTTAGAATCAATGAAAGTGATCATATGGAAACAAAACCTCATTAGTCAAGACCAATGTCTTTGAATAAATATTTCAAGTAACAAGAACAATTTAGCATCTATATAGCGATGAAATAAATTAATCCGGGCCCTCTTAGCTCCCAAAGTGTTGAGTGTTTAAAAGAGGCCAAAGATGCTAATCAAATAGAATTGAAATATTTAGCAATTTAGAGCTCTCAAATTTACACCAAATCACATTATTCATTGCATAAGTCAAAGCATTTAAAACAATAATGAAAAATTAGCATAAATAAAATAATGCCAATTCAACCCTCCTTCTAGCGCCAAAATGTGTCCCTCCTTGATGAAATTAATTTTCATAAAGAGACACCAATTTATTACTTTAAAATAATGGCCTCAAAATGTCATTATGAATTATATCAAAGGCCATCTTTATCTTCATGATAGAAGCTACATTTAATGGATATTTTCATCATTTCAGATTCACATTCATAGATAGGTTTTAATCTTCTACTTCATGCTTAAAGTAGGATTTAATACAAGATAAAACTTGTTTAAAATCTACTTAATAAAGGAAGATAAAATCTACCTAAAAAATTCAAGATAAAAGGAATTAAGGATACATTGTGGTCATATGAGGTCCAATTCATATTTGCATTTAAGTTTCATGAACAATCATTAATATGGCATAATAAAATAAACCAACACATACCCCTTGTTAACAGTTACTTGCAATCACTAAGGTGTTCCTAACATTGAATTGATATATCTTCATTGAGATTACTAATACACATGTGCAATGCTTATATAGCAGAACCTTGGAGAAGTTGTTTTTATTTTTAACTTCTTTGCAAGAGAGGTTTTTTGTGATAAAAATCCTAAGGTGAGTGTGGTTTTACAATTGGGAAAAATTACCACTCAAAAGATCCCTACATGTCTGAATATGCCCCAAAAAATTGGTAAAAGCATTAGGATCATGGGGTTGTAATTCTATTGAACACAAAATATCCATTAGAGCTTCTTGATGTCTTGGAGATTGCTATATTAGTTCGTAGATGGACATTTTGGCTGACGTTGTATGTAGGCTTTGAGTCAGCCTACTTCTGATTGTTACCATCGGTTGAGGTGGTGGACCTTGGACAGGGTTTTGGGAAAGCAAGGTCTATGACGTAGAGGGAGTGTTAATGAGAATTGAAGGTGGTGCAACTTTCTTATATCTTTGGTTCCTCGTCACAATATTAATCATTCCAATGAACCCTTGATTAGGTGGTGTCATATGGACTTCGTTCACTTGCCTTATTTGATCTTCTTTAATTTCATGAGTATGCAAAGGGTCTTTGAAGATGCCCATTTTCTAGTTGTTGGGGGCTAGAGGATTATCAATCTGTAATTGATTTTTATCTAACATGTCTTGCACTACATTTTTGAATGCGTAATAGGCCTGGATATCATGACCCTTTTGTCAATGGTATATGTAGTACAAGTCCTCTCTATGCCCCTTAGTTTTAGGGCGATTAGGATCGAGGGGTGAATCTCTAGTAATGTGATAGCATTTACTTCATACAACTTATTAATGAGCGATGCCAAAGGCTCAAAAAATGACATATAATTGCACGATGGATGACGTTGCTGATTTTGGACCTGATTTTTCTGATTTTGGTTGTTATATTGTGCGAGAGGGGGTTGAGCCTAATAATTAGGCTATTGTGGTGTTGCTTGCTTTTTAGACCTCGAAACACTTAGGAAAACTTGGTTGACTGAAGCTGGTATTTGGTGCATTTGGTTACCTCTAGGGTTTTTTTTCCACTTCTTTTGAAATTTAATGTTCCCCTCTTGGACTTTAATGTCTTCTATGACCTTAGCTTGCACCAAAGCCTTCTCAAATGTCTGATACTATTGCAATTATAGAAGACGCAAATTTTACTTTGAGCAACTTCTCATGAACATCAAAGTTAATTATGTTACAATTAGAGTGAAAGACAATTTGGACATCACTTTCCTCCACCTGTTGCTATAATCAGTGATTAGCTCATTTTCAAATTATCTAAATTTGGACAACTCAGTTAGATTGACCTTCTTAATATCGAATGAAAAATATTCTAGTTGTAATTTACTTGAAACTATAAATGCTATACCTTGGTATGTGATTGTATCACTCTAGGATTGGTACAAAGAGTGTTATTAAGAAAGTCCTTAATAACAAGGCATCATCATCTTGCAACTGAAAGCAAAGGTTCATGAAACCAGTCACGTGCTCTTGTGCATCCTCATCCCCTTTGAATTTGTCCAATTTTGGTATCTCAAAATGCTCTGGATATGGAGGACATGGTACTGAGGGATGTAGCAGTTGGTTGCACAACTGATGCAACATTTGCTTTTGGTAGCTCATCCCTTATTTTTCTAGCGATTTTATGCACTTAGTGAGCACCTTGTAGGCTTGAGATGAGATTATCTTGTTTTCTTGTATTGGTGCTTGTGGAGGGGGAGGTAGAAGATTTCTATGAGGACCATATGTTTGAATGTAATCATCATCCATACCCCCATAGAGTGTCTCAAGATACCTTGGGTCCTGATATTCTGGTTTTAGGTCTTCATAGAACTCATACTCAGGTTGACGATCTAAGCATTATTAAGACCTATGAGTTTGTGTGGGTATATGAGGAGGGCGATTAGGCCTAGGAGGTAGGTCATGATGTTGTGTAATGCACCTTTGGTAGGTATTAGCCTATAGGTGCTAGGCATGGGAACTTCCTCATGAGTTTCCTGTTGTGATATTTCTTGGTGCAGATGTTGTTGACGCAACTATTGTTGATGCACTTTATGTTGTTCTAATTTAGCATGATCTATGCGCTCTTGGTTATTTTTTAAATTATCCAATTGTAGTTGGTTTGTATTTGGCCTACGTAACAGATCAATCATGTGAGGCCTGTGAGCCCTTGCATCAATGCAAAGGCACTTTTCTTGTTCTACAGGTCCAATGGGGTTGGCTACCCGTTTCTCCCGATCAAGGGAGATTGCATTAACCTGGTGTTCAAGTTTGAAGGTCAAATATTTATATTGAGATGATGTAGAGGCACAACATGCTTACATGGAAAGATATCCATGGTGAAAAGTAGGATAGCTTGGGCCCTCCTCTTCCTCACATTCAAGATAGAGGCGCGTAGATGAGGCTATGTTCCTCCTTTGGCAATGAGGGCCATATCTGTCTAGGTGAGTGAATTATCAATTCATCCATAGACTATCAAGTGGGGTGTCCCACTCATCCAGACCAGGTAATCACGTATGATCTTGCTCATACTCAACATGGTGTATGGGTTAGGTCAAGATGAGAATCTATGACACTATCCTATTGGACCCCTCAATGGGTAGGTTATATCTAGTGGTGGTACGAGATAGACTTTGACCAAGAGGTTCGTCTTCTTGATCATATTAAATATTGAGAGATACCTCATGGATTGGGACATTATGAAGATTTGAATCCTTATAGGTAGTGTCAACATTTCTACGGATGCCAGGGTGTCATCTGGGAATGATCAAATCTTCAAGATTGAATTGGAGGCGTTCAAGATCCCCTTGTAATTTTTTTGCATCGTTGGATCTTGATTGATCTTGGTGGCGTGTGGTTACCATGATATTTGATTATTCAAATAGAAGGGAAATAAACAAAGTATACAATGTGATTATATATTTTAAATTTTCTTTGTGAATTCCTATACTGTTTGGTGTGTTTTGATGTTGAAACTCCTAATCCTATGATATTAAACAGGTAAATAAAATAGAAAAACCACTAAAAGGTAGTTTGAGTGCACCCCCTATTGAAGAATGCAACCCAAATAACAAAAAAATGGTTTCCTACTAGATATCGGATCAAGGTAAACCTAAGGAATAAAAATTAATCCCCTGAAGGAGGTCACACTATCCGAGTCCTGCTAATATCCCAAAAAGATGTTCAGTTCAAGACTTGAGCGTGTCTTGGAAAAAAATGACAGCTGTGTTCCACTGATTATTTCATCCTATGGTAAAAGAAAACTACTAATACATCCTACTCCAGGAACATCCAAGAGTGGAAGTTAGAGTACATCCTACCTTTGGTGATGAAGTCCAAAAGAGCGAATCACTTTGGCCAACTAGGTTGCTAGAGTGCGAGCCAACGGATGGATATGAAGCTCATCATCATTTGTCTCGATTAACAGTTGGGGATGAAGTCCAACTCATTAATATTTAAAATGGTATGTGGTGTGTGGGGTTCATTTTATTTTATGCAAAAGCAAGTAAAAACATAAAGCATTCTATGTTATTTCACTAATACATAGAAATGATGTTTCAAATTCATATTTCTACATAAATGAACATTTTATTTTTAGAAACCTATCAAAAATAAAACCTTATATGAATAGCATTTCAGTAGGCAGCAAGAAAGTAGACCATAAAGCAATGAAACAGAGACCATCTCTGTGAGGGACGATTTGTAGAAGATGTCATCTAACCTAGATATGATCAGAAACAAGAGGTCGTATGGGACAGGGATGGCCAAAAATAGGGTCCGTCTGACCCAGGGATGACCAAAAAAAGACTATCTTAAAGTTGAAATTATTCTGCAATTTCTCTACTTAAGCATGAAATTTTTGGATTTCTTTACTGAAAGCAGGAAAATGAGAACATAATGACTTACAAGTGTAGCCTAAGTCTTATGAAGATGTTGTTTCTGACTTTTCTAACTTTTGCTCTGAGGCCGTCTCAAGGTAGGATGATGGAGTCTGTTGGCCATCTTGTAGAGGGATGATCATGACTGCTAACCATATCTACAGAGTAAAACGATACCTACAATTCACAAACACCACAAAAAACAACAATTAGCAACAAATTTGTGAAATATGGACAAAGTCCCACCGTGATCTCCATTGAAGTATGCTAAAAAGACCATACATCCCTAAAATAATAGACAAGATTGAAATGTAGCAAATCTAAATGTAACCATACAAATAAAGAACAAGATAAATAAATGATTGAACGGTGCCCTTTTATTGATAATGTTTTTTTCTTTCCAAGAATATTACAAGAAAATCCCTCTTAGGGATTGCTACCAATCTTGATACAATGAAATACAATTATAGCCATTTTGGATGTATTTTGCAAGATCTCTTTTGCATCCTCACAAATTGATTTGGGGAAGGGTTTCTTGTGACCTCCACAATGTATGATGATGAGGAATGAATATTTATGTCATTTTCTCCCTTGAAATACCTGTAATCTACACACAAAGAAACTTAAAAGGCATTAATAGCATATGAAGAGCCTTTCAAGATAAGGCCCATATCCATGATAAAAAAATGATAAGAAAGCAATAAAGGAGCTGAAATATGACAAACAAATGCATGAAAATAAAATTAAGTTAAAAAAATAGTAATTGAAAAGCTGCTAAAACTATTAAAGCAAGAAAACAGGGAAATAAATCTCTACGGGGAGGTCATATTTTTGCACGACGATATCTCCTGTAGGCTATCTCGAGGTGAGACGGTTGCGCTTACGGGTCATCTCGGGGTGATATACCTACTGAAGTACGGATGAATTCTTTGCAACAGATGTGAGGTGATGTTGGGTTTGATCCGTGGATGAATTGACTTTCTTGGTGCGCTCATGAAGAATGACTTGATGGCAGGATTTGACACGAAGCAATAGCATTGGATGGTGCAAATAAGTACGAATTCAATGTTAAACCCTTGGGATGGTGCATTGGGATACTTGGAAACTGCATGGCTGAATTTTGGTAGCAATTCGTTACTTTGAGAGATGAGAGCACTTCGAGTCTATAGTTTGGCAATACTTCTTTATATGGAATTGTTATGAGAGTTATTAATGAAGGTTGTGTGCCCTTATATAGACTTACACTAAGGGAGTCTTAGATTGTAGGAGAAGCCAAGAAACAATTAAAATCAAGAAACCATTATGCTTGGTTGGCATTCACAACTACTCGAATTGTTTCTTGGGATTTAGGGTCTTGTTGCTTCAAGGCACGACCATCTTGGGGTAGGACGGTCATGACTGCTGACCATTTCAAGGTGATACAACCTTTGGTGGTCATCCCTTGGTAGGATGATCCAAGCTATAAAAGGAATAATCCTCCCTGTTTGAGTGATGAAAATCACTGTTAAGCCCTGAGGCTGCCCAAGATGGGTCATATGGCCTAAAAAGGTGTCCATATAGGTAGTCTTCTCAATATGACATGTTTTAGGTGTCTATAGCTTGCTATGCTTTTTACATTTTAATGAGTTGGATCCCATTAGAGTTGTTCAAATATTTGCATTTGAGATTTGCTTCCATGGAGAGTCTAGTGTAGTGAGCATATTCTAAAGCAACTTAGCACTTAATACCTTGCTAACAATTGATGTTTTTATGATTCCTAGGCCTCCTTGCTCCTTTGGATTATTAAAAATCTCTCAATTGACCAAATGGAACTTTTTCCTATTTTATTGCCTTCCCTCTTGCCATAGGAAAGTTCTTAACATTGCATCTAGCTTTTGCAAGATATATAAGGGTGCATGATACACCAAAATTTGATATATGGGAAGAGTTGCTAATACTAATTTGATTAGAATAATTCATCCAACCAAACTCAGCCAACCATTGCTATACTATTGTAATCTATTTAACATCTTTTCTAGAATTAGATTCTAAGTCCTATTTTTTATGGAAGCCCATAAGAACACCTAGGCAATTAAAGGTATCACTACCTTTTATGAAATCCCAAAATTTGAGAGAAACCTCTATATTATGTTGTTGAAGTAGTGCAAAATCTACTATTTTAGGTGTGTATCTCTACACTTGTGGTTGAAGAGCAGCAATGTAAAACTTCTTTGATCAAACTAACATTCAACTTTGTGGCTTCCTCCAGTAAAATAGTGTTATCTATAAATTGAGCAATGAGTTATTGTTATATATCTTGTAGCTACTCTAATTCCTAAGATTTCTTTCCTTCTTCTCAAATTGGTTAGGATCCTCTCTAAAATTTTAGCTAGAATGATATAAATGGAAGGGGAGAGAGGACACCCTTGCCTTAATCCTCTAGTGGTTTTAAAGAAGTTAGTAGGTTCCCTATTGATTAGAGTGGTTATATAAGGTCTCTCTATGCAAGCTCTTATCCAATCTATTATTTGAGTTGGAAATCCAAATTTGGCTAACACTTGTGTTAAAAATCCAATGTCGACTTTGTCAGAGGTATTAGCGCACTTGAGTGTAGGGCTTCATGAATCATTATAATGTTATCATATATTTTTTTCCTTGGAATAAAACCCCCTTGTTCTAACTCTATCAAATCATTAATCTTCCTTTTAATTATATTTGATATTATTTTAGTCATTATCTTATAAGAGTAATTGCACAAAGATATAGGTCTAAATCTATCAAAACTAACTGTATTTTTTTCTTTTGAAATTAAAGCTAAGAAAGTGGAGTTGATTTCCCTAAAAAGCTTACCTCTTATCCTTGTTTCTTCTATCATTTCTAATATGTCATCTCCTATAATTTCTTAACATTGCTAATAGAAATTATTGGTGAAGCCATCTAGTCCTAGAGTTTTGTCCTTGGGTAGTGAACATATAACTCCTTCCAACTCTTCTTTGGTTACTACTAAAGAGAGGTCTTATCTATCTCTATTTTTTAACAAAGGAGGAATGTTGTTTAGGAGAGTGGTTCGATCCTGTTGTTTATATTGTTGTCTTTGTGAGAAGGGTTGAGTAATGATCTCTTGTTAGTATGACTACCTAATTAGAAGATTTTTTTTTTCAGTTTTATAAATTTCTCTAATTGTATGTCGTTGGTAGTGCTACATTATTTTTAGATGAAAGTAATTTTTGTTTCTCTATCCTTTCTTGAGCCAATCATTCTTGATTGAAGTCTCCAATGTGCCTCTTATTCTCTAAAAGCTTGATCAATTTATTGGTTCAACTGGAGTCTTCTCTCTTCCTATTGAGTATTGGAGGCTAATCACCTATCTCTTGCTCTACTTCATCCATTTGTTGCAACAAAATGCTTGACCTATTTTAAACTTTAGTCTTATTAGCAATCCAATCCCTCATGGATTTCTTGAGATTGGAAGTTTTCATTTTCCATACCTCTTGAGGATTGTTTGCATAGACATGATGCTTCCAAATACTTTCTACTAAAGGTGCAAACTCTTCTTGCTCCATCCATTCTAGATTGTATTTAAAAGGAATATTCCTTTTTTCAAGAGCACTATTACTCGTATCCAAATAGATAGGCTTATGATCTAAGACCGAACTTTGAATTATGCCACTTGATACAAGTGGATACTTGAATAACATATCTTCTTGTATCAAGAATCTATCTAATATTTTATTTTCCATGTAATTTTTCCATTTTTAGGGATTATGTCCTATGATTTTTGCTCAGTTATAATTTGCATAACCAGGTTCTTAAAAGGTTATTTTGAGGGAATGCCTTATTTTTTATCCCATTAGGCTAAAGTCACATTCAAGTCCCTTGATATAATTAAATTTAGGGGTCTTTCTTGATTAATCTATTGCTAAAGACTTTTGCAAGCCTCTTATTTTAAGACTCAATTATTTGGTCCATATAATTGACTATGATCCAAGTTTGTCTCTGTGGAGAGGAGAAATAAGTTGTAATCCAATTTGAATGTTTTATTATATTAATACATATCAAGGCCTATGGATCCCATGCAAGGAGAAGCCCTCTCGAGGAACCAAATAAATATATTGCTTCTAGGTCTGAGGATCTCCATATATATTTCCATTCTATTCTTGCTAATTGCTTTGTCAATTTAGTTTCTTGAATACATATAACCATTGGTATTTTTTGGGTTATTAATTGACTTAGGTAGTTTTTTTTTTATGGGGCTACACAATCCCCTTCCATTCCATGATAAAACCTTAATTTCTTAAGTGGCTTCTTAGCCTTGCTAAACTCTAAGGTTTATGTTTTTTTTTAATCTCTATATTTGATTATTTTGTTCTTACCTCTTGATTATATTTCCTCCCTCTAGTAGAAGATCTAGTGGTTGGGGGTGCCTTCCAAAATTAATGCTACTGCTAAATGAGTTTCTTCTATTTTTTTCAATCTCCTCTTCCTAAAGGTTTTCTATGGTAGTCTAAGTTTCCTCTAAGTTTCCTCCACTCTATCTTCTAATTCGGGATCTGATGGATCTTCCCCTTTTTTAGATGGCCCTTGATGTTCCTCTTATTCATTTTGTGATAAAATAGAGAACTTATTATTATTTTGTCTTTCTAGCTATGGTTGAGGCCTCCTTTTACTTGTAGATCTTCTCTGTTGTTTTCTTCTTACTAGTTGAACTCTTGATCTTCCTCCTTTGTCTCTTGTTGTACCTTAGAGGGAAAATTTCTTAAGAAATGATCATATTGATGATAGGTAATACATTTAAAAGGAATGTGATTATAATCCAGTGGCTGGGTATGGATCCAATCCAAGACCTTCATACCTATATTTTTAGGAAGCACTTTTTCAGATTGACTTGAACACACAACCTAACACAAGTTGCATTATTGGCCTTCGAAGGAGCCCAATCTACAAATGTGCCAATAGAGTTACTCATCATCTCAAGAGTCAGTTTATTCCATAAATGTAAGGGTAAAAATGATAGTCTTACCCATATTGAGACTTTATTTGGTTCTTCCACTTGTGGGTCAAAATTGACTAACTAGAGGGTCATGTAGAGAGGGCTTGATCCAAGGAGACAAGGATCTCCTTGAAATATTACATCTCTTTAATTTGTGGAGGAAAATAACTATGGAATAACCTCTCCCTACCATTATGAATTCATAGCTAGATATTTTATATCCCCAAGAAGAGGTGACCCATATTTGAATGGTTGTTGGGCTAAGGCCAAATATCCATAAATTTACAAGCAAGAGATTTCTCAATTAGGGTTAGGATCGGGATCTGAATATGCTAGAGCATAATCAAAATTAGGAACAAAGGAGCATTTTCTACTTGGTTGGGACTATTGTGGCCTCCTTGCCTTCAAAGCTTTGGTCATATTTTATAGTTTTGACTGGTCAAACTAAGGAGGTAGCGAGAATAAGAAAAATGAACCATGGTCAACATTCTTTAGTATGGAGGCAGTCATCATGGTAACATCCCAAAAGGAGGGTATGGGGGAGGGATATCACCTACCACCATTGCCATGAGAGGGATTTGAAGGTGACCAAACCCTAAACTAATCCAAAGAAAACCCTCACAAAAATCTCAAAGATTTAATTTCTTAGCTCACTTTCCTCTATTAAGTTTATGGATAGACCATAAAAGCAAAAGAAAAAGTAGTGTAAACCAAAAAATCAAGAAGCATAAGATCTTAAAATAAATAATTCCAAAAAAATTGTAAATAGTTACAATGCCTACTAGATTTGTGTATGCAAAGGATAATGCATCGGGTGGCATGAACCCTTATCTAAAAACCAGGTCCAAGCATCAACAAAAAACAACACAATCAAAATAGATATTGTTGCAACACTTCCATATCCACCAAAAGAAGACTCCTATCCCACCTAGTCTTGAGTGAAAGTATCCCCATATCATTGTTGTCACATGAGAATAAGGGGTTATGCTCAAGTCCCCCACCCTTGACAAATTACAACTCTCTTCTTTAGAGCTTGAAATTTTATAAATAAATACACTTCTCATATCAATTGAGATGTTATAGCTAGAAACCTACATCATTTTACATAAAATGTCTGAATTTTTTATTTTTATTTTTTGGATCTTTTCAATTTTTTGTATGAATACAATTATTCTAGAATTTAGCATCTTTCTTGACATTTTCCTATAGCAACCTTCACAATGCCAAAACTTCACCTCTACTATCTATGCCTTGCATCTTAGTAGAGTAATATTTTCAAAATATCGCACTATCATAGTCCGCTTTACCAAATATGGATTGCTAGTTTCCTTCCTCACTAAAGTCCTAGCCCTTCATTGCTCTTCCCATCATTTGAACCCTAGCTGATAAATATTTGCAATTTTATTTTTCACAACTTGAAAAATCGTCATTGCCCTTGTTTTGAATGATTGACTTCACAAGATTGAATCTCCCTCAATATTGCTTGAATTCTATCATATGGCCACTCATTTTAAAGCTATTCAAATCTCGTACAATTTGGTCTAAGAATCAACTAAATTAGATAACTTTTCGCGAAGATATGGCTCCTAAAAGATGAGACATTTAAAAAAAACTAATCCTTCACACATTTTTTTGTTGTAAAGAGGGGGAAAAACCACCCCAATACCTATGGGTTCCAAACCCACAAGCACACCAAAGAAAAAAATAGGGGGTTTTAGTTGATCCAACCTTCCACCCAACAACCTGACCTGTTGTTGCACTACACTCAACAACCCAACCTATTGTTGTGGTTCCCTTAGTTGATTTGATCTCAAACAAGCCTTCCACCCAACAAAGACCAGCCTTCTATGCTCCTTTAGCCTAAGCAGCCTTCCATGCTCCTTCAACCTTCTCAACCTTTCACTCAACATCCCAGCCTTCAACTGTAGCTCCTTTAGTCAGCCCAACCTTCCATACTCATTCAACCTTATCGGCCTTCCACATTCCTTCAACTATCCTAGCCTTCTACCCAATATCCTAGTATTTTGTTGTAGCTCCTTCAACTAGCCCAACCTTCCATGCTTCTTCAACAAACCCAACATTCCATGCTCATTCATCCTTGACACTCCAAAGATCAACCCACCATTCAACTTTCCATGCTCCTTCAACCTTCATATTTGCTGATCATTAAAGCACCAAACCATTTGTCAGGCCTGTTAGGGGGCAACCCATAGGGGAATCACTATATTTTATTATATATTATATATTTTTTATGTTATTATTAATTTATTTATTTATTTATTTCTCCTTTGTTCCTCTTTGGCAACATTCTATGCTTTTTGTTATTTTTTTGTGTTTCCTATACATTTTTGGCAATTTTTGGTAATTTTTCATGGTTTCCTACAATTTTGTGCACATTAAGGAAACATTTTGTACTTTCTAATAATTTTCTATATTTTTTGGCTCTTTTTTCACATTTCTTAGCCATTTTCCATGTTTTCTAGCTCTTTCGATATTTTTTTGTCTCTTGTTTACATTTTTTGCTTAATTTTTATTTCCCCGTGAGCCACACACTTATATTTCTCTGCATTTTTATTTTTCTCTACATTTTTGAACCATTGATCTTGGGTAGGTGGAAGATATAATTACTCGTAAATATCCAGTTGGTGGGGTTTAAATCTTGTTGATATTTATATTTCTCCATAAATCTCTAGTTTACAAGGTTTTAGGCTAGCAGGGTTTCAATTTCCTTATAGATCTTTGGTTAGTGGAGTTTTTTTTCTAATTGGCATCTATATTTCCTCACTTTGATTTATGAGGTTTTGTGCTAGTGGGGTTTTAAATTCCCTGCGATCGTCGACTTGTAGGATTTTAATCTAGTTGGAATTTATACTTTCCCATAAATCTGTGGTTTATGGGGTTTTGAGGTAGTGGGATTTCCTCGTGGAGCTCTGGTTAGCAGGGTTTTAATATGGTTGATATCTATATTTCCTTGTAAATCTCTAGTTTATTGGGTTCTAGGATAATGGGGTTTTAATTTCATTAGCAAAACCTAATTTTATTTCTCTATGGATCACTAACAACACTAATTGGAATTGTTGTTCAATTTTGTCTTCCTTTTAATTCTTATTTTCCCATTAGTTGTTGATAGCACTAATCAAACCTAAAGGAAAGTTAAGGTAAAATTAAGTGCAAAAGAGCATGGACATGACAAAACCACTTGTAAAAGGACAAAAAGTAAAACTCCAAAAAAAATTCAAGGTCGCATTACATGCATAATAATGCTAACTAGGATTACGATATGGAGCAAACAAAATATTGCATGCAAAAGGGAACCAACTAGATCTAGGAGAAAACTAAGGATAAGTAGTTTGATGGGGAAGAGAGGAAGGCAAGGTTTTAATTTCATTCACATCTATATTTCCCTTGGTCATAGTTGCTTAAAAACATTGTAGAAAATAAGCAATTATGAACCTCAAACCTTTGTTGGATATTGATTTTGACTAAGAGAGAAAAAACCAAAAGTTTTCCCTCAAATTCGAAGAAGCCCAAAAGTTTTTATAGGCCTTGAAGAGTCACCATGACTGTTGAACTTCCTAGAATGTGAAATGAAGTGTTGTAACATTATTTTCTCTCTTGTAAATGTAAAATATAGTATTATAGCTATATATGAGTGTGGAAATACTTATGAGTTCATTTGAAATGAAAAACTACATTCTATTCCATTTATTTTGTGAAAAACATGCTTCTTGTCCATGTTTTTCTAAAACCTACAGTCAAATTTTAGAGCTCGTGAATTTTATTTTATAGCTTTCTTTTTCACGTGTGATGCACCGTTGGAAATTTATTTTTGTGTAGAATTCACTCTCCAAAAAATGTCAAATTCTAAGCAATTTTGGTCCCTAAAATGTAGACTATCCTACACTGCTACAAATTTTGTTGCACTTTGGTGCTCTTCATTTTTGGATCATTTACTTAATCGGTATCAGAGCTTGGTTGGTTTTTAGGTTTGAGTGTACTTTTTTCATGGCCAGTCTAACAATTGATCAAGTTCTTGGACAATTTCATTAAATAAAAACTTTATTTGTTGTTGCTTGAGTTTAATGGCCAACTTCAACAATTCATTACCCAATCCTGAATTTAATGGGTAATATTATGATTATTGGAGCATAAAGAGGTAGTAGAGAGTGTTTATGAATAAATACTTTATTGGAACATATTACAAGGAAATGATAAGAAAACAAAAAGAGAAACAAATAAGAATTCATTAGCCCTCTACCATATTCAATTTGCTCTTAACAAGAGTTTATTTCCATGTATTGTTGTTGCTACATCAACCAAGGAGGCTTGGAATTCTCTTCAAGAGGCTTACCAAGGAAGTGACCAAGTGAGAATGGTTAAGTTGCAGACCATGAAGAAAGAGTTTAAGAATTTGCATATGAAAGAGGCTAAAATTATGGGTGATTATTGTGTTAGAGTCAAGGATGTGGTGAACAAGATGGCCACCCTTGGAGAGATATTGAAGAAATAGGTAGTCGTGAATAAGGTATTGATATCTCCTACCCCTAATTGAAATCATGTTGCAATATTTTTTTAGGAGAGTAAATATTTGTCTACACTTGAATTTGATTGTCTAGTTAGTTCTTTTATGTCACATGAGGAAATACTAAGAGAAACCAGTAAAGAAAATGAGGAGAATGCTTTTAATTCTATCATAATTTTTTTTAGAATGATGAAGCTGGTCCAAGCACATGGAAGAGGAAGAAATCATAATTACTCAAGAGGTAGAGGAAGAGAAATATGAGTTATTACTACTAGAAGAGGATATGGAAGGGATGATAAAAAAGAGTTGAATGCTACAATTGTCATCAATGGACCACATTGCATGAGATTGTAGAGTGAAGACCACAAATGGATGTAGAAGAGTCCACTATGTATGTAAGGATGAAGATGCACAAGGTAATTTATTTTTTACTAGTGACATGATTGAAAAACTAGTCAAGAAGTTTGGTATCTATATTCTGATTGTTCTAACCACATGACTGGAAAGAAAGAGTTGTTTGTTGATGTGAATGAGAATTTTAAGACCAAGATAATTCTTGGGAATGAAAATGATTTGGATGTGGCTACAAAAGACACCATGGAGGTTGAAACTAAAGAAGGTAAAAAGAAAATTCATGATATCTGCTATGTTCCTAATTTGAATAATATTTTGTTGAGTGTTGGACAACTTGTAGAAAAAAACTATAAAGTTGCATCTGATAACAATGAATGTATCATTTATGATAAGAATAATAGGAACCATATGGTTATCATTGTTCCTATGATAAAGAACTGAATATTTTTTTTTAAATTTTGGAGGAAAAGGAAGTATGAACATTTGGCATCTTAGATTTGGAAACTTGAATTTTAAAAGTATGGATTTTTTGTCTTCATAAGGTATGGTAAATGGACTACCTAAGGTTGGAGAACACAAGGGTGTATGTGGAGCATGTGTGATTGAAAAGGATGCAAGGAAGGATTTTGCAAAAGGAAAATCATGGCGGGCCTCATACCCAACTCCAAATTGTACATTATGATATTTATGGACCTATGCAAATATAAATTTTGGGTAAGTCTTCATATTTTCTCACATTTATTGATGATTTTTCAAGGAAGTGTTGGGTGTATTTTTTTGAAACTTAAGGATGAAGCTTTTGGCATGTTCAAGATTTTCAAAGCATTGGTTGAGAATGAAAGTGGATATAAAATAAAGTTTTTAATAACTGACTATGGAGGAGAATTTTATTCAAATGAATTCAATGATTTTCGCAAACAATATGACATCAAGAGGCAACTCATTACTGCCTATACACCACAACAAAATGGGAAGCTGAGAGAAAAAATAGAACCATTACAGAAATGACAAGAAGCTTGTTGAAGACAAAAGGTTTGAGCAATTAGTATTGGTCTTATGTAGTTGATACAATAGTGTACATTCTCAATAGATGCTCCACAAGAGCACTACACAAGAAGACTCCACATGAAGCATGGTATGGCACAAAACCCATTGTAATTCATTTGAGAGTTTTTGGTTGTCTTGCATATGCACATGTGAATGATGAAGTGAGAAATAAGTTGGACCCCAAGAGTGAGCTATGCATTCTTGTGGAATATTTTGAAACAATTAAGGCATACAGACTGTAAAATCCAAAAAGTCACAAGTTTGTAGTCTCTAGAGATGTAATTTTTGATGAAGGAGGAGTGTACAGTCAAAAAATTTACAGATACAATATTTGATGTTGAAGAAGATAATATAGTTGGGGGAAAACCTTCAAATGTTCTCTCTACTCCTCCAAGCCCACCTAGTATTCCATCAACAATTTCAAAGGAGAATACACTAAGTTCAAACACAAGAATCTCATCTACAAGTCCCACCATGAATAAAAATAAAGGAAAGAGAATACTCAAAGCACATCTAGCCATCCAAATGATGGAAAAGAACTTGCAAAGGAGGTTAACAAGAAGCCAATTACAAGAGCTGGACCAAGTTATTTCAAGATTGAAAAAGCTCCAAATGTATAGTGATGATGAAGAAGAACCAAAAGGTGAGTTGATGAATTATTATCTATTTTATGAAGCTAATTTGGAACCTTCATATTACGAATATGCTTGTACTAATTATGTTTGGGTGCAAGCAATAAAATAAGAAATTGAGTCCATTAAAAAAATGACACTTGAGAACTTGTGGAATTGCCCAAGGATAAGAATATTGTTGGATCCAAGTGGGTCTACAAAAAAAAGTTTAACAATTATGGAAGCATAGAAAGATACAAAGAAAGGTTGGTTGCAAAAGGATTCACTCAAAGATATGGTATGGATTATGAAGAAACATTTACCCCTATTCCAAGACAAGAGACAATCTAGATGGCTCTTTCATTGGTAGCCAATAAACATTAGAAATTTTATCACATGGATGTGAAAAGTGTATTCTTGAATGGTTATCTAGATGAGGAGGTTTATGTTCAACAACCTCAAGGCTTTGAAGTGGAAGGAAAGGAAAACCATGTTTACAAATTGAAGAAAGCATTGTATGGACTGAAGGAAGCACCTAGAGCATGGTACTCAAGAATTGATGAGTACTTCCAAGATTGTGGTTTCAAGAAAATTAAGAATGAACCCACACTCTATTTCAAGAATGAAGGTGATGATATTCTTATTATGTGCCTATATGTTGATGATTTGATATACAAGGGAAGTATTTCAAAGATGATGAATGATTTTAATCATGATATGATGAAGAAATTTGATATGAAATATTTTGGATTTATGCAATACTTTTTTGGTGTGGAAGTATATCAAGGTGATGGCAAAATTTTCATTTGTCAATCAAAATATGCAAAATATATGTTGAAGAAATATGGTATGGAAAATTGTAAACCAGTTTGAAGACTTGTGGCACATGGAGAAGTGTTGTGTAGAGATTATGAAGAAGAGAAAATTGATGAAAAATTATTTAGAAGCATTGTTGGGAGTTTAATGTTCCTTACTACAAGACATGATATTGCATTTGCAGTTTCACTTGTATCAAGGTAAATGAATGAAACTTCATAAAACCACATGAAAGCAACCAAGATAATCTTGAGGTATGTCAAAGGAACCTTGAATTTTGGCATACATGATGACACTAACAACAAAATGGAGCTTGTTGGATATAGTAACTTAGATTGGGAAAGTTTCTTGGATGATAGAAAATCAATTTTTAGAAATTATTTTTCACTTGGTTCAGGAGTGATAACATGGATCTCAAAGAAGCAAAGTATTGTTTTTTATCTTCTATAAAGGCATAATGTGTTCCAACTACTACAACAAGTACATGAGCACTTTGGATGAGAAAGGTACTTGAAGAGATTGGTGAAGTTCAAAATAGTCCAACAATAATTTAATTGCAAAAAAATCTAGTCCATAATAGTAAAACTAAACATATTGATTTAAAGGTTCATTTCATAAAAGACATGGTGGAAAAGAAGGTTGTAGATTTGAAATATTACAACACCAAACAACAACTTGCAGACCTGTTTACCAAAGGTGTCAATAAAGAATAATTTTTTAGATTGAGAGATAAATTTGTCTCACCACTCAACATAAAGGGGGAGTATGTTGGAGATTTATTTTGACTAAGAAATAGAAAACCAAAAGTTCTCCCACAAATTTGAAGAATCTCAAAAGTTTCTACAAGCCTTGAAGAGTCACCATGATTGTTGGACTTCCTAGAATGTGAAATGAAGTGTTGTAACATCATTTTCTCTCTTATAAATATAAAATAGAGTATTATAGATGTAGAAGAGTGTGGAAAAATATTTATAATACTTCTAAGTTCATTTGTAATGAAAAACAACATTCTATTCCATTCATTTTGTGAAAAATGTACTTGTCCCTATTTTTTTGAAACCTGTAGTTAACTTTTAGAGCTCATAACTTTTGTTTTATAGTTTCATTTTTTGCATGTGATACACTGTTGGATAGGTATTTTTATGTAGAATTCACTTACAAAATTTCATAAAATTATGAGTAGTTTTGGTCCCTCAAATTTAGACTATCCTGCACTGCTATGATTTTTGCTACATTTTTTGTTGCTGCATTTTTTGCTGCACTTTGGTGCTCTTTGTTTTTGGATAATTTACTTCAACCTCCTTGGAACATATGAAAATTTATATTTATTAGAAATCTATTTTGATCCACATCCAATGGAGGTGGTTTCATAAATTTTTATTAAGTATTGCAAGAGATATAGGTATTGAAAGTGAGTACTACATGATCAGACATGCATCACAGTCAATAGGGCAATTAGAAAACATGTTGAAAACCAACCATTTGGAAGGTCACTTCTTATTAAAAAATAGGAAAGTTTATATTTGTTGGAAAGCTCTTTTCAAGAAACATATAATGGATATGGTTTCATACATTTTAATTTATATTTGAAGGATATATAATCCTTGAAAGTGATGCCATCTATGTTGTTAGGGGTATTGCCAAGTTTGTAGTGTCTAAGTTTAAACTAGATTTGGGTGCTATGGCTATGGGAACATAAACATATTGGCACTCATTAAAAATATTTTTTTGAGCTCATTCTAATGGGAGAGGTTATTTGCCATTTTAGGAGTTTACCATACATAAATATAGTAATAAGCATCATGATAAAATAAAAGCATGAAAAAATTGGGCATCCACAACTATAAATTTTCACTAAGAACCTAGTTTTTTGGATGGTTGACTATTATGCACAAGCCCAAGCCAAAAAAAAGAAATTTCACCATGGTCAAAAAGAAAAAGTGTCTCCTTAGTCCATGTAGACTGGGGCATGTTGTGCAAGTGAAACAACACTACCTAGGTCACAAATTTGGTTCCTATGTGCAATCAGAAGGGTGATATAAGGTTGTGTGTTGAATTTAGAAACCTAAATAGAGATTCATTAAAACTTAACTATAATTTCCATTAATTGATCAAATTTTATAAAAATTAGTAGGGTCTTAAATGTTATAGCTTTTGGATGGTTTCTTAGGGTGCAATCAAATATGGGTCAAGGACAAGGATTAGAATAAATGGACTTCACCACTAATTTGGGGACCTTAGTATACCAGAGGATGCATTTGGATTATAAAACACATGAGCAACCTTCCAATGAGTTATGGACAAAATATTTTCCAGACTTGGTGATATAATCCTCATATACCTCAATGATCTAACCGTATAGTACACATACAAGAGTAATTGTATTCAACATCTTGATTCAATATTTCAGAGATGTAGAGAGTTTGGCATACCACTTAATCCTAAGAAGTCCATATTCATGGTTTTGCAAGGTAATATACTATGTCATATAGTGTAAAAAATGGTCTTAGCCATGGATCCAAATAGGATAAAAGCCATCCAAGACCTCCCATTGCCCACTTCAAACAAAGGGACATGGTATTTCCTAGGATAAATCTAATTTGTAGCCAAATTCATAACCAGTTTTACCCATATGGTTAGACTAATCATCAAAATTCTAAACAAGGATGTATCCTTAGTATGGATAGATGAAGATAATAGATCCTTCTAAGATATCAAAGATGCCATTTTCCGAGTCTTAATCCTAATCAACTCATATTTTTCCATATATTTTAGATTCTATGTATTTAGAACAAATAAAAGTATTACCACCATTTAACCCAAAGAATGATAAGGATGAAGAGCATCCCATTTTTTTAACAAGTGAAGTACTCTACAATTATGAAGAGATATATAACTTCTTTAAAAATATGCATTAGATCTCATGAAGGCTCTCAGGAAATTCAAGTACTACTTGTCCCAAAGGAAGACCATAGTATTCATAGTACATCATCATGTATGATCCATTATGCTTCATAGAAAATTAGGAGAAAAGAGAGTTGGATGGATTAAAAAATAAGAATTTGAAATCAAACCCACCAAGCTAATCAAGGGTAGGGCCTTTTACACAAATTTAGTAATGTCAATACTAAAATATAAAGTCGTCCTATAGAACTAGATAATCAAACATGATGGATGGATGACATTTGTAGATATATGGCCATGAGACATGCATCAAAAGGGTTGATAATCAAAGAAAGGATATTATGAAGATAAAAATAAATACACTACACATGGCTCGACAATATCTTGTTTAGGAAAGGATATAATGATATTTTTTTATGTTGCATAAAATAATAATAGATAAAAGCTTTGATCTAGAAATACCACAATGAAGGAGGGCATTATTCTACACCAACCACAATCTACAAAATCCTAAGGGTTGGGTACTATTGTCCCACCATATTCTCCAATTGTTATCAGTGGACCAAGAATTGTAATTCCTACATTTTTAGAGGAAAGAGAAAGTGCACCAATGCCCTTGAAACTAGTCATTGTGATCGAGCCTTTCCAACAATGGAGCCTATATCTCATAGGTAAAATCATCCCACTATCAAGTGTATGACATGGATGGATATTCATTGGCACAAATTATTTTACAAAGTGGGTTGAAGCAATCTTAGCCAAATTGTTAGAGTATATTACATTATTGGGTACATATCAATGTACCACCTTTGGTACATTACTAGAGTAGGAGTTTACTTTAGAGTAAAGTTAAGTAGTTACTTCAACATGTAATAAATGCACAAGTGTTAGAATGTGCAATGATGTAAATGTGCATGTAGTCCACATGTACATGAGTCATAGGATAGAGTCAAAGGTAGAGTGAGGGCCAAGGAACTTATCTTCCTATATATAGGCCTTATAGTGAGTGAAAAGAGAGGAGAGAATATAGAGAGTGCATAGTATAGATTGGTAGAGGAGTACAATGTAGTTCCTTTAAAAAATAGTTTGTGGAGTGTTCATGTCCTCCATTATACTGCATTGTACTATTTTTGTGAGCTTTCATTAATGGCATATTTTTGAGTTATTGTAGAAGTTTATCTCTTTATTTTCCTACATATTATAGTGCCATTATCATATAGATATCATAGATTGCTTATCTTACATCTTGTGGTTGCATTTCCTATATCATATACTCATCAAAAGCTAACAGTGGTATTAGAGCACACGGTAGATCGATAGGAAATAGGGAGAGCCACAAGTGAGATTGAGAGGAATCCAAAAATCTCATTTTTAGAATTTTTGAGATTGCATTTGGCTAGAGTCTTTCCACAGGGTTGCAAAAAAACTCGTGAAGACTAGGACTCAACATTAATTCCACTAGATTGACAAATCAACTAGTGAAGATTGATTATCTCTAGATTTAGAGTTTCTTCCATTACAGTCCTAATACTTTGTTGCAGGAAAAAGGAGATTCAAAGAAAGTTGGGAAGCTTCCTACAAAAGAGCTAGGAAGAATATCTTCTTTGGAATCAATCCAAAACTAGAAGCAACAAGAGGAAGATCAAAGATTTGGAGGCCTGAAGAAAAGGTCCCATTGCTAGAGATTGCAGACCTGCAGATTGTAGAAGCGAAGAAAAGGCCATAGGAGCCTTATTGCAGATTCGAGGGAGAAGAGACTCAAGGAGAAGAGTCTTGGTGAAGATAGGAGATTGGTGATATCCATTGAAGATTGAAGACTTCACCCTAAAGAAGTTGAAGAGACCCACAGAAGGTCCATTGAAGAACTTCCAGATTTGGAAGCTTGAAGATAGAGAAGGACTAGCAAAAGTCTTATTTCTGAAGTAGCAAATTTTAGAGATCCAAGAGGGAGATCTCATTACAAAACTTCCATAGTAGAAGGTTGAAGAAAATGTCTCATTGAGAAAGACCAGAGAAGCTGTGAGAGTGAAGACCCTAGAGAAGAGGTCTCAAGGAGAAAGAAGGAGAAGGCTTGGAGAGCCTCATTGAAGGAGATTCAAAGAAGGCCATTAAAGGAGTTCCTAGGAGAACTCATTGGAGAAATTTACCACCAAGGAGAAGTTCCTAATAAAGGAAGAACTTGGGACAATTATTGCCATCCGACAACAAGCCCAAGGGAGAAGGATTTGACAAGAAGTTTGCCAAATTTTGGAGGAGATTGGTGAAGACCTCAAGACTTTCAGATTCTTGAGAAGAAGGCCTTGATTGAAGTTAGAATTTGACAAGGAGGTTGAAGGAGAAAGGAGCTAGACATTACTACCAAACCTGAGAGGTTTGAAGATTACCTTTGAAGGCTAGAAGGCTCATTTAAAGAAAGGAGATATATTGGTTTCTATAATAGAAAACTGAAGGGTTCTTGAAGGAAAATCTTAGCTACGATTTGGAGGAGTTCCCTACCAAATTTTTGAGATTCAAGGACAACATTTCAATAGAGAGATTGACTACTTTGCAATCTAAAAATTTATATTTGAGGACAGCAAGAAAGCAACAACTTAGGCAACATCAATAGCTGCTAAGTTTTAGATTTCTAGGATACATCCTAAAGGAGAGTTGAAGCCACCAAACTATAATATCAGGCAGCAAGATATAAGGAGGTACAAAGCTATAAATTGTTTTGGATAGCAAAGAAGAGCTACAAGTTCATCCAGTAAAAGGCAACAATAAGGTGAATCTAATCACCTTGCAATCCTTCATCTACAGAGTTCGTTAAGGTAAGCAACTTTGGTGCAAAAGGTTCATTAGTTGAACTTTAGATTTTTGGTTCATTATTAAGATTTGTTAAGCACCATATTAGAGTTAAAAGTTGCAAGGAGAAGGTTGCATATTAGAGTCTTCAAGGGAGTGTAGAAGATAGTTTCTTTTAAGGTTAATACCTACACATTAAAATAGGAGTTAGATATATTTTAAATGAAAGAAAAATATCATCTTCCTATTATCTAAGTTGAAGTAAAGAAGACTACATTCTAAAGCATAGATTATAGTGCATTAAGATTTCATTTATAGGAGTAATAAGGAGAGATTACTATTGCACTATATTGATCTTTCTTAAAGATTATTAAAGGTGCACTAAGTATTTTAGTTGAAGTGAAAATTAGTGCAAAGTTAAGTTGCATGATTAAGAGCTTGGATTCATTGTTACTAAGTTATCCAAGTAAAGGAGTTAGAGGTTAGTGTTGTCTAGTAAGGAAGGCAACAATACATTATTATTTTCTCTCAAGGATTAGAGCAAAAAGCCACCATATCTAAGAAGCAAGGAAAGCTTCATCAAGAAGACTTGAGGAGACGTATAACTTTGGTGCAAATTAAGGGACTTAATCCTATCTATTGCAAAAGTATTTGCATTACATTGGCACCAATATTATCCTTTCAAAATCAGCAAAGAAGAAAACAAGAGTGTCTTAAAGACACTACAACAAATAACAAAGGTACAGTCTTCAAGTGACCCATTATCAAAGTTTGAGGAGAAAACTTCAAGCAAGGGAAAAGAGCCAATGAAGGGCTCACATAGCTAGGTTTCAAGGTGTCTAAAGACACCATATTCATCACTACATCCAATGCCTATGATAGCATCAACCTACAACACAAGGCATCCATGTAAAGGAGCTATCATCTATTGCATAGCACAAGGTATCCACGTAGCACAAACTATCTACATGAAGAGGCTATCATCTATCTATGTAAGCTATCATCCATTGCACACTACAAAGATAGTGCTAAGGACAACATATTAAAAGCATAAAAGGATAAGGTACAAGCGAAGGTGCAATACCCAAGGTACAACTTGGAAGAATCACCCATCGAGAGGAAGCACCTAAATCCACCATTGGAGCACCATAGAACCTCCATTGCAATGCTCTAGAATCATCACAACTAGAGCCAACCTTGAGATAGAACAACTTGCACTCATTGGAAAGAAGGAGAAAGTATTGAAGCAATGATAGAACAACTTGCACCTATTGGCAAGAAGTAATAAGGGTTAAAGAGATGTTGAAGGCATCTCTACATGCAAGAAGGAGTACCACTTGCCATCACTAGCCAAGGCATCTTGTGCCACTTGGCACAATAATAGAAGGTGCCTCATATTCCTTCTAACGCCTGCATAGGAGAGAGAATGCTTAGAATAAAGTAACACTCATCTTGGAAGCGTTAAAAGGTATCTTTCAAAGGTTAAGGGTATAAGTAATCATTTTGGTCTAAGGAAGAGCATTGAAGGCTCACAAAATAATACTCGTAGAAACCATAACACCCATTCACCACCTACATGCCTGAGTAATGATTGCACCAAGTGGCAACAACATCAAGAAGGTATATAACAACATAGTGCAGCCCAAGAAGGGACATAAATAATAGGCAGATAAATGCACCACAAAGGTGAAGAAGGAAGCACACATATTCAGAATCGAAGTGCTTATACATAGGGAGGTCAAAGCCTATTAAAGGAGGAGAAGACTTTGACAAAACATCCATTAAAATAGGAGCATTGAATGCTCACCATAATTCAACAAATACAACACTCGAAGGATCCATTGGAGGAGCAAAGATAGAGGTATATCACATGCAACATTATAAAGGTAATATCAAATTAATTACTTGCTTTCATTAAGGTTAAAAGGAGTTATAAGGTGAACCATATAAGGTTAAATTTACTACTGCATTGGAGCAATAAGAATTAACCAAGCATTAGTGAATTATAAAGCAAGTTTATATCTTCAAGTGATATTTCAAGGTACATTAGTTGAAGTACATATATTATAATATTTGCAAATATTCATAGGAGATATAAGGTTTTCAACATTGGATAATTGAAATATTAGTTTGCAAATATTATTATCTTCTAAATTTCCAAATTAGGGAGATATAAGGAATACTACATCAAACTTTAGTTAATTGGAATTTAGAAAATTGAACTATTGAAAATTAAGGTTAAGAGAAGCAAAATTATTGTTTGCTTGAAAGAGTTGGAATTTATTGCTTATACTTGTCTCATAGTCACATTAAAGAGACAAAAGAAATCCAACCATAGAGAACTCCATCAAATTGATAAGTGCATAGTTCAATAGGAGAAATAAGGTGAAATAGGAGTTGATTATTATCATTCCCAAAACATTACCAAATCAACTCAAAAGGTGAACTATTACTTCCTAAAGCACTTTACCAAGATTAGAGTATATTCTAATCACTAGGGAGACATAAGGATCCTACAAAACCTAAGTCTTAGAAAGGTTTTATCAAAATAGTTCACATACTCTAAACTAGGGAGTCATAAGGTAGTCTACTACAAAGGATCTATCAAAAGTGTTCTTAAAATACTAAAGAGCTAAAGGAATCCTATCATATACTACAATGGAAAAAATAACAAGAGGGACATTTCATCACAATGCACACTACAAGAGGACTCAAGATCAGAATCCATCCAATATACCATATCAAAGATGCAAAATCACTTCAAACTCAAACAAATTCACAGGTCAAAATGAAAAGGACATTTGGTATATTGATTCTGGTGCAAGTCATCACATGACAGGAAATCTACAATGGTTTGATTGTCTTGAAGTCACTAACAATTACAGGTTGAAAATTGCAGATGGAAAATTCTATCACATACATGGATATGGGTGTGTAACACCTAGTAAATCATTTCCAAATTTTCTACTACATAATGTAATGTATGTTCCTGGATTATCATCTAATCTTATTTCAGTAGCAAAGATAGTAGAGAGCAAAAGGATAATTGATTTTAGACACATAAATGGAGTTAATATGTGTCACATTATAAATCAAAATGAGATTGAAGCTACTGGATCAATCCATAGAAATATATATGCTCTAGATTCTATCAAAACTTCACAAGATATTGTTGTGTTTCAAAACAATACTAATGCATTTCTTGAGGAACAAATTGGTGAGAATGAAGAACCTATATATCATAAAAGTAGAAGAAGAAATAGAAGGTTCAAAATTAAAAGAATGAGAGGACAACAAAACTATGCACTACTTGGCCATCTACAAACTAAAGAAGAAGAAGAAGAACCAGAACAAGATACTCATCTAGATTCAGACAAAGAAGACAATGAAGGAAGCAAGAGAGAAGAGCTCAAATTCCAGAACCAAGATGAAGATCCATATTGAAGACTAAAGTCTTCAATACCCAAATAATGTAATACAGGGGGTGTTAGAGTATATTACATTATTGGGTACATATCAATGTACCACCTTTGGTACATTACTAGAGTAGGAGTTTACTTTAGAGTAAAGTTAAGTAGTTACTTCAACATGTAATAAATGCACAAGTGTTAGAATGTGCAATGATGTAAATGTGCATGTAGTCCACATGTACATGAGTCATAGGATAGAGTCAAAGGTAGAGTGAGGGCCAAGGAACTTATCTTCCTATATATAGGCCTTATAGTGAGTGAAAAGAGAGGAGAGAATATAGAGAGTGCATAGTATAGATTGGTAGAGGAGTACAATGTAGTTCCTTTAAAAATAGTTTGTGGAGTGTTCATGTCCTCCATTATACTACATTGTACTATTTTTGTGAGCTTTCATTAATGGCATATTTTTGAGTTATTGTAGAAGTTTATCTCTTTATTTTCCTACATATTATAGTGCCATTATCATATAGATATCATAGATTTCTTATCTTACATCTTGTGGTTGCATTTCCTATATCATATACTCATCAAAAGCTAACAAAAACTAGTCAATCAAGAGATGGTGGTCCAATTATTAGAAGACGTCGTCACTAGATTTAGAACTCCAACCACCATACTCACTAAGAATGCTACTTACTTTGAAGGAGATAGGATGGTGTAATTTTCCTTGGAATATATGGGTTTTTGCTCAAGATGTCATCCAATTAATACCCCTAAGAATTTTGTGTACTTGAATCAACCAACAAGAGCATAGTAGGAATTTTAGAGAGGACTATTGTTGAATCACAAAGAGACTAACATGGTAAGCTATGTAAGGCTCCATGGGCATATTGGATGAGACCAAAGACATGAATTGGTTCATCACCTTATAAGCTAGTCTATGGCAATGAGGTCATGTTACTGGTCAATTTGTAATTGCTCTTCCTCCAAATGTCACAAGAATTGAATATTAAGGATATTAATATTAAGTTAATGCAAGCAAGGCTAAACACTCTAGTTTTGAAAGAGGTGAGAGGAATATATTTAAAAGGATAGTGTGATGACAAAAGGTAATGAAAATATGGTTCAATAAGTAGGACATTGAGATGGACTACAAGGAAGGAGATCTCATGTTCAAGTGGAATGAAGGCCAAGCAAAACTAGAAGAACATCAAAAGTTTGATTCTCTTTAGAGTGGAACCTATTTAATTCTAAATATTATAGGTCCAAATACTTATAAATCTGCCACCATGGATAGAATAACATTATCAATTTCCAATTTAATAAACATACAGTTTCTTTCTTTTTCTCGACTGCTAAATACTGGTAAATATTTACCCCTTGTCTTCTAATTCTAACTTCAATCATTCCCTTTATTTTTAAAGAATTGCTCTCCAATTTTGTTCTTCTTCCTTTATCTTTAATGATAAACTTTTGTCTACCATCATGGGATGATAAATTTATTATTATTTCTCTTTTGGATGTAATGAAAAAAAGCAAAGGTAATAGTAATGATTGAATTTCTTGCATTAATGAGTAAAATTCTTGATAAATAGAGCAACACACTCATCGATTTCCACCATTGCAAGTTATTTTCCCAAAAGAGCAAATTGGATCTTAATATCCTAACCAACCCACATAGGTGGTCATCATCAGGGTTATGCATAGCGACAAATCATTGTTAATTCATGAATATTAGGATTTCTAAAATTTGAAATTGGATAAAAATGAGGACCCTTGATGTCGACCCAATTTTTTTAGGGTTGGTTCGCCCTAATTTGATAATAATTTCATAATTTTTTATTTTAAATCGCCAACCACTCCCGCCTAAATCATGGATATTTTTACCTTAAAATTATAAATAACTTTATTTACCTGCCAAATTTACCTTTTATACCACCATCATATATACCTGACGTGACAACAATACTCATACATCCAAAACATTCAAAGTCCTCGAAAAATGACCTGTAGCATCGAAAACCCTACAATAACAAAAATGATCAATAAAAAAGTGAACCTAACCGGTAGAAGAATGTGACCAGTATCAGAGGGAAGAAGATCGATAGAAGAAAATAAAAGATACTAGAGGGAACAAATCAACACAAAGGGAAGAAAACCGATAACAAAATACGATCAACACCAAGGAAAACAGATCAACACCAAAATTTGAC
The DNA here is from genome assembly GCA_028583015.1 of Wollemia nobilis. Classification (NCBI taxonomy): domain Eukaryota; kingdom Viridiplantae; phylum Streptophyta; class Pinopsida; order Araucariales; family Araucariaceae; genus Wollemia; species Wollemia nobilis. The sequence continues at coordinate 3,358,341 of JAQPPZ010002050.1, forward strand.
TAGCATTGGGGGAAGAAGACCGACAACAAAAAATGACCAATATCAAATAAAAGAAGATTGGTAGTAGAAAATGACAGGAACCAGGGAAATAAGATCGACAATAGAAAATAATCGATAGCAAAGGATAGAAGACCAACAAGAGAAAATGATCGATACTAGAGGGAAGAAGACCAGTAGCAAAAAATGATTGATAGTAGAAGGAAGAGGACTAAAAATAGAAAATAACTGATATGAGGGTGAAGAAGACCAACTGTAGAAAATGATCGATACCAAAGGGAAGAATACCAGTAACAAAAATGACCGATAGTAGAAAATGATTGGTACCAGGGTGAAGAAGATCGGCTATAGAAAATGATAACGAGATATTGTTAACTTCCTTATTCCTTATAACACATCTAGAATTGTGACATTTTTCTTCAACATCATGTTTACTTTCTAACATGAAATACATTTTACTATACAGTTTCAACAACACCTACTCCCAATGGAAGCAAGGGAGGCAAATTTTCTAAAAACAAGAGTATCCTAAAATATTTTAGCCAAATATCAAAATCCAAGGAGCTATCAACATTTGCACAAATTCAAGGTACATACCTATTTTAGCTACTCAATAGTAACTTTTGTAAGTAATATCAAACAATGATATAAAACACTTTTTTTTACAAAATACACAATTGACCCTGACATGCCTCCACTTGAAGGTATTCTTGAGCATGAGATACCTCAATGGGAAAATTTTCTTAACAATAACATGCAACAACTTGAAGAAAATCCAGAAACCAACACACCAACTAAAAAATAAAACGACCATTTTAACCAAATACCAACTTTGGGGAATCTTATACTTAAAAACCTAAATGTAGAAAGTTAACCATGTGGACTATTGGAAGGACATTTCAACTTGAATGTTCATCAAAATATCTATATAGTGAATCACTGCAACTTGTTAATAGTAATTTTATGCCAACATAAATGTAAATGCATTATTTATAGTTGGAAACTAGGGAAGGATTATAAGATGCAACTTAAGTTGGATATAATAGAAAAACATTATGCAACTAGGAGTTATTGAAGGCAAAAAATTGTTAAAAGATGTGGATACGAGGTGGATTTCACTATTTCAACCAACATCTAGAGTTTTCAAAGAATATCAATCCTTAGCAGGGTTTATGTATGATAATCGAAGGGCAGTTGATAAGGTAAAGGATTTGTTATACCGAATGGTAGACTTGGAAACTATACTCAATTTATGTGGTATTCTTCCAATGTTATGAATACTTTGACAAAACTTGCGCACGAAAGATCTATTTATATTATTGATTTCATCAATATTAGAAAACAAATATGTATATGCATCGATAGTTTATACTTGTTTGGTGAAAATTTTATGGATCCTTTATTTGAATATTGGAGAACTTTAACAAACGTCGATGATCCAAATTTTTTTTGAAGTTCAATATCAACGATAATATTTACATTAATGTTCATGGAAAGTAGATAAAATTATATTATTTTGAAAGACAATTGGGAATAGTCATAGATGATGTTGAACAAATACCCACAATATATAGTAAATTTGATGTAGTTTTGCAAAATACAAGGATTAAATTGAGAAAAATAGCAAAAATCTTAATAAGAGAATTAAAATACCATTTTCAAAGAGACGAGTTGCTTGAAGCCATGGGGATCCTGGTACTGACTACAATATTACAAGTAAACTATTCATAAACTATATGGGTACAATTGTTGAACATTTTACTAAATGTGTGGAGGTCAATGGTATCAAGATCAATAGTATTATCAATAAAGACCTTTTGACAAATCAATCAACCTATTTTGGATCGACAATGGTGGATCACATTTTCCATTTAACTAGTCCTAATGAATCATGTTCTATAACAAGTTTGTGGAAGAAATTGTATCCAAACAATGTTTTACAATATACAATGAGTGAATTTTTTTGCTTATATTAATTATGCAAAGCAATGATTTTGGGATTAGTAGAATATGATAGGGTTTTTAGTGCTTTATCTTTTGTGAAATCTAAATTTCATAACAAATTGGATAAAAATTTAGAAAATTGTTTGAGAATATATATCTCATCTTATGAACTGAACAAGTAACTATATGACAAAGCTTTGGCATATTGGAAATCCCTAGCAGATAGAAGAGGTATCACAAGTATTCATGATAATAAAGATAATAATACTTGCATTGATCAGATATTAGAAACACAAGGATCAACTATGCATACAAGTGATTTTGGACAAACTGATAAGTGTTTGTTTTAGCTTCCTCCACTGTAATTTTTGCAAGATTTTGTTAACTTATTTTTGCATTGTTAATTTTATAAAAAAAAATATGTTGGTAAGCGTTTTTGTTCCATATTATTATTTTGGTGTTAAATTTTATAATTGATATCATAATTTTTTTTTTTTTTAATTATGGTATATTTGATAAATTTAATTTTTGTTGTAAACATTTGATTTTTAAATATGGTAACTATATTAGCACATTTAATTTTTACATACATGTAATTTGAATAGTAAACAATTTTGAATATGTACAAATATATAAAACAAAAATATTATCTAAAATTGTATGAAACATATTTGCAAAATATTTTTTCATTAATTCGAATATATTTCATTACATTGCATTTTACAAAAATAGGAAACTTTTTGCCCACTTTCACACTATTCTACTATGAGGCCTCAAGCAGATTTTGTCTTTAGAGGAGTATCAGATGCTATCAATATTGCTATATCAGGCTCACATTCCACATGACTCTGATCAGCTTCATCTGATTGTAGTGCACCAGCTTTGATAAGGTTCTCCTACATTGTCTGCAAACTTGAGATCAATACCCTTTCGTCTTTAGTAGGATCTTATTTAGATGAAGATATTTATTTTTCCTTTTTCTTGAGCAATATATCAGGATCTAAATGAAGCAAAATGATAATCTTCCTGAATTCATTACTCTCTAATGGTGTAAGCTAACCGTCCCTTCAATTTTATAGCATTGTATAGATTGTGCTTGACAATGTTCAAATAAACATTGAAGCTTTCAACCTGTTTGTTCAAATTTTCAAAATTTGATTACAAAATAGATAAATTGTAATATATTAGTTACGAATTATATAACTTACATCAACAACTACTTTGCTAGCCTCTACAACTTGAACCTTCTTATCAATAGCCCATTGAGGATAACATGCCTAGGCTTCAATATTTAGATTCTCTAACCTATTTAAAAGAATATTTAAAATTTCCTCATTATATACATTAGTGGTCATTACATTTCCAGCTTGAGGTTGATCTAACAAAGCATCAAGATTTTTTGGTTCTTGTTCAACCAATGAAAAATATTTTCTTTTAGAATTTTTTTGTATTGGGCGTTTAGATCCTTAATTGAAATTTTTACCTGATACTTCCAATATCTCAAACCAAAGATATCTTGAAGCAAAATATATTTTATGGTGACCTCACAATTATCGGCCAATAGAATATTCACATGAAATTTCAATTTATTATCATCAGAAGGAGGAACAATATCGCTGGTTTATTGTGGAGGGGAGGAGCTCCCAATAGTTGTTGCTACTTATTCAGGTTATTATTCTTTTATCTGCTATTGTGTACGATGAAGCACATCAGTTGCTTTAAAAAACTTAGGCCTGCTACCTTGATAAAGATAATCCTCTTCAAGATGAGGATTATCCAATTTTGATAAGCCATGTAGACTAGACATTCCAATCAAAATATTTGGAAGATCTGAAAGTGTTTGTGTATGCATTATTCCCCAACCCCTTACAGAAAATAATTGCTTCCCACGCATATACTGTTGACCCCTCATCGCTTGTGGCTACGGTGGAGGTGGTGGTGACATCAAACGATGTGTTTGAGAAGCTGATCGAATCGATGATCCTAAAAAAATAAAAAAATTAATTATTATAAAATTTTGTTAAAAATGAAAAACAAAAATCAATTTACTATGTCACGAGCAATGTAGTTTAACTGCGCATATCGAATGATAATTATGAAGGTTTGTATCATTTTGCCTTAAAAACATAACAAAAACATATTAAATGAAGCTATCAATAAAAGTAACCTTAATGAAATAAACTACAATGAAATGTCTATAAGTGTAAAATTACCTTTCGAGGGCTAGCTAACTTCTTTGAGATCAATGTGCACTTTACATGAAACTGATGAAGCAACAGGACAAGGAAGAGGGGATGTAGAAGACCTGAAGTATTTTTGAGATCTTACCAATTTTGTTCTTGCTCTGACTGACTATCAGAATCTCCAATGGCCTTTGGTAGAATTTCCCTCATTGCAGTATCTCTTTTAGAAGAAGAAGAGGTTGCTCTTTTCTACATTTAATTAAATAAATATTAAATAAGTATAAAATAATAGTATTTTAAAATAACAAGAATTATTTTAGTGAAAATTTATATTTTACATGCACCTCTTCATCTATCAAGCCAATTATCCTCAGTTTTATGTGGAGTGAGATGGACACTAAGGTATTTTATAGATTGTAGTATACTTCATTAAAAGAAGCAAGAAGAAAATTGGTTGTGGAAACAAATACCCCATTGTTTGAGTGGGTGTTGTTGAGATCATATTTAATTTTGTTCAAAATATATGTTGATCAGTCAATTTTTTTGTGAGCTAAACAACACACCAAATACGTCAACCCCTACATTGGATTGTCAGTTGACCTCCCCTACAAAATAATATACACTTGGAAGAACTCTATCATCGCACAAAGGAACTAGTTGATGACATGTGAAAACTAAAGGTCCTTCTTGGAAGGATCTAAGTGAACTGAAAAAATAATAATAAATTACGTAAAAGTAATAAAGATGATACTGAGAAGATTTGGAAAAGGAGACTTACTTGACAACAAGTTCGATGAGAGGCTGAAGCTGGTAACCAGGTACATTTTGTCTTCATCGATTAAAGGAAACTTTGATGTGATGGATAGAAAATCCATCTGGGGGGGGCTTATTAATATGTGGACGACCACAAGGTTGATAATAATGAGATATTCCTATTGTTGATGTCAATGTTGAAGATCGAACCATCATGGTTGTAGTATCTAAAAATTTTTAGTAGCAAATTGTTGTCTATGTTGAATTGGAGAATTGATACTAACCCCAAAAGGTCCAAATTTATTATCCATGTAGCATCATATCCTAGAATTATGAGAACCTCAAATATTGATGATAGGGTTATGCATAGCGGCAAAAATTCGCCATTGGGGTGAAAAAACCCATTTTTGAAAATTCAAATTCGCAAAATTTTTGAGGCTCGGACGTCGGCCATGTAGCCAAATGTTTTGGAAAAAAATAAAATTTTGGTGTCGGTTAGCCGTCCTTTGATGAGATTATCACGAATATTTTAAAAATTCGCAAGTAATCCCACCTAAAAAAAGTACTCTTTTCACCCTAAAATTTTAGAATTTCTAAATTATCCTGTCAAACTCGCCAAGTATACCTCTATATATAATTAACACCCAAGGGAAAATACCTACACAATTCTTCACAACATCGAAACCTTTTCTGCTATCGGTCGCAACAAATTCAACAACCAAACGGAATAGTGTATTGTTCTGCAACCGGCCAGAACTAATTCTACAACCAATCGGATAGAACCGAAATATCGCATAACCGGTTGGAACATCTCCGCAGCAAAAACTGTCGTACATCCGGACGGAGCCATTTTTGCAACCGATTTTTGTTGTGCAACTGGTCGGATACTTTTTGTGTCCATGACCTGGTGTGAAACCAGATGGTGCTTTCCTAGCTTTCGAATACTGACGTGCACCCAGGCAGATTCTTTTCTACTTTTAGAAACTACTGTGCACCCGGATGGATCCTTTTATGCTTTCGAATACACCGATGCAATCAGATGGATATTTTATGCTTTCAGATACTACCGTGCAACCGATCAGGCCATTTCTAAATTTGGATACTTTTGCATAACCGAACGATCAATTTCTAAATCTAGAGACTTTTGTGCAATCGAATAGATCCATTCCTGAATCTGGAGACTTTCGTGCAATTGGACGGGACCATTTTTGAATTCAAAGACTTCCGTGTAACCAGGCAGAACTGTGTTTACCAGGATCTTTGCCTACCTTCGACCGAAACCAGTATCTGTGCATACGAACAAAATATCTTTTAGCACCAGGTTATCTGTCACTTCTCTGCTTTTCTTTATATTGCCATGTTTTGCTTGTTATTTTTCCAGGTTTTGAATGTCATTGATCTGTTGAGTTTGTTCCCTTGTTTTTATCTGTTTTACCATGTTCTGAATGTTTTAAAACTCTTTGATTCTTAGTTTTAATTAAGATTTTTTTTTCTTGCTAAGATTATGCATAAGTAAATGCTTTGGTTCTCTATTGACATATTGATGCTCTTTTTCTCTATTAGAGTGCTTTGACCAGAATAATAACTAGTGGCATAAACTGATAAAATCACAATAAAGAATGGTTGGAAGAAATTATGTGTAATTTACCACCCAAACATTGTTTATTCTATTTACAATAATATCTCAAGGCCTCCAGAAAATACACCCTCTTTAACTTTTTTTTTGTCACTAGTAAAATGTCACCCAGTGATGGAATGAAGGGCACCAAATATTTTGCTGAAAAGAGTATCCTCAAATATTTTAGCCAAAATGCAAAATGCGATGAGCCAACGACATCTATGTAAATTCAAGGTACAAATGATTTTTTACTTCCCAGTATGTGCTTGATTGACGATTTGTATATTTTTTTGTAAATTTTTTCATCCAATAGTGATAAAAAATATTATGGTATGTTACTATGCAGAATACCCTGTCGATCCTGATATGCCTCCACTTGAAGATATTCCCCAAGAAGATATGACTTTCATTGAAAATCCCATTAGAAATGACATCCAAAAAACACATGATGACAACACGTAAAATGACATCACAATTAAAAATGAAAGTGATAAATCAAAATCATTACAAGCGTTAATTGAATCTTCAACCAAAAATTCCCAAAAAATAAAAGCATCTCTTTGGATGCTTGGAAGGGGATTTAGGAAAGAATGGGCAGAAAGATTTCCCTAGCTTGAGCCTGTCATGACTGAGGATAACCAAATTGATGAAAAATAATGTAGACGCAAAATTTGCAGTTGGAGACTTGGTAAGGATCATAGGCTTCAAAACATGATTGATACAATTGAAAAACATGCTGGCAAATGTTATGTAAAAGTTATAAAAGGTAATGGTGAAGTTAGTAAAGAAGTTAAGTGGAAGGATGCATCAGAATGTATGCATTTAAGATATGCTATAGGATATGACAATCACTTAAAGCAACAACAATATCTTTTTGAGAAAGGTGGAACAATTGGAGTCCAATTTCACAAATTACAAGACTATTTTTGCTTCAAAAAGTAAGCAGTTTGCCATTGTTTACAATATTCTCAAGAAATATGGACCAATGTCCGATTTTATTGATTATAAGCAGCTATTATGTATTTTTAATGTGCAAAACCTTCCTAGTTCTCATTGGTCAGACCGAAGTGGTTGGGAAATGAAAAAATGTTTATCTTTGGTTGAGAAAGAAGACCTAAGGGGGCAAGTAAAACTTGCCAAATTCATTTCACTTTCTATTTATGAGGTAACAGTTGTGGATAACACTTCTTGGATTTTCATGCATGTGTACACATTTCAAAATCATTTTAGAAGGCCTATTTTATTGGGAATACATAAGATGTTGTAAAGTTCAAATGCATAAAATATTTATAATGTTGTTAAAAGTTTAAAGAATATTGCAAGAATGAATGATATAGACATTGCAATAAAGTTAATTTGTGTTGGAGCTGATGGAGCTGCTATTATGCAAGGTCACATGTCTGGTCTGTGTGTTCGACTCCAAACCACATTTGCCCCATATATGATCCCCATTCACTGTATGGCTCATAGATTAAATCTTGAATATAAAATTGTGAGCACATTTTCAAATGTTGCTAAAGTTGAAAACCTTGTTCGTGATATTCATTCTTATTTCTCATTAAGTCCGAAAATATTTGTAGAGTTTCAACAATTTGCACTAGGAGTTATAGAAGGGAAACATTTGTTAAAATATGTGGATACAAGATGGATTTCACTATATCAACCTGTTCAAAGAGTTTTGGCAAAATATCAATCACTGACAGGGTTTATGCATGCAAATCGTATAATAGTTAATAAGGCAAAATATATGTTGTTCCGTTTGAATGACTTGGAAACACTTTTGAAATTATGTGGTATTCTTCCAATGTTAAAAGAAATGAATAGATTAATTAATCTTGCACAAGAGAGATCCATCTATATCATTGATTTTATGAGGATGAGAAAACAAATATGCATGCTTCTTGATACATTATATGTGTCTAATGCAGATTTTACAAAACCTGTATTTGATAGTTGGAATACATTGATAAACATGAACAATCCAAAAAACTTCTTGAAGTTTGACATCAATGATCATCTCTGTATTAATGTTCATGAAAATATGATACTTGTTTATTGTTTTGAAAGGCAATCAAGTATTATTGTGGAAGATTTTGAAGAAGTTCCTGTAACACATAATAGATTTCATGTTGTAATACATAAAACAAAGAGTAATTTATCAAATATAGCAAGAAATTTGACAGGTGAGATAAGAGAACGGTTTTAGAGAGATGAGTTGCTTGAGTCCATGGGTGTGGTTAACCCCATGTTTTGGGGACCTTGTACTAAATACAGTTCTGCAAATGAGTTGTTTATTAAATATATGGGTAATCTCATTGACCATTTCAGTAAGAGTGTGAATGTCAATGGTGTTGAAATTAATGGTATACTCAACAGTGAACTTTTGAAAGAACAATCATCACATTTTGAAAGAACAATGGTTTTGCAAACATCACATATGACAAGATTCTATGAGATTGGTTTCGCTGCACGTTTGTGGCAAAAATTGTATCCAAGCATAGTCTTAAAAGATACTATAAGTAAATACTTTCGTTTATATGAATTATGTGAAACAATGATTTTGGGGTCAGTTGAATATGAAAGAGTTTTCAGTGCACTTGCTTTTGTTAAATTTAAAATCCGTAACAAACTCGAAAAGAATTTAGAAACTTTTTAAAGAATTTATGTGTCCTCATATCATTTTGATACATTTTCGTATGATAGGGCGTTGGAATACTGGATTTCCTTGGTAGACAGAAGAGGAACGTTGAATACGATTGATAACAACGATAATGATGCTTTTAGTGATCATATGGTGGAGACATAGATTTCTGCTATGCTTCATAATGATTCTAGACAAGATGATATGTTTCAGCTTCCATAGTGATAATTTTCCATGATTTCATTGACAATGATAAACATGAATTGATTTGTTAGCAGATTTTTGGATATTGTTCCATATTTATATTATTTCAATGAATTATTTTTTAAATCACAATATTGTTTAAAATTACATGGCTTATATCATTTTTGTAGATTGTAAAATTGTATGTTTGGGTCTTAGTGTCTCAACTCTCATTTCATTGACAATGATAAACACAAATTGGTTTGATAGCAAATTTATGAATATTGTTCCAGATTTATATTATTTCAATGAATTGTTTTTTTAAATCACATTATTGTTTTAAAATTACATGGCTTATATCATTTTTGTAAATTGTAAAATTGTATGTTTGGGTATTAGTGTCTCAACTCTTATTTCATTGACAATGATAAACATGAATCATACATAACATTTTCAAACTCAAATATTACATAACATTTTCAAACCCAAATTATGTGCATAATTTCTATAAATTAGATATTAGATATTGCAACATTTTTCAAACCCAAATTATGTGCATCATAACTTTTTCAAACCAAAATAAGATATTGCAGTCTTTTTAAAACATTTTCAAACAAAAAAATCATATTAACTAGTTCAAAAAGATTTATATTACATCGTTCAAACATTTTGAAACCCAAATATTACATAACATTTTCAAACTCAAATATTACATTACACTTTCAAACCGAAATTATATATTACAATCTTTTTAAAACATTATCAAACAGAAATTACATGACATTTTCAAACAGAATATTTCATATTAACTAGTTCAAAAAGAAACATATTACATCATTCAAATATTTGTAAACACAAATATAACATAACATTTTCAAACATAAATTAATATATTGAATTTTTTTTTTAAACATTTTCCAACTCAAATCTCAAATATTACATACCAATTTCAAACAAAAATTCTCAAATATTAGATAACATTTTCAAACTCAAATATTACATAACATTTTCAAACCCAAATTATGTGCATCATAACTACAAATTAACTATTTCAAAAATAAATATGTTAAATCTTTCAAACACTTTAAACCCAAATATTATATACCATTTTCTAACTCAAATACTACATAACATTTTCAAACCGAAAATAAATATTTTAGTCTTTTGAAAACATTTTCAAACTCAAAGTCTCAAATATTACATACCAATTTCAAATAGAAATTACATATTTCAGTATTTTTAAAACATTGTCAATATTTTCAAATTTCCATCTTTTGATTGGTGCTTGGATGCTTCACTAGTGTCTGGAGTTACCATTTCTTTTCCTTTATCAACTTATGTGACACTCTCTTCTGGCAGTGCTCCAACTCTAACAAGGTTGTCACGTACTTTCACAATACTTGACACACATGCAACTTCTTCCTTGTTTAGATCTTCAAGTATTGTTGGAAGCGTTTCTTTCATTTTCTCAAGCACCTTTTTCGGATCTTCATGCAACTTCTCTCTGATGTATTTTTTTAAACGATTGTTTTCTAAAACCTTTGCTTGCATTTTATTTTTCATTTCCATTGATTTCATCAAACATGATTTTATTTGTAAGAATATTGACATCCATGAATTTTGATTTTCAAAATTTGACTACAAAACAAATTGAAAACTTAATTCAAAAGGGATATATTGAAATTATTACAATTTTCAAGAAATATAAAAATTTAAATGTAATAGAAAATGGGAATATATATAACTTTTTTACCTCAGCCAATTCTTTTGCGACCTCAACAACTGCAACCCTGTCCTTATCAAAAGCCCATAAGTTGTAAAATGCTTGGGCTTCAACATTAACATTATCCAATCTACCAACAACAACATTTAAGACATCATCATCATAAATAAAATCAGATTTAACAATTCATGAAGTAGCCTGTTTTAGCAAGCCATCAAGATTTTTAGGTTCTATTTGACTAAAGAATAAATAGAATCCATTTTTTCATAATTTTTATATCAGGAATTAATTTCCCTAATAAGGACATTTTCCTGATATTCCCATTCTTTCAAATCTTACAAATCTTTCAAAAAAAACTCTTGAATTTTTGACTCAGTACTTGCTGCCAATGAAACATTTTCATTAAAATTGACAACATCATCCTCAGTTTGAGGACCCTGAGGATGAGGGTTGTCTCCTTGGGAAATTGGTTCTGATGTCTATTGAGCTACAGGGACTTATTCTTCTCGTGCTAGATCTTTAAGCACATCTTTTGCCCTGAAGCCTTCAATGTTGCCCTAAAACATGTAATCTTGATCAAGTGGAATATTATCCAATCCCTATCTAGAAAATTTAGGTGCCTGTGTATTTGAAGAAAATGTAAATTGAGACCATCCATGCCCATGACTTTTTGTTGGCATGTGTGATCTCTGTGGGTGTGAAATACCATACCTAGAACTTCGTGAAGTGGCTTGTGATCTCTGTGAAAAAAAAAAATTTCCAACATAGACTTTCCCTCGCATAGGCTAAGGCTGTGACTATCCATGTTGTTGATTGCGTGTAACCGGTGAGTGTGATGCTTGTGGAGGTGGTGGGGGCCTATGCCCTCTAACTTGTGTTATTACTACTTGAACATGAGAATCATCTGAAAATAGTCAAAAATATTTTGTTACAATTCTGCTTAAAATAAAAAAATCTAAATTTTGATTAACTACACATAGAATCATAGATTTACCTAATGAAATGTGTTGTAATTGTCCTGCATTGGGGGATGGGTTGGCCACACTAGATTCAGCTTGCATATTTTGTGCATACCTAGGTGTACGAGAAATCCTAGGAGTAGTTGCTTGCCTTGCATGTTTGTGTGACCTCTGCATAGTACCAGGTGTTGCTTCAGAGCCTGTATCTTCAGAATCACCTGTTTGCTCCGACCTGTGACCCCTATTGGTAGCAATCTATTTAGTCCTTGAAATTTTTGCCTTCGCCTACATATAAATGAAAAAAAATTAAAAAAGTGAATGTGGTAAAATATAAAATAGTATGTCAAAGACAATGATGTAGTTATTACTCTCAATTCCTCTCGTGTCACGACAATAGAGTGTAGTTTTGAATGCATAACAGTTGGTACAGGAGTAGTTGAAAAATTATGAAAAGACTCAAAATATAAAGCTAAAAGATAATTTACCATGCCCACAATGGGTTGAGTCTTGGGGGGCCGAGTCTTGGCAGTTGTAAGTTGGACCGCATGCAACTCAGTCTTGACTCGATCTGAAACATAGGTACACCAATCGAACTTGTGATTTTGTTCAGACTGAATAATATAATATAGTGCCCAAAACAAAATTTTTTGTCTTCCCAATAGAATAACCATGGCCTGGAAAAACTCGATAATAGCCTTCAGAGTTTGATGGTAAACATTGTTAATTGTTAAACCTCTTTTTGTTTTGGCATTAGAAGCTGCATAAAAAAATTCGATGTCAATTTACAAATTTAAAACATTGAAAATTAATAAAATAAAATTAACAAGATTTATACTTGCCAAATATTATGATGAAATACCGTACTTGTTATCGAGGTGTGCTTTGTCATCTAAAGAAAGTTGTGACCTCGGCGATACTTGATTAAAACCAATGAATGGAAGACCTGTCAATCTGTGAATATCTACAAGGGTGATGCTGAAAACAACATTTCTAGTTTGTAGTTTAATGCTTACAGTACCCCTGTCGTGGTCATAACCAGAGATAATATGCTGCAGGAGCCCTTTGTCTATTTTGAAATGTGGCATGGAATGAGGGTTGATAAAACTACGTTATGGAGCCACTAAAAGTTCATCCCTAGCGTTGTTATGAGATCTGATATCAATGTGCACATAAAATTCTTGAATTTTGGTGCAATTATGGAAGGGGTATCAATTGGAAGTAGTTGGAAGTGGAAGAAATAATATTGGGAATCGAAACTGAAAGGTCGATCAGAAATTTTAGCTCTGGTTGTAGCAGTTGTAGAAACAAAATGATAAAATGATTGTTGATGCCATTTTATAGACTTGAAACATATTTGACACGTGGCAACATCATATTGGACATGGAGAATAGGATATGCAGTATTAGATACATGGTAGTACAGGTGGTATTTGAACCAAACTATGCATCTGGTCTGAGGTCGATACATATTATGCATCTGATTCAAGGACAAAATATATTATGTAATCGATTTGAGACTGTGCTATAATATGCACCCGATTCAAGACTAGAAAATAATATGCACCCTAATCGAGACCAAAACATAATATGAATCAGTTCTGAAACCAGGACCTATCGTGCAATCGGTCGAAATCATTATTATGCTTTCAGATGATATCCAAAATAAAGTATGCATTCGGGCAATGGCCTGCTGTGAATGACGTCATTCGAGACAAAGTGTGAATCTGGGCAATGGTCAGATACATAATATGATCCAACATTATCTTGAATACATAAGATATTCCAGGCAACGATCAGATGCATTTTATGATCCAGGTTTCTGTCCAAGCATATTATGCATCCGATCGTTACTCGGATCATAATATGCATCTGGGGCAACGACCGGATGCATAACATAATCTGGTGTTAGCCTGGATGCATAATATATTTTGAGCAGCGCCCGGATGCATATTATGTTCTGGGTTTCTGTCGGAGTATATTATGCACACGGTCGTTGCCCGAATCATAATATGCATCCGGTCGTTGCCCGAAACATATCATATGATCCAACACAAAAATATCCACCCGATCATCAATTAACACGTTATCACGTTATCCTTCCGGATCATAAACTACATTCGATCGTTACCCGAAACATGGTATGCATTTGACCCGTGATCGTAAAAAGTGAAGATCCAAGATAAGACACGTTGGTCTTCTTCCTGACGAGTGTAGTTGACTTCTTGCCTACTACAACCATCAGAAAGAGGCCACCCTTCTTATCTTAAATATTCGCCTACTTTACTAAAGAAGGAAGTTTATTATTTAAGCTTTGAAATAAGTGTGCACTTAATCACATGGGATAAATAGTTATGTGGGATAGATAGTTATGTGGTATCAACTTTGCCAATATTGCATGGGTTTTCCCCTAACAAAACCAATAATGATAACGTGTGTCGTGCTACAATCCTTATCTTTACTAGACGCTATATCATCTCTTACTCGAATACCCAAATTTTGAATGTTGTCAATCATAAAAAATGCATCCGATTCGAGACCGGTACTTATTATGCACCCGAATCGATATCGTTTCATATTATGCAACCCATTCGATACCGGACTATATTATGCATCCGGTTCAATACAGGACCATATAATGCATCCGGTCCGAGGCTAGACCATATTATGCATACGTTCCATGACCGGGCCGAAATTCGCGTCCAAGCTTTTGCCGCGATTTTAAACGTAGCCGACATCTTTTTGGCTTGGTCCAAAAAAACTTTGAAATTCACCCTTTTTTGCCAATTTTTTGAGAAAATTAAATTCATTCGCCATGCCATCATACATGCAGTTTGATAGGTTTCATCGTCGTTTCGAAATAGTTTCACCATTTTTTTATAAGTACCTTTCGGGTCCTACCTCTTATGCATAACCCTGATTGATGAGCAAACAAGATTTTTGAAAATAAGTTTTGATGTAAAAATGGAGGGTGAGGTGGTCATTGATGCAATAAATATAATGGTTTTGAAGGGATTTTTTAAGTTTGGAAGGCTTTGGAAGGCTATAGAAGGTTTTCTAAGGCTCTAGAAGGGTTTTCCTAAAGTTGAAATGGTGAGGGTTATTGCCCTTTTATAGAATTTTCCTTGCAAGAAATGTTGACATGTGTCCCTAACTAGATTTAGTGATGACATGTGGCAATGCTATCGAAAGTTGATCATTAAATGGGTAGTTTGTAGGTGTCAATAGTTTGCAGGTGTTGATGGTTTGTATTTGTTGATGGTTGGCAACTGTTGATAGCTCTTAGTAGCCAATAAATATCATTGGTGTTGGTAGTTTGTAGGTGTCGATAGTTTGTAGATACCAGTAGTTTGTAACTATCAATGGTTTGTAGCTATCGGTGGTTGATAGCTATTGATAGTTGTAGTTGTTGATGGTTTTCTGCTGCTAATAGTTTTTGCACTGTAGCAGCATTTAGTCATCCAATATGATGTTGCCCGTAGAATTTCATTGTTTATTTAAAATATTTACAAATTTTATCAAATATTAATATAAATTCATCGAATTCTTATATTTTTGGTGAAAAAAATGCAATTCATTGTCTTCTACATGACTTTGAATACATTCACCTCAACTTCAAAATTGATTAGCCTCATTATTATACATAGACTTTGGCACTGACCCCTTATGCATAACCCTGGTCCTCATGACTAGTGCAGGCAAGGACCTATATGGTGTAGGACTATAAAATCCCCTTAGCAAGGTGCCTTGCACCATTTATGCCATGAGCCATATTCACAACCATCAAACACTCTAAGAAAATCATTGAGTTATATGTTATCCAAACTACACATGCCTAAGGACCTTGCAATCCATTTGTTGAGGGATGCCAATTAGATAGGTCAAGTCTAAGGACTCACCTATAAACTGCTTCACCTACAAGAAAAAAAGCAAAAAAGCATTCCTAAGGGTATTTATAGGTAGATTGCTTTTTTAGAAATTTTTGAATCGTCTCAACATACATGAGCTAACTATACTACCCAAATAGCCCAATTCATTCTAAAATTAATAAATCTAGAAAATTGCTTAATGTTGTGGATGAGCTACTCAAACATATTATGCAAGTTGGTTGATCATGACCCCTAAAGCATCCTAAAACTAGTAAATCGCTAGTTATATCAATTGAGTCACTCTATTAATTAACAAATCATCTTCTAGAACAATCCAAGTCCCTTTGAGCAACTTGCTCAAATTACACAAGTGAATCGCTCATTTTCTAAAGAAAACCACTAATTAGGAAAAATATTTCTAAGTGGTCTTATGTCAATATTGCAAGCAAATCATTTGAAATTACAAGTGAATAACTTTGAATTGTGAATTGTATTTTTTTGTCCAAATTTCCAAAAATCACTTTTCACAAGTTTGACCACCATGGAAGCCTCTTTTACCTCCCAAATTCCATCATTGCCTATAGAAAACCTACATCACTACCATCCACTATTACCCCCCACCACATCAACTCCACCTTCACCCATTCCAGTATTACCAAAAGAGGCATAAACATAAAAGGGAAATGGGAATAAAAAGAGGAATAAGAGAAATAAATAGACCTATCCTCCTCTAAAGAAAGCGTGATAACTAATTGAATACCCCTATAAGAGGATTGAGGGAAAGTACAAACACCTTATCAACCAGGTTAGAAGGGCATCATGATTAATGTATTTCAACTTGGGACCCCAAACAAATTCTTAGAGCATAAGTAGTATTTGGATATTGGGGCTAGCCATGAACTTGGTGCCTTAGATATGGAGTGATCCATAATTAGTTGGGGCTTGTGATAAAAGGTAAGACATATCAAAACGTAGCTTTAGACCCCTCAATTGAGTGAGAAATCCTTTTATATGTGGGAGGAGGATATGAGAAATATGCTTAAGGTAGCAAATGATTTAGCTATGTGGATGTCTTGCAACCCCAAAATACAAAAGGAATTTTACTATAGGAGTACAAACACCTATTGGAGGGACTTCCTAGTCCCATACCTAAAGAAGCCCAACCTCATAACTGACTTCAACGTCCCATTAGGGTTAGAGATATTCAAGGTGGATGTTCATATTGTATTATTAGAGATTGTTGTATTTTTTAAGGGAGAGGAATAATTTGAAAATATATGAGCATATTTCCTTGCTCCATGTTGTGTTGACCTACCCTGGGCACTTGCAAATGATTAAATATGGTAGGTATATTGCATATTATATGGAAACCAATTGAAATCATTCAAGGAATAAAGAAATTTTACCTATACCTCATACTTGGTATGGCTTACGATATATATATATCTAATTAGTTTCAAACCCTTCAATTGAATTAGGTAGGAGCAAATGGTAGACCCCTCTTAGTGGCTAATTGCATAGATGTACCCTATTGATAAGCAGAAAAGACTTCCTATCACTTCTATGATGAAATTTACGAGGTCATTATGGAGAAATTCAAGGGAAATGCATCGAGGCTTTCAAATGAGATATGATAACTTATAAAGTTGTTATAATGGCCAAATGATGGGTTCTATTTAGGGAGGACCCAATATTTCATATGGATTTTTATCCATACCTTTTGAGTTACCTGTGTACATGTTAGACTACATGTTCAATCTTGAAAATGTGTGGTAGACACCTCTTTAAATATATCTTCTTTATATATCCATATTCTTATTCTACTTTGGGGAGCCTACTACTAACATAATATTATATATAATATTATAATATAATCAATCTTGGGTTATGTGTGGCCCATGCCAACCCTTAGACAATATAATAATATATCCCCAAATATCTATTCCTAGGTACCCTAACAATATGTGTCAACTCAATTACATGGGCCTAAAATATTTTAGGGCACACAAGAAAGCCACCTTATACCCAATAAAGTAGCAAATCATGAAGATTACATCCGAGTTGCATGGATTCCAACAAATAATAGAGGTAAAGCTAATAGATATGGGAGTGAAGCAACTAAGGTATCGATGATCTTATGATCCAATTGGCATTTTCAAGGGGAACCTAAAGGCAAATAATCTAGACACCATCTTTACACAAGAGAAGAGATACAACATCTAGGAGGTAAATTCGAGTGAAGAGTTGGCCCTCACAACCTTAGGAAGAAACCATGGACATGCATATGAAATATATGGATGGTATAACCCACCTGTGGCATGCTTTCCATACCAAGGCCAAAGACAACTATGATATTGACATCAAAATGAACCATAAAAAACTAGGGGCCTTGAGAAAGTCGGGGTATATAGACAAGAAAAACCTAGCTTGGAAAAATATGTAGTATGAGATGGGTTAATTAACTAGACCAACTAGAGATGGCCTATTTATCAACCAAATCTATACCAACAGGGCATAAAATACCCCAAGAGTGCCAAGAAGGCCAATATAATCAATGAAGTAGTGATTTATCAATTGAGCCCTTAGAGATCAAATTAAATGCTAGTTTGTGAGATCACTATTTATGTTGCACCAATGACACCAGTAACAATTGACTTAGTGGTAGAACAAACAACTATTGATGGACAAAGTGGCTTTGAAATATATAGATCAATATTTGGCAATGTGGTAGAGACACAACAAGGGTAGATAAATTCACTCAAGGAGGGGAATATCTGTCAAGGAGGCTCCCCTACCAAGTTAAAAAAACTAGCATCTTGGCCACTTATGCACATATTTTGACTCACATTCCATCCTCCATTACTCCTCCTTCTTTCTCTATCCTTTCTTCTTTATCTTCTCATTTTTTTTGTTGCACTTATCTCACCCTTTGCCCATGAATCCCATATTTCTCCTCAAGGTACTCCACATTCAACCATTATAGTATCACTTGGTACCATGCCTATCACTCCATTCTCATCACCTTTCATTTAGGTATCCACCATAAAACCATTGGTACCATATGCCACATCACCATCATCTTTATCCACTTCTTCATCAATGGTACCACCACTAGTTGATACATTGGTATGGATAGCATCATATCCCACATCTTCCATATCCATTCTATTTCCTTCCTTTATCACTCATTTTGATCCACCTACCATATCCACATGACTACCATGTTCACCATCCTAGGAAAAATAACTCCTCTTGTAGGCAACGACGTTGTCTACCCTATCTCAAGAAATAAGTCTACAGGAGCACCCCTTCAAGCTAGTGTAGCTATAGTACCAAATCAAACCTTTGCATAGAAAATTTTTGCAACCTATAGGAGACAAATATCGAGAAGGCATTTGATGTTATTTTTAATGATGAAAATAAATGAAAAAGGGAATACAAATGGATTAAGAAAAAAATATTTAAGAGAACAGTCCTAATGTAGTCATAATTGGTAAGGAAGGGATACAAGATCTACATCATAGAGGCTAAGAGTATGACCCATACAAAATGGTAACTTCTTCCATCAACTTAACTATTGAGGTTTCCAATTTGGATATGGATAAGACAAATCCATACCAAATGATCCAACTTGCTAACCAAATTATGCTTGGCATGGCCATAAAGTTTGGTCAACTAGCAGTTGAGGATGAAGTATTATATAAAAGAACAAAGAGCTAGAGGTAATATTGGCACAACTTAAGACATAACAGAGGGATCAACTCCAACAGGGAAATGAGACTCCAAAGAAATATGCCTCAGAATGAGATCAATTGAATAAGTAGAATGAGGACCTCAAATCCCAACTTATCAAGGCTAAAAACAACATACAATAGCTGGAGGATATTTCATAACAACTTGCACAAGAGGAAATCCAAATCGAGCAACTCTAAGAATTTCTACTAGCAAAATATCTAAATATTATAGAGTTAACAACTTTACAACCTATAGAGGGAATAACAGATCCTAGGAAGTCTCTTGAAATCCAATGGGTCAATTCCTTTTAGAAAAAAATCAAAGTAGAAGTAAAGAACATGGTAAAATACTTTTAGTTTGTAGCCTATGAGGAGCATAGCCTTGACAAAGTGGTAGGAACCATCGATCATGTGGAAGAATATCTTATTGTAAGGGGAGACTATTAGGAAGTCCTAAAACTTCTATCCTTATGCTAACGTCATAGGCATAACAACTAAGGATGGAATGAAAACTTAAATAGAAAACTTACAGATATTTTAGATGCCTAGAGAGACGTCTAAACTTACAAAATTACTCTAGAATATCTAAAAACCCCGATGTAGGAAATGATCAATTTCATGGGTTACTTGTTGCCATATTGCTTAAGATATTTAACCCACAAATGAAGATATTGGATGACAATATTGTTGATTTTATTTTTAAGGAGGAAAAGGATCAAGCCAACTAGGCAGATGTGATTGAAACATATAACAAGTTGGACCTCATAAATACCAAACTACAAAAGGTAATGGTGAAGTAGGATGAATTGTCAAATAATCCATTCACAAATCTTACGGTAAATGTTGAAGATATTGCCTCCATCCAATTGTTAGGTGATGAATAATGGTAACAATTATTGGGACTATTCCATAGGATATGGGATAAGAACATAATTTTGATAGTTTTGTAGTAGTGATTCTAATTATGTAGACTCTAAGCCCAAGGATAAAGGTAGGATTTGGGATCACTCGCCAATTGAGTTGGGCTTCTCATGAAGTCACCATAAATTTGATGACTTGATAATACCTTAGAATTTGCAATTTTGGAAAGATATAAGATTGTGAAATCAAGCATCCAATGCCTTCTAAAACCCTCCAAAAGTTTACTAAGTCCAACTCAAATAGATATCAGTTTAAGACCGATTCACTTGCAAAATGGGCCAATTTTTTTAAGAACAATTTTCTTGCAAACTGGCTCGATTGGATCATAAGAGCTAAATGCTTAGGGTAAGCTAGCAATTTTCTAGCGAAGTCAAGCGATTCTATCGCTTACTAGAGTGAATTGCTTGTTAGACAACAAAGGGGTAAACGCAAAGATCCAGATCCCAAGGAGCATTTTTGACAATGATATTTTGGCATGTAGTGGCACACTACCTCATTTTAAAATCATTCTAGTCCTGATAGAGATATGTTTTGAGGCATGTAACATTTGGAGGTGCATCATTTTGTTAGAGATACCCCCAAATCTATTTTTTTACTAGGAGAAATTATTTCTCACCCTACGTAACTTAGGGGTAAAATCCTACTATAAATAGGATCCATGGGATCCATTGTATTCATCCTTTGAACATGAGAATTTAGAGCTACACTCTGTGAAATCTATATTGTGCTTTGATCTCATGAGATTGTTGAGAAATTGGCAAGTCCTTAGGCATTCCATCGGTGGCACCACCCTCTTGGTTTGCTAAGTGTACGATGATTGAGGCATTGTCCTTTTTTCCATCTTATCATTCACATAGAAAATTCATACTAAATAAATAAGAGAATATTGATGTTATTTGAATTCGTATGTGTTGATTGATCATGCACACGTCCTCGCTACAAATAACACCATGTTAATTTTAATTCCTTACACCCTTAACCTTTTATGCACATATTGTTTTTCACACTTTACTTTTCATACAAATTAATGTAAGTTAGCAAAGGAGTATTCTACAAGGATAGTGGGGAGTCAGCCTTAATTTGGAGGTTGGGAGGAGCCCTTGACCCTTCCTTCCAACTTTATCGAAACTATAATTTGGGTGCGTCATCAAATTAGAAGTCAAGACAATTCCCTAATTCAAAAATTTCATACAATTTATTAAAAATGCATTGAAAAGGAAAAGATTATTGAGTTCAATATATTTTCATGAACGAATCATAAAAAATAAATAGTAACAAAATTAAATTGTCATATCCATTTTTATTATTTTTAATAAGTTGAATGTGGCTTCTAATAGGGATCGCTCTCATTAAAATAACAACACATTACATTGCTATTTAGATTATTTAAAACATATCTAAATTGCCTTTTTATCTAAGATATTATTCATTTGCCTTTCTATCAAAGATATTTGTCATCTTCCTCAAATTGCTATATTTCCATAATCAACTCCTTGATATTGTTCTTCTTAAGAGATAAAATTTCACTTGTTCAATAACCTTCTAAAATTTTAATTTTGTCAAGATAAAAATCAACATTGCAAATGGCTAAAATATTTGCTACCTAGTTTCCATATCTATAAATATGATGGTTATAAAAATCTATCAACTGCCTAATACTTCTTTTATAGGGGTCATTTTCATGCCCCTAATATTATAAGATATCATTTTCATAATCACTTCATTTTAATTTATGGGCTTAGCTCCACTTTTTATTATTACTTTCAATATTTACTTTTGTTTTCCCATATCAATATCCCCTCGTGTTTCCTTTTCTCTTTGTTTTTATATTTTAGGTCTCTCTCTTTTTTCATCCCCACCAACACTTTCAATTTTATCAATCTCTTTAATTTTTCCATACTATTAATAGTGATATTAATCATCTATAGGTTTATCTTGTTCTAAAGGATTGGAAATGTAAGGAATAACCTCAAAAGCACCTTCTTCTTTATATCTCCCCAAAAACCCTATAGTGCAAGGACACTCCTCTATAGCAATCACCTTCTTATGTTGCCCTACAAACCCTAGATTTCTATGGATATCCTCCATCTTCATTTATTTATTATGCTACTCTTGAAACCCTAAAGTGCAATGGATAACCTCTACATACTTTGATTTCTATTTCCAAAAGAGGAGTTTATCCTACATGAGGAAAATGAAGATGATTTACTTGGAATAAACTTGACCTTTTTGTTTTAAAATTTTCCTCCACATCTTTCTTTACACCTTTGATTCCTTTTTAATTTGAACTTGCACTTTGTCCTTTCATCCCTTGTATCCTTTTTTATTTGTAATAATAGTTAATATGGATGAACTATGGTGGCCTTTGCCATCTGATGTTGAAAATAAGCTTTCTTTACCTTTTCTTTTATAGTGGAATAGCCTTAATCTACTCTAAAATTTTACCATAGTATGATTTCCTTATTTCATCTTGAAGTTTGTCTCATGACCATATTTTTTAATCTTTTTCTTCATCATTTTCCTTTGCAATCTCTTGCCTTGTGTCTAATCTCATTATAGTTGCAACATTGGAATGCAATATTTCTATATTTCAATTGTTGATCCTATTCTCTTGATTTAAATTTAATCTTGAAGTATTGTGGAAAAGTTTTTGAAATATCCATAGCAATACATATTTGGGTATATATAGAATACTTTCAATACTTAGTATTTGAACCCTCTTTGATGAAAACCCCTAGGGTATTTCCCATATTCTTCAAAATATCCTTATAAGAGCTGATATAGAAGTCCAAAAAATCTAACCCACACCAAACGCCTTTTAACAGTTTCTATTTAGATAGAAAATTCTTACTGCATGGTCTTAAATAAAGGGTATTTCTCCCCTTAAATTATGGATCATCACCCATTATTTTATCCCTAAATTTTGAACTGGAAAAGATAATGAAGAAAAACCCTTTAGGAAGAAAAATATAATAAGGAAAAAATATTTAGGAAGAAAAGTCATGGAGTAATTTAAATTCAATCCCCACTTTCAATTGAACCAATTTTAAATCACTAAAAGTCTTGGTAAGTATCCATGGAACTTACATACTAACCCTTTGCTTTTAAGAACCATCATATCATGCTTGATCATCTTATAATTGTTAATCACTTCTAGTATAACATCTACTCCTTATATTGAACTTACTCTACATTCCCTCTTTCTCTTTTTTCAATGAGTTTACACATGTTTTTATGAGAGGTCTTGGTCCTCTCATACTGAGTGGGGTTTAAACCATAGACCTCTTAAAGAGATGCTAAAGCCCTTACCACTACAGTAAACTTGCAACTATTTTATCTTATCTCCTATTCATTTATTATTATTAGTGTACATACATTATTATCATTATTTTACGTGTTTTTCTAATTATTTTTTTATCGGTAAAAAGTTTCATTAAAAGTTGATTTTAAAAGGGGTCCCAAAACCTTTTTACAAAAGGTCAATAGACCATCCAGAGGTCCAAAGGGTAGGTCTTGAGAAAAATAAAAGGAGCACAGGGGAACGGTTGCGAAGGGACCATCACCAACTGACTTAACAAACTGGTAAGCGAGATCAACCCATACAAGGGATCAGACTGAGACGCGGGATCAACCCGTACAAGGGATCAGACTGAGATGCGGGATCAACCTGTACAAGGGATCAGACTAGGATGTGGGATCAATCTGTACATGGGATGTGAGATCAACCCGTACATGAGATCAACAGACTAGGATGCGAGATCAACACGTATGGAATTAATTTTAAAAAGGCCCGCTAGAGGAGTCCAAAAATCAAAATGGAGAATCCCGCTCATGCTGGAAAATTTTAAAAATAAAAATCTCGCTTATGCTGGAAATTTTTAAAAACAAAAATTTTAAAATCCTACCCAATCTGAGAAACTGAAACTTGCAAGAAAAACCCGACTATACTGGAACAAGCGAGAAAGAAAAAAATTTGAAAATTGACCACACAATCTCCTGTCTAGGACCATGAACTGGGATGCAAAAGCGGGACAACATTCAAGTCTGACTTGAAGCAAAACCCAGAAAGCTAGAAAGCAAAAAGGGTCTAGAAAAAAATCCTATGAAGCAGACCGTGGGAACATCAAATCCTTGCTAGGAAGAAACAAACCCTGACCAGGGAAAACAAACACCGCAACACTGATATCATGCCTATTGGAGAATAAGGTAACCAGGTTGGGGCAGGATTTGGAATTGGAATAGTAGAAATGAAAGATCCCCAAGACCACTAGATCTCTCCTGCAACCATACTGGGAATGTAACTGCAAAGGAGAAATAGGGATAACTGTCACATGAGCCCCCATGAATGAAAATAATTATATGCCCAAGTTGAAAAACATGGCAGTGCCTTTGCAGTAGATGATGAATCATGAGGCCCCATCCCAAGATATTTAAACCTGCAAAGAAAACCAACCACATAAATAACCATCAAACAATTTGCCAGTCCCACGCTTGCCTGCTAAAGGATGTATCTAGGGAATACCGCAACTGCACAAAGAAACTCAGGATCCCCGTCCAAGAGCAAAAGTATAGACTGTAGGAAGAAACCAAGAATCCATACAAAAAACAAGCAACCACTGGATCTGTAAGGAGATATCGAAGGCAGAGAGGGGGTCTTAATTTATTATAAATAAATAAATCAAATTATATGATTTTAAAATCAAATGACATTAACTTAATTGACTAAATTTATCAACTTTTGAGGAGACAATCTTGACAAGTGATTCATATATAACAACCAAGATATTATAATAGCACTATGTGGTCATGGCGTAATGGGGTTGGACCCAGTCCCATATAACAATTATAATAATTTTAAAATTAAAGACAAAAGTTTTATAATTAAAAGAATATAATGTTTATACGAAAAATTACATTAGCTCAACTGGTTAGATTCCTCAACTTTCAAAGAGTAGACCAAGGTTTGAATCTTACCAAGCATTATATACATAATTTCTAAGCTTATTGTAATACCACCATGTGTCTATAATCTAATATGAGTGCGGTTGTTTCAATCTCATATAATTGATTAAAAAAAAAGAATATAATATATAAAATATATACATTAACAAAGTAAATATAAAACATAAATTATAAACAATTTATATTAACAAACAAAATTATATATAGAGTATGCAAAACCTCTTTATAACATTTATTTAACCATTCAATAAAATACCTAATCAAATATTAAAACTAACAAGATAATAAAATTGACTAAAAAATAATCATTAAATACTTTTCAAATATGAAACTAATACAAATATTTTCTCACACTAATCAAAAATCAAAATAGTATTTTCAAGTATACTGACAATATTTGTTTTATAAATTATATGTGGCTTCTATTGGAGCCACTCCCATCAAAATACCAAAATATTGCATTTGCTCAACATACCTTTCTATCACAACTTTTTCATTTCTTTTTCTCTTAAATATATTTTTCAACTTCCTCGAAGTGCTATGTTTATACAATCAGTTCCTTGACATTATTTTGATTAGGATATAAAATATCACTTGGCCAATTGCCTTCTAAATTTTGAAATCTTCAATTTGAATTTCATCAAGATGAAGATCGACACCACAATTCACTAATTTATCTACTACCAAATTTAATAGTATGCTGGTTAATTGATTTATTAACCAAAAATAAAAATAGTATTTTCTATTAAGGGCCACTCCCATCAAAATACCAAAATATCACATTTGCTGCAATATACCTTTTTATCGTAACTTTTTTCATTTATTTTTCTCTTAAATATATTCTTCAACTTCCTTGAAGTGCTATGTTTCCACAATCAACTCCTTGACATCATTTTGATTAAGAGATAAAATCTCACTTGACCAATTGCCTTCTAAAATTTAAATTTCATAAGAATGAATATTGCCACTATAATTCACTAATTTATCTACTACCTCATTTTAATAGTATTTTGGTTGATTGATATATTAACCAAAAATCAAAATATTTTTTTCTATTGGGGGCCACTCCCATCAAAATACCAAAATATTACATTTTTTGCAGCATACCTTTTTATCACAACTTTTTCATTTCTTTTTCTCTTAAATATATTCTTCAACTTCCTCTAAGTGCTATGTTTCCACAATCAACTCCTTGATATCATTTTTATTAAAAGATAAAATCTCACTTGGCCAATTGCCTTCTAAAATTTGAATTTCATCGAGATGAAGATCAACACTGCAATTCATTAATTTATCTACTACCCGATTTCCTTCTCTATAAATATGCTCACACTTTCAAGAGATTGCCTCTAGTAATAAATGATGAACATCAACAATAATATTATTTTTTATCCAGTCTCCACATCCATTTTTGTTAATAGCATTGATGATAATTTGTGAATCCCCCTTAATTGAATATTTTTTCATCCTTCTACTACACTTTTAATCATGTAAGAACTGCCCTAGCCTCTACATAGTTGTTAGTTGAAGTTCTATATGATTCTAAATAAGCGAGGAGAATTTTGTTTTCACTATTTCTAAAAACACCACCTTCACTAGCTTTTCCTGGATTTATTTTAGAATCACCATCAAAATTGATTTTGATAAACCCAATTTTTGATATTTATATTCTACCATCTATCGAAGCAGATCCTTTGTTTTAATTCCACTATCGTAGATGATTCTTCCATGTATGTTAAAATACTATAGCCAATTTGGTAGCACCAATTGAGACTTCCCTTAATGAGCACCATATTTGTAGATATATTGCAAGAGAGGCAATAATATGGTTCTAAACTTGAACATGATTTTGAGATTTATTTTAAAAATTTGCTATTTTTTTCAAGTCATAAGTTCCAAAAAATAATGGCAAGGCCAATCCTACAAAGAATACATAATGTTTTAGCTTTGAAATAATTGATCCAACATTTCATTCAATTTTGATGAAGCTACTCAATATAATTTCATATTAAAAAAATAACCCCAAATGGTGTGATCATATGAACAATGAAGAATGTTGACACAATTTTATTGTTCATTATTTTCCTGAATTTATTGCATATAGAAATACTAAGCTGATTTA
The DNA here is from genome assembly GCA_028583015.1 of Wollemia nobilis. Lineage (NCBI taxonomy): Eukaryota > Viridiplantae > Streptophyta > Pinopsida > Araucariales > Araucariaceae > Wollemia > Wollemia nobilis. Next base: position 3,385,947 of record JAQPPZ010002050.1, read on the forward strand.
TTTTTTAACTTACTAATATTAGTGCAAGAACTTAGGTAATGTCTTATAGTAAAAATCAACTTTATTTATTATAAAATCTTCTAAATATGTAATTTTTAATAAGTTATATATGGATTTTATTAGGGTCATTCTTATCAAAATACCAAAATATTACATTTATTGTTAGATTAATTAAACCATGTCAACATATATTTTTCTTACAAAGATTTTTTATTTATTTTTCTATAAATTATATTCTTCAACTTTCTCATGGGCGAGGCAAACCGTTCCCGTTCCTAGCACTCCCTGGAGGGGATGCACATTTCCATATCTGATGAAGTTTTTTCTACCTTTGTGTCAGGGGCCTCCTATTCCCTGGTCAAGAAATTCATTGGGGGTCACTCGGACATAGAAACCATCCATCGATGGGCCTACTCCAAATGGAAGACCTCTAGGAACATGGAAATCATTGTCCTGTCTAAAGGGTTTTTTCCTCATAAAGCTAAATAATAGGGATGACACCAGCCGAATCCTCATGGGCAGTCCTTGGTTCCTGGGATGTAGAAGCCTCTTCCTTATACGTTGGGCTACAGATTTCAATCCCAACACCTAGAGCATAAATTTTACCCCTATTTGGGTCTAGTTACCAGATATCCCGTTTCACCTCTGGAAAGAGGATGTGCTCAAACTCATCACACAGGCCATTGAAGAACTTGTGGCTTTCGACTTTGCAACCAAGATGGGATCCCGAATAGTACATGCCAGACTATGCATCAATGCAAACCTCAAATCTGAGCTTCCATCCTCAGTCACCCTGACATCTAGATCCTACCAATGGAGCCAATCCCTGGTTTATGAGAATAAGCTAACCTTCTACACTCACTAAAGCATGCAAGGGAACCTCCCCAACCAGTGCCCCCTCACCAAGCATCCTGAAGCATCTGCAGCTGGGTACTCCTTCCCAAAGGCCCTGTCCAACAACAGATTTTCCCCTCGTGGTTCATCCTAGAGAGGGTGTCCCCCTTAGAGACCTCCAGGGCCCCTGTCTTGGTACGAAGAAAGGGTAGATCTGACTGACAAATGGAAATAGAAGGTTTATCCCATCCCAGTGATAGATCATGACCAGGTATGTACCCATACCACCCCTTCCTCCAAAGTTTTAGTAGAAGTCTCGGCATTCCCTAAGGAACATTCCCACCTAACCTATGGTCCAGTTGACCCCCCCACCTCTCTAGAGGGCCCCCCATCGATCCTCCCTTTTCCCACCCTTGATCATGGGTAATCCGGGCCCAGAAGCCCCCTTAGAGCATCCCTCATCCTCCCCTCCTCGTAATCCTCCCCCCTCCTCCTTCGATGCCCCCAACTCTCCCCCTTTTGTTCCCCCCACCCCTTCCAGGATTTCTTCGATGCTACCTCAAAGATGTTTGAGGATGACGATGAGGGTATTTCGTCCTTCTCCTATTTGGCCCTAGAAGGATTCAGTCCTAAATGAACCCATAGTAAAATATTCACAATAGATTACGATAGTGATAGGAAAATAGGGTGTTCTACATTAATCGAATAGAGGAGAAAGAAAGCAAAAGATGATATTGCTAGCGGTATCCAGTTGACCCTCCTATCCGATGCCCTAAACCTCTTGAAAGAAGAACCACTGAAATCTAAACCTCCATCCCAACAGGGGAAGGGAGGCAAAAGACCCCTAAGGGTGCCAAATGAAGATACTCACCTAGAATGTGAGAGGGCTCAATGGAGCCCCCAAGATATGCACCCTTTCCCACCTCCAAAAGGACCATAAGCCATCCATCATCATTCTACAATAAAATAAACTTGATGAGAACTCTTCTCCCAAAGTAGCCAAAGTAGTCTAGAGCAATAGCAGTTTCCTCTACACCCTGACCCTAGGCATCGTAGGGGGTTTGTTGTGTTTATGGGACCTGACCACTATCGAAGGGAGGTTGATCTCATCTTCTCCAAGAATTATCAACATCATGTTCCATAGTTTGATGTCCTGTCAGACTTCGATCCTCTCCAATGTCTACGTCGCCAACAACTCGATTGAAAGGACCTCCATTTGGGATGAAATTAGTCTCATGAGAGAAGCATTCAAGCCCCGTCCCTGGATCCTAATGGGTGATTTCAAAAACCTCTTAGTACCCTCTAAAAAGTGAGGGGGAACCACTTTGCATTCTAGAAGCATGGAGGAATTTGGGGCATTCATTGATTATAATGAACTCATGGACGTCCACCTGAAAGGAGCAAAATTCACTTGGAGCAACAGAAGAGCCAGGGCCAACCTTATCCAAGTTAGGCTAGACAAATTCTTCCTGTCTAGAGAGGCCATCCCCTTGTTTTTTGATGCAAACCTCCTTGCTCTCCCCAAAATCGTATCAGATCATAGCCCCCTCCTCTTCGAAGCTAGCAGGCATCCTCCATCCAAGTGCCCATTTCGATTTGAGTCTATGTGGTTCCACCACCCAGATTTCAGGTCGCAAGTGGGAAGGTGGTGGAACCAACCCTTCGATGGATCCCCTACTGGGCAAATTTACCAAAAACTCAGGTCCCTCAAAGATAATCTTAAGACCTGGAACAGAGAGGTTTTTGAACATCTTCGAGAGCAAGAAAATTTTGAAGGAGAAGCTGGAAGACCTAGAGCGCAAGTTCTAGGAAGGTACTCAGGAACCCGGGTCCAGAGAGGAAGAAAGCAGAATCCTTGTCGAGTATCATAACATTCTAGCAAGGGAGGAGACTTTTTGGAGACAAAAATCGAGGGCCCTGTGGCTCAAGGATGGTGATGCAAATACTAAATTCTTCCACACGTCAACTCTCAAAAACAGGAGCACCAACAGAATCCCTGAGCTCACTTGCAGCGATGGTAGGACTATCAGGGATGAGGAAGAAATCAGATCTGAGGCGGCCAGTTTCTATCAGGATCTCCTTGGCACTGCATCCCAATCCTCCCCCTCATTGCCAAGACCCTCCTTGAGCACATCCCCCCTCCATCTCCTTGGATACCAATGAAATGCTTCTCAGCCCTCTTATCGATGTGGAAATCAAGTCAACCCTATTCTCCATGAAGGCTGATGCTACCCTCGGCCTAGATGGCTTCCCCCCATACTTCTTCTAGGATTTTTAGGAGCTAGTGGGTCAAGAAGTGTGTGCTACCATTAGGGACCTTCAGTTTATCGGCTCCATCCCCAGGGGCATCAATGCCACCTTCATTGCCTTGATCCCCAAAACCCAAGCGGCCAAATCCCTACCCAACTTCCGCCCCATCAGCCTATGTAATGTCTTGTACAAAGTCCTAACCAAGGCTCTTGCGACCAGGCTCAAGGACATCCTCCCCAAAATCATAGATTCCTTCCAGGGAAGCTCTGTCAAAGGGAGGGTCATCATAGATGGGATCATCATTATCCATGAAGTTTTACACTCTGCATCTCTAGCCAAGAAACCAACGTTCCTTCTCAAGTTGGACATGAACAAAGCCTTCGACAGAGTCAGTTGGGAGTTTCTTGTCAAAGTCCTCCTCAAATTAAGCTTCCATCCATCCTAGGTGGCCATCATTAAATGTTGTATGTCATCCCCTTGGTTCTCATTTTTGGTCAATGGATCCCCCGTAGGGTTCTTCCCTAGCTCACAAAGGGTTGAGGCAAGGAAACCCCCTATCCCTGATATTTTTCATCATCCTGGCTGAAGCCCTTGGGCAAATCATAGTGAGTGCAACCAGAAGCAGGCTCATCTTAGTGATCATATTAGCTTTATGACTGGCCTCGATTTCCCACCAGCAGTTCGTGGATGACACCATCTTGGCCACCTTCGCCTCTGTGGTCCAAGCCAAGATCATCAAATAGATTCTCAAACTGTACGAGAGTAGGACTGGGCAGAAGATACACCTCCTGAAAAGTAAAATTTACTTTATCCACACTCCCCAAGCAAGATAGGCCAAGATAGCCCAAATCTTGGGATGCATCCCTGACGCCCTCCCCACCACCTATCTCAGGCTACCTCTATTTTTTGGTTTCCCCTCCAAAGCCCTGTGGACTAACGTGGTTGAGAGAATCTAGAAGAAGTTGGCATCTTGGAAAGGGCACCTTCTCTCCCAGGCCGCCAAAGCCACCCTCACGTCCGCCTGCCTCTAGAGCATCCCGATGTATTTCATGTCAATCTTCAGAATCTCGACCTCTATCAGCTCTCGTATCGAATAAATCCATAAGTATTTTCTTTGGTCCGAGAGTGAAGAAAAGAAAAGGATCTCATTGGTCTCCTAGCCCCTGGTTTGCCGACCCAAGAGCGAAGGCGGGATCGGCCTCAGGCGGGTATCCCAAATGAACACTGCCCTCCTGGCCAAGCATGCTTGGAAAGTGTTCACCAACTTCTAGGCCGAGTGGGTTCATATAGTGAGAAGGAAATACCTCCAGCACCACCCTTTCCTCGGTGACCACCAACCCCGAGATGGGTCTACCTTTTGGAGATCCCTAGCCCATACTAAAGACCTCATCCGCATGGGGTCCAGGTGGATCCTCGACGATGGGAGCAAGATAGATTTTTGGGATGACAAGTGGATCCAGGATGAGGCCCTACGGGAGGACAGAGTTCTTGTGGCCCTCAGGCCCTAGTTGGAAGCCTCCAAAGGTCCCAAGGTGGCCAATTACATTACCAAGGCTCAGGGAAAGTCGGGCTGGTGTCCCATTGAAGATGTTTGATTTCCCCTCCAGGCGACCAACCTCTCTGCCCTTCTCAGTTCAACTATCATTCCTTTAGGTGAGGTTGAGGATAGATGCATCTAGCATGGCACTAGTAGTGGATCATTTTCAGTTAAGTCTACCTACTCTCTCCAAAAGGAGCCCCAAGAGGTCTGCTTCCTAGTCAAGCAAGTCTGGGCCAAAAAGCTAATCCCCAAAATTAGTTTCTTTGCTTGGATGGCCATCCAAAACAAAATCCTCACCATTGAAAATTTGGCAAAGAGAGGATTCCTAATCCCCAATCGGTGCTACCTTTGCTGCTCCGATTGGGAATTGACGAACCACTTATTTTTGAATTGCTCCTTCTCCTCTGCTGCCCTAGGCCACCTCCTCCATCCCTTCTCCATCTAGTGGGTCCCTCCCAAGTCCATCCTCGATCTCTTCATCCAGTGGCCCAATCCCTTCTTCCACCCCACCCTCCATTCCCTTTGGGCCTTCTGCCTTCCCCACCTGATATGGTAGCTTTGGCTAGAGCGCAATAGTTGAGCTTTCTCCTCCTAACCTAGAGATCCCCTTGTAGTTGCGAATAAAGCCTTTGCTTACGCCTTAGAGAAAATTTGTCTCCTCCCATCCATTCCCCCTCGAAGATGAGCGAGCTCACCCTCCTCGGCTCCCTCGGGCTGGCGCATCCCCCAGACCCTTCCCCTCCCCAACCCCAAAGCTAGAGTCAAATGGTCAGCCCCCTCCTGGGTGGATTAAGCTAAATTTTTACGGGGCTTCTAAAGGCAATCCTGGGCCCTCAGGAGCCGACGGGGTCATCCATGATCACGAGGGGAACCTGATCCTCACCTACATGGAGTTCCTTGGCTCCCAAACCAACAATTTCATGGAAGCTTCGATGCTCCTTCACGGACTGGTTATCCTCTAGGAAGACCCTAGAAAGGTGATCATCGAGGGAGACTCCTTGAACACCATTAACTTCATGACAAAGTAAGGGGACCTGTCATGGAGAATCTTCATCATCCATGAAGCTCGAATAATTCTCCAAAGCCTTCCCCAGTCATCCCTTCGCCACATCTACAGAGAAGGAAATAAGCTGGCGGATACCATGGCCAACTTGGCGGCCTCATCAGTAGGACTCTGGATTTGGAGAGATGTCTTTCCCAAAGACCTGTCAGTTGTGGCTTCCTAAAAAAAAATCTCCTACCTCGATGTCGACATCTCCCAAGAAGATTCCTAGAGGCACCTATCCTCGGGCCCCATTGACTTTGTCTTCCAAGCTTTCTCATGGCTCCACGTGTCCCTTTGACCCCAGATTAGGCATTCCCAATGAGCCTTTTCCCGATGGACCTTTCAATAGTTGCCACCTCACCCCTACCTTGGCCACCCTATCGACTCTGAACAAGGCCCTTAATTACCGTGCCAGCCGCATATCTCTTGCCAATATTTACCCCGTGCCAACCCAACTCACGTGTCCTAGCAATCCAATCCTTTCTCTCCACCTTTGCAAAGAGATGGCTCCCCCATACCTGTTGTTGAGTTGGCCTTTGCTCTGGCTGCCACCTCACCATTCGCTTCCCAAAAGGCTCGCCATCCAATATTTTCCACCCGTTAATTGTTGTGCCATCCATCCAACTCCCAACCCCCGCTACCTTTCAAGTGTAACTCTCATTTATGTTGATGAGTCTCGATACATGCAGTAAATTTGTGATGCTTCGTCTCCTCTAAGGCCTTTATTTCCCTTCCAGAGTAAGCCTGCCTCTCTTCACTGCCCCTATCCCCACCCTGTTGCTGGCTGTTTCCCCATCAAGTGGTCTCAGCTCTGGAATTTCCCTAGCTCTCTATGAGTGCTTCTCCTCATCCCTTCCCTGATGACAAATGTTTACGTCAAGCCAACCACTTTGTCTCTCAGTGACACTGCCCTAATTTTCATGGAAGCTAAATCCCTCACCCCCTTCCTCCGCAAGTTTGTTGGCCCTGATGATGAAGTCACTCAGAACTTCATTGATACCTGGTAGAATGGCGAGGTGGTGGTCAAAGGTGTTAATTTTAGAGTCACCAAGGAGCTGATGTTCAAAGTCACTAGGCTCTACCAGGAGGAAAAAGGGAAATTTATCAGACGCGATAAGCACAACTGGGAGGAAGAGCTCAACCAATTTTTGGACCAAGCCAAAGGTTATGGGTGGGACAAATTGGCTCTCTTCAGATCTACCTTACCCAAACCCTACAATGAGGCCATAGTCCCCATCATGCAGTTTATCACCTACGATGACCCTGAGAAACCCCTCCGTAGTTTCCACCTGAGCTTCATGAACCACCTCCACGAGTCCACCCAGATTTGCACTCCCAGATATCTTTTGTACTCGCTCACGATTACAATTGAAAAGGCTCAAAAAACCAAGCTCAAGCCCATTCACTAGGGGCTCCTGGCTGTCCTCTATCACCATGCTCTGGCTAATCACCCCTCTACCCAAGATATTACCCCCCTCTCAGTGAATCCTCATCGGATCCCCTACCTCCTCCAATGACATTTCTAAGGATATATATGGCATCTCCGATAGGCCTGACCATATGCCTTCTCCCAAGAGTGGTAAACGTAACCCTACTAGGAAGAGGAGGGTGCCTGACAGCTCCCTTGGTGGCCCTAGTTTCCCATGCGGTCCTAGCACCCCTGGTGGTCCTAATGCTCCAAGTGGTCCTAGTGTCCTCAATGGTCCTAGTGTCCCCGGTGGTCCCAATGCCCCCAGTAGCAGTAGAGCTTCAACGTGCCTCAAAAATATGAATCAAGAGAGGAATAGTTCCCTAGAGGTCATCTTCAATTTTGAAAGTGGCCTCAAAGCCTTCCCCATAAAGCTTCTTTTGGATATGGCAATTAACTCCATGACCTCGATGGCCAACACCGCGTCCTCCTCAGTACCTATTTTCAAGCAAATTCGATGCAGGATGGGATTAGGGTCCGACAGGGATGGCAACTGATGATGTTGTTCTCTGATCTAGTTCGTCCTCTGTTCTAGGGATTTTTTTTATCTCAGCAGTGGAATTTTTGGTTCTAGTTTGTCTCCTCTACGATGTTCTACCCTGGTTCAGGGATATCATGCTGTAAGGTTTTATCCGGGATCCCGGTACCCTAGCCAACCCGAAAGGGCTTTTTGTTTCTGGTTTATGCATAACATTTTTATGTTCTGGTTTAGATTCAAAGCTTCATCTTCTACAGCAGTGCTCCGACATATATTGTAATAAGGTTTTGGGATCCTTTGAAAAACTCGTTCTATATATAAAACTCTATTTATCAAAAAAGAATACTCTCATCACATTATCAAAACATTACATTTGTTACTAGGTCAATTAATCCATATATCCAAGGGTAATTTATAGTAAAGATATTTCCTAGCTCTCTCTTATTTTCCTTCAAAAGAACTTTTTCTTTTTAAAAACTTGATATCATTTTCATTTAGAAATAAAATCTCCCTTTGTCAATCACTTTCTAGAATTTGAAATTCATCTTATCAACACCATAAGTGGCTAAAGTATTTGCTTTCATAATATCCTCTATTTTCTTCTCTTGATATTTCTAGGATATTACCCTAATTAATAATTGATAAACTTAAAACATTTAATGCCATTATATGTCCAATCTTCATATTTTTTGAGAGCACAGATAATAATTTATGAATCCCATCAATTAAAATATATCTCTATCCTTATTCAACGAATATGTTGACCTTAAAAGATTTCCCTAGCCTCTAAAAAATTATTTCTTGAAGTTTCATATGATTATGTGTTTTTGTGAAGAAAATTTTCCTTTCACCATTTGGACAACAACACCTCCCTTAACTTTCTTATGATTTCCTTTAGAAAAACTATCAAAATATTTTTTTATGAACATAACTTATGATCATTTTTATCTTATTATCAGTTAACATAATTATTTTGTGTCAACTTCATTATCACATATTTAACATAGCATTTATATTCAAGTCCCATAACCAAAAAATCAACATATATTGTTTTCACTTGAGACATATCATAATGAGCACCATACAATTTAGATCTAAATTTGGATATGATTTTGATATCTATTATTAACACTTCTATTATTATTTTCAAGTTAGATATTCTAAAAATAACAAGAAGAATATTCCACATAATGCTTATTTCTTTTGCTTTGAAATTTATAATTCATTACTTTAATAACTCTTCCAATGGTTCAACCAAAAGATTATTATTTCCAAAAAAATGATAGCAAAAGCACACAAACAACAAAGAATTAGATGATTAATGTTTTTTTTACGTTATTTTTACACAATGCACACCTAAGAGGTCCATGATACCTCTTCTTTTCATATTATCACCTACTTAAAAAATTGCTTTGGACTACCAAGTAGATAAATGTTGTGGCCTTAGGAAGGACTCCATGTGATGAAATCTTCTTCTAAAGAAAACCTCTGAGAGTAGGGAATTTTGATTGCTCCACATTCTTATTACCAACTTGATGTATTATCCATCATGTCTTGATGGATTTCAAACCAAATCTTCCTTCTATAAAAACAAGAAAATAAAATCTAAAAAATATTTAGAGGTCCTCTATGACTTGTTTGAGGTCCTTATCTTCTATAAAAAACCTAATAAAAATCCAAGATCTAGAGTTGTTAGCCACTTCAATATAGGTTGACTTTAAAAACCTCTTCAAAGTCAAAGAGGCATGAGCCATAATAATTTAACCAAATATTAGACCAAAACTTTGTATAATCATCCTCATTGATTGACTACGTAATATGTTTCTTGATTAATTGTAAACTCTAATATGAAGTTCCATGTTGTGCTCTACCTTGCTAGGGTTTATTTTGTAAACAATTTTCATTGTATATAAGGGCTATATATGTTTGAACTCACATTCTTGCTTAACTCTTTCCTTGATATTATAATAATCACCAACCTTGTGTTACTTCTAATGCTAAACTCATAAATCTAAATTTTCATAAACTTAACTCTCCTATATCATTTTCTTATAAATGTTATCATATTTGCAAAGAAAAAACTAAAACTTACTAATTTATTATTTTTTAAGAATGGTAGAAAGAGATCATAACAAGAGACCCTTAAATTCCTAATATCAAGTGCAATAATATTAATTGATTTTGGAAGCACCACATCTAAGGACCAGGGTCACACATTAGTGATCTCAACCTAGCATTACCAAGCTCCTGAAGTTATAATGGGTAAGCATGGTATCAAAAGATATTGTGCTATTTTACTTCTAACTCAACTAAAGTCATGTGTGCCTCACTTTAATGGTGTTGACCTTGAACATATAATTATTGCCTAGAATTATCCCCATGATGTTTGGAGTGTAGAGTACATGCAAAACTATGCATGGTAACCAATCATATCCTGGCAATCATGATTATACTATATAAGAATTTCATGCATTGAATGATATTTATTGTAAAAAACTTGAAATACATTGCTTTAGACTGATGAAAACATTAAACACCTTGCCTAGTGGAAAGGGTTTAATGACCATTGCTTAGACATATGGTAAAATTCACATAAAATTTCTTATAGTTTGCTGAAAAGCTATATACATAAATTCATTCCTTATAGATCATGGAAGGCCAAATGATTCTTCTAATTTTCTTTTCATTATGTAGATGTATTAAATAAAATATGACAATAAAATATTTTTGTGGTATTAACAATAGAAATGCAACAACATTTTTAACATTAAACATGTTTGGATTGGCCAAAAGGAGAATCGTTAGATAGCATTTCAGTAATGAAGAATATATCGGAACTCAAAGTAGGTTGCTTATTGCATTTTATACCTTAGAGAGCTTGTATGTGTTTACGTTTTTAGAAGAATATGTATTTCAACATATTATTATATTTTACGTTGAGTTATTTTTACAAAAATTGGTTATGGAATATATAGATCACTCATTTTCTTATAAACTTCTTGTAAGGTCATCTCAAGTTTGATCCCTCGAAGAGATTAATAAATTGAATACCTTTGAGATATCTATTCTTTAAACAAGGTTAGACAAGTCATAAAATAGAGATACAACAAAAATACCTTATCAATACATGGTGTCTAAGACACACTTTGATGTTTTGATACATATTATCATGAACCAAGGTTGATTAAGAGATATTCTTAGAGAGATTGACAACTTTATTAGGTCTAAGACTAATCACTATCAAAGTTGCTCCAATGAAACAAAAGCACAAGCAATATATTAATATAATGGATAAAATTTAGAACATCTAGGAATCTTAAAATATTTTTACAATACCTCTTTAAAATTTTGTTTTTCTTCATAGTGTGAAGGATGCATGCCAAATAGATATCAAATTATGAATATTTATATTCAAAAAAATTTATATGTAAAGTTTAAATGAAAATCCATCCAAGGACGACGCCTTTTAAAATGGTGGCTCAGTGGCTCAAAACTATATTAAATATCTATTGGTTCAAATTTGTAGTTCGCTTTAATGTATATAAAATTATTGTATGTAATATTTTTTCCAAAACACCATTCTTTTTCTTTGCCTTCCAAAATTTAGAATACAAGTGAATTTTTAATATAGATAATCATTTAAACCAATGAGTTTTTTATAACTTTAAAATGAGAATCTCTCAAATGTAAGATATTCTTTGATATTCATTACATATTTTTTAATGAAATATCATGTTCAAAGCTCTAAATCAAAATCTTAAATTTTGAAAAGAGTAAAATCATACAATTGGGTAGGAGAAAAATATTGTTATATTTTAATTTTGTTGTTTTAGCATTACTTTATGAACTTATTTAGAAGTAATGATAATTTATCATTAGGTGAACTATTATGAATAAAAATCTAAAGTAGAATCCACCCTCCCATTTCAACCAACCAATTGGAAAAATGAAACAAATCAAGAAAGTATATTCTTGCTAATTAGACAAATCAAGAGAATATTGTTGGAAATATGTTGAATATTTTCCATGTTATTCTGGTGGGGTTAACTCTAAAAGGTACTGGACACTCTCCATGTATCCTCATCGAGGTTTGAAAGTTTTAGGGTTTCTTAAGCTATTTTTAGACCCATATGGGTTGTTTAGGGTTAAATATTTGAACCCATGGTTTTTTCCCATGGTATTGTAAAATTTGTTCTTGTGTTGTTATTTAATTGCACTTGCATCAGGGTTTGAAGAGAGATGAGAGATGAACATTATTGTATTGGAGATGGTTAAGTTTATACAATAAGGAGATATTACTATGTTGGGTTTTTTCTCGTAAGGGTTTCCTAGGTGAAATACTGTGTTATGTGTGTATATGTTATCTTCTTTTTTTTCCTTTGATTCTGTATTTACTATTTTTCTAGATTTAGTTTATCGGGGCCTTTTGCTCTTCATTTGGTATCAGAGCTAGGTTTTTTAGCTTTGTTCGAGGAGTAAGGGTTTCAACCCTATGATAAATTAATTCTTGAGTGGGAGCCATACGTGAAAGAATCTGGGCGAAGGAAAATGATGGGAAGCACATGGGTAGAGATTGAAAAATTTAATGGATAAAATTTTGAGTTATGGAAACTCAAGATGGAGGATTTATTGGTTGATAGAGATCAATGGATTATGGTCTCAAGAATAAAACCAACATCAATGATAGATGAGGATTGGTTAAAGATCGATAGGAAGGCAAGGAGTTCTATCAGATTATGCTTATCTGATTTAGTATTGTTGAATGTATCGACAGAGACCATGACAAAGTCATTATGGGATAAGTTAAGAACTTTGTATCAGATAAAGTCATTGGTAAATAAACTCTTTCTCTGAAAGAAGTTGTATTCACTTTGGATGAATGATGGTGACTCTATGGTTGAACATCTGAATACTTTTAACATTATGGTAAGTCAATTAAACTTTATTGAAGTAAAAATGGATGAAGAGGAAAAGTGTATTACTTTACTTTATTCATTACCTGATTCATGGGATAACCTAGTTATGGCTATCACCAATACTACTTCTACATTGAAAGTAGAGGATATAGTAGGAACATTGCTATATGAGGAAATGAGATAAAAATATTCTAAGGATTATCATCAGAAGGATGCCTTGGTTGTGAGAGGTCATTCTCAAGAAAGAAGCAAAAATAAATCAGGAGAAAGGAAATCAAGATCTAGGGGTAAATATATTGCTCCAAAAAAAAGAAATTTTGGAAGTGTGGTAAAATAGGGCATTATAAAAGAGACTATAGATCTAAAAAGGTTGATAATAGTCGATCATATGATGAAGGAACTTCTACAAAAATGAAGACCACAAATGAAGATTCAAGGGACTTATTCTTAGCTGCAGCATGCTCAAGTGAATGCCATGACTCATGGTTGATTGAATCAGGTGCTTCCTTTCATATGAATCCTCATAGGGAGGGGTTCTATGAATATGAAAAGATAAATGGAGGTGAAGTATTCTTGGGAGACAATTCGACATATAAAATAATAGGTCGAGGAAGAGTCAAGTTGAGGTTAAAATATGGAAGAATTAAAACCCTTCCTAGTGTGTTGCATATTCTAGGTTTGGCAAGGAATCTGATATCCATGAGTAAGATGAATGATATGGGTGTGACTATGGTATTCAATAAGGATAGTTACAAGATGGTTCATGGAGTCTTGGTGTTGGCAAGGGGAGTTCATATAAGAACTTTGTTCAGACTTGAGGCTAGCACTATAAGTATTGATTGCAATAACTCTTTAGTTGTAGAGGAGAATAATATGATAGAAGTGACTTCGAGTATTCCTATAGTGAAGACAATGTTGTGGCATCAATGCATGGGGCATATTGGTGAGAAAGGCCTTCGAACATTAAAAATGAAAGGTATGGCTGAAGGAATTTTTGATTGCCCATTAAATTTTGATTTTTGTGAGCACTATATTTTTGGAAAGCAAACTCGAGTCAAGTTTCCTAGTAGTGCTACAAGATCTAAAGGAATTTTGCATCTAGTTCATAATGATGTGTTTGGACCTACAAAAGTACCATCATTAGGTAAATCTATCTATTTTATTACATTTATAGATGACTTTTCAAGAAATACCTAGGTATATTTTTTATGGAACAAATATGATGTTTTCAATAAATTTAAAGAGTTTAAGGCTCTTGTAGAAAATCAGATAGAGAAAAAGATAAAGGTTTTGAGAAGTGACAATGGTGGTGAGTATTGCTCTAATGAATTTGAGAAGTTTTACAAGGATTATGGAATAGAAAGGCAGAAAACAACTTTATATACTCCACAACAGAATGGAGTTGCAGAATGGATGAACAGAACATTGATGGATAAGGCCAGAAGCATGCTAAGTGGTGCAGGGTTAGAAAGGAAATTCTAGGTAGAAGTCATGTTAACTACTTGTTACCTCATCAATAGATCTCCTACCTCAACTTTGGTGGACAAGACTCCACAAGAAGTGTGGACTAGTAAGAAACCCTCTCTCAATCATATAAGGGTTTTTGGTTGTGATGCTTATATGTATGTCCCAAAAGAGAAAAGGACTAAGCTAGACTATAAATATAAAAAATGCATATTTATGGGTTATAGTATTGGTGTTAAAGGATATAAGTTGTGGAACCCAAAAACACAGAATATTGTTTACAGTCGTAATGTGATCTTTAGAGAAACAAAAGGGGTTTCAAAATAGGAAATGCAACCAAGCAAAGAACCTAAAATAGTTCAAGTAAAATTGGAACAGGAGGAAGAACCTATGGTAGAACCTAGTGCTATAGAAGAAGATGAACTACAGAGAGAGTCTAAAGAGGAAAATTTAGAGGAAGAAGGTGAGGAGGAAGTTGAAGATGCAGAACCTAGAACTCCAAGTTTGAGGAGATCAGATCGAGTGAGAAGACTCCCAGAAAGGTATAGCCCTTCAAATATTTGTTCTACATTTAATATATCAGTTATTGATGAAGAACCCAAGACTATAAAGGAGGCACTTCAATCAAGTGAGAATAAGTCTTGGAAAAGGGCTATGGAGGAAGAAATGGAGTCCCTAGATAAAAATAAGATATGGGACTTGGTGAAATTACCCCTTAGAAGAAAACTGATTGGTTGTAAGTGGGTATTCAAGAAGAAGTACAATGTAGAAGGAAATTTGGAGAAGTACAAGGCTCACCTAGTAGCAAAAGGATTTTCTCAAGTTGAGGGAATTGAATTTGGTGAGATTTTTTCTCTTATGGCTAAACTAACTTCAATTAGATTTATGTTGGCTATTTTTACTACTTTTGATCTTGAAATAGAATAGATGGATGTAAAGACAACATTTCTACATGGTGAACTTGATGAAGACATATATATGTCACAACCAGAATGCTTTAGGGTAAAAGGTAAGGAGGACTTGGTATGCAAGTTGAAAAAGTCTCTTTACGACTTGAAGCAATCTCCAAGAATGTGGAACCAAAAATTTGATAGGTTTGTTTTGACACTTGGGCTTGGAAAAAGTAAAGTAGATCCATGTGTGTATTTTAAACAAGAAGGTGAAAATTTTGTTATCATTGTTTTGTATGTGGATGACATGTTGTTAATTGGTAACAATAAGGAGATGATAAAGTTACTAAAATCTCAGTTATCTTCTAAATTTGACATGAAGGATTTGGGTGTTACAAAATTTATTTTGGGTATGGAAATAATAAGGGATCATGCAAATAGAAATTTGTGGTTAAATCAAAGGAAATATGTTGATTTGATACTACAGAGGTTTAGGATGCATGATTGTAAACTAGTATGTACTCCATATCCTATTGGTCAAAAGTTATCTATTGAACAATGTCCTAAAATAGATGAGGAAATTGAAGAAATGCATCATGTTCCTTATGCTAGCATTGTTGGTAGTCTGATGTATGCAATGGTTTATACTAGACCTGATATTGCACATGTAGTGGGAGTAGTTAGAAGATATATGTCCAATCTAGGAAAGGAACATTGGACTATTATGAAGAGGATCTTCAGATACTTGTATGGAACTTTAGACTATGCTATCTATTACCAAGGAAAATCTGGAGATAGTAATATTGTAAATCTACAAGGTTTTGTGGATGTTGACTAGGCTAGAGATCTGGACAAGAGAAGATCCATGAGTGCTTATGTGTTCAGACTATTTGGAGGGGTAGTAAGTTGGATGAGTAAAAAGTAATCAATGGTTGCTTTATCCACAATAGAGGTAAAGTACATTGCAACAACTCATACCTATAAAGAAGTAGTGTGGCTATAGAGGTTGTGTTCAACATTTGGTCTTAAGTAGAAGGTTGTGAGAATTGATAGTGATAGTCAGAGTGCAATATTTTTGGCCAACAATCTTGGTTTTCATGATCGATCAAAACATATTGATATCAAGTACCATTTTGTGAGAGAGATGGTTGAAGGGAATCAGGTGATGTTAGAGAAAGTTGATACAGAGAATAATGTTGTTGATTCATTAACAAAGGTTGTACCTACTCAAAAAATTTCTTGGTGTAGAAGATCTATGGGCATGGTTGCCCTTGATAGTTGATAATGGTAGTTTTTGGCCCCTATGGAAAGTATTCAACAAGTGGGAGAATGTTGGAAATATGTTGAATATTTTCCATGTTATTTTGGCAGGGTTAACTCTAAAAGGTATTGGACACTCTCCATGTATCCTTCTTTTCCCTTAATAATTTTTAGGGTTTCTTAAGCTATTTTTAGACCCATATGGGTTGTTTAGGGTTAAATATTTGAACCCATGGTTTTTTACCCATGGTATTGTAAAATTTGTTCTTGTGTTGTTATTTAATTGCACTTGCATCAGGGTTTGAAGAGAGATGAGAGATGAACATTATTGTATTGGAGATGGTTAAGTTTATACAATAAGGAGATATTATTGTGTTGGGTTTTTCCCGTAAGGGTTTCCTAGGTGAAATACTGTGTTATGTGTGTATTTGTTATCTTCTTCTTTTTCCTTTGATTATGTATTTACTATTTTTCTAGATTTAGTTTATCGGGGCCTTTTGCTCTTCAAATATTTTTGATAGGGTTAAGCTTGTTATTGTGAAGTTAACATTATTTTTATAACATTTTTAAATTAAATTATTTTCATCTAAACATTTATAAAGCAAATACCTATTTCATTATATTCAATTCAAATGCATGTGGTTCTATCATATGATAACAACCTATATAAAGAATAAATTTCACATGCATTATCATTACCCACAACACATATGGCAATACAATTTGTATTTTTGCTTTCTTTTTTTCCTAGTCCATGTTCAATTAATCAAGATGAATGTGAAATTCTGCATTGCAAGGAGTATCCATATCTTGCTTGCAATAATTTTTCATCATTTATTAATATTTTCAATAATGGTTGTCACATAACACCTACTTCCACAACTTTACAACAAATAAAAATAACATTATTGTGTCCTTTTAGTTTAATGTTGATTTACTTTGTGATAGATTTTGACTATGATGTAAAAATATTTGAAGGTTGAAATCTTCACTTGTCTCAAGTTGATAGTTTATGAGAAAATGTGCTCATTAGATTCATAATCAGAAGATATCGCAATGCTTTTATAGCACTCCAATAAGTTTGAAATATCTACTATTATGGAGATCTTACTTGCTCCTACTATGTTTAGAAACACTCTAAACAATTCCCTATATGCTCTCACAACAAAACTGATTTCCTCTCAAATAGTAAAGTTGGTGCAACTATATTTAAATGAATTTTAAATATTTAGAACCTTTATACTTTAGGGAATATACTCTAAAGTATATTCTAGAGTCCAACATTCTCCCCCTTAAATTTGAGAGGACTGACTAGACAGTATCTCAACTTTATATACTGAGCTTTCGCAACTCCTTTGGTGAAGATGTTTGCTATGTTGTCCAAAGTGCTACAATGTTGCAGCTCAATCACCTACTTCTCCACCATGTCTCAAATGAAGTGATACTTCATGTCAAAGTGCTTTAACATGTTGTGGTGGATAGGATTATGTGCTAATTGGATGACACTCATATTATCACAATACAATCTTGTAGGACCACTTGGTTTCTCTCTGATTTATTTAAGAACTTTTCTCAACCATAACGCTTGGGTACTAGCATTTGTGATGGCTATGTACTCAACTTCAGTAGATGATAATGCTACAATTGTTTGCTTTTTGGAATTCCAAGTAATTAGTCCTGACCCAAGACTAAAACAATTCCTTGAAGTAGATTTTCTATCATCTATATTGCTGCCCCAATCACTATCACTAAAGCCAACTAATTTTACAGAATTACATTTGTGGTAATGGATCCCAAAATCCAATGTACCCTTTACATATCTCAAAATTATTTTAGTTTCTTGTAGATGAAGTTCATATGGATCAGCCATATACCTTGAAACAAGAGAAACAACATATTGAATATCGCGCCTTGTGTTGGTGAGGAACATTAGACTCCCAACCATACTCCTGTAAGTGGTCATGTCAACTTTTGGTGCTCCATCATCTTTTCTCAATTGGATCCCATGACCCGTTGGAGTTGCAACAGGTTTGCATTGCTCCATAGCAAATTTCTTGATCATATCTTGAGCATATTTGTGTTGACATATGAAGATCCCTTTATCTGTTTGATGTACCTTCATGCCTAGGAAGTAATGCATTAAACCTAGATATTTCATTTCAAATATTTTCATCATGGAGTGTTTGAAATCCTCATTCATCTTAGCATTACTACCCATGAATATTAGATCATTCACATATAAGCATACAATGAGAATGTCTTTACCTTGTTTCATGTAGTAAAGGGTAGGTTCACTTTTGATCCCAGTGAATCCATACCTTTGAAAGTAGCCATCAATGCCAGAGTACCATGCTCTTGGTGCTTGCTTGAGTTCATACAATGCTTTCTTTAATTTGTAGAAAACGTGCTCCTTACCTTGTTCTTCAAATCCTTGAGGTTGTTGCACAAAAACCTCTTCATTCAAGTACCCATTGAGAAAGGCACTCTTTACATCCATGTGTTGAATTTTCCACCCTTTGTGGGCAGCCAAGATAAGTACTAATCTGATAGTTTCTTGTCTAGCAACATGAGAAAAGGTCTCCTCATAGTCAATCCCGTACTTCTGAGTGAAACCTTTTGCTACAAGTATTTCCTTGTGTCTTTCAATGCTTCCATAAGAATTGAATTTGGTCTTGTAGACTCATTTGCATCCAACACATTTTTTACCCTTAGGAAGCTTCACTAGCTCCCAAGTATCATTCTTTTTTATAGATGTTATTTCCTCTCCCATTGCTTGTTGCCATACACCATGAGTGCATGATTTCTCATAGCTAGATGGCTCTAGCTCTGTACTAGTCATTAAAGCATAATTAACTACATCTCCCTTAGGTTCTTGGGAGTCATCATCACCATACATATGAATATTTTTAGTTCTTTTTAAAACTGCATTCATTTCACTAGCTTGACTTCTAGTGTATCTTTTCTGGAAATTCTTATCCAACATTTGAAAATATGGATGGTGTTGAAGTGTTCTTCTACCTATTGATGGAGAATCAATATCCATTGGTGAAGAACTTACTGATCTTTGTGAAGGACTTGTAGTAGCATCTGGTGTACTTGAAGTAGTACTCATACTTGGGATTGGAGGACTTCCTTTGCTATTTTTGGACTGCACTTGCTGCACTTGAGAGGAACTTGCATCATGAGATCCATCATCAACAAAAAAAATTGATGATCCCATTCTCCCCCTTCATCAAAAATTACATTCTTGAAGAGTACAATTTTATGTGTTTTGGGATTGTAGAGCCTATATGCTTTGGAAGACTCACAATATCCAACAAAAATACATGCTTGACTTTTGGGGTCAAGTTTCTTTCTTTGCTCATCAAGAATGTGGGCATATGCAAGACAACCAAAAACCTTAAAGTGTTTTAAATTTGGCTTTTTGCCATACCATCCTTCATAAGGAATAATACCATCTAAACTAGAAGTAGGACTCCTATTCAAAATGTAAACACTAGTTCTAACAACATTAGCCCAATACATGTTACTTATATGCTTAGTTTGCAACATTGATCTAGCCATTTCTACTATAGTGCAATTCTTTCTTTCAACCACACCATTTTGTTGTGGGGTGTAGGCAGTTGTGAATTGCCTTTTTATTCCACAATATTTACAATATTTTAGAAATACATTTGAAGAATACTCTCCTCCTTTATCAGTCCTGAGACTTTTTACAACAAACTCACTTTGATTCTCTACATTATTTTTGAAATCTATAAAACAATCAAAAGCTTCATCTTTAGTTTTCAAAAAATAAATCCAACACATCCTAGAGAAATCATCAATGAAAGTGAGAAAGTAAGAGTTGTTACCAATGCTTTTGGTTTACATTGGACCACAAATGTTTGAATGCACCAATTGTAGTGGATGGCTTGCTCTCCATGCTTGTCCCTTTGGAAAATTTGATCTTGAGTGCTTTCCCAAAGCACATCCTTCACACACCTCCTTGTGTTCTCAACTCTTATAAGTCCACTTACCATAGCTTGAGAAGTCAACAACTTAAAGCCTGCAAAATTAAGATGACCAAATCTCAAGTGCCAAAGCACACTTGGATTAGAAATAGCTACATTAGCAAGTTGAGCTACTCCTTGTTCCCCAAAATTAAGAGGAAACAACCTATTATTTGTCATAGGTACTTGTGTAATAACTCTATTACAATTTTTTTATCAGAAATGACACATTTTCCTTTATAAAAAACAAGCCTATAGTTCTTCTCCATCATTTTTCCAACACTAAGCAAATTATGTTGGAGTTTGGGGGTGTAATAGACGTTATTTACCTTCTTGGTGCCTTCTTTTGTTAGAACCTCCATGGCTCAAATACCTTCAACTTGTAGTGCCTTGTCATCTCCCAATTTGATCTTTGATTTGTAGGAGGAATCCATTGTAGCAAAGAGCTCCTCTTTGCCACTAATGTGATTGGAACAACCAGTATCCAAAATCTAAGTTTCATTAAGATTTTGATATGATTTTCCATAGGTGAGGAACATATTTGAAGAAACTCCTTCCTCTTCTCCATAGTTTCCATATTGACCTCTCCCATATTGAGAAGTCTTGGACCAACAATCTCTAGCAAAGTGACCAACCTTGCCACAATTGTAACAAGATTTATTTGATTTGTCACCTCCTCTTCCTTGATTGCCACATATTGATATACCTCGTCCTATTCCTTTGCCTCTCCTTTGGCCTCTTCCTTTTCCTTGTCCTTTTTCTCTTCCTTGTGCATTATCACCTTCTTTGGATGAGAATGCTTTTCCATCACCTCCATAGCTTGTATATGTAGCACCCTGCAATCTTTTATGAGAGATCAAGGAACCAATTAGAGCATAAAAAGATAAAGTAGACAAATATTTAGACTCTTAAATAATGATATCTATATGGTTCTATTTAGGAAGAAGTTTCCTCAACACTTTCTTCACCACTACTTCAGTTTTGATGTCATCTCCAAGGGTTTGCATTTTTTTTACAATGGATTTTACTCTAATACAATAATCACCAACATTTTCATCATTTTGCATCTTTAAGTTTTCAAAATCCCTCTTCAAGGTTTGAAGCTTCACTTGCTTCACCTGATCACTACCTTGATAACTATCCTTCGAGGCTTTCCATGCTTCTTGGGCTAATAAACAAGAAGCAATCCTTGGAAAGATGCTCTTCTCCAAAGCAGCTTGAAGATGATAGAGAGTAGATGAATTCTTCTTTTGGGCATCCTTTTTGCTAGTTTTATTTGCTGCACTCAAGGTTTTCTAATATTTAGGTTATGCATAACCTTCTTCAACTATATCCCATATCCCTTTTTCAATAAGTAAGGTCCTCATCTTGATGGACAAATACTCGTAATCTAACCCATTAAATTCAGGAATGGGAAGATGGTTATTGGCAACCATTGATGCTAATCAAAAAAACTTTGGAATAATATAGATAGCTTCTAATACAATTTTCTTACAATAAAGAACAACATCATATCTTCTTTTACTCAATTGACTCAACCTGTTAAGTTAATCTCTCATAATTAACCTCTAATTGCAAAAATACATGCTTCTTTTTATTTACCAAAGTCTCAAGCACCAAATTTATCATAAATCAGCCAATACTGATTGAAACAAACTGAATTTTGTTTTTGTAGACTTCTGATATACGTATCTGAAAATCCACTAAATTTCAAAAGCAAATTCACACAAATAAGAAATATGTGATCAATTTACTTTTGCCCTTTCTAGATCTTAGAGTGTTTTTGAGACAACCTCAATGTATTTCACATAAATACATCCATACATCTCCAAAATTTATGAAAATTAAACTATGTATTCTTGAGATAATAATCTGAAAACCCTCTAAATTTTAGAATAAAATTTGCAGAGGTGAAAAATATGTGATCATTTAATTTTCCCTTTTTATCACAATTTTGGATCTAGGTTTTTTGAAAAAAAAAATCAATATTCACACAAATCGATCAATATAGATCCAAATGACCTGAAATTTTGTTTGAATTATTATTTTATCTAAATAATATTTCTCCCAAAATTTGAGAAGCAAATACCCTGTCTTCCACATTATACAACCATTTTATTAAAAAACTCAAAATGCTAATAAAATTAGCTCCAAATCACTTGAAATTTTGATTGAATCCTATTTATACAATTATCTAACAATACTCAAAATTTCATAATAAAATATCTTAGGATGCATGAGATATTAATGATTTAATCTAGCTCTTCCTTGCAACTTTGTTGAGTGCTGGCCACTTGAGTTTCTCTGACAAAGTGCGTGATTCAGATCTCTTCATACCACTCTCCACAGGTTTTGATACATCTAAGAAAACCTGATCTGATACCAAAATAAGAAAATATGCTCATTAGATTCATAATCGGAATAAATTACAATGCTTTTATAGCACTCCAATCAGTTTGAAATCTCTACTATTAGGGAGATCTTACTTGCTCCTACTATGTTTAGAAACACTCTAAACAATTCCGTATATGCTCTCACAACAAAATTGATTTCCTATAAAATAGTAAATTTGGTGCAACTAAATTTAAATGAATTTTAAATATTTAGAACCTATATACTTTAGGGAAGATACTCTAAAGTATGCTCTAGAGTCTAACGAGTTTAGGGGTACATACTAGGAATAATTTATACCCTCATCCATCTATTCACATAGATGATGGGTTATCTTGTCCACCTACTATGTAAATACATTATAAATAAACAATGTTAGAATTTATTAAAAATGTGTTAGAAGAAATCATAAAGTGGATGCCCAAATTAATTTTTTCTATTGCCATATACAAATCCTCGTGGCTAATGACAAAGAAGGAGAAATTAATAGACGTGGTATTTTGGTGCAATCTATGAACACATTGGTAGTATTTTTATGTAGTAATTCATATGGAAACAATCATTGTTAGGACATCGTAGTGGTATGTCTTTGGGTTTTCATCCAAGAGATCCAAGTTCAAACCACACAAGGGATTGGAACCCTTTCAAAACCTGTGTTTTACCCTAAACTGTGAGGGATATCATAGTGGTATGTCTTTGGGTTTTTATTTCGGATACCCAAGTTCAAACTTCGGTACAAGGAAACCAAGACCCCTTTAAAAAATTGTGCTTTACCCTAAAATTTTAACCCGAAAGGAATAGGCTAATTGGTTGCGATCAAGTGCTTGTCGGTAGGCTGCCCTAGCTTGATTCCTAGGATGGTTGGGATCCTATCAATTTTATCTTTACCCAATGAGCTAGGTTTTATAGAGGTTTACTTACATGTAAAAAAATATATATGGAAACAAATGTTTTGGTATTGTAGCAATCTCTTTTAAATGTGTTTAAAGTACAACCCCAGTAGCCTAACATTGGAGACTTTAGAACTCTAAATATAGGTCCAAGGTTCAAATCCTACAGGGGATAGGGTTGTACAACATGCTTTGATAACCAAAGTATGGTTGGTCAACCATATATTGGGTAAACAACATCCTCTTTGAGGGTCATATTATATGTTAAAAACTACTTTACCCTTCATACAAGGGGAACTACTTTACAAGTGTGTTTTGTTTCTAAGGATAAATATATTCAATGGATGTTAAAAACTAATTTACCCTTTACAAGAGGGAAACTGTAGTGTTTTATTTCTAAGAATAAATACATTCAATCTTCAAGTTTAAGTGTTTAGTCCTCGAACTAATAACTCTATATTGAATGAATAGATCATTTTTTAATGCCCTCCCATTTTAACTATTTAATATTTTTTTTAAGCTTGGTTTGGTAAATTCAAGCACAAATATTTATAAGTATATTTAATGAGCATCTTAAACATATGAATTTGCAAAGCAATACCAATAAATATGAAAAACCAAAGACCTTTATAATGTAAGGTCACATCCAATTTCATTATCGATGGCATGATCTTTAATTCTAATTCTGTAAGGGGTGAATCAATGAAAGAATTTTGTCTCCTTAAATATATATTTATAGGTGGAATTTTACCCTTGTTGAAGTCTTTCCATTATGGAAAATACAATACTTGAAGCATAAGGAATGTTCTTACATGAAAAATTACATATCTACCTCCTTAATATTTGGAGGATGGTGATGGGATTTGCAAATTGTAAATTTTTTACATGAATCTTTAGGAATATATTACAAAGTGGATGTTGACCACTCCAAAATAACATTGATTTTTGCGAGACCACTTATATCCCATTATTAGAGATAATATATCACGTATAACATTTTTTAATTATCAAGATTTATTCATATTTCATTGATTCACATTAAGAATGTTTTTAATGAGACTAAAGCTAAAATAAAAAATATTTATTATTCAGCCCTAACAATGCAACTTGTTTCTTTATGAACAATGGTAGTTGTATATGATATGCATCCTTTAAACAATAGTTGAAGGTTACATGAACATATTGTTAGACAAAACATGGGCTAGTAAATGTTTATCAATAATCAATATTGTCTCATATAGAATCGTCCCTTGCATGGAGTGAATGAGATGTTAGAGTAACTATCCCATTACTTGGGTAATTACTATAATATCTCACCTTATTACAATATTATCTCACCTAGCATCTTTATTGTTAGGGATCTCATTTTTTAGGATATTACACTCCTTGGGGGGATATTTTGTTTCATTGTTATCTTGGGCTATCTTTAGCCTTAGACTATTATATATATTTCAATGCATTATCAATATTAAGGCTAATGTTCACCTAACTAATATTGGTATCAGAGTAGGTTTTGAGCAAGAGCTACGAAGAAGGTAGATGATTTTTTATTTGCACTTGGACATGTTTCTCGAGGTGATCTCTATACACCCTCAATACAAATCTCGAGGAGCAGGATTGGTGGACCAAAACCCAAGGGGGTATACATATTGAGATGGGACCCCTCCTATATGGACATATACCGACACCTATACACTCCCTAACATGATCGACATTAAATCTCCTTGCACGAAACGACGCTCATTTCCTGAAGGTTGGTGCTTACCTCCTAACTGACGCATCTCTAGCAATCTGACAGAACCCTCCTAACGAGGCGACTCCACTTGTGGTGATCTCTCTGATAGCCAACTTGTCTTTGATCACATCTCCCTACACATATGACCACCTGCTCATCAGATATGACAACCTGCACTCGCATCGAATCTGATAACCTACACGTGCGATCTGACGATCGATAACCCACCTACGTGAGTCCTCGAGAATGGATCTTGAGGATCGTCGTCACCTTGAGCATAGATCTCGAGGCACTAACATGTATCCTTATAGGTAAATGACATGTGGATCGAGGAACATGTGGCAACATCTGAACTATTTATGTGGCACTGTTGTGTGGTTGCTGATGTGGCAATACTAATAAAGTTATTGACATGGAATAACCTGGTTAGTTGCTAATGTGTCGATCTCAGATTTGGGCCACCTTTGTGCTAATGTGGCATCCTCTCATTCGTTGGTATGTACGACATAACAATCATTTATGTGGTTGATTGCTCGAAGGCAATCAAATTTGAAACAGAGCATATTTGGTTTTAAATGCCAAAATATGCAACCTCTTGCTACATGTGGGACTAAAGTCTTGTAACTATTTTTTTTACTATTTTTAGTAGAAGGAATCAACTAGTACCATCCTCCCTTCACACTCCAGCAAAAATTGTAGAGCAGTCAGTTAGATCGGGGGTGCTCGATATGCTAGGTCAGGGGATCGAACCTCAGGCGTAACAAAAACCTTATTTTACTAAAAAAACGGTGGGCAAAGGTACAATTTTTTTATTTGCAATTTAAATTTGATTTAAATTAATATTTTTTTCATATATAATTTTAATATTTTTTTATTTAATCAAATCACTTGGTTTTTTACAAAAATATTTAAATTTATTGAAATTATATTAATTTTATTCAAATTCTTTTGCAAACAAATAAATTGAGACACCCATTTTTACAAAATTTAAAGATAAAATTGTGTTTGTTTTCTCAAAAGGAGGGATTCAACACAAAAAAATTGAACATTCTTTTTTGCAAACTGAAGGGGTTCTCTAAAAATTCCAAAACCTTGTTTATTTTGCAAACAAAAGGAGGGACAAACATAATTGTATTCTTTTTTGCAAAATTGTAACATAAGGGGGGGGGAATTGTGAATATTATTTTTTTTGCAAACACAAAAATAAAAAAATTCTTGCAAAAATTATTGTAATAAGGTGCATTTTCGATTACATTCAACACCTTTAAAAATTGGCATTGAAAAATAGGTGCATTTTCGGTGGAATTCGACACCTTTGTTTTAAAATTTTATGGGCACTTTTGATTGTATGTTGCATTTAAATTCCTATTTTTTGCAATTACATCATAAGTTAAAATTCAAAAGCACATAAGACCCCAAATTTTAAAACCCTTTTGTGCAATTTATTTGCACAGTAGCATTCGGTATAAATGGTACCTCTGGACCACACTTACAGGTAATGTTATCATGCCTTGGGGCTACTATATCTAATGCCTAATATAGCTGCAACAATGACGTATGAGCTTGTTCTCTATAAATCATCGAGGAGAAATAAGGAAAGCCAATTTTATTTTGATATTCACTCCATCATATACCCTAATTCACTCTTCTTGTTTGGCTTAAACTCCTCAAACTGATCATCCTTATTTGGAAGGGTTTTTAGGTAGGTGCCATTAAATATCAATTTGAGTGAATTCCCTTTCACATACTCTTTGTAGTATATCAAAAGGGAGACCATTTTGGTGAGATAAGGAACCTTCATAGTAGCAATTTTTTTTGCACTAAGGGGGGATAATTATTTTACTCCATCAAAGAATATTTTGCAAAAAGGGGAAGACTTGTAAGGGTGCATTTTTGGCAGAGACCGACACCTTAGTCAAACTTCTTATAAAATTCCATTGTAAAATGGGCAGATCAAAGAAGAAAAATACCCCAAAATCAACTGATGATGTTGCAAAATTAGTTAAAGATCCTTACTTTCCAGCAGGGATGGAAGGAATGGATTTTTATGAGGATGACACATTTCTCACACTATGTAGTGGTGTAAAAGCCATTCTCAAATATTTTGAGTCTTGTGAAGATCTTCAAAACAATGGTGCTCTAATCCCTATTGGCATTGTAAGGGCAATATACATGTCATTTGTTTCACTTGACATTGCCCAACGTAAAAAGAAAAGGGAAATAAGTGAGGAATTAAAAGTAATTCTCCTAATGGTCGATTCTTGTTGTGACACAAGTGACCTTCAGCACATGGTGGTGAATTCTTTTTGTGACACAAGTGACCTTCAACCCATGGTTGTGAATGCTTGTTGTGACACAAGTGACCTTAAGTCCATGGTGATGAATTCTTGTTGTGACATAAGTGACCTTAAGCCCATGGTGGTGAATGCTTGTTGTGACACAAGTGACCTTAAGACTATTGTGGCCAATATTTGTTGTGATACAAGTGACCTCCTGCCTATAAGGGAAGATATCATTTATAGCATAGATGATCTCATCACAAAAGTAGATTTTGCTTGCGACACCAATGACTTAAAAATTAAAAATCCTAAAATGAGCTCCATACTCTCATCAATAGTGACAAATATCATATTGTTAAAAGCATTGATGAAGATGAAAAACTTGGGTGTTTTGAAAAACACACCAAAGGCATTGGATCCAAACTAATAAAAAAAAGGGATTCAATGGTGAAGGATTAGGTAAACATGGGCAAGATATTAAAAATCCTATAATGCCACAAGTCAGGCCAAAGAATGAAGGCCTTGGCTATGATGGACAAGCAAGTACCAGTAAAACCATGTTTGTAAAACCTAAATCTCCTACAACTCCTACAAAGTATTGTTGCAGTCATTGTGGAAGAACAGGACATGTAGTAGCTAGGTGTTGGAAACTACATCCTTGTGATTCTTGTGGATGTAATAATCACTCCTCTATAAATTGTTGGTACAAAGTGAAAATGACCAACAAGGTTCATATTGATTGTGGATGGACAAATCTCACACAATGGACCAAGATGAAAGAAATTTTGTATGGCTTCTATAGAAAAGGTAAAACCTATGGTAGATTCAATGACAGACTGAGTGGTAGTTCCAGAGGCAGTGATACAAAGGCAGTTCCATAGGTATATCTAGTGACAATTCTAGAGGTATTATTCGAAAGGTAACCTTAGAGCCAGAGCTAGAGCTGGATCCAAAGACAGAGCCAGCATGAAAGCATCTTTCATTTTCTCTTATTCACATTAAGGGGGGAGTTATATATGTTATCCCAACTAATGGAATAAGGGGGGGTGTAAAAGAAACTATCACATTACTTGGGTAATTACTATAATATTTTACCTTTTTACAATATTATCTCACCTAGCATCTTTACTGTTAGGGATATTTGTAGCGTATCTTATTTTTTAGGATATTGTGCTCCTTGGGGGGATATTTTATTTTACTCTATCAAAGAATATTTTGCAAAAATGGGGGAAGACTTGTAAGGGTGCATTTTCGACAGATACCGACACCTTAGTCAAACTTCTTTCCTTGGTGTATCATATTTCTATCTTCATTAATATTATGCAATCTATGGAAACCTGAGACTTTATTTGCCTTGGTTCATGTTAAGTATCCTATAGCATTAATAATCGACTCTTATACTGTCTCCACCTTCCTATGTTCTCCATGATCTCCCACCCTCGAAGATTTAAAAAAGAACTAGTCTAAAAAGAAAAAACATACAATCAATAAGGGAAAGCAAGAGGGGTAGGACAAAGCCAATTGGAAACCACCCTAGAAGGTTAAATTAAAATTAATACTGATGGAGCTACAAAAGGTAATCCAAGTAGAGCTAGAATTGGAGTGGCATGCAAGAATCATGTTGGGATAATGCTCTATTGGGGACTGCAAGACTTGGGTAGGGCCACAAACAATGAAATAAAAGCCTTAGTTATCAAATTTGCTTCTAGGTAGTAATACAAGGTTAGGATAATCATAAAATTAAATTCTCAAATCTTGGTAGGAGCTTTGGATTGCATGAGGAACTTTGCTTTGGAGACATGGAGGTTGAGGATTCTTGTCATCAAAATTAAGGAATTGTGGAGGGAATTAGATGATGTGATTCTGCTTTATGTGGGTAGAGCTTTGAATAAAGTGGTAAAATTTTTAACTAATATTGGTACCAAGGAGGTAAGGGTTCAGTGGCATAGTGGCATAGCTATTGAGGATGAGAGGATTAGGCATGTTGGTGAGCAAATCCAATGTTAAACTAATTTGGACAACCATTGCAGATATATAGTTTAGGTGATTTGGCTCTAATGTAGATCTCTTTTTATTGTTGAAAACATGTATTCTCATTGACTAAGGCTAGGAGGAGTCTCATCCCAAATTGTAAATGATATTTGTTTTAATATAAAATTTTCAAATTCTTTTTCAAAAAATAGAAAGGAAAGCAATTGAAAAATGTTTCTTACTAGGAAATTAGTTTAGAGGTAATGAAAAAGAAGATATGTTTAGCTATAGAGGAGTCTAAACCAACTCTATCAACTTACCCAAATCCTAATTTGGAAGTAGAGAGTCTTGATAGATGGAGTCAAGTCATTAAATGGAATTATGATGTTGGGTACAAGAGAAATAAAAATAAGGTAAATAATATAAAGTGGAAACCACCATATATGGAGTGGGTTAAATTGAATTTTTATGGAGCATCTAAAGGAAATCTAGGATTAGCAAGAGAAGGACGAATAATTATAAATAATAGAGGAGATATTTTGTCTCATTATGCTTTCAATAGTGGATTTAAGACAAATAATGAAGCTGAAGCTTGGGAAGCTTTATAAGGGTTAAAAATATGTAAAAAAATGAAATGGAATAGAGTGTGTATGGAAGGCGATTATCTCATAGTAATAAATGCAATTTTGAGAAAAGGAAAGGCTCCATGGAACATATAAGAGATAATTGTGGAAATTCAAGATCTTGCTAAAGAGTTTGAAGAAATCGGGTTTACACATACATTAATAGAATGAAACAAATGTACAAATAAGCTAGCCAATAGAAGAATTTTGATTGAGGATCGTGAAGTTAAATTCTCCTTTCCATGGTTAAAGGAAGTAGAAAGTTTAGTTGAAGTTGATAAAAAATGTTGATTGCCTAAATCAATTAATGTTTAAGTTTTACTTTAATGTTTTCCATTGGTAATATTTGTTCTATTTTGTAACAATAATGTGTTTTCATTTAGACTATTTATTATAATTTTTGTTGTTGCACTTGTGTTTCAGGAAGGAAACTAGCTTTCCATATTTGGTAAAACAGACTATGATAGTACGATGTTTTGGAAATATTACTCTACTAAGATGCAAGGCAAAGATAGTAAAGGTGAAGTTTTGGCATTGTGAAGGCTATTACAGAAAAATGTCAAGAAAGATGCTACATTCTAGAGTAATTGTATTCAAACAAAATTTTGAAAATATTAAAAAAATGAAATTAAGAATTCAAACATTTTATGTAAAATGATGTAGGTTTCTAGCTATAGCATCTCAATTGAGATGAGAAGTGTATCTATTTGTAAACTTTCAAGCTTTAAATAAGAGAGATGTAATTTGTCAAGGGTGGGGGACTCGAGTACAACCCCTTATTATCAAGCAAAAAAAAAAGATTTCTTACTAATTGGTATTAATTCAACCAGTTAAATTCCTCAACTTTCAAGGAGGAGACCCAAGTTCAAATCTTGTCAAATATTATATGCATAATTGTCAACTTGTTGAAATACCACTATTTAGTCATGATATAATATGAGTGGGGCATGTTTCGATCCTATAAAACTTATTAAAAATAAAAAAGGGTTTCTTAGATTATACTAATGACTCAATTTGGGTTTACCTTTCCACATATATACAATGAACTAAATGTACCAATAGCCTCCTCATCCCCTTATGTAGGGGTATTGAGAATGAACCTTGATGTTGAAGTTTGCTGGAAAGTTTTACTTCTTTGAAATCCCTAGTGAAAATGAGGACTTTTTGAATGCATATTAAGAAATCTACACCATGAATCTAAAACTTGACTTTTGACAATTTATATTAAATGGGCATAGAAATCTTGTGGTTAGAAAAAATGGTGTGCATCATGAAAATATATAATTATCTAGAATCCTTAAAAATATAATGTTATTTAAAACTTTATTTATGTTATTTTGTAGGAAACCTCTATAAACCCTAACATAGCCTGCTAGATAAAGATAAAGTCAACGTGGCCCAATCATCTAGGGAATCCAATTAGAAAAACCCATCGACATGTACTTGGCCGCTACCAACCAACTCATCCCTTCCCTTTAAAGTTTATTTATATTATTTTTCTTTTTTTTTTGTTTTTTTTATTTGGTTAGTGTGAGAAACCCCTACAACCAACACACAAGGCTGAACAATATCCTACCAATCATGACCCATCCTAAATTCTAGATCTATGTTTATCATTAGGGAATTTAACACACACCCACCACACACCCACCCCCTCACACACTTTCCCATGTCGTGGTTTGAACCTTGGACCTCCAAAAGAAGAGCCAAAGCCCAAACCATTGCACTATTCCCCTTGGGACTATATTATTTTTTCTTGGATTTTTTTTTGTGGAAAACATCCTAGAAGGGATAACACTTTCAGGTTAGACCCAAGGAGGCAGGGGTATCTATTCTGTCAAAATCGCCCAGGGCTCGCACCTGGCCTACCACCTTTGACATACTCAAGAAGCAAACAAACACACAATAAGATTAAAATTAATAAATAAATGAATAAAAATAATAATAATAATAAAATAAAAAACATGCTCCTTGAGTGTATCGAAAAGATAAAGCACAACCAAACACACACACAAAAAGATAAAAAAACACAACACGAACCACATAGAAAAATACAAGAACAACATAACAAAACACAAACATGACAAAAACAACAGAATGCTACAAAGACAACCAAAAAAAACATGAAAAATAAAAACAACCAAAACCTAAAAAAATAAAAATAAAAAAACAACCAACAACAGACAACAAACAAAAACAAAAAACATAGAAAACACTCACACACAAAAACACGAATTAACACAAACATACAGAATCACAAGAACAAGAACAACAAAAACACAAGAACAATAACAAAAAACATAAAACAACAAAAACACAAGAACAAAAAAAAACAACATAAAAAAACAAAAACAAAACAAAAAAACACACACACCTCAAAAAACTAAACAAAAAAAGAAAAAAGAAAAAAGAAAAAAATTGAACACAATAATGACCTTTCTAGACCAAAAGACTTTTAAGGCAAGAATCAACAGAGGAAACAAAAGAAAGAATATTTTGAGCTAGGGAACTAAAATACCCTGATCGAACCAAAGAGAAGCAAAAATAAAGCAAGAAGAAACTAGGTACCTTCAGAACTAGAGCCATCCAAAGAAATGTTAGAAAGAAGAGCTTCCCTTATTTTCAAATCCCAAGCCCACCATCTAGGAGGGTGGCCATAGCAAGTAAGATCACCTTTGTCCAAAGCCCAATTAGCTAAAACATCAACACTCTTGTTTGGATCTCTGACCACATGATTGTAATCAACTTTCAAAAATCCCATATGGATTAATTGAATGTTCTCAATAATTCTTTTTATTCTCCAACCATCCTTATGATTCTTAGAATGAGTCTTCAAAATATTAATCATGAGTTGAGAGTCAGAATCAGCTAGCACCTTTTCCCATCCAACCTTAGTAGCCTCTTGAAGGCCTCTAAGGATACCATACCCCTCAGCAAGGTTATTGAAAAGAATACCCAAATTCTCAGCAAAAGTAAAAACCAAGGAGCCATCTGAAAGTCTATCAATTCCTCCCGCACTAGCTTTTCCAGGGTTCCCTCTAAAGGCTCCATTAGTATTGGCTTTTCCAAAATCCTTAGGAGGAGGTTGCCAATTTATTGTCCTATCCATCTTACAATTGCTCACATTCCCTTTAAGTTGGTTGCCCTTAGAAGAGTTAATCTTTAATCTTTGCATCACTTGATCTCATCTTTGGTGGGAGTTTTGAGGGTGATTAAGGAGTTGTTGGATTGATTCAACTAAGTTGGCAATGGTATTTTGCCAAATATAGTGAATATCCTTCCTATCTTGATTAAAATTTTGGTTGTTCCTTTCATTCTAGATATTCCAAAGAAGAATGGTAGAACCCATCCAAACTGACTGCCTAATAAAATGACCAACACCCTCTTGTTTAGACCAATCCCTCCAAAGCTATTCAAAAGTAAAAAAATTGGACCACTGTAAGCCAAGTAAAGTCGCCATTCTCCTCCATAGCTTAGAGGCTAAAGTACACTCAATAAAAATATGGTTGAAAGTTTCTACATTCTCTCCACACATTTCACATCTAAAAGGGCCATGAAAACCACACTTCATAAGTTGCTCACTAGTAAGCACCCTATGATGCAATAAAAGCCAAGTAAAGAACCTCACCTTAGGCTAGAGCTTTTAAACCCACAACTGAGAAAATATGTCAGATGATTGGTTGGTATTATTATGGCATAAGGCCAAATAACCTTGAGCAACTAAATACTCACCCTTAGTAGTGTTGTTCCATCCAAAACAATTTTTTTTATGGGAACAAGAGAGAGATATCATATGAAGGATACCTTGGATATCTTGTCTTTGCATTTCTGGGATTTGAATAGGCCAGTCCTTAATAGGGATCTAATATCTACCAACCTTTGAATTACCAGTATGGTACCGACAGTAATTAGCCACATTTATCCAATTAGCTCGGTGAAGCTCCTCCATCCAAGGCCTCCAATCAAAAAATTGAGTTATCAAAGGCTTGTGACCATCCCAAGAATCTATCCAAAAAATTTCCTATTGACCATTATGAATGATCCAAAATAAATTTGTATTTATCAACTCCTCACCAATCTTAAGAATTGCTAAAATGGGAGAACCTTTGGTAGGTAAATGATAGCCAACAAGGTCTTAAGGAATTTTTTTCTCAGCATATTTAGCACGAAGATTATTGGCCCTAAAAGCATAGGGGTTATGCAACATTCTCCAATATAATTTAGCAGCTAAAACTTTGTTGTTATTAATAGAAGACCGGAATCCTAATCCCCTTCATTATTAGGAAGACATAAAGTGTCCCATTTCACCAAGGCCCATTTTATTTTCTCCTTAGTACCACTCCATAGGAACCGATGACTGATTTGATCTAGTTCTCAAAGAACAACCTTTGGGATATTCAACATGGAAGAAACATAAATAGGAATAGCTTGAAGGACTGATTTTACCAAGGTGATTCTACCCCCAAAAGAAAGCCACCTATTGGTCCACTTTCCAATTGTCTTCTTGAATTTGTCCAATAACCAATTCCAATTTTTTTGTCTTAAAATATTGATGGGAATACCTAAATAAGTGATTGGAAGGGAGATCTTCTTATATCTTAATTTATCCAATGCCATGGATTCCTGTCTGGTAGAGCAGTGAAATAAAATAACTTTAGATTTATCTTCATTGATTAATTGCCTGATAGCCTTAGAAAAATAGCTAATGATTTGCTTAATAGTAGAAGCTTCCTTAACTATAGCTTTACCTAAAAGAGTAGAGTCATCAACAAATTGAAGATGAGAGAGAGGTCTAGCTCCATGAGCAATGGTAACTCTCTCAAGGGTTTTGTCTTATCTCTTTTTGGTTATAGCCCTATCCAAGCATTCAATGATAATGATGAATAAATAAGGGGATAGGGGGTCACCTTTCCTAATACCTCTAGAAGCTAGGAACAACTGAGAAGGCCTGTCATTGATAAGAACTAAGTAGGAAATTGAAGAGATACATCCCATAATCCAATCCATCCAATCCTGAGAGAAACCAAATTGCCTCAAAACTTTGATAAGGAAGTGCCAATCCACTCTGTCATAAGCTTTGGATAAGTCTAACCGAATGAACATGGAAGCAAGAACTATCTCATCTACTATTTGATGCCCTTCCACATAACCTCCTTGTTTAGGGGAAATAATATTATGCAAAAGAGGCTTCAACCTTTCTACCATGATCTTAGTAATGATTTTGAGAAGAACATTACATAAAGCAATAGGTCTAAAAGCTGAGATATGATCAACCTCTTGAGCTTTTGGAACAAGAGTAATATAAGTTTTATTGATAACCTTCAAAATTTCTTTGGTTTTCCTGGCTTCTTCCACCACCTCTAATAAATAAGCATGAAAGATATCCCAAAACTCTTGGTAGAACTCAATGGGAAAACCATCAGGACCTGGGGTTTTCCCTTTTTGAATTTTAAAAACTACCCGTTGAAGCTCATTGATAGTAACAAAAGCAGTCAAAATAGAGTTCTCCTCAGAAGTGATAAGAGAAGGGATTACTTGAAGAACATTTTGTTGATAAGTCCAGTCAAGAGGATGAGCAGCAAAAAGATTGGAAAAGTAATTGACAACAATAGAGTTCATGCCATCCCAAGTGTAGAAAACATCTTCAGAATCTAATTTTAGGAAAGAAATAAAGTTATGAGATCTTCAAGCTAGAAGAGATTTGTGGAAGAAATTTGTGTTTCAATCTCCATCTTTGAGCCATTGAATTCTAGATTTTTTCTTCCATAAGAGTTCTCTTTTTTCCCATCCTCTAACTGAGCTGAGTCTAATTTTATTTGTACTTCTGCTCTCTGTGTGGCCATCTAAACGAATTTTATTATTCAAATTTTCAAGTTGAGCAATAACTTCATGTTTTTTTTGTTGAACATCCCCAAAATCCTTCCAGTTCCAAGTCTTGATTTTGGATTTAATATATTTCAACCTTTTGGTAAAATAGTACATCTTAGTCCCATATCTTGGTTTACCTTCCTTCCACCATTGTTGCACTCGAGGTCTGAAGGAACTGTCTCTAAGCCACATTAATTGAAAATGAAAAGGAGAGAAACTCACATTGGTTTTCCAAATTTCCACCATGACTGGCCAGTGATCTGAACCAACATTGTTAAGAGTATTCACTTTAGGAATGTGATCATTAAGAAATGATCAGAGAGCAGGAACCTATCCGATATCTTCATGATACAAGTTAAGCCTTGCCTTTTGTTAGACCAACTCATAAGACCATTATCTGGTTGGATGTCCACAAGATGAAGGTTTGCAATATATTCATTCATGAGGTCAGTGCTCCAGTCCAAATTTTTATTTCCCCCCATTTTATCATCCAGAGAGAGGATGGTATTGAAAGCTCCTATCAAGATCAAAGCTTCAGTAAAATGAGAGATAATATAAGTTATATCCTTCCACTATCTTCTCTTTTCCTCTAAAGAATTCAGAGCATAAACAGTTATGCAAAGCATAATTTGGTTGGAATGTCTACTTTGAATAGTAATAGCCAAAAGACCCCAACTGCCAACCATATGGTGAATAACTACCTATTTAGGGTTCCAAAGGTAAGCAATGGCACCAAAAGTTCCCTGGGAATTGAGGAAAACAACTTTTCTAGTTGGCCATATTTTACTAGCAATTGAATCCATTTTCTCTATTGACATATTCGTTTCTTGAAGGAAAACAAGATGAGGATGGTTTATCTGAATCATTCTTCTAATTTCATTTTGTTTTGAAAAACTTCCATTGAGTCCTCTAATATTCCAAGTGTCGATCTTCATTAATACCAAGGCTAAAATAGTTGGTAAGGGAATTAATATTCCCTTCCTCTACAGGATTTTTACCTTCTTTTACCATATATTGTTGATTGGTATTGCAACCTACCTTTTGATTAGAATCCATCTTCAATTTTTTTTCCCTATTTCTTGACTTACTCCAATTGAATCCGAGATGTCTTCTAACCTTGAAGAATGCATGTACAAAGTCAAACTGTTGTTGGAAGGTTCAACAGAGTCTATCTTGGGACCTGTATTATTTGAAGTCTCACCATTTAAAAGATTGTTTTTCTTGTGTATATTTTCTTCCTTTTTTTGTTGAAATTTTTTGATTTTTTGGTTTGTATTTGAGTTATTCCTTTCATCTCTAAATTGTGTTTCTAAGATTTTTATTTCCATTATTTCCTCTTCCTCACATAGGGCATCATTTGTGGAAAGAATTTCAAACATATTAGCTGATAACTTCGATTGATCCTTCATATCTGTTTTTTTCTAAGTGTTTTTCTTCTTAAGCATTTGGAAACCTGTTGAATTTGTATCTTCTTTCTTTTGATTTAGAATTTTATTTGGGCAAACACTAGCCAAATGACCATATTCATGGTAAATTCTACAACGAAAAGGAATGTTCTCATAATCCACTACTTGCTCCCAAGTGTCCTCCCCAAATTGTAAAGTTATCTTTTTAGGTAGGGTTTTGTCAAAATCCATTAAAACACAAATCCGAGCATAAATAATATGTTCAATTTTTTTAGTACAATCAACAGTCATCATAAAAGTTCTCAAAGAGTTTCCAATTGAAGAAAAAATAGCCAAATTCTAGAATTCAATTGGGAGGTCAAAGAGTCTAACCCACACGGGACCTGTAGAAGGCATCTCTTCTTCGACTTTAAATTTATGTCAGGGCTTCATAAAAAGCCCTACCCTTCCAAAGAACCAAGGACCCCCTTGAAATGTTTTCTCTCTATCTTCATTATTAGCAAATTAAACAAGAAAATAACCATTTGGATAAATAGATATTTGTAACTCACCTTTAGTTTTCTAGCTTTTTGCAGCCCAAACTTTGAAAGCAGATAGGCTCGGATGAAAACCTAAGAAACGACAAATTAGTCCTCTTTTTTCTAGATCTTCAATGCTAGTCTGAATGTTGCCCATATTAAGCTTAACAATAGGAGTTCCATCAACTGCTCTTAGACATCCCGACTCAGTTTTCCTCGGATCGATCTTAGGCATTCTTAGAGGTTTACAAGAAGCCCTAAGATTAATGTTAGCATTAGGCTGAGGCTGTCCACCACAAATGACATCCCTAAAATTTATTTTTGGGGTCAAGTCTTGGGAATCCTTGCCCTTGAAAGGGGTTTCCATTGTGGATTTATTTTGGGGGTGCACCTTAGCACCAGATTCGCTTGAGATTTGAACCATTTTTTGATCAGTTGCTTGAAACTTGTTTCGTGATCTCTTTAATCCATGCCCTAGATGTCGAGGAAAGGTATGCTTTTCACTTTTTTTTTGTGCAACAAATTGGAAGCCATTGTCAATCAAGTTCACCACATGATCTATTGAAATATAAATTTCTAACCCATCTTGGGTCCCCTACAACATATCATGCTAAAATATTGAGCAAAAACCACAAATATGTTGGCCACTAGGTCCCGAAGGCCCCGAAAAACAACCTCTAGAGCTGCTTGCACTCAACCCAGATGAAACCCTCGCACAATCGCTTGCCAAAAATCTCGTTCACACATAGAGATGCGCTAGGATTTGTGTTACTCCAAATGATCTAAAAATCGGTGGAGACATTCCAGGGTTTGTCATGCATCTACCCTAAAAATTTTAGCTCAATCTGAGTTCGAATGAGTGAAATATGGCCGAAACAAGTTCAACAAGTTGCGTAGTCCTGTAAAAAACGTCTCTTTAATTTTTACCATTCCTAAACATTCTCTAACTCTTTAATCCTTAAATGCAATATAATTGACATAAAAAGAAATGCATCCGTCTATTACAACTTTGCGTTAATACGTTACCAAGATTCTCTACCAAAAGGTTCAACATCGTTGCTAGTGCTCTTTCAAAGAAACTTCTATAGTGATGTTGTTCTTCTCAATATTGCCGATAAACAAGATATTGCAGTTGAAACTTAGATTAAATATGTTGTTCTTCTCTTTGCTTATAATAATCTTACCTTCTAGTAATATTTTCTTTCCTTTTCTACAAGTATTCTCTTACCCTTAATCTTTTCTTGTCGATAATCTTCTCCTCTTCCATCTTCACACCCTCCCGTTTTGATATCAACAAAACTAAAATTTTATTTTTTAGATAAGTTTTTCTTTTTTTTTTATACATAGGGAAGTTGGGTTAGATCAAAATCTTGCCATGAAAGCAAAGCAAACAAGTTTATAGTGTAAATACAGCTTAACATGCAACACCGTAGCCTATGTGTGAGGATGGGTAAATGTGAAGAATCTTGGAACCCCAGTCAAAGTCGATAGTCCTACGTCTTAGCCGTTAGACCCCGCGGCCCCGAAGATATTCATAAAAAAAAACTACTTATATTTTTTTTAAATAAAGAAATAAAAATTTATTGATAAAAAGATAAGATTAAACTACTTATATTTAATAATATATTTGAAATAATTTTTTTTAAATAAAAATAATATTTTCAATTGAAATTAAATTCACTTTTTAGCTACTTAAATTCAAACCATTTAATAACTTTGATTTATAATTATTTTTTAGTTATTATGAAAAATTTTAATATTTAAAATTTTAAATAATTTTAAGTTAAATTAATAAAAAAATTAATTTTAAAAAACTTTAAGTTCAAATTTTACCAAAATAATTTTTTTTTCAATTTTATAGTAAAAAAATTAATATTTTAATTTTTTTTTTTTTAATAAAAGTTTAGATTTATGTTTCAATCCTATATAATCAATTTAAAAATTTATTCATAAGAGAGTTTAATTTTATGAAATAACATCAATTTAATGGATCAAATTTCACTTTAAATGGGGAGGGCATTTTTTTTTGGATTCCATATAAATTATTAAAAAAAAAAAAATTAAATGTCATTGTTTTTATTTGGTTTAGTGTGAGAAACCCCTACGACCAATGCACAGGGCTAAGCAA
Source organism: Wollemia nobilis (assembly GCA_028583015.1). Classification (NCBI taxonomy): domain Eukaryota; kingdom Viridiplantae; phylum Streptophyta; class Pinopsida; order Araucariales; family Araucariaceae; genus Wollemia; species Wollemia nobilis. The sequence continues at coordinate 3,425,893 of JAQPPZ010002050.1, forward strand.
TCTCCTTCCAACCATGACCCCTCGTAAAGTCGAGAGTTATGCTTTTCAATTTGGAATTTAATACACAACCACCACACACCCACCCCTTCACACACTCGCCCACGTCGCAGTTTGAACCTTGAACCTTTGAAGAAGAGCCAAAGCCCGAACCGTTGCGTTGTTCCTTATGGGACACAAATTATAGGTTAGTGTGAGAAACCCCTACCACCAACGCATAGTACTGAGCAGTCTCCTCCCAACCATCCGAGAGCTATGCTTATCAATAGAGAATTTAACACAAAACCTTTGTGTCACAGAGCTTCAAACAGTGAACCTCTTGTTCAACAGAGCCAAGCTCGCCTTCTCCACTTGCCTATAAAGACTAACCTTTTAAATGCCATTGTTACCTAAATTACATATTATAATTATTTATTTATTTATTTATTTATTTTTTTGGTGGAAAACATCCCAAAAGATGCTACTTTTGAGTAAGATCCAAGGAGACAGGGCATCTCTTCTGCCAAAGTCGTTCAGGGCTGTACCTGACCTACCACCTTCGACACACTGTTTTTAACATACCTACAACATAAAAAAAACAAGAACACACAAACACAAAGGTCAAACAAAAACACACAAAACAACAACAAAAGACAACCAAATTATAAATTATATATTTTATATGTATTTAATTTTAATATATATTATATTTATTTATTTTAAAATTCGATCCTAACTTTAATTTTATAGGATAATAAATTTTTGATTATTAACTTTTTCGTACAACCGTCACCTCCAAAAACTTTTGCAACGGGCCGAATTGAGTGGATAATATACTTCGTACGATCAGTTTGTCCATAACGGTCGGGATATTCCCCTTTTTCCGTCAATAATTTCCGTCTTAAGAGGAGCTACTTCTGTTTCCTATTGAGTTGAAATTCGTTTAATTGCAGGTATTTTTGATCTCGTCCCCGATAAGATATCGGTATTTTTTTTTCAAAGCAGAAGAAAGCACAAAGGTATTTGTATATATAATCAGCACTGCATTTACAGGGAAATTATTATTTTTAGGTAAAATTTTCAAAATTCATTAAAATTTATCTCGGTATTTTAGGTGTTTTGGTAAATGTATGGTTTCTTGAGATTTCAGATGCAAATTTTATGATTTCTGCGGATGTTTTGTCAATCCTAAATGGTAAAATCGTTAACTATTAGCCTGATCCATGAAATATAAAGGGACCTTATTTATTTTGAAAAATACTGTGTAATTCGTTTAAGTTTATCCGAGTCTTGTTTGTGTTTAGGTCAAATGTAGTTTTCTTTGAGATTTTGCATGTAAACTTTATAAATTTTGTGGATGTTTTGTCATCTTTTGTGTTTATGTTGAGATTTTGTATGAACCGTAATGGCTGATTTCGGTTATGCTGACTTATTTTGCATTTTACCCCTTATGAAATTACTAGTTTGGTCGAATAGAATGCAGTCTACAGAAATTCAGAGGCAACTTGCTTTTTTGGAAAAATAATTTGCAGGCTATTTAGATTTAGGTCAGATCTTCTAAATGATTAAATACTACATGATTAAATATTATAAGAGGTCCAAGGTGGACCTCAAACACTTCTTGAAAAAAATATTGTAGATTTAGGTTTTTCAAAATGGAATGCACAGTTTATGAATGTTGTGAATATTTTGTCCTCTTTTATCATTACTCTTTGACGAATGTGCTTTGGTTAGACTTATGCCATCCATCAAATTTTACAAAAAAAAAATTATTGTTTTCCTGTAAAGATGTGTAGCATATTTAAATTTAACTCTTTTCTGTTCACTTACCAAGAGGCGGTTCAAACCTTTGGGGTATGCCTAATATGGGTAAAGGTAGTAATCTGACTTGAGTCCGTTTAGTGTGTACCAGTTTGATGACGGCGGTACCAAGCTTGATGACGGCGGTACCAACCCTGAGCGGTTGCATTTACTGAGGAGAGTCAAGGGTTATAAAGGGGGCTTCAAAATTTTATCAAAGGCAGAAACCTGGAAAAAATGTCTTCAATGCCCAGTTATTAAAGAGTTATTAAAGATTAAATTCCCCTGATATATAAATAAATATGAAAAAAAAAAAAAAATCTTTCCTTTGTATGCGTACAATCTTGATTGCTTGAGATTGGGAAGCAAAATTTTATGTATTTTAAAGGATTTCAAGGTCTTGTAGATTTTTAATTGTTTTGGAAAGCTTATTAAAGTTTATCAACTTGTTTCGACGATTGTCTTTTTTTCATACTAGAACATATTTTTTTTTTCTTTTTTTCATTGATGAATCATTTCTTTTCTCTCTGGTAGATCCCAAGGAAGCAGCAGCCATCATGTCACTCCAATTCAAAGTAAATACAGTGGCAAAAATTCCAGCTGTAGGACTAGGGACATGGCAGGCCCCGCCTGGCGTTGTTGGCAATGCTGTTAAGACAGCAATAGAGGTAAGATATCCATGAATTCCTTACTTTCCAATGAGTTTTGTGTTACAAGAAAGACCTTTCATAATGTCGTCCACATAGATGCTTGACTCATGACCCAAAAAGAAAAGAAAACTAATTTTTAAACGTTTTGTTTTTAAAAAATAGGGGTTTCAAAAGGAAGGAGGGCATATTCATTGAACTTTTAAATGTAGCAGAGATAGAGCACCTTTTAATCTTTGAGGAATCTAAAAACATTATTTAAAGATACAAACTAACTAGACACGTTAAAGAAACCTAGGTGAAGACTTTTGACCCATGGTTTTAGCTACAACCATTTCATCATCCACCAATACTTGAAATTTGCTTCATGAATAGCAGTCATTTACAAAATTGTTAGTCCAAGTACAGGCATTTTTTAGACAGTCTGCAATTTTTAGTTATTCCGAAAAATGAGGTACGTTTTTGTGATTTTCCTGTCACATTTTCATGAGCTACAACATAAACTTTTTTTTCTAACAGAATAATTCAGGCTCTTGCATTTTTTCTGATTTTTGAATTTCACATTTAGTAAAAATCTATCAACATGTGAATTAAAAAATAAGGTTTTAACATCAATTATTTGTCCTGTATGCACATTTGCCTCTGCTATTCCAATTTCTTTTTCTAAAACTTAAGCCTAAGAATCCTAGTTGTTCAAGCTTGTTTACATCCACCACACACAAGATGTCCATAGAATTTCACTTGAAAGGCTGCCATTATGAGAAGCTACTAGTGTATGTTTTCCTGGACACCAAAGGACTTGGGTGAATTAACATCCAATCAAAATCTTGGATTTTACAAAATTGATCAAACAAAAATTTGGGGAAAAAAATACCCATAAAAGAGTTCCTTGGCATAAATCCTCGAAAGATTAGTATATAAAATGAGAAGGAATGGACAACTATGGAATTGACAAAATCTTAAAATTTTATAATATCCCTTGATATATAAAGTTGAAATATATTATAATTTTATAATGTCAATGGTTTATCAACATCATCTAACATAACTTTTGGCCTCAAGTTTTGAGCACCAGTGTTATTGATGAGTGTTTCTTCACCAATTATTTCTCAATTCTGTGGGTGAGAGTGTGATTTCCAAAATATCAATTTGAGGAAATCATTTCAAGTGGCATGAAGGGCATTGAAAATTGTATGAGCAAGACGAAAACACATGTTAAAGAGTGATCCTTTGTGCTTTTAGAAAGCCAGCCCACAAAATATACATCTATATATATAGAGAGACCATTGGCTTCCACTTTTTATTCCTTTTAACTTGTTGATAAAGGCATGGGCTGGAGAAACACATTCGAGTTGCAACATTGGACTGTTGGCAAAGAAAGAGGCATGTGTCTGCCCAAATTGGCAATGCTGAAATCCATATGTATCTTTTGGTATCCACACACAGGGCTCTTACTTCTGGGGAAGGTCATCCCAGAGATGTTGATCCCTCCCACTAGCGGAGCTCAGGAGAATGGAACTTGAGTTTCTTGAACATATTCCTCACTACTTTGTGTTTAAACAGATGTGAAGGCCAAAAAAATATTGAATATGTGAGCAAGAGAACATAATCACCATAAGAAGAGGGTGGGATTTGAAAGAAATTCTGAATTTTAGTAGATCTCGGGGAATGCGGTTGATTTAGAGTGGTAGAAGAACATAATCATGATAGATGGGTTTTGTGAAAAAATGAAGTTTAAACAAGCTGGATTGTGATTGATATAGATGATGGGAATGGCAGACATCATTCCTAGTGATTGGGGCTTAAAAACAATTGCTAAGTTCAATTGTTCCTCCTAAATGAAAATTTAAGAAATCCTTTAATCTTCACAACTGAAGTCTGAAATTTCCAAGTTGAAATCTTTTTCAAAGGGTCGCTGCTGCTGTTGTTGTTCAGCAGTTAATTTGATGATATTCTAAAAACTTGGTGTTATTACTGTAAAGTCTTTTTGAAATGGTAGGAATGGTATATTTTGTCTTCAGTAAACATCATTTCACTTGAATCTAAATTACAGATGCTCTTCTGTTTTATACAATATTTAATGTACATATTTTATTAGGTGCGATTCAACAATATCTTGAAGATGGATGCGAAATCGATGAATTCTGGGAGGGTTGGATTACAAAAGCTATTTGGGTTATGCATTTTTAGCATACTTTTCCAAAAAAATGTACCTAATAATATAGAATCGACCACAATTGGGAAAAATAAAAAATTATCTTCAATTTTTGAGCAAGCTATATTTGTTTTTCTTTCCCTAATTGGATGCTACACATGTCCTTGATTTATTCTCAATCACTGAAAATAGGAATGGCCTATATTACAGTCTTTCACACATAAACAATGTATTCATTAGTTTTTGAGTTTAAAATACGAAATAAAAAATTTCAATTGGATCTGTAGTAGGTGTGCTTAAATTCCTTTTGTTTTGTTTTTTAATCTTCTTTCTATAGATTATGATACATATTTCCTCTTTTTCCCCTCTGAACTTACATTAACTAAAACTAATTGCACTTTTCTCTTTGAATGAATGCAGGTTGGCTATAGGCATATTGACTGTGCAAAAGTTTACGGCAACGAGAAAGAGGTGGGTGTAATTTTATATTTAAATTCGAAAGTTCCTAGATTACTTTAAGCATGTCGATTTTCCCACCCGGCAATGAAAGACAAGATAGTTTGAGGTATAGTCCTTACCAATTACCAATTCTTTAAAACCCATCTTTTTCTATTTTATCTGTAGTTAATGCATTAGTATCAAATCCCTGTTAAGCTCAATTTTCAATAAATAGTTATTTTTTTCTTTTTTAATTGGGGACTGGCAGATTGGCCTTGCATTCAAAGAAATGTTCGAAAAGAATGTGGTGAAGCGGGAGAATATTTGGGTTACCTCCAAACTATGGTAGGAATTCTATAAACAGAGTAAAAATCGAATAATAAATGACCAAAAAAAAAATAACAACGTATGTATTCATGACTTATCTTATTCCCTCTCTATTCTGCAGGTGCACGGACCATGCTCCGGAAGATGTACCCGAAGCCTTGAACAGTACGCTGCAGGATCTACAGCTGGACTACCTTGATCTTTACCTCGTCGGTATTTCAACCATCTTTATGATTTATTTTATTTTTCTCTGTACAATTAGGTTTTTTTAAAAGAATCCTGTAAATTATTTCATGTTGGCTATGCAGATACATTGGCCCATGAAAATGAAGAAGGGGTCGACGGGCTTCGACCCCGAGAACTTTCTTCCCCTGGACATGCGTGCCACGTGGAAGGCAATGGAGAAGCTTCTTGACACCGGCAGGGTGCGCGCCATCGGCGTGAGCAATTTTACCTTGAAGAAGTTGGAGAATCTGTTGACGTACGCTGAAGTGGTGCCAGCAGTGAACCAGGTGGAATGCCATCCGATCTGGCAGCAGTCCAAGCTTCTCGACTTTTGCCAGAAGCACGGTATCCACCTCACGGTAAGCTGAAGAAGTCCTTACATGGCACGCACGTGTCAGCACATTTGTAGGTGCAGGCCTTGACATTTTGTATTGCAGGCGTACTCTCCGCTGGGTTCGCCCGGCACTAAGATAATCAAGGCCAAGGTGGGCGTTCTGGAACAGGACGTGGTGAAACACGTGGCAGAGAAGTTGGGGAAGACGCCAGCTCAGATTGCGCTGAGGTGGGGCCTACAGAGGGGCTACAGCGTGCTGCCTAAGAGCACCAACGTGGAGAGAATAAAGTCCAACTTGCAAGTATTTGATTGGTCTATACCCGAGGAACTTATGGCTCTATTTTCTCAAATAGAACAGGTAACCAGTCATATTTTATAATCAACTTTGTAAATTTTCATAGTGGATTCGATTTAACGTTTTATTAGTAAAAATATAGGAGTCGTAAATACTGTAACCTTAATTTACCTTGTGGTCCAGGTGCGGTTCCTTCGTGTAGAGGTCTTTGTGCACGAGACCTGTGGGCCCTACAGAAAACTGGAGGATCTTTGGGACGGGGAATTATAGGGAAATTTCTAGGCTTTGATTTAAGCCTCCAGATAAGGGATTGGAACTTCGGTTAGAATGATTTTTTTAGACAATTTAACTTCTCTCGAATGGTTTTTAGACAGCACGCTTTGATAAATAAAGGAGACTGGAATTAAATGATTTACACGGTTCTTTGCACTATGCACTACCAAATATGCATATTCCTGTTTTTACGTGGCATAAATTCACAACTGGGGCTGCTGATCAGTTTTATTTCCGCAAGAAATATAATTTTATATTTATATTTTTAAGCTAGCTATGCATGTGACCAACGAAATCAATTTAGTTGTAGAGTTATGTAAGCCCAGGTGCGCTCCTCTTTTTTATATATGTATATATATTTTAATAAGATATATGTGATTTGTATTGGGTTATTTATATTTAAATATTATATT